>CM052538.1:12599333-12615577 GCA_028533065.1 Trachops cirrhosus
ATAGCAACTAAAAACTAAAAATTGTATTCATGATCCCACTATAGAAAACAATGAAGAAAATAAAATAAAAATACGTTGAGCATAAAATTTCATGGGTACATGTAAGAAGTTACCAACTGATCTAAAATTACACTTTCTTCTCCTAGTAAGCCCTTTCAAAAGAACAGAAATGAAGATCTGCCCACCAGAGTCTGCCCTTGAACACCCATCCGTACTGGCCTCCTCCAGCCACAGTCAAAGGCGATAAACTCAGGGCCAGGGGCCAGCCCTGCTACGGAGACAGCAGGAAAGGATGCTTCTCTGATGCCCAAGGCCACGAAAGCCGCTTCAGTCTCCTGTAAGGAAGGGTCACAGACTCGGATCCCACACTGGCCCTCAGAAGAGCTTTTTCATGTCTAAAGCACAAAGATGACTAACTCCACCTTTTGTTAAGTAAAGATTAAAGAAGAGGACAATTCCTACCAAGTTTATGAATTATTAATGAGTCTACTGAAGACCACAAACATTTTTACTCTTGTTGACACACAGTATATTTTATATTCTGACATGAAAAATTTTTAAACTAACTGTTATTCTTAAATTCTTAGGATATTTTATAAGACTGATCTCGACATGTCAGAATTATGAAATCTTAGATTAAAAGAAATTGATTTTTTTGTATTTAAAAAGTCAATGCCCATATTTGTCCTACCTATTGAACCCACTGATACATGTGATGTGTTTTTCTTTTGTCATTTAAAAACTGTAGAGAAATATTTAAGAAGACAAATGTTATCACCATAAACAGAAAAAAAAAGTTGTGGTAGGCATTTTTCTTAAACATATAAAGATTTCTGACTCCTTCTTCTTAAATTGGTATTTCAATATTCACTTCAGAAGGTAAACAATCACCAAATGAAATAAAGAAGTTAAGAGGTTTTCCAGCAACTGGAACAATTCATAATTTTTTAGTACCATACCAGTGTTAATGAAGAGCAGAATTCCTGGGTTTCTTTTACATATTTTCATCTACTATAAAGTAGGTAGGTCACAAATTTAAATTTAAATGCTCTGTATTTTTTAAGTCACATTTTTAAATATTAACTGCTGATTTTCCTTCCCCTATATTATAAACTAAAGTCTTAATCTGCATTTTCTTACTCTCCTATTCATCAACTTCTCATAAATAGAAATAAATATAACAGCCCAGAAATGCCTTTTACAGACTCCTAAGTTTTCCCTCCAGTGTAACAAAAAAAAATTTCAGAAGTGAAGAACAATTTAAAATATTATTCTACCTAGTATGGCTGCCACAACACTCACCAATGTGGTCACACTTGTAGAGTACGGCTGACCCTTGAACAGCACAGATGTAAGTACTCTGATGCATGGTTTGGAATCTGTGGATACGGAGGGCCTACTGGATACATTGCTCTATGCCATTTTATATAAGGACTTGGGCATCTGCAGATCTATCTACAGGGGCGGGGGAGTGTCCTAGAGCCAACCAGTCCCCCACAGACAGCCAGGGCTCACTGTAGTTAAGTTTCAGGGGAGTCAAAAGTTATATGTGGATTTTCAACACTATGTTGTTTGAATGAACTGTACTTAATTTGTACTTAGCTATTTCTAAAGAGGGAGAAAAATGTATCCTTAGTTATAGCCCTATCAGTGCTTTTAAACTTACTACTGCATACATGCCTATTAAAAAACTGAGATTTTTTTCCCAATGTTCAATTTCTAATACTTGAACAAATTAGTTTTAACCAAATCAGTTCTATCAATCACTTGGTAATGGCATTAGAATTCAGTGTTAACTGCAGCTAACATTGGGATAAAAATCTTTAGACAATAAACATAACACTAAGGTAACTAAATCTCATGTCACTGCTATGGGAGTAATTAGACAAAAAAAATAGTTGTGAGTCAAGTCCATATCCACTTGCAAATATTTGTAGTATCTCTACTCTATGTGAAGGGTTATATAGGTAATCCAATAAGCAAAGAAGCTTAAATTATCTGAAAGCACAATACACTGAACCTTACAATATTCCAGATATTAAGGTCCTAAATGCTCTCCCGTTAATATCACTACATTTAAAATACATCATTTAGGAGACTGCATCACTATTTCCTACACTAATACTTAGCTAAGCACTTTTTTACCTGATATATTAAAGGTACTACAGAACCTGCACTATATATTTTTTGCTACAGTTAAATCTATAACTGACATTTATTATAAAATACTTCTACAAAGGGAGAAATTTATTAGCACCCCAAGCAAATGTATATAGAAAGATCTTACTTAAAGGAAATGAAATATTATTGATTTTCTATGTCTTTTTTGCTGTATTTAACCTAATTTTAAAAGACTCTCACTAGAGATAAACTGAGCTGTATACCTGAATACTAATGTCAGCTACATTTCCAGACTAAAAATACAAAACTTTACACCATAGTTCAAGATGTTAATGGAAGAGAAGCTGGGTTATATTAAGCATTACCTTTCATGTGGCCTTTTGCAAACTAATTTGCAGTCGTGACGCCCAACATTCAGCCTATCCCTCTCCATAACCCAAAGATGCACATAATTCACTAAATTTTAAAGAAAAAAGTCTTTTGTAATCATGTTTTTTGAAACATACTGCTTCATGTTACAGGATAAGATGTAAAAAGAACTCCACACATTACTACAGTATGCCTCGCAGGTGGACAGTAAATCAAACGAGAAACATAACAAGTAGCCTAGTATTTCAATGACAGGAAAGGCTGAGCGGACAGCAGACTGCAGGTACTTCTCCGTGCTCAGATGTCCGTACCCGAAGATAGCAGTGCAGACGCAGTGTGCTGCTCTCTCCGAGTGGGGCCAGATCAAAGGGTCCAGGCACACGTGGCCGTCTCTGCATCGTGGGCTAAAGCACTGATTTCAACCCTTCTGTTGAGGCCCCACAGCCAGGCTTGAAATCTCATGCTTTCGTTGAGATTCAACTACTCCACTTTTAGGGCTGCAGTTACACTAACGTGTCCAAACTCAGCTTTATTATAGGACATTGTTTGAAGTAAATGTCTGACGTTCTGTTAGAACTTAGCCTGTCCTCCAAGCTTCAGCTAAGAAATGCCAGCCACTGGAGCAGCCATTCCCTCGTCATTCCTCTTCTGCACTTGTCCGACTCAGCAGCTACTTGCAACCGCGATTACCTGCCAGCCCTGTTCAACAAAGCACTCCTCTAAAAGGGAAGCTAAGCAGAATGATGGTTTTCTCTGGAAGCAAAACAGAGGCGAGGATAAACTTCTGAGACTGATCTTTCTTTTTCTTAGAGAAACCCAAAGAAACAGTCTCTTCCATTTTAACCCCTTTTCTTCAAGGCTGCTTCAGTTAAGTTCACGGTCATTTCTCCCTTCAATGAAGCAGATGTGTTGATCAGGAAGGGGCTAAGGACAAAGGTTCAATTCACACACACAGTTCCACTTTCTCTGATCCTTTCACCCTTCAAAAAAGATGGCTTGAGAAGGAATGGCTTCAAGCTGAGTTCTTGTCTGCCTCTATTTTGAAAAAAGATAGTCTTTTCTGAAGGGATATACTAGATGAAATAACCTCTAAAAATATCATTGTGTTGAATAAGGGCACAGAATAAAACAATCCTAAGTTTTCTTTTAGCACTCCTTTTTTAGTACACGGTTACACCAATAATATAAAAAGGAGCTCTCAGTGATGGTATATAAATAGCTCTGGATGGAGCAAAATAGCTTTGCCTCAGCTTCTCCAGAGCTGAACCAATAAACTATTACGATTAAATTTTCACAGTTCAAAAGCAAGTCCATTTAAACAAAAGAGGCCCTTACTTCTGCTACGAATCCAATAAAAAAAACAATATTTATGCTACATATATGCAATTATGGTTTATGGAGGACATCGACATTTTTCAATGGAAAGACTTGTCTGATGAATGAAGTTGTTAAAGGACAATTTTATTCGCTTACAGTGACAGAGTTCTCAAATGAGCATTCCAACACTTTGAAGGTTACTACTGCAGACAGTCTCTATTCTAAGTAAATGCTATACAAAGAACTTTAAATAAAACCAGTTAACCCAGTAGAGTCTGTGGGGTCTTACATGCCTCCGCCAGAGAAAATGCGGGGGAGTCACGAAACCATCCTTTTTACGGCTCCCGTGCCTAGCACAGAGCAGGTGAACACTCCCTCAATACTGGAAGCAGTGAGAGCAGAGTGGCAAGACAGAAAGGAGAGGCTTTAGCATCACACCAACCTGAACTTCAGTGGCAGTTCTGCCACTTACATGTGGGCCCTGGGTAAGTACTTAGCTTTTCTGAGGCTCAGCTCCATCTGTAAAATGGGAATAACAGCTACCTCATAAACTTACTCTGACTAATATGATGAAAAAATCTCACAAGTGTTCTTGACTTCTCTTTTTCTGTCATACAATACATCCATGCGGAACTCTGTCACAACAGACCTAGAACCCAACCACTTCTCACCGCCTCCACTGTTGCTATCTAGATCTAGGCTAACATCACTTCCAGACTATTGTAACAGCCTAACAGGGTCCCAGCTTCTACCCTTGCCCCTTTAATTTGTTCTCAACATGATAATCAGAGTGGTCCTTTCAAGTAAGTCACATCACAATACTCCTCTATTCAAAACCCTGCAGTAGCTCCCTATTTCACTCAGAATACGAGGCACAGACCTCACCGCGGCCTAGAAAGCCCTACGTGGTCAGCCCCCCCACTACCACCTGCCCTTAGCCCCCACAAGTCTCTTGCTCACTTTGCTGCAGCCACACTGGCCTCTTTACTGTTCCTTAAACACACCATGTCTGGCTTTCTGCCTAAAACACTCTTCTCCATCACATGTGTGTGTTCCCTCCAACTTCTTTATGTCAACTCCAATGTCACCTTCTCAGTGAGGACTGTCCTAACCACTGTATTTAAAAAACAATTCCGATCACTCACCACCACCACATCATCATCCCCAATTTCCCTTATATTACTCTTCTTCCTTTTTTCCAGAGCACTTTTCACCTTTCTAATTTATGTACTAAGCAAACTTTATAATTTATGTTTTATGTTCCTCGTTCATTGCTGGTCTCCCCTGAATGCAATGTAAGCTCCATCTTTGTCTATTTTATTGATTGCTATATCAATATAATGTGCCTGAAACAAAACATATACTCAGTAAGTATTTGGCAAATTAAATACTCCAGGAAACTTATCCTACACTCAACTTTGCCTACTGTGAATTTCACAGAAACACTGCCCACACTTCAGACCGAGCTGTTTGACGTAGGCTTGTCATCGTTCAAAGGGAGAGCCAAGACCGACTGGTAGGGGGAGAAGTGGATATGAGGCACCCTGAAACCAGAGACACCATCATCTTCAACTGTTCAACCTCACACAGTGTCTGGTCTACAAACACCACTGGGTCTGGTGCTGGATTACTAAATTACAGGCCAGTGACCGCGATCAGGCTGCCCCTGGCCCAGGAAGGAACTGCAGTATTTTAAAAAATATTCTATAGTCTGTTAGAACTAGAAGTGGCCTGAGATATCAATTGTTTCTTTCACAAATGAGGAAATAAAATCTGTGAATTCAAGTACCTTTCCCATAGTGAAACAACTAGTTACGAGAGAGCTAAGACCACTGGTATCTAATGTAACTTAACTCTCATAGAAAGAGAGGACAGTTTTCCTCATCTATAAACAGAGCCTTCATCTGTTCTTGGAGAACATTCATTGAAACTTTCTGAAGTCTCTTGGCTACAACAATCTATGACCATGATGATTACTTTTTGGAGTTTATCAAACTAGAGTTTCATTCTAGTCATTTTGAAAAATTCTCAGGTTTATCAAGGCATAATTTACATACAGTAAAATTTCAAATGTCCATTTTGCAGGTGTCCACTTCTATGAATTTTGACAAACACATACAGTCATGAAACTACTTTTTTCTGTCCTGATATTTTTTGCCTTTTCCAGCATGATACACAAATGCAACCATAATAAATCTGTAGAACTTCTGAGTCTGGTTAATTTCATTTAGCATAATGTAGTTGAGAGCCATTATGTTGGTGCATATATTAGTAGTGTGTTCCTTTTTATTACTGTGTGTTATGTACCACAGTTTGTTTATATACCAGATGATGGACATTTGAGTTGTTTCCAGGTTTTGGCAATTATGAATAAAATCATTATAAATATTCATGTCTAGTTTTTGTACAGGCATAAATTCTCATTTCTCTTGAGTAAGTAGTACAGGGTGTGGTGACTAGTTAACACGGTTAAGTGTATGTTTAACTTCGTAAGAAACTGCTAAAGTGTTTTCCAAAGTTGCTGTACTATCTGCATTCCTACCAGCAATGCCTGAGTTCTACTTGCTTGCAATCTTGCCCAACACTTAACATTGTCAGGTTTTGTTTTTTAATTAGACCTTCTAATAGGTGTATATGTAGTAGTATGTCATTGTAGGTTTAATTTGACTAATAATGTTGCGCATTTTTCCTCTATCACGTAAATCTTAAGATACCCTCACAATAAAAAGTAAGTAATTATTAACCTGGACCAGACAGCTCGGATGGTTAGAGCATCATCCTGATACACCAGGGTTGCAGGTTCAATCCCCAGTCAGGGCACATACAAGCAGCAGCCAATGATGAATAAGTAAGTGAAACAACATACTGATGTTTCTCTCTCTCTCTCACTCTCTCTCTCTCTGTCTATCTCCATTCCTCTGTCTCTAAGATCAATAAATTCTAAAAAATGTAAATAATTACTTTCCTATGGACTGAATAAGCAGTGGTAGAAATACTAGGGTAAAACACCGCACAAAATTTTTTAAACTTATTCATATTCATAAAGTTGTTAAGGAGATCTATCTAATAACATTGATGGAAATATTTAAAAATATGTAAAGTACTAGCAGAAAATCCAAGGTGCTATAATTGCTACTAAGCATTCAAAAGTTATACAGATACAAAAACTGCACCAGGGGCCTCCAGCTCTCCGCGAAGAGAGATGAATAAAACATCTTAGTCTGACTCACCTTGCCAACACTGTCTCTGTCTACAATTTTGGAGCTGTCCTGAGTTAAGCTAGTTTTTAGTGTTAGAGACAAAGCTTGGTTTTCAAGCACAAATGTCACTTTTCTTTTCACAGTCAATATAACCATGAGGTCAACATTCCAATAATGGCAAGGGATAAATTTATTATTTTAGAATGAGAAGCTGGCCAACTTCTGATCTGGTTCTTCCTTCTTCAACTGGTGTCTCATCCCTAAACAAGTCTCCAGGCTTCCGAAAATAAAAAGAAAAGCCTTTTCCATTAGTCTTTCAAGAAGTGCTAAGTGATAAATGAGTTGAATTTTACTAAACTAATAAGAATCCCTAATGTAGAAGTTTCTCAAAAAAAAAAAAAGCAAAATCACCAGTCCAAGATTCCTTGGAGTATCCGGATAAACAGGATGACAATGATTAACTGCAAACCACCTAGGGTGGTTCCAGATCAAACGAAATCCTGTAGGACCGTACTGGATACCTAAATATAATCCAAAATGATAAACCAATAGGCAAAAACACCAATGATTTGGAGTGCCATTCTAGATAAGATTATTATTTTATACCTAAAGAGAAGGCTTACCTTTCTTTCTTTTAATAGCCTCTTATAGCCATTTGATCCAAGTGATAACAAAGTAATAAGAACATCTAAAGAAGGTGACGCTGAAGCTCTTCCTGAAATAAGGACAAGTTATAATCAATCAGAAGGGTAAAAACACTTTGGAAATTAAGATTTATTATAGTAGCCTACGTACAAATGGATTTTTGTTTGTTAGTTACTTTTTCTGAAGAGCAACTAATTTATTTACCTGGATACATCTTGCTGATTTCCTGAATGAAGGAATCATTAAAGCCAGCAATTATAGCGCCACCTACTGGAACCATAAAATTTTTGTCCAAGCTCTGAACAAAAGCGTCTATTCTACCAACCCGGGCCCCCTAGAATAAAATATTACATATTAGTTTCTAGAAGAAGAGACAAAAATGACTATTAACAAATAAACACCAGTAAAATAATGCATGAAAATGAAAAGCAGATGCAATATTTTTATTCTTTGCAACAGTGCCAGTAAAATATTTTTAAATATTAAACTGAGTACTTCTAAATATTAAACATATACTCCTGACATGTGGAAGAGCATTTCATAGTTTACAACCCGCTTTCACACAAAAGTCACTTAATCCTCACAACAACCTGTGAGAAAGGCAGGGTTTTAGTATCAATTCGGGAGGGAACTGTATTGAAACTGAGCCTTTCACCTTAAAATTGGGTAAGAGAGAGTGGATTCCTCCTGTGCCTATCATCTGTGATCTTCTCTGTGACAATAAATGTCAACAGTGGGCCCTACAGCTATTAAGTAATTTTAAACACCCTCTGTGAGGTTAAGAGTGGCCACCATAATCTAATGGACTGCAGCCACCCATGCTGCCAATCAATTAGTGACACACATGAGTGCCTCTCTTTGATTCCTGGATAACCTACTACCTGCACGACTATTTAAAGCAGCAAGCCTGCTTCCACCACCACTCAGATAACAAAGGAGAAAAAGAAAACTTTTATTTTTAACATCGACTCATGGAAATTCTTGTTAACTCTTGGCAGTGTTTCCACCTTTCACTCATGTTTCCCAATGTTATCATTCAGGGGATCTCATTCTACTGCAAATGAACTTCAAGTGAAAATCTAATATTCTGATGAAAAACCGAACACTTACTTAACAGAAATATAAAACCAAATTCTAGTTCCAATCTGACACAGTCTATGACCTTCTGCCTAATGTGCTTCAATTCTCTCCTCTTAAAGACAGAGATACTATCTAAATTTCAACTAAGAGAATTTTTTTCTTTATCTGTGGTGACAGATTTTCAATCTGTATTCAGAATCTACATTCCTATTAATATTATAACTGCATTTGACCTTCAGCATCACACTTTCTCTCTGCATCCGTATCTCGGGAAGAGCAGCAGATAGCTGGCTTAATCTAAGGGACCAGAGCCAGGCAACAGGTAGAGGCAGCAAAAGCTGGAGGCTATCACAGGACTGTTTAACTCTCAACCTTCCCGTTACTTTTCTAATTTCCTCATAAACTGTGATCAGAGAAAAATCTCACCCTATCACAGGAAAACAGAAGCATGTAAGACTGATAGAGGAAATAACTGAAAAACATGCAAAGTAGTAGCATATAAAAATAAAGCAAACAGTTATAGTTGCCTCCTGTAGACATTTAAGTACTGTCCAAGGCTTCCTGAGAGAAACGTGAACCTAAGTTGGGAGTGGGATTACTAAGAGAACAACCAGTGCCCCAGCCTTTGCTAAACTCCTTCATCACTACAGCACAGAAAGTGCTGGAAGCACATCCTGTGGCAAGAAAACAGAGGCTGGACCCATCTCACGAAGGATTTATGTTGTATCTGGACCTCACTCTCCACACTAAAGTCAGAGGCTATTAAAGAGCAGGAAAAAACCTTCAAGGTTGGAAGCATTTAAATAGGAAAACAGAAGCTTGTTCTATGAAGTCAAGAACTGCAATTTATCAGTTTATCCATTTATCAGCTGTCAAACATTGTTCCAGGATCTGGAGACAGCAGCAGGGAATACCACAGATGACCCTTGAACAACGTGGGGATTAAAGGTACCGGGCGCCTGCGGAGTCGAAAATCCACATACAACTTAAGTTGGTCCTCCGCACAGGCAGATTCCCAACCCCGTGACTGCAGGAGAGGACCCTGGATCACTCCATCTACTCTGACACCCCTCCCCTCCAAAGCGTGAGAGCAGCAGCCACGACCCGTCATACTCATTGCTTACTGTCTGCTTCTGCTCCATGAGGGTAGGCTTTTGTTGTGCTCACTCCTGCATCCCCGACACCTACCCTGGTGCTTGGCCCATCGGTGGGAACCCTGCAGATATTTGATAACTGAACTGACAATTAGGTCTATGAATGAGTAATATAAGACCTACTTCTCTCAAATTCTTAATAAACAAAGTTGCTGCTTCCTGACTCTTTGGACCTCTACAATCCATTCTGACTCTACAATAATTAATTCTATGTATTTTTATAATTCTACTATATCCCCCTCCATTAAGCTGCCCTAACATCCATATTCCATGAGTCTCCTAAATTAGTCAGTTCAGTATACAAATGGAAGTGCAGGTTCTTAAAACTGACTTCCTGGGGACTACCTGTGCATACAGAATGTCCTATATGCTGCATTAAGTCACTTTGGGGCTTTGCTCTTTAAAAAAAAAAGGAATCCTGACACATTTTAGTTCTTCACCGACTGCCTCATTATTACAGTATAAGCTTCCCAAGAAAGTATTCGAGGTGTTAGTACTTTGTCTTTTAGAGTAAAACATGGGGCTTTGAAGACACAATGAATTACACGGGCCATTCTGTAGCTTCAAGCCTCGGGCAGGGCACTCAAGCCTCCTGAGCTTGTTTCTTCGTCCGTAGAATGGAAACAGCAAGTATACCTAAATTGTTAGGGTTAAGTTAACAAACTTTGAAAGTCTAGCAGGATGCCTGACACACAATGGGTACTCAGTAAGTGGCATAAATCACTGGTACAAACTACTGGGAAGAATTAAAGCTAATTTTTTAGAATGTCGGAAACAGTCATCAGCACTCCATAAGACCCAAGTACTTACCTGATTTAAAGCAACTGACTCACCACCTCTATTTGTAAGGGGCAATTTGGGAAAATGGAATGTTTGTGCACTGCTTTTTCACATTTCTGAATAAATGACCATTATAGAAGGTAATATAGCATCTTCAACACCAGAATAGCTACATTAAAAAAAATTCATTCACTGATCTTATGGTGTAATTTTCTGGTTAAAATTTTAGTAAAAGCACCTCACAAATGAAGAGAGGTGATGACAGGGTAGGGCACTCCTGATTCACAATTACAAGGGCACCTTTCGTATCCTATCCGGGAGCTCCTTTCCTTTTAGTCTTAATCTCTTCAAGCACGCCACCTGATTTCTAGTGTTCAGAAATACGTGAGCACCAAACACGGAGCACGCCCGGGTAAGTAAACAATATCTAAGTGAACATTCAGGACCCACTAAAATGATCATCTTAAAACTTCACAGGCGTATGTAGAGTATAAAGCTTTAAGTTTACATTTAAATTTAAAAATTAAATATATTTTTCACTGTTTTGAAAAGTTAATTCTAAATGTACACAATGACAGATATAAAAAGCAATAAATGTATATAAAATAAAAAAAACTGGATACATAAATTACTATGAATGTTAGGGTCATAGGGTTATGAATGAGTTTCTACTCCTTCCTCCCTTTTCTTTTTGTAACGCTGATACATTTAACTTTCAAAATCGAGGCTGTTAAAAATTTAGGAAGAGGAGAAGGGAAGAATGGGAAAATGGGAGGGGAAATAAAAATAAATCACTGACTTAAAATTATTTTTAATATTTCCAGCACAGAGAATTATACAACCTTCCTCTGCTACCAATCAAATTAGATATAATCTAGTTTAGAATTGTGAGGAAGCCTTAAAAAGTTAAGGAATAACTGAAAAGGACATCCAGGAAATGGTAGTTTACCTCCAAAGACCTGAAGAAATGCTGACATACCATGTCTACAGTGTACTCCAACCCTGGACTTCTTACGTTGTATAAACAAATCCATTTCCTTATTGGTTAAGCTAATTTGGGTTGGAATTTCTGTTACTTGCTGCCAAGTACATCCTAACAGGTACAACTTTTGAGTAAAGAAATTAGTAAATCAACTATTACTATCATATAAGCCACATTTATATCAGTGATGATACTAGTATGCTCAAATGATAAAAAACAAAAAAAAAATTACTAGGAAAGATTTCCTGGGCTCATAAGCATTCACCACCACGTTGAAGAAGACCACAGGTAATCTGTGAGTAACCTGTGTCTACATGACATAAATCACAGATGTTTCAGAACTGAGTATGTGATTAACATCATCACCCACACAAATTATATAGCTTATCATTCAGGGATAATACCTACCCACTTCCTAATATAGTACGAATGATTAACTATTGTAAATAAATATATTACTCTATGCAGTCAGTCCCTTTTTTCAGTAACTACTTATTGAGTGTCAGTTATGTACCAGGTACTGTGTCCTAAGTAATGAGGACATAACAGTAGGCAAAACAAAGTCCTTGTCCTAACAGAAACTTAATTCTAATTACTTTCAATAACTAGACAATAAATAAATAACCTATTAAATGGTAGTAAGTGCTATGAGAAAAAGAGCAAGAGGCCATCAACTTTAAGAAGCAACATTATTTTACATAGCAGTAGGTAAGAAAAACTGCCAGTTAACATTTATAAGACACCAATAATTGTAAAACATCCCAACTTCAGAAATGCTAAAGTGAAAAATGTGGTGCATCTTAAAATTGATGAAAATGGTAAAACAGGAAAAGGGGAACAGAAATGGTGGCAAGGGAGAGGAGGTGTTATTCTAGACAAGAGTGTCTGAGAAGGTCTCACTGACCTAAGAAGAGCAGGAAGCCATGCACCTCCCTAGAAGAGCAACCCAGTGAGAGGGACGAGAGAGAGCAAAAGCCTGGCGGTGTGCGCACTTGTGGGTCCAGGGCGGAACAGAAGGCGGGCACACGCAGCCAGAGGGAACAGGCAGGAGGCGAGCAGGAGGAAATGAACCCGGAGGAGCGGCAGAGGCCTGGACACACAAAGCCTAGCAGGCCGTGGCTGTCACTCTCATTCTAAGAGGGATGGGAAACCCAAGCATGCTTTCAAAATAAGAACCTAAAACAGACGACCGGGATCCAGTTGATACTTACAAGTCATAAAATTTTTTAAAATTTGCCTACTCCAGTTATATGCTAGAATGTTTTTATAAATGAAGTCATTTCCAGTCTAGGATAAGATAAAGTGATTTCCTTAAATATTAAATGCAGAACAAATCATTGATATATAGTTTGAAAAATACTATAATCCAGTATTTAGAAAAATGAGAATCCCCGTAATGAAACATTCTCAGAAAGTTAAAAACTAAGCCCCTTAAATATTTCTATGTTGGTTCTGACCAAAGCTATTAGTCCAATTACCACCATACTACCAAAAAATGACTTTTAGTGCCCTGGCCAGGCAGCTCAGTTGGTTGGAGCTCCATCCCGTGCACCAAAAGGCTGTGGGTTCAATCCCCGTCAGGGCACATATGTGCGCTGCAGGTCTGACCCCCGCTGGGGTGTCTATGGGAGGCGACCGATTAATGTTTCTCTCTCATACTGATGTCAATGTCTCTCTACCCTTCCTCTCTCAAATCGATTTCTCAAAAAAGAGTTTTACTGAGTGAATATTGGATGCAAATAACTGTTTTTACTATATTAAGTTGCAAGAAAAGCAAATAATTCTACATGTTAAAATCCATTTTTTCTTGACATATTTTCTTAAGCTCTCTCACCTGCTGAATGAGGTGCATACACTTTGAAGACTGCAGTCCATATGCATTGTTAACTATGTGTGGAATGCCATAATTAGCACAAATCACAGCCAGTTCTTCCAACCTGTAAACAAAAATATTCAACAGAAAGATACACTCCTACTGGGCTTTTGTAAGTTGCAGTGTGAAAACTAACTTAATAGTTAATGTTAATGTATACGAGGAGAAAAAAATAACAAAACTTAAATTTCTACAGCAACATTTTAGCATATAATTTGGCAGTTTGGCAAGGCATAGCAGGCACTTTAGGATAAACTTTAAAAAGCTTTTAAATTTAGAATGTTACCAATAAATGAGAAAATACGTATTTATAAAAATCTGTATAGATGGTTTCAGCCACTCTAAAATTTCCTGTATAAAATGCAAGAAGCAGATTATTTATAATGACCCCTTATAATGTGGTACATTCATGCTGAAATATTTTTGGCTGCTTATCATACTAAAAATATTATCTGTAAAGTAAGTAGTAAGCATATCTTGAAATCTTTAAAAAATCTCACATTGCTTGTCATACTAAAAATATTATCTGCAAAATAATATGCATATCTAAAAATCTTTCAAAAATCTCACATCAAACATGTTATAATGTAAAAAATACATTTTCAAATAGACTTCAGTGTATTAAAAAATACAGAACATTAAAATGTTTCAGTACCAAATAACATTTTCCAACAACTTGGATACTAAAAAACCTGGTTTAAATTCACTCTTACTTTCTCACTTGACACTCCTTATATTAAGACAATCCGACACAGGGATGTAAAGTGCAGCATAGGGAATACAGACAGTAATATTGTAATAACTAAGTACGGTGCCAGATGGGCACTGGAAATATCAAGGGGAACATTTTGTAAAGTATATGACTGTCTAACCACTATGCTGTACACCTGAAACTAATACAAAATAATAGGGAGTACAAACTGTAATTGAAAAATAAAATTTAAATAGAAAAGAAACATAAAAAAAGACAATTTGAGAGTCTAACTTTATGCAAAGGTAATTAAATTTCAATTAGAGTATAATAAATGATATTTTTGCAAAATCAAATAATACTTGTGACAGAGGCTATCTTTAACAAGAATGTCTTCACACTATAAAGCAAAGACTAAATTCTATGGTTTAATAAAATTAATTTTTTAAAAAATATTCTTTCTACTACACAAAGAATTTGGAAGCAAGGTATTTTTATACAATGAAAGTTCCTTTTCATGGAATGTATTTCACATTACATCTACAGTATATAGATTTATATCTATTTATGCATTATTTATTCTTCTTATAGTAGATGTGCATTAATATGTTTTTAAACCACAAATAGAAATTACTTTATTCTGTTAATCTGTCAGAAGTTTTCATCTTCCTCCCTTGGAGTTTTATGAATTAAAAACTCATTTTATCACTCATTTTCATAAACCTCACAAATCACAGAACGCCTCACTTAAACTAATCAAGGTTGTTGTTAACAAGACAGACCTTCTGAGATACACACGGTATTTTCTTCATAGAAGCACTTTCAGATGTTTGTCTGCTCGCAAAGGCTTTCATTAATAATAACCTTCCTTGAGAGTAAGGCACTATAATAACAAAAGCACTGTTTTTTTAAAAAAATCATTTGTGAGCAGTTTTAAATATTCTGAATTGATCAAATCTACTAATATTGAGAGTGTATATACAGGTATTTAGTGAAAGGCAAAGGGGTACTGAAAATATACCTCCCGTGTGAATCAAACTGTATTCTAATTTCAGGTGTTTATCAATTAAAGACACGATACCCTTCCTCTTTTTTTTAACATTTCCTTTGGCTGATTTTGCCCTACAATGTTCCCTGTCCAATTAATGGACTTAAATAAAGACAATATCTACCCATTCAAATTGAGAGTACAAAAGAATTTAATGTGAAATCAAAATGTATTTTTAGATTTCATAAATCATAAATTCAAACATATTATTAGTAACAATACATCATTTTCTTAAGGTCCCCTCCTATAAGAAACACTCATCAGATAACACCACTAAAAAGTGGTATATGAGAATTTTACTGATAAAAAACTTCATGATACATGTAAAATATTTAATACTGCAGCAAGCATATATAAACATCCAAAAAGATTTACTCAAGGTGAAACAAAAACAACACTATCCTCAAGGATAAATAAGCTAATACAAATATCCATATGCTGTTTTTGGAGATGTGTTTTATTTCTATCACATTAAAATTTTTCTAGATAGCAACACCATCAATGAAAAAAGAACAGAGATGTTTCATATTAATATTTCAACATAATTTTAAAATACCTATGACTGGTACATAATAAAGCATATATAATACAGGGCAGGGCAAAAGTAGGTTTGTAGTTTGTGAAATGTAAGAGTTTATTCTTGCATTATTATTTATTAATTATTGCATTATTTTCAAGATATTTTTATTAATATATTTTATTGATTATGCTATGCTATTACAGTTGTCCCATTTTCCCCCCTTTATTCCCCTCCACCCTCACACCCTCTCCCAACCACATTCCCCCCATTTAGTTCACGTCCATGTGTCGTAAGTTCTTTAGCTTCTACATTTCTCACAGTATTCTTGCCCTCTCCTTGTCTATTTTCTATCTACCATCCATGCTACTTATTCTTTGTACCTTTCCCCCCTCTCTCCTCCTCCCACTCCCCTGTTGCTAACCCTCCATGTGATCTCCATTTCTGTGGTTCTGTTCCTGTCCTAG
>CM052538.1:12616077-12654091 GCA_028533065.1 Trachops cirrhosus
ACACATGGACTGAAGTAAAGGGGGAGAATGTGGGTGGGAGAGGGTGTTCAGGGTGGAGGGGAATGAAGGGGGGATAATAGGACAACTGTAATAGCATAATCAATAAAATATATTAAAAAAAAAAAAAAAAAAAGTCCGAAATGTCTAACTGTGATACTGAAGACATTACATACAACACTTCTCCTTTTTTACCTGCAGTGATCATGGACTTAAAGCAGGACTTCTGGTCTATTCGTGGCCAAATAATATACTTTGCCTTTGGTCTTTTGTGTCGTAATGTTAAGAAACACAGAGTTAGACTCATACCAGTTGCCATAGGCACTACAAAGCAACTGGTCACGGTATGGACACCTAGGAATAAGAAGTAAAACAGAAATTAGTTATTCCATTAAAAAACCGGCATCTTCTTGAAGAAATGATATACTTCTGGCAAATAATAGAAGTTGCAGATTTAGTGCTTCTTCCTCTGTACTCACTCTCAGGAAGCTCACAGCCAAATTCATCTTCTGTGCTTACTGCTCTGATTTTCTATCTTACTCTAAAGGTTTTTTTATATATATGTCTTTTCAAAAGCCATTTATATCCTTTTTGTAAGATGCATTAGTAAAAGAGATTAGGCAAAGGCATGAGTGGCTGGTCAGCCAAAAGTATTATGATTAACACAGTACTTACCAGCTATTTTTATGATGTCTAGGACCAAAGAATTGGTAATTTTGTTCAAAAGGCTAGAACCTGCAGCTTTTGGTTGCACAGCAGAAATATCACCTGATCGTCCAATTCCATGAATGAACCTAAGCAAAAAATGGACCAAAAACTAGACAAAAATATTCAGCGCTCTAAGTAATCCACTGTATAAATATACAAATACAACAACCAAAAAAATACCAGGTGCAATACTTAACTATTACAGATATATTTCATCAACTATTACTATTATAAAAATATCCTATTAAATTGAAACAAATTCATCAACTATGCTGTGATACCTAGTCTCCAAAGGTGGCCACCACTAATTCCTTTCTTCCCTATGCCCACATGGTACTGCCGCACCAAGAGATAGAGTTTAATTCCCTCCACTTGAATCTGGCCTGGCCTTCGTGACTTGTCTGGCCAGAGAGAATCTAGCAGAAGGAATGGTCTGGTACTTCTGAGTTAGATCATAAGAAGCCTTAAAGCTCCAACCAAGCCTCTTGAAGGGCTTGCTGTCTAGGGACTCCCTCTTAAATCCACATGCCTTGCTGGGAGAAGCCCAAGCCACATGGAGAGGTCATCTGAGCTCTCGAAGGCCATCTGCAGCAATCTAAGTGCAGCACCTTGGATAAACTGTCCACCTGAACCTTCAGATGACTAAATTCTCCACCAACACCTGACTGCAACTACATGAGAACCCAAAGCAATGATCACCCTGCTGAGCTCGGTTCACCCCCAGAACTATGAGATAATAAATGACTGTTTTAAGCCACTAAATTTTAAGTGGTTTGTTGTGCAATAGTAGAAAAACAAAACATATGCTACATTAAATTCTCTTCTTTCTTTCCTTTTCCCCTAACCAGAGCAGGGGGCTAAGTTCCAGTGGGGATGAGTTGATATTTCAAGTGTTGCCTTTATCCATTTTTTGAAAACGTGTGCAAATCCACTCATTTTAAATTAGATGTTATACGCTATTTAAAAACACCTCTGAATAGTCTTCAAAATCAAAATCTATTTGTAATTTACAGTAAAACAGATCAGAAATTCTACACACTGGAATTATCACAGGACATTAGTTTCGCACTTCATTACCACTGAAACCTCACGTACAAAGAATTTTTTATAGTTAATATCAACAATTGTCAGTCCATTTTTAACATGAATTTTTCACCCGAGATAAACATTCATTATCATTGGTTTTAACTGCAATGGATTTTTTAAACTGACACATATAATTGACACATATAACAAAATAATGATTCCATACTTGTATATATTATAAAACAATTTCCACAAGTTCGTTTACGTCCATCACCATACACAGTAACAGATTTTTCTTTCTTGTGATGAGAACTTTCAAGGTCTACTCTCTTAGCAACTCTGAAACGTACAATACAGTATTATTCGTTACAGACACCATGTTGTACCTTACATCCCACCACGTACTTATTTTATAACTTGGAAGTTTGTACCTTTTGATCAAACTAGAAGTTTGGTGGTTTGACTGAAATAAAATTGCATTACAGGATGGGAAATTTCACCATGATCTGAAATCATGGAAGACAGGAGTTTCTAAGAGTATACCTGTATTTCACAGAGAGGTTGGAGAATAGAGAAATGATTACATTTAGAATCACTGTCAATTAAATGGTTATTAGAACTGAAGAAACGCTTTTTACAAAAATATAAAAGAGTGACTTAATAATCTAAAATTAAATTGAATATACCTTTCCCTACACCCATCGCAACGAAAAGCAAGGTGCCTATAAAATGGGTTTCGGTTTAGATGCACAAGAACAACGCTTCAAGTCCTACCTACGGGTCATTCCCCCCCCAAAAAAAACAACAACAACAACTTGTGACTGTAGGAAAGAAACACAGAAGAAATCGTAACATGTTTTGAACTCTTATACAAACACTAGGTTTACTAGGTTAACTGTTCTTAACAAAATGTATAGCCAGTATGGTTAACCATCCAGAACCTGTCAAAAACTTTTACCCTACTCTCTTGAAAAGCAACTACTCAGATTAAACTGTTGCATCTAGTTTACATGCCCATTTAAGTAAGGAAGAAGTAGGTTCCAGATATTTTATAATCTAATGATAAATGCTGCCACTACTGTTTTTAGGAGAAAAAAACGCAAAGAAAAGAGAAGTGTTTTCACATGCTATTTGAAAAAAATACCTGTAATGACGCCGAGCAACTAATGCTGATGCCACTCTCCCTTCCCTTTCTCCCACACCGCAATTGCCCAGGAAATTGTTGCTATCCATGATCGCGAGTTCATGCAGGAAGAGTTCAAGTGTGCTTTCATCCCAACCATCCTCTGGACATTTGCCCTTAAAATGAACAAACAAAAAACACATAATTATACTGAATTATAATTTAATCTTATTTAAGATGGTTTCCTCGTTCCCCAGAACCCACTTTGATGAATTTTAAAACTTTTTAATGGGTTATTTTGCCCTGCTCCTTGCTGTCTAAAATTCAGACAGAAATTGCGTACTATGAGGAAACCTCAAATAGGCAAAACGCTGTATGTTACACTGTAGTACAATTACCTACAGATTGCAAGGGATAAATGAACATGATGAGAGGTTTACTAGGGTTTAAAGTTGCAGTAAGTTAAGGTCACTGAAAACCAGGAAAACCTTATCTTCAACGCAGATTCTTCAAACCAGAGTGTTAAAACTAGAGGTTGTCAAACTTGAGTTAAATTAAAATTCAAAATGCTGGCAGAAGGGAGACCTGGGATTTTCCGAAGCAGTTCTAGTTTCGAGCTGGTATACCGTGGTTTACAAACACGTGTTCTCCGAGTTCTTGGTCGGAGGTGCGAACTTTGCCCTTTCCGCAAACAAAAAAGTAAACCAAGTGGGACTTCCCCTCACTTCCGCATCTCGAAGTTACACCAGCGAGACTCAAAATCTCGACCCTCACACACCCCCTAATAACACTCTCTGGGTCCTGCCGGCGTTGGCGACGTTGAGAAGGAGCTGAGCGCAGCAAGACTGCACAGTGCACGACAAGCTGCGACAGCCTCCGGGACAGCTCTGAACCTGCAAACGGGAGCGAGGGACACGGGACTCAGCAGTCACGGGGAGCGGGGCGGAGCCTGGGGACTCGGCGGCTGCGGAGGGACCCGACAGTCCAGTACCTTCTCCAGAAGCAGCCGTATGAGGTGCTCGTGCGAGCGGCGGGCCTCGCAGCCCTGCCGCACGTACGCCGGCGACACTAGCCTCTCGCCGGCCGCGAAACTCTCCCGGTTCATCGTGCCGGTGGCAACTGTGGTGGGACAACGAAGAGTCGACACAAAACGGACACACGGCAAAACCGGGAGGCAACGCACCGCCTGGACGGTACGGCGAGACCTTGGGTCAAAAATTCACTTCTCGCTCTCGCACATGCGCGAACCGCCTCTGCCGGTGCACGAGAAACCGCAGAATTTGAGCATGCGCGAGAGTGGCAGCTTGTCCGGCAAGCTTCAGAGGACCCGGAAAATTAGCCCCGCCTCGCTGCCTCGGATTGGTCTAGTCGATCCCGTACGTCTGAAAAGGACTGTAAGGAAGGACCTTGCACTTGTGCCGAGGGGCTGAGGAAAGTAGAGGGCAAAGGCATGGGTTTCCCCAAAGAAAACATCTCCTAAGTTACTCAGTACCAGTCCTGTTGAATGGTGAGATTTGCAGTGTCTGTGCTTCAGCCTTCCTTGGACCGTGTTTCTCGGATTCCAGAATATTTCATCCTTACTTAATTCGTCACACAAACCCTTATGAAATAGCAGTTCTCCACTCCTTTTCTCCTTTGCACTACAGAATTTTTACCCCTATTACTCACAGCCTTATATGACAGAATTCGTTCTTACACATACACACATGCACCCCCATGAAGCAAACTCCCTAAAGGCAGTGCATTGGTTTTTACTGCCAAATCCACCCAGTCCCAACATCAAGCCCCTAGAACAGGTCCCAGAATATAGTAGGGGTTAATTTTAAAAAATATATTGCATTAATGATTTACGTTGACCAGTCAACAACCTAGAGCTAGGTGCCAGAGATACAGAAATGAAAAGGCAGGATCCCTGCCTTCAGTTTGCTTGCAATCTCCACCTTAGGTGAATCGACAGTAATTCCTGACATTGCTCTTGTCCAGGGATGTGCTACAGCCCATTTGCCCTGGTTCACACTTACTTGCAAGTGCTGATTGTTAAATGTTCAATAATTTCGTGAGCAGGTTTTAAAATATGGCTGCTTTTTAACAATAAGTAAGTTTACAATCGTTAACTATATTAAAAAAACAAAAGTAATAAATGCTCAAACTCTTCACTTTCTAATTATTTTACTACATTTTACTGTTACCTATGATTTTGACATAATTCACATTGATTTCATCTGTACGGTGGAACTAGAATGTAATGTGTGCTGCCCACACATCCCTATCCAACTTCCATTTTGGTGGTATCATGTTAGTAGCTTGAAATTGGCCTTGGTGGGAGTATTTACACCATGGAAATCGGCAGACACTAAAAATCAGGCCCTTGCATGCATACCCACACCCCACCAGGAGTCAGTGCTTTAACATGTACTAACTCGCCACTGTTCCTACTGCGTGTTGCCAGGGTATCCTGCCATTTATGAGCCATGGTACTTATCTAGTAGAATTTCAGTTTTTAACTTTCTATCTTCCTTAACTAGACTCTTGAGATCCTGGCTGATGGGGCTATATTTCATATCTATGTTCAAAGCACACACTGAACACATAATAGATGTTCGACAAAGATTTGTTGAGTGATGTAGACAATTTCAGAACTGTGTAAAACTACACGGAAAGGTAAATTGCAAAAATAATGAAAATTTAGCTTATTTTTTTAAAAATAAGCATTAGCCTTCAAACTTTGGAAAAGTGGAGCCCTTACTCCCAAATATGCAACTGTTTTTACAAGTTTTCCTTTGGAAAAGTCTTCAAAGCTGCTTCGTTGATCACATGCAAAATGTGCAAAAATCCCAAGATCCAGCTCAATAACAAATGCCTACACTAGCTTTTGAGCCAGCGTGTTCTCTCACACTGTTCACCAGTCTTAACTTGGAAAAATGTTTGTTTCCAAAAACAATCCATCAAGGCGTGCCATCATTGAAGGATTCAAAAAATGCAGGCAGTGGAGACAATCTCCAAAGAAGTGTTCCAAAATTTTTAAGAACCTACTGTATCTAACAAATAGGAAAGCATCAGAATAATTCTATTGTCTTTACAAGATGTAACATAGTTAAAAATAGATCCAACATTTGTGGGTCTGGATTTTGCTTGTGTCACTAGTTGTACAGCCTTGGATACATTATTCATAGTCCCTGAGTTTTGCTTTCCTCATCTGTAAAATAGGGACAGGGAGGGGATAGTTATGATGATTAAATGAGATCTAACTGCTCAATGACACCTTCGCCTCGATAGACTGATTATACAAATGGACAAGGGCCACATGAGAACCCCAACCCACAGCCTTGGCAGCAAATAGCCTAGGAAGCCAAACCGAAACCCCTGCAGCCATCCACCCAGAACAGTTAAAACACGGTCAATGACTGCCAGTTTCCCAATTTTTTCACCTGCACCTAACTCAGAACAAACCGGAGAAAGCCGAATAGACTCGCCAAACCAATGACATAAGATGCTCATTTCTAGTTAGCCAACTTTCATCTTTCCTTTGCCAACAACCTCCAACCAGAGTACATCTGAACTTTTCCTCATTATTTTAAATATGTTTGACTTGTGTTTAGAGTGAGAGAGGAAGGGAGAGAGAAAAAAATCAACGTGAGGGAGAAACATCAATTGGTCGCCTCCCATACGCTCCCCGACCAGGGGTTCAAACTCGCAACCCAGGTATGTGCCCTGACCAGGAGCCAAACCCCCAGGCTTGTGGTGTAGAGGGCAATGCTCCAACCAACTGAGTCACACTAGCAAGGGCAGAACATTTCCTCGATTTTTATCTGTAAAGCTTTTGCACTCCCCTGCCCTCCTTTGAGACTTCCAAATGTAAGTGATGGTGCCTAATGCCCTTGCTCTAGCAAGCTCTGAAAATCTGTTATTCCAGTGGTCTTTATTTATTTCCACAATTTTCCTGAAGACTCCATTGAGACACAGTCTTCACCATCTATCACCATGGTCCCCAGGCTTTGACACAATGAGGTATCCACAGAGGCCTCTTGTATCTTGTTGCTTGTGGCTTGTCAAGTGTGTGCCACTTGATAAGTGGCATTATGGTATGTCAGTGCTGGGTATGAACTCTGCTGTCTTTGCATTGAGCTCAACTCTTTATTCTAAGTTTGGTACCCAGGTTTTGTTATTGGTTCCCTTTGTTTGTCATCTTTGGTGGAATCAAGCTATTCCTTTTCATCTTTTTTGGCTCTCTTTTGTACTTCTATTTCGAATTGTGCTGCCTAAAAGTGTTGTTTGTCATAAGAGGCAGAATCACAGGGTGGAACACAGGCGCAGGCCCTAGAAACCTGTTGTTGGAGTGGCCTTGTAGACCAATCAGTTTGCAGTTCTCTCCAAACTGGCATCCATTTGGATGAACTTTGTTGAGAGTAACCAATGAAACTAGATGAGGTCCCTGCTGTCTTGATTTTTTTGCCCCTGAAAATTTGCCGGTAAGTTAGAGAGAGAATGTACTCTAATTTTCCACCTGCCATGGGGCACAGATTGTCAGGTCTGTGTTCAGAGGGGGCCGACCATCAGGAGGGGGGCCTGAGACACTAAGAGCACAAGCGTCACTTTAAACTAGCTGTTGCCAGCTCTCCTGGGGGCCTCCAAGCCTAAATCCTCTCCTCCTCCAGGAGAAACTGGTGCTTCTTATCTGTGTTCTCATTACAATCCTAATTCAGGTGCCTAGCTCTCTAAGTGTTGTTAGCTTCAGCAACGAGGATTTGAACCTTCAGTGGCCACTCTGGGGAACATTGGACTTAAATGAATTTTTTATTCAATAGGTGCCTTAGAAAAGAAGGGGAATTAAGATTTCTCAGGTCAATGGGAAGCAGTTTTTGATTGGTATGTAAAAGCCTCCAAAAGAAATTCTGGTTCAAAAATTATTTCACTAAAAAATTCTTTGTCCAAAGCTACTGGGCAATTTGACAAACTTAGGCAATAACAAACTAGACTCATTTTCTAGTATATCCTTCCTCTCCTTGTGCCTCAGTTGCCTCCCTACATCCAATATCCCTCTTCCCCTTTATCCTTCTGACCTCTCTCTTTCCTCACCTCCATCAACTACTCCCTTCTCTTCCTCTTGACCAGACCCCCTACCTTTTCCCAAAACTCTGCAAAGACCACAAAATACTAACTGCCTGTAAAAATGAGCCAGGTATGCAGGCAACTGTAGAATTTCAACTTTGGACCCAAGATGAAGTAAGGGCTGTGATTAAGGATCCTCCCTACTTTCCAACAAGAGCAGCAACTATTCCTAAAGAATTTAAAATTCTTTTGGGTGCATATGATTCAGGGTTACCTCACTTACATCAGTTTGTACACATGTTGGTCAGAACCTCAGATGCTAAATCGTGAATGGCTGATTGGACTGTCCCAAAAAGGAATCTACAGGATCTCTCTTTCCACAACAAACCTAGGGTTTAAAAAGGAAAAGAGCCTGGCCCTGACCTGTGTGGCTCAGTTGGCTGGGCGTCGTTCTGCAAAGCAAAAAGGTCGCTAGTTCAATTCCTGGTCAGGGCACACGCCTAGGTTGTAGGTTTGAGGCAACCAATTGATGTTTCTCTCTCGCATTGATGTTTCTCTCCCTCTCTCTCACCCTCCCTTCCCCTCTCTCCAAAAACGTAAGTAATTTTAAAAAATAAAACAGCCTGAAAAGTAGGGCAAAATCTCCTAAAAGTAGCTTCCCAAAACATTTCCAATAAAAAATTTATTGGGCCATAATTCAATCAGGCAAACAGAAAAAGATGAAACTATAGGAGAGTTTTACGATAGCCCAGAAAATATCTTCAGATATCCTTCAGGAGTTAATGAAGGTGTGAGTGTAAAAGCAGCTTTTTCATCTCGTTCTGTCAGTGGAGTGAAACCTGAAACTGGAAGCCTAATTCAAAAACAGGAATAGAATGGGAAATAGCACCTTTGCCTGAACTAAAACACCGGTCAGAAAACTGAGAGGGATTTAGAATAAAAGACAGATAGAATCCAAAATAAACCATGATCTTGCAAATCAAACAGCTAGGTGGCCCATTTCCCAAGCCACCGTACTCGATAAGGACAGTGCAGATAGTGTAAACAGAAGGGACACTGGGAAAAGAGAACCTCCCATCTTACAAAAACCAAGACAATGAAAACCCCTTGATTCCGATCAATGTGGGTACTCTGAAGAAGGAAAACCTCCCAATATCCCAACTTACCCTTAGACACTGAAGTTCAGTAAACATAGATGGTCAACCTCATCACTTCTGGGAGATAGGGTGCTACTCTTACCACATTAAACCCCTCATTTTTGCTCAACCTCTTCCTGTGTGCCAAATCACTCACATATTTTTCCTATCTCCCAGCCCTTAACTGTAACCCTGGGCCCTTGAATGAAAAATACTTCTTCCTGCGCTGTGACATCACCCCTGTAAATTTAATAAGGAGAGGCTTACTCTGCAAATAGAATTGTAATATCAAGTGCTCAACAGAGGAACTATTTCTTAAAGTTCTAGAGAACTTCTCTATTCATAATCAAGTTGTGCCTGCCCTGGATATAACTTTGCCTTCCCCATTACATCGATGCATACCCAGATAATGGTTTTTAACATCATACCCGACATTCTGTGGCCTTCAAAGTCCACTAACACCAAAAAAATAATTGGGGTGGAACCCAGAGGGTAGATAGATCCCAGCACCCAAACAAACATCCACAGTGTCTCTTGAAGTCAGAAGCAGAGGAAGGGGTCAGCGCTACAGCTGACGGCTTTATACCTGAAGGTCTTCTCAGACCCTGCACGACCCCTTGCAACACTTCGGTCTTGCAAGTAAAGACACCAAATGGATAGAGATGTCATTTTATTCAGGACCTCAGGACAATCAGCAAAATTTTTGTCCCTCCCTTGCCATTAGTACCAGACTCGGCATGAACTCTACCTGAGGCTACTTTGCTTGCCTTTCCTGACGTGCCAATCCAGGATATCGCATCGCTTTCCGCGATCATGTCTCCTAGTTTCCTTGGTTTGTGACTGTTTCTCAGGGTGTTTGTTTGTTTGCTTGTTTGTTTTCCATGACTGCAAGTTTTGAAGAGTGTTTGCCAGGTATTTTCTAGAACGTTTCACCCTTGATCTTGCCAGTCCTTTCTGTGTTCTCTATTTTCCTAATTTCTGGTCTTATCTCGATTATTTCTTTCCTTCTATTTTCTTTGGGTTTATTTTTCTATTGCTTTACTAACTCCAGATAAAATCTTAGCTCAGAAAGGTTTGGCCTTTTTTTCTTTTCTGCTATATGCTTTCCCCCCAGTCCCTTACTATTAGCAAAACCAGTCGTGGTTTCTGTGAAAAACTAAGGGTGAGGTGAGAGGGCGAGTCCCGGTCTGGAGGCCAGGAAAACTGCAAGAAGGAAAAGAGGATGGGGGCTTGGGGGTAAGTATGCAGCAAGTGCCCAGGGAGGGAGAAAAGAGGCCAGATTTTCAATAGGAGGTTTAGAATGAAATGTTGTACACTCTAGAGGAAATCCTCACCCTCCATGACCCTATAAAACACTTAGTAAAATAGTTTTTTCTTGTTAACCCACTATGGGATTATTAGGTCTGTTTTGGAGATACCTCAAAGCACTATATCCTGCTGTAAAGGTGGGTGGAGAGGGAAGGCATGTCAGGCACCTGGTCCCTCTGGCTTACACTAACATGAGCTACCCCTGAGCCTGCATGCCGGGCGCTGCTTTAAGGACTTCACCTGCAGTAAGCCACCCTTGGGTAGGTATGATCTTCCTCCCCTCATTTTACAAGTGAAGAGGCTAAGCCCAGAGAAGCCACGTGAGACTGCGTGTTAGTCAAAGGAAGCAGCCGGGATTCACACTGGGCTGTCTGGCTTGGGAGGCTAAGCTCTTCCCCCCACGGTCCCCCCACTATCCCCCCACTGTCAGAGACAAGAAGAGATGCCGCCACATTGGTGCCAGGGGTCGTTGATGCTGAAAACCCAAAAGGGGTCACAGACCCCTCCACCCCATTACCACTCAGATCTCCTCTACTGGCCATCTTGTCAGGTGCACCCACCCCTTTCTCTCCACCTGCCCCCCCACCCTCCGCCATCTCCCCATTGCAGAAGACAACTGCAATGGCCTGCCTGCTTCTGCTTTTCCTTAGCATCTTCCATCCCTGTCTAGCTCCCACTCAGCAGAGAGTATCCATCAAAACACATCCTTCGCCTGCTTAGAACCTTCAACGCTTTCCCATCACACTGAGCACACATTCCGGACTCTTCATCGCGACCCCCTAGGCTCTGTAAGGTCCGGCCCCCATTGATATCAAGCGCTGTCCTCCCTCCAGTTGGTGGGCTCCCACCCTGCTGACCTCCTTGCAGACCATGAAACACACCGACCTTTCACTTTTCCCACCTCCAGACCTTCTCACGAGCTGTGCTTGCTGCCTTAAATGATCTTCCCCTTCACATCTGTATGGCTGGTTCTTTCTTTTCCTTCACTGTAAATGTCACCTCCTCTGAGAAGCCTTCCCTGACCATGTTATTGAAGTAGGAACTTAATTTGAAGTAAAAAGATATATTTTTTCAATTTTTTTAATGAGTTGCTTACTTGTGGTAATCAACTGGATTAGAAGCTTCTGGAGGACAGGAACCCTGACTTTTTACCTATTTTTCCTAGCAGCTAGCATGTGTCTGGCACATGGTGTGCACTTAGAAACATTTTTGAGTGAATAAGGGATAAGATTGGGTCCCAAAGATGGCGTATCATTTGACGGTTGATGAATAAACCCAGAAGTGGACAGCAGAGAGAGCACAGGGGCCAGGGATGAGTAGATGACACCTCATGTGATGAGGGCACTCTAACTTGAGGAAGTCTTTCCCAATGGCAATGCAAACAGACAAATGATGACCACATCACTTTGCCATTCCATTCGCGTGTGTTCTCAGATGTTTGGGGTGGGGGAAATGACAAGTCTTTTAAGAAGCATGGCAGGATCTGGCTGTCATCAACCTCATTAATGAGGCTGCTCAAGCAATCTAAAGCAAAATAACTTCCACACCAAGGCCAAGCTTCAAAGAGCAGTTGGAAGGGAGAAGTGAGGGAGCTGTAGAATCTGTAACTAGGCTGTTCAGAGAAGTCTCCTGTGATTAGAAAATGGAAAAAATGCAGTAATTACATTTTGCTGAGACTCAGAGAATTCAGAAAGCATGGTCTCACCTTCATCTTCCCTATTTCAGATGGAGAAAGATGAAATAAAAGTAGATGTGGATGTCGCAGAAAGTAATTTCAGGACTTCCCTGGGATGAGTAAAGCAATTCTCTCTCCAGTGTGAAGACAGTTGGTAGAGAAAGCTTCTTCCAAGCAGTCAAGCTGCAGACATAGTTACAAAGTTACAATACCCAGTTAAAAGCAGGAGCAAGAAAAAAGCTGCAGGAGACCTGTCAGGAGTCTGTGAACTGGCCCGGAGCCTGGGGTTTGCTGACATTTGAAATAGAGTGAGGAGGAGTTTCCGAGGCCTTGGACTTGAAGTGATGGCCAGTAGCATAGCAGTGATAGCAGGAAGTGGCCAAGTAGTGGCGGGAATCAGGCAGGTAGGGTTCAGAACCTGGCCCCCCTTCTCCCTCCAATCTGTATAGGCCAGACCTCTTGTCTCTGCTGCGGGGCTTCCCAATGACGACACAGTGGAAAGAAGCAGGCCCGGCTCGCTCCACTGTCTCCATAGGCTCCTGCTCACTCTGTCACTGGGGCATAGTAAGAGTGAGGGGGAGGAAGTGGCAGATGTAAAGGCGTCAGCGCAGCCCGTGATGCGGAGGGAGCGCTCGGCAAACATGAGACCATGATCTCTGCTGTGGCAGCCAGTCGTTGCTGCGGAGATACACCACGAGACCCTGGGTGGGGAGGGTGTGGACTGCTGGCTGGGTCAGCCTCCTCCTCTGGGCCTTCCAGAGGCTGCACAGCTACAAACTCTAGGTTCCCGACTCCCTTCCAACAATTCTTAATTCTAAAAGCAAGTTTGTCCATTTACATGTGCTTGCACGAGACTTGCAAGGTGGAGAACATGTCCCGCTTCTTTCAACTGCGCCGTCTCTGGCAAGCTACACAGTAGGGACGTGAGGTCTTTTCAGCCTTTCGCAGTCCATCCTCCCGCCTCCTGGGTGTCCAGAGGCAGCGTGGCTTCCCGATACCAGAAACACAGTCTCAGCAGTGGCTTCTCGACATCAGGAGCCCTAGTGGTGGCCGCAGAGGTGATAGCTCCCCTGGTGGGTCAGTACTGAAGCGTTCTGGGTCGTTTCCAGACGTCCGGTCTGGAGCCCACATCCCTAGACTTCCCAGAGATTTTGTAAGCACGTTATTCCTTACATTAAGGCCCTTCTGAGGTTATATCTGCTTCCTGCACTGAATCCTGACTGCTACATGAGCTGTTTACATTTCTTTCCTTCACAGTCTCAATTGTGTGCCATATTTTTACAAGGGAAAAAAATTTGAAAGCATTATTTGCTTCACCTGGTAATATATTATTCTTCCTGCATTAGTCACACCTACAGAAAGACTGGCCAATAACCCCATCCCTATATAACTAAGCCTAAGGCATTGTCATCCCCTGGTGGCAGCTGCCCACGCTGCTTTAATGCTGGAACATGACTAACCAGAGTCAGAATAGAGCAGACTTCACAATCCCAAACCAAGAGAGTGAAGCCCAATCAATGCTGATGTTCTCACGGAATATTGAAAATGGAGGCGTTGAGAGGAGAGAATTTCTCCAGTATTGCCGGAGAGAGATGGAGTGTTGATGACTCAATGTGCATCTTCCCGTCAGCCTGGCGGATTCAGCATTTTAATCTAGCATGACTCACCATGCCTCAGCAGCAACTGTGTTACTTAAGAACAGCCACTCCCTTTGCAGCAGGCTCGGATCCTTTTTGGAAGGAGGCAGGAAGTGAACACACTCTGCAACCTTCTCACCTTAGCTTCGTTCACTTTTGATAAAGCATTAATTATGCTTACCATCTGATATCTGCGCTGGTACGGTTGTCACTGCTTTAAGACACGAATAAGTAAGAATTCTAGGGTTTGTTTTTTTTTTTCAGTCTTTTGTGAGTCTGAAATCATTTTATCAATGATTCTCTTCCACACAGCCTGGAAACTGTTCTACCAAGGACCAAGAACTATCTGTGAACCTATAGACTTGACTGAAAGTCTGAGCTCATCTCTGTGAGAAGCCCATTAACCCTGGCACCTTCTTTTACCCCCTGAAGCCTGGCTTGCATTCCCAACAAATGGACATTCACTCCTTGGTCAATTCTTAATTATCTGCATGTGGCTTATTCAAAGCCATTTATTTCGATTCAACGAGGAGACGTCGAAAAGGCCAGGTTCTGAGTTCCGATAGACAATGGGCTCAAATCCTGAGTCTGCAACATCTGGCTCTGTGATCTTGGACAAGTTACTTCATTTCTCTGGGTTTCATCTCCTAATCTATAAAAAGGAGCCAATAAAAATACTTAGCTTGTATGAGATAAAAGATACATAAAGTAAATACACTCAACAAATGGTAGCGCTTAAGAAATAGTAGCAATTGATAGTATTTGCTGTATGTTACAAGAATGCAAAACTGAACAAGCCACAGTCAAAACCCTTCGGAAATACCCACCCGATCCAGTAGGGGAGGGTGCAGCCTGTACGTAAGTGAATTTAAGAGCCTGAGTGAGATGTGCTGTGTGGCTGAAGAGCCCGTCCAGTTTAGACGTCAAGCTTATAAGTAGGAGTTCGCATTGGAACTGTTCACAGGTAGGTAGGAAGTGGCCCAGGGGAATGAAGTGAAAGAGCAATAGAGTGGAGAAGAAGCAAACCTGATAGTCCTCTCTGAGGAAGGCCTTAAAGGCCAATTTGAACTTGAATATTCAGATTGCAAAAGCGGCTGCAAATGCTTCCCGCTCCTAGTAGCCACATCCTTAGGTAATTCTGTCCCACCAATAAGTTTAAAAACTGCCTTTATCCTTTGAAGTTGTATTTTCTATTTTTTAAATTGTTGTTCAATCACATTTGTCCCCATTTTGCCCCATTACTCTCCCCTGCCCTACCCACCCCCACCTCCCACCTCCCACATTCAGTCCTCCCCCCAGCACAGTTGTCTTTGCCCATGGGTCCTTTATACATGTTCCTTGAACCTTCCCCTTCTTTTCCCCATTGTTCTCCTCCCTTCTCCACTCTGGTCACTGTCAGTTTGTTCTTTATTTCCATTTCCCTGGTTCTATTTTGCTTACTTGTTTGTTTTGTTGATTAGGTTCCACTTAAAGGTGAGATCTTTTGGTATTTGTCCCTCACTGCCTGGCTTATTTCACTTAGCATAATGCTCTCCAGTTCCATCCATGCTGTCAGGAAGGGCAGGAGCTCCTGCTTTCTCTCTGCTGCGTAGTATTCCATTGTGTAAATGTACCACAGTTTTTTGATCCACTCATTTACTGATGGGCACTTAGGCTGTTTCCAACTCTTGGCTATTATAAATAACCCTGCTATGAACCTTGGGGTACATAGGTCCTTTTGAATTGATGATTCAGGATTCTTAGGGTACAATCCCAGCAGAATTGCTGGGTCGAAAGACAGTTTCATTTTTAGTTTTTTGAGGAAATTCCATGTTTTCCACAGTGGCTTCACCAATCTGCATTCCCTCCAACAGTGCACTAGGGTTCCCTTTTCTCCACAACCTCTCCAGCACTTGTTGTTTGTTGATTTGTTTATGATGGCCATTCGGACTGTTGTGAAGTGGTATCTCATTGTGGTTTTAATTTGCATCTCTCTGATGGCTATTGATACTGAGCATCCTTTCATATGTCTCTGGGTCCTCTGTATGTCCTCCTTGGAGAAGTCTCTGTTCAGGTCCTTTGCCCATTTTTTTAATTGGATTGTTGTTCTTCCTGGTATGGAGTCACGCGAGTTCTTTATATATTTTGGAGCTCAAACCCTTGTCCAAGGTATCATTGGCAAATGTATTTTCCCATATGGTTGGTTCCCTTTACATTTTGCTGATATTTTCTTTAGCTGTGCAGACACTTTTAGTTTGATGCAGTCCCATTTGTTTATTATTTCCTTTATATCCCTTACTCTTGGGGACATATTGGTGAAAATAGTGCTACGTGGAATATCTGATATTTTCCTGCCTGTGTTCTCCTCTAGGACTTATATGGTGTCCCAAATATTTAAGTCTTTTATCCATCTTGAGTTAATTTTTGTGTATGATTGGTGGTTGGTGGTTGATTTTCATTTTTTTGCATATAGCTGCCCAGATCTCCCAACACCATTTATCGAAGGGGCTATTTTTACTACATTTTATGCTCCTGCCCCCTTTGTCAAATATTAATTGACCATAGAGACATGGGTTTATTTCTGAGCTCTCTATTCTGTTCCACTGATCTATGGGTCTGTTCTTATGCCAGCACCAGACTGTTTTGATTATAGTGGGCTTGTAATATAGTTTGATATCAGGAGTAGTGATCCCTCCTATTTTGTTGTTCTTTCTCAACATTGCTGAGGCTATCTGGGGTCGTTTATGGTTCCATATAAATTTTTGAAATATTTTTTCTATATCTGTGAAATATGTCATTGGTATTTTAACAGGGATTATTGTGAATTTATAAATTGCTTTGGGTAGTATGTATATTTTGATGTTAATTCTTCCAATCCATGAACAGGGTATATGCTTCCATTTATTTGTGTCTTCCTTAATTTCTTTCTTCAGTGTTTTGTAGTTTTCTGAGTACAGGTCTTTTACCTCCTTGGTTAGGTTTATTCCTAGGTACTTTATTTTTCTTGTTGCTATAGCAAATGGGATTTTTTTTCTAATTTCTGTTTCTGATATTTCATTGTTGGTTTGGCCTATATTCTTTGAAGTTGTATTTTCAAGAAAACGTGTGTGTGTGTGTGTGTGTGTGTGTGTGTTTTCTTGGCACCTTTGAGTAGGGCCAGAAATGAAACTGCTTTCCCTATCTAGGTTTAAACCAATTAAGAAAATAAGACAGAGCAGAAGGCAGGTAGAAGCCAAAATTCATCCTAATCACTGACAAAGTCTAGGTCAGAGACATTGTCAAATGGTTTCTTATACAATATCCAGAATTCACCAGGCGTATCCATAGTCAGTAGATACGGGGAGTCTTGCTGCTGCCTTCCCCAGAGAGAGGGAAGAAGAAAGTCCTGGTTGGGGGCGCGGAAGAGGGTCGGAGTGAGTGAGAGGCCAGAGGGAGGCAGGAGCGTTACCTCCACATAAAAGGAAACTCCCGGAATGGGGACAGGTATGTGGGTGGTAGCGATGAGGGAGACGTGTGCTATAAAATGTGGTCTTCCTAACTGCTTAGAAATTTCTTAAAAGCCACATTCTTTAGAAATGATCTTTTATGATGGCTGATTGATGATATGATCTTCTGTTAAAATAAAATCATGAAGATTATAATTTGTAGGTTTTTTAAACATGAGATTAGAGTTTAGGCTGAATGGTATTAACAACAGAGAGTATATTTGAAAGTTCATGAATAAGAATAGTGCAAAAACTGAGATGAAAGAAATGCAATGCGGGTGTGGGAGAAGAAGCAGGACTTTATTTCTGAAGGTTGAAATTGGGCCCAGAAGTGGAAAGAGTGTTCCAAGTTATCCCGTGACCTTACACTGCCCTCCAGCAGAATTCTGTGGCTGTTAATAATGCTCACGGTAACAATGGTTAGGCTCCTGGAGCACTTACTGCGTGCCAAGCCCTGAACCAGAAGGACAGTCTTTTATTTAAGCCTCATAACAAGCCACTGAGGTCAATATTTTTATTGCCAGTGTTCTCATTTTATGGATGAGGAAATCAAGACTTAGAAAGGTCAATAACTTATCCAAAGTAAAACAAGTAATACGCTGTAGCAGGAGGATACAAATCTAGCTCTCCAATTCCTTTCAGCCTTGTGCCTTCTATCCTTGTTTTATGGTCATCAGTATTCATTAACTTATTTTTAAATGTTTTATTATTTCAAGTGTCATACTTTTGTATATTCCCAAACATTTGGAAACTACACATTACAAAAACCAAGAATCACCTATAATTAATTTCCCAGAGGGCTAACCACTGTTAAAATTGTGATATGCTGTATATCCATTCGTTCTCTCTTCAGTACATATATTTACTGTTTTGTGGTTGTTTTACAAAAAGGGAACATACTGCATATATGTTTTGTTACCTGCTTTATACACTCAACAATGCATCGTAAACATTTTCCATGTCATTCTTAACCATGTATTCTTCTAAAACACCATATTTAACATCGCATTTTATTCTGTTATATGAAGTCATCATAACACATTCGACCAATCTCCTATTAATGGCTGATCTAAGCTGTCAGAATATGGTCACCATCATAAACAATTCTGTGATGAAAATGTTTGCAGCCATTTCAGACACTATTTTTTGCCTAGTCCCAAGCCGTTTACTCTCCCCCTTTTTCCTCCTAAGGAAACCTCTATTTTTAGAAGTTAGAAGAGAGCTATCCTTTGATCTCAACTTTCCTCAGCTGCTGTTGCAGTTAGGCGTGGCCATGGGGCTGAGTTCTAGACAATGGAACTTAAATGAAAGTTGTATGCGACGTTCCCTAGTCAACGTGAAGAAACGGCTGTGCTTCTTCCATTCTCTCTGTGCCCACCTGCTTGGATGCACCCATGGCTGCAGCTCTGCCGTGGTCCTAGAGGGAGGGTGTGTTAGCCAGGGGTCTCCAGAGGGACAGAAACAACAGGCTATGTATGCATAGAAAGAGATTTACTATGAGGAATTGTCTCCCATGACTATGGCAGCTGGAGTCTGAGATTGCAGCTGGCAAGCTAGAAACCCAGGAGAGCCAATGCGTTAGTGCCAGGGGGAGTCTGAAGGCTGGAGAACCAGGGGAGCGGGAGGTATAAATTCTAGCTGGAGTCTGAGTCCAAAGACAGGAGAAGACCAATGTCCCAGCTCAAAGATAGTCAGGCAGAGAGAAAGAGTTTTCTTATTCAGACTTTGATTTCCTTCAGGCCTTCAACAGATTGGATGAGGCCTGTCTACATTGGGGTGGGAGCGGGGAGGCAATCAGTTTTACTCAGTCTACTGTTTCAAATGTTAATCTCATCCAGAAACCCCTGTACAGACACACCCAGAAGTAACGTTTCACCAAATCTCTGAGCATCCATGCCCAGTGCATTGACACAGAAAATCAACCATCAAAGTGGTAGAGTCACAAAATGAGGAGTCTGGGTTACTTGACAAGAAATCTTGCAAGACCGATTATCTTCCTTGGACTCTTCTGTAGAAAGACAACACAAAACAAAACAAACACACTTCTATTATGTTGGAGCCATTATACAATTATTTCCGCTGTGACACAGAATAGACGTTGCTGAAAGAACCACACATTCAGCAAAACTGTACATTCACAATAATGCTTTTAGGAACATTGCGATTATAATCAGAGCTCTAAAAATGTATGTGACTTTCTAACTAGAGCACTGGCAAAAACAGTAATTGGCACCTTGAGAGACAACTTGGACAGTCCAGGCAGGAAGCTCAGTGTGGGTGGAGGTTGCCTCAAGGTTATTAAAATGCTATTAAAAAATAATTGTGGGAAATTATAGAGATGAAAAACATTAGCTGTTGCTAGGGGTTAGGGATGGTGGTGGGAGGGGTGCGCATGGCTCTGAAGGGATAGCGCAGGGAGCATCGTGGTGACAGAACAGTTCTATAGCTGCGTTGTGGTAGAGGTTGTACTAATCCACACATGTGATAAAATTGCACGGAACTATAGACACACATGCACGGGTGCACACTCACACAGACACTCACACAATGCAAGTAAAAGTGGCGAAATCTGGGTAAGCTCTGTGCATTGTACCCATGGCCCGTGTCAGTTTCCTGGCTGTGCTATTGTACTGTAATTGTGCAAGACGTTACCACTGGGGAAACTGGGTACAGGATATATGGAATATTCCTGTGTGTTTTGTTTATAATTTTCTACAAATCTGTAATTATTTCAAAATCAAGTTAAAAAACTTGGGTAGAAATGCTGTCTGTGGTTGTAGAAACCATACAGGTAGAAGTGGAGCTCTGAGCTCCAGGCGGCCAGAGGAAGAAGTGCAGTCTGCCCTGAGTGGGGCGGGGGCGGGGGGGGGGGGGGAGTGCTGTCTGGGGAGGAAGCCCAGGGTGTTGTTGCACTTATTTTTATGTTCTTAACCAACACGTGAAAGGGCTCTTGGCCTGCATGTCAGCCGAGCTCAGAGCTTTTTCCCTTCTTTCAGAGTATGTCAATGTTTTGAATTTGACCTGTTCTCTGCCTTTGTTTAGGATCTAGCTGGCCACTTTGAAAGCTGTATTTGATTGGATGTGGGACATTTTCAAAATACAAGCCATAAAATATTTAAGGGACAGGAAGTTTTCTGGGAAGATTCGAACCATATGAATAGACCTACCTACCCTTTGTGATGTTGAGAGATATCATTCTGGGAACAAGCTGCTGCAGATGGATCATGACCCTGTGGGTAAAGAATACAACAGGCTCAACCAAAACACGGTTAGCGGCTGTAAAAGCCCTAACTCAGAGGTCTTACCCATCAGTGCACAGGAATCACTGGGGCAGATGCAGTGATTACCTGGTCTCCCGTTCCCTGAGTCTCCGAATGCGTGGGTTTGGGAATGAGGTCCGGGAATATGCAGTGTAAAAACCACCGCAGGCACGGGGCTGCTGCCTACCTGAAGATCACTCTTTGAAAAACACCGCATTTAATCTTCGACAAGGAGGAGGCTGGCCCACTCCCTTTTAAGTATTTAGCTGAGTTCCTGCTGAGATAGTGTAATTTGGCTGAACAGTGAGCTGTGGAGGAGATGGGTAGAGGCAGCGCTTCAAAGACATGCTGAGCAAACTGAAAAGCAAGTTAAAGCACCATGACATTGCTTCCAAAGCCCGGGATTGACAGCAGCTGACAGTCGTGCTTGTACCGGTGTCACCTCTGAATACAAAGAACATTGGATATTTTGACTTATTTCAGCACGGATAAAATGGTAGGGAGGAAATATTCCCCTAACTAGTTTCCTCCTCTGAAGCATCACTGTAGAATAATAATGCCTTGTATTCATGCATCAGCTTTCCAATCACCAACTTATTTTAAAGCCATCACAAGAGAGATCTTTTAAATCATCTGCCCTGAGGCAAACGGTACATTTCTTAAAATTCTTTTAATGTTTAAAAATGTACTTTTGAAAAACACATTCCAAGTTCTTTATAGCTTAGAAACGTTTCCTTCTCAGGATGTTAGGAGATGTCCAGCTGAACTAAAAGTCAATATGAACTAAGGCAGAAAACGGGTGAGCAGATGGTTAAGGCATCAAGGAAAATTTTATGCCCAGGTGACACCGTGCAGCATCTGAATTTATAAAATTATGAGAACTGTGATTTGCCAAACACTGCCCTGAACATTACTTGGAGAATACCCATCTTCCACTCTTGGTCTGTGTGGTCCATTTTTAGAATTTGGGCTTGAAATATTCTTGGCTTCTCAAGGACAAGAACCATAGTCTGTTGATTTTGTATATTCCACATTTAGTACATAATCCAATGTATGAAAGATATTCAATAATGCTGAAAGAATGAAATATTTTTTCTAGAATGCACGAATCAAAGGGAATCCAGGATGCGGTGGGAGGAGGGAAGGGGAAGGGAACATATCTCTTGGCCCTGTTCCCCCTTTTTGCTAACAATTTGTTCAGATGCAAAGCATTATCCAAGGTAGATGAGGTGGCGGTGGGACTTCTGTAGGCCAGAGAAAGCAGTGGAGAGCAAGAGCCTGTAAGTACTCCCCCCAAAAGCTGGAGATCTTCAACAAATAGGACCAAGTTCCAAAGCAGGTTGCTCTAATTGGTCATTTGGATCACAAGTAATTTAAAGTTAATAATAACAATAACTGCTGCACCAGACCCTTTGTTTGAATTACTCCATTTAATCCACAGAACAATCCTGTGAAATAGAAATTATTATTTGTAAGGGACTGTGTTTGTGCTTGCTCATCATTGCATCCCCAGCCACTACCACCTAGTGGATGCCCAAATAATAGTGTCTCAATGAATGAAACAATGCACAAGTGACTCTCCACCTTTGCAAGTACAGAACTGAGGCTCAGAGAGGGCAGGAACTGGCCCCAGGGCACACCAGTCAGGGGCAGAGCTGTGATTTGAAGGTCTGCCTGCGGAAGAACCAGCACTGCTCACACAGCCTCGGTCTCTCACTTCATCTCCGCAGACAGGATGGGGTTTGGTTTCACAACAATGGAACCTCAATGATTAGCTAAGATTCTGGTGCTCGTTTAACATCATTTGTATCTCGAAGGTATAACTAATGTAAAGGTGGGGGAGAGAATTTTCCTCTATCCTCTTGTGTCTAGTGACTGGGGCCCTGCAAATTAGGCTGACAAGACCCATGAACAGGAGAAGGTGTTCTTAGTATGCATTTGGCCTTTGCCAAAAAGTGAAGGCCGAAAGAAGTGAATAGGCCTGAGAACTTTATATATATATAGTTATATATAATGTTGTATTATGCATATATAAAGAATGTATAAAGGATATATATATGCATATATATCCTTTTTAACAAATTATAAATTGTGGAGATATGACAAGACAAAGGAAAAGAGCTTGGGGGTGGGGTGGGAAAGTGTGGGAAAGTGATTAGAAAACATGGGCAAAGCTAATGGAAGGTAGGAATTGGTTTGCATACCAACTCCTGCGCCCCTGTCTGGGTACTGGCTCTCTGTCTCCCTCGTGGCCGTTAGTGTTTTTGTAAAAACGGCATTAAGGTATGTGTAGGGAAGGAAAGGGAGCCTGTGGGTTTTCTAAGAGCTCTTGTGACCCCAGTGGAGCACACGTGATGTGTCTAACGGTCACCTTCTGCTGGTGCCTCCACCTTAAGTCAGGGGCATCACGTTATTCATGCATTGTGATATCTCACTTGCTTTCATCCCTTCCACCCCATTTTGTTTTACTCAGTGTTTTGATTGGTCATTTCTTCTGTTCTCTTTACTTTTGCAAGCTTGGTCAAGTTTCTGTGTATTCACAACACTCCCCCTTTATTTTAGTCCGTAGTTTTCTGAAAGTTCCAGGCTTTGGAACTCCTCTGGTATTCACTTTTCCCTCTTTAACCTGCATTTTTAGGATTAAAAATATGCATTAATAAGCTGGTATGTGCCGATCCCTTCATTAGGAACCGGGAAGGATACGTGGGAAGGTCGTCGCACTTCCGGAGGCTTCTAGATGTTGGCAGTTCCATCACTGCATGGCAGCAGCTTCCAATCCATCACCGCACATATTTGTGCATTTCAGCTCACAAAATTAAGTTCCAGTCTTCTCTTACTCTCTGTCTCCTGGATTTACAGTTTTTTTAAAAATCATTTATTGTGGTTTTTAGTGAGGACTTTGTTGAGAACAGAGTAGAATTATGTGCTCATTTTTCTACCTTTAACCAGCATCTTTTATTTTTCAACTAATATAGAAAAATTAAATAACATCTACACCATACAAATAAGACATTTTCTTGCCCACTTCCTATAGCCTTTTACAAGTTTTTACTTATTTAAACAAAAATTGCTCAAATAGTTGTTCAGAAAGACAATCTTTCTGAAATATATTGTTTCTATAGATCAATTTCTCTAACCATAAGCTAATAAAATTACATCAACAACAAAATTATATCAAAAGATCTTAAATTGAGAATTTAAACTATCTTTGGGAAATAAAAGTAAACAACTTAGATCAAAGAGAGAACTCAAAACTGAAAAAAATATATGGAAATTAACAAAGAAAATATTTCATACCTAAGCCTGTGCATATAGGTAGCATTATACTCAAGTGGAAAATTATAGACTTAACGCCATTATTATTTTAAAAATCTAAAAACAGAAAAATGGTCAATTTGAAAAAACTAGAGAGAGAATAAAGTCAAACAAAGAAAGTAATGAATAAAAGCTAAAACTAATAAAATAGAAAATAAAAGACAATAGAAAGAAAATACCCTAAGCTTATTTTTTAAAGAACGTTGACTAAGTTCCGGTCAAGGTAGCAGCATAGCAAAATTAATATTCACACACATTAATAGTAGCAAGTGGTAACCAGTCTTATAATTTCATAATTCTATTTTCAATTAAACAGATTCAGCCCTTGAAAAAATAAAAAATGAAGAACATTTAATATTAATAAATAAATTGGATAATTAATGAATCATTAGCAAATCTAACCCAATAGTATAGTGAAAAGATGGTATACCACTTCCTTGTAGTTTTATCTCATCGCTGCTGGAATGATTCAACATTGTGAAATATGAAGGTAAAATTTACTACATCACATTAAATATGAAGGTAAAATTTACTACATCACATTACTACATAAGTAATTCCGTCCACGGATGCCAGCAGAACTGACCAGAGATGCCCAACTGCACCCCCCGCTCCTCCGGTTTTAAAGCTTATTCCTCATCCGAATACTCTTTTACCACGGAGAGGACACTTCTAGGAATACTGGAAACAGAATGTCCAGGCTACAGTCTCCCTTACCACTCCCCTCCCACCAGGAATATTTCTTAGAAAACAGTAAGTGCACATTTGTGTTAACTAAAATGCCGTCTCTGCTTCCTTCATCACGAGTCCCCACAGGCATACAGCGAAGGATTCCTCTGCAAGGCAAACTGTCATATGGGCCTCTGACTTGTGCGCAGGAGATTCTAGAAATCTATAAATGGGCAGAACGCCCATCTCAGAAAACAGCATCGCTACTCACCCACGTGCTCGGGCCAGAAACAGAGCCACTCTGATTCTTTTCCCACTCCTAACCCCTCATCTAACCCATCAGTGTCTTAGTCATAGACTGGATGACCTAAACAGCGTAAACTTATCCCTCACACTCTGGAGGCTGGATGTCTGAGATCGGGGTGCCGGCACAGTCAGGTTCTGGTGAGAGCCTTCTTCTGACTAGTGGGCAGCTCCCTTCTTGCTGTGTCCTCACATGCCAGTGAGATGTTCTTGGGTCTTTCTCATAAGGGCACTAATCTCATCATGAGGTCTCTGCCCTCATGGACTCAACCAATTGAAATTAACCTCCCAAAGGCCCCACCTGCTACTACTATCACATTGGGGGTTAGGGCTTCAACATATGAATTGGGGTGGGGGCACAGACATTCAGTTCATAACAGTCAGCACATCCGGAGGCCCTACCTTCAAAATATGTCCCCCGATCCAGCCACTTCTCACCACCCCTCCGCTAGTCTAAGTCACCATCATCCCTTGTCTAGACCACTGCAAAGCCGCTTCACTGCTCTCCCTGCTTCTACTCTTTCCCCCAGTACAGGCAAAGTGATCTTTTAAAAACATAAATCATATCCTGTTGTTCTCCTGCCCAAAACCCTTTAATGCTTCCCCTTGTGCTCAAGATACAAGGCCCCTGTCTGGGCCTCAGGCCTCCGCTTCTACTATTTGCCACCTTGCTCGCTCCACTCTGCCAGGCTGGCCTTCCTGATGTTCCTCAAAACCCCAATGCCCCTCCTCAAACTAGGACCTGCCTTTTGCATTTTAACTGACTCAGCTGGGAATGCTCTTCTCCCAAACCCCTCAGTTGCTGACTTCTTTCAGGTCTCTGTTCAATGCCACAGCCTCAGGGAGGCCTTCCCTATGGCCGCTCCTCCCACCCCTTCACCTGGCTTCATTTTTCTTCAAGTATGTATCTCTGCCTGACATTAAATTACTTGTTTTTGTCTGCCCCCCACACTAGAAAGTTCTTTAGGAAGACAGACTTTTCTTATTCACTGCTCTATTCTTAGTGCCTGGAAGGTACTTGGCTCATAATAGATGCTCAATAATTGTTGGATAAATAAGGGGAAATTGATTTCTTTGTTGTCATCTCTATGGATTGACAATCCCTAAAGATGGGGGTCTCTGGTTTTGAGGTTTGAATGGTATATCACAGGTTAGGTTTCCCAGAAAGCAGTGCATCAGAATCTGTGCAAGGAAGGGAAGAAAGCAGGATTGGGCAGAGGGACAAGGAGAGCTGCAACACAATCCTAGTAGGAGCCTCAGCCAACTCTACTGGGAGTTCTGAAAACAGATTGTGTCTTTGAAACTGTTGGAGCTTAAAAGTTGGAGCGGTGGAACAAGACAGCCCTCTTAGCTGATGCAATCCCTTTAGACAGCTGAGGGCTAGCTGCCAACAGCTGGGGAGTTAGTCCTTCCCTTCTGAGCGGCACAGCAAAATATCTTCCACAAATGGGAAGACATGCAGCTTAATCGTAGTAATGCCAAGGAAGTCTATAGCTCTTTACCCAGGGACCTCATAATGTGGCATCTATTTCCTTGGCAACATTACAACACTCCGGGGACCGGTTCTTGGTCTGCCAAATCCAAAACTCTGATGGTGTTAGCACAGAGAAAATAGAGCAGTCTCAGTGGTGGACTCACATTAATTCGGGTTCACAGATAGCAATGCATACGACTCGATGCCCATTTACTTTACAATGAGTGACATAACTCTTGCTAAAACTCCAGGTGTCAGCATGACTAGTCCATTCTTTCCAGAGCCACCTACCCGTAGTATTCCTCGCTGCATGCATCAGAACCTAGAGTCTGCCATTCCTGGGGACTGCAATATGAATGGTACACCCCCTACCCCCACAATTGTCCAGTGCACCGGTGCTGAATTACTAGTAGTTTCATTGTTGAGCATAGAACCAGGGGGAGGAGAGTCAGGAAGGGAGAGTTTAGTAGTGATCATCAGATAAAATGGCTTAAGGCATTCTTCCCCCTGCAAAGATAATCTTGCCAATAGAACCGCAATATTATATGCAATCTGTTGGTCAAGTTTAAATCCCACGTGTAGCTTTTAAGTGAGACCTTCATTTTCATCATGTTTATAACCAAGAGCAGAGGGCTCACTTCACTGACAAATTCATTGCCTCTGTGTAGATAATTAAATAGTAAATAACTAAAATAAGCTATAGCTTCTTTTTAAATATTTTTCTAATAAGGCTTAAAAACATTTCCTTATTTTTCAAAAACACAACAAATATGTGCCAATATATACTATGTTCCTTTTGGTTCTGTGCTAATTTAGGTACTTAGGAAGCACAATAGTTTGCACTTGGTTTGATGAGTGAAAAGTCTAGTTTAGTAATCACACAGACAGCTCAAGTCCCACCTCTGTGGGCCCTTTGTGATCCCAGGAAAGTTACTTGGTCCTTTAAGCCTCAGGTTTCTCATCTGTAAAATGGCAATAGTAATAACCAATTCATAGTGTGGCTTTGAGGATGCAATAAAACTATTTCAATATATGAGAAATGCATATAAAACAACACAGCATCGAGCAGAATCAGAGGTTGGCAACCATCTTCTGCAAAGGTTCAGATAGTAAATATTTTTGGCTTTGAGGACTGCGATGTCTCTGTCCTGACTCTTCAGCTCCGTGGCAGAGTGCAAAAGCAGCCACAAATAATATGTAAATGAACGGGCATCGCTATGTTCCCATACAACTGTATTTACAAAAGCAGGCAGTAGACTACATTTTGCCTGAGACCATAGCTCGTCAGCCCCTGGACTGGGTGAACCGACTGATTTCATAGCACCATAGTACTATTTATGCATGACTTGTTCCATTTATTTGTTGTAAACTCTAGAATTGATGCTCAAGGATTCCTAGAGTTAATCTGCTTCTCCTTGCTTCTCCCTTTAATGAACATGAAATATCATTAGCGCTAAGGGGAAAAAATGGCTTATACCCCTTACCCCTTCAAGTTCATGGCTTCAAAGCCGAAGAGAAAAATAAACTTTCCAAGTATTCTTACTGGACTCAACCTATCCAATGTATTTGTACAGCCATTTTACATTTTCAAATGTGCTTACAGGTACCACATACTAGGTTTAATATCCGTGCCACCGGTTATTCTGGGCTCCGTGCTATTACCGCAGAGCTCTGCCAGCTGGGGATCTTAGCAACCAGTAGGTGGCGTCGTCATTTACTACTTGAGTGCTCCCGTCTGCAGCCCCTTCAATCTGAGGAAGGAGGATCCCTCTCAAGCCTTTCAAAATAGTTATTTATATTTATTTAAGGTGAAGTAATTATATAACCCCCTAGAATTTTACCCCAATGACTTTTATACATGTATTTAAAATTACTATTTCCAGTTCGTGATGGGTTGACTTGGGCTCCACCCACCCTCCCAAAAGAAGGTATCTCCGCACCTTAATGTGGATCCTGTGACCTTATTTGGAAAAGGGTCTTTGCATATGTAATGAAGTTAAGTATCACAGCATGAGATCATCATGAATTGCCTGGGAAATTACCACACCTAATGACTTGAGTGTCCCTACAGAGTCGGAAGACGGAAGAGCCACGTGAAAATGTAGGCGGAGAATGGATTGATGTAGCCACATTGCCAAGGAATGCCTAGAGCTGCCAGAAGCTGGAAGAGGCAAGGGAGGATTTTTTCCCTGGAGACTTTGGAGAGAGCACAGCTTGCCATGACATTGATGTTGGACTTCTGATTTACAGAACAGTGAGAGAATAATGTTTTGTTGTTTTATGCCAACAAGTTTGTGCCATTTGTTATGCTAGCCTTAGGAAACTAATACACAGTCCAAGTCAATAAAATCAGCCCAAAACAAGGCGGTTTAACAAAATCATGAAGTTTTGAGCTCAACTGATTATCCAAAGTGTTCACCCTAGTAAACTGGACATCTTCTATGCATCTATCATTTTAAATATGAATGTTCATATTATTTGTGAGGCAGAATTATATTGGATTATATTTTGATTTCCCCAATATAACAAATACAGTCTCTTGTCTACTCCCATACATCACTCAGGAACAATGACGCATTCCTTGTCCACAGCTTTTCCAAGTGCAATTTTAGAAACAAAGCAGGGACCACATAGAGCTATAAATGTGCTTTACAGCATCTCCGAATGAGTCATTCTTGTCTTATTTATTGTGACCTTGCATAGGCACTCAGTCAGATACATTCAGGAAGCATTCGCTGTGCACCTACCAGGTACCAGGCACACTACTAGGTGCTAAGGAGTCAAAGACGAATTGGACATAGTTCTTGTGGTATAGCTGAGAAAATCAAAGTTGCCTGAGGGAGACAAAGAAGGAGTCAGATATGGCGCATGTGATGAGCGAGGAAGCGTGGGGTGAGGGGAACACAAAGAGAGGTGCCCCTCACCCAGGGGCCGGAGAAGGAGGAGGTGGAACCAGACCCGAATCCCGAAAGCCTGGTTATCTGGATTGGAGGCTGGGGCACATGGTGCAAGGTGGTAGAAGTTAGACCACAGAGGTCTGGACAACGACCAGAGCATCAGTGTATCTGGTTGGGGAATTGTATTACGGACAGGCTGCAGATGCAGGCAGGGCTGCAATGGCGAAGGGCCTTGGTAAGGGGTTCAGATTTCATCCTGTAACAACAGTGCCATGAAGAAGTTTTGCATCAGTTACCGAGTGATAGGATTAGTTTGATTTTTGGAAATGTTCATCTGCTGGTGTGTGGATTCTGGCTTCTACTGGGGCAGGAGCAGCAGGGAAACTGGGTTAAAAGGCCGTTGCAGCCATTGTCCAGCGATAGGGGTAAAGAGGAGGAAAAGTCCAGGACGGGTGTTGAAGGGCTTTTAGTACTTTAGCACTAGGTATAGAGGCGGGGGAGGGGAAAATAGCATTCAAGATTCTCTCGTGGTTTTGAACTCCTGAAAGATTAAGGACGGTCTTTTCATTCATTTCTGTGCCAGCCCATCCACTTGCACAAAATAAGTCTTCAATTTGTTAGTGGTCAGATCAAATTTCCAAGGTTTCTATCAGAAACTGAGGTCCCAGGTACTTTCCCCGGTGCTCTGGATACCTTCACTTTCAAGTACATAAAGCTGTTATGAGAGATAATTTACAGCTCTCAGAAGGGCTTGCTGTTTTTGTTCGTCTGCCCATTTAGCAGCTTCTTACTGGATTAATGGCCTGGTACATGAATCACGATGGCTACCTGCGCAGAATGAAGTGCTAGCTAGAGGTTTCAGGAGAGCCGTCACTGATGCCACCTGAAGTCCCAAGCAAAGGTCAGCCACTGCTGAAGCTCCCCCACCCCCACGCCAGGTCTCTCACAGGTATCCGTAGCATGCATATTTACACTCACTCAGTAGAAAGGGCCCCTGTTTGTCTCTCTAGCTACAGTCCCTAAAGAAATTCCTGCAGCACTGCCACTTCTAAATCATCTTCTGACTGACGGAACAAGCACAACACTGCCCCTGAACTGCTGGGTACAACTGCACCGCAGACGGGCTTCCTGAAGCCAGAGTGCCTTCAGCGTGCTTGGGCAGACGGGCTCTTACCCCGAGAAGAGAAGAAAACCAGAGAACCCAGGGCTGAAAGCTATGCAGAAGCAGCAGAGGTAGCAATGCCTGGTGTCATTCAAGGGGGAGCTGTATCAGGGGCCGGGTTGGGCAGAGAACGCCTTGCAGAGATGAGTTGAGTTGGGTTTCTACGGACAGGACTTAGCCAAAGTTTTGGGGGGAATGTGACAGTACTGTTGGTGACTTGGACCTGGATGATTTGTTCGTGCTTCACACAGGGCATAATACTTAGCATCCCTGACTCCTGCCCACTAAGTACCAATGGGTCCAAAATGCCCCCTGACACACAGGTTTCCAAATATCCCCTGGAGGACTGTGCTTTCCTGGGTGTGAACCACTGACAGAGAGCAAAGGGGAATGTTAGGGGGTGATTCAAAAGGAAGACACCAACGCATGGAGGGGGGGCAGGTGAGACAGTCTCCCACCACTGGGAGAGCACTGTGACTGGGGAGAGAACGAGATAGGAAACATTTAAAACAGGTTTAAAAGGAGGTCTATCATTAAATGCTGATCACAACATGAGCAAATGGCCCCAAAAGACCATGTTAAATGCTAATGTCAGGTGCAATTAAGAAGTCAAAGGCTTGTAGTGGATGGGATGTGAGCTCTGAACTCAGACATAATTTGAATGCCAGTCTCACCACTTACTAGCTATTTCCTTGGGCAAGTTACTCATGTTCTCTCAGCCTGCTTTAGCATTTTCAAAATGAAGATCATAGTTCTTCAAAGAGTTGGTGGAATGTCTTCAATCTGATGTTAAAAATATCTTAGCCTCAAAATTTGAGCTTTATAAATTAAGTGTTCTACCATTGTGTCAAACTCTTTGTAAACCAGTGTTTTAAATTCTGGTTGCATGTTCAAAATAGTTGGTTTTTTCCCTCTTTTTGTTAATCAAAATAATATTTACTAACTTTAAGTGTCCAATTTGGTGAATTTTTGTAATTTGTACAGTCATTTAACTGCCACCACAATCAAGACACAATGATTTTCTCACTCTGAAAAGTTTCCCTGTACTCATTTATATGTAATCATCCCCTTTACTCTCACCCCAGACAATCATTGGTCTGCTTTTTATCATTATAGTTTTGCATATTATAGAATTTTATATAAATACTCATCCAGTATAGAATCTTCGTGTTTGGCTTTTTTCACATAGCATGATATCTTTGAGATGTATCTATGTTGCTGTCTATATTCATATTTCCTTCCTTTTTACTGCTGAGTAGTTTTCCAAGGTATGAATACACCACCCTTGGTTTATCCACTCACCGGTGATGAACATTTGTGTTGTTTCCAGTTTGCGGCTATTGTAAATAATGCTGCTACAACTATTCATAAACATGTTTTGTCTGGACATATATTTTTATATCTTTTGGGGGAATACCCAGAGGTAGAATTTCTGGCTTGTAAGGTAATGATCTTTAAGTTGATAAGGTAATGCCTTTCGGTTTGCCAAGATGACTCTGTTGCTACCACCAAATCCGAGAGTTCCAGTTATACCACATCCTGGCCAACACTTGGTGGTGTCAGTCTTTTTTACTTTATCCATTCTAGTACACAGTGATATCTCAGTGTGATTTTATTATTTGATTTTTAATATATTTTATTGATGATACTATTACAGTTATACCAATTTCTTCCCCTTTGCCTCCCTCAGCCTGGTACCCCCACCCCTTAGTTCATATCCATGGATCATGCATGTAGGTGCATCTGATAGGCTGATTATCTCCATTTCATGTAGTTCTTTTTCTGGAGTTTTGTTCTGTTCTTTCATTTGAGCCATATTTCTTTGTCTTCTCAATTTAGCAGCCTCCCTGGGTTTGTTTCTGGGTATTAGGTAAAGCTGCTCTTACTCCCTGTCTTAGCAGTGTGGCCTGTTGTAAAAAAGGCACCTGTAAATTGTGTGGGACAGAGCCTCAGGTAATTGCCAGGGTGGAGCAACCTGCTTCACTGATTTGGCGCTCTGTGTGCAGAGGGAGGGCTCAGACAAGGGACAATGCTGCTGCCTGGCTTTTGGAGGTTTGCCCAATGCTCACCCCGTTTTCAATTGCTTCACCCACTTACTGTATGTGATTTGTGCCCATCCAGCTGTTGCCCTTGTGGTGAATCCCAGGGTGGGTGGGTTTGCGTGTGTTCTAAATCCACATGGGCCCTTTCAATGGAGTCTCCTGAAAATCCGGCAGTTTCTTCTGCCACCCTAACACCCACCGGTTTTTACAACCAGAAGTTATGGGGATTTATCTTCCTGGTGCTGGCACCATGGGCCGTGCGGTCTGGCCCAGGGTTGGGATCACTCTCTCCCAAGGTGTCCCTCCCGATTTTTATCCACCACACGTGAAAGTGGAACCGTCCATTCCACTCCCACTTCTCCTCGTCATGTCCACAACTCTGCCCCTCCTGCCCGTCTAGATGTGTATGGGTTCTTTAAATCCTCGTCAGACTTCCATACAGCTCAATTTTCTGACAGGTCTGGGAGTTACTTGCTTTGAGATATAGTTGTAATTTTTTCTATGGTTGCGAGAGGAGCTGAAGCATGTCTACCTGTGCCTCCATCTTGACCAGAAGTCTCTCATTGTAATTGTAATTGACATCACTCTGATGTCCACCAATAAAGATGGACATCTTTTCATGTGCTTATGGAACTTTTTAATCTAAGTATTTATCAAATGAAATGCCAAAATGCAGTTATTGAAAGCAAGATTTGCAAACATGGAGACTAGCAATTTATCTTTCCATAAGCACAGGAGATACAAAACAAATTAAACAAGGAGCCCTCAAATGGTATATAATATTAATATTGAAATTCTGTAATTGCATTTTGGAATATCTCAGCTTGCAGGATGACTCATTTGTTGAAGCAGCTACTTTTAATTAGATAAATTTATGTTCTGTACTGGAATTAAATGAAATTTAGGAGACCTATAATTATGCAGAATCATAAGTAGAGACAACTTATTTGATGAGGTTTTTCTTATGAAATATTTGTTGAAAAAAGGTACTCTGAATTAAGGCAGAAAGGGCAACATCTGTGAAAATATTTGGGCTGAAATATTTATATATTTCAACATGCAAACACTTAAAATTGTGAATAATATCCCTGTATGGTTTGTTACAACTGTCTTAAGAAAATACCACAGGCTGGGTGGCATAAACAACAGAAAATTATTTATTTTCTTGAAGTCCAAGATTAAGTTGCCAACAGGTTTGGTTTTTTCTGAGGCCTCTGTCCTTGCCTTGCAGATCACAGCCTTCTCACTGTCCTCACATGGTCTTTTCTCTGTACTTGCACATACTGAGGGTTTCTCTGTGTATCTGAATCCCTCTTCTTTTTTTTTTAAAAAAAATTTATCTATTTATTTTTAGAGAGAGGGGGAAAGAGGGAAACAGAAAGGGAGAGAAACATCAGTGTGTGGTTGCCTCTCAAGTGCCTCCTACTGGGGACCTGGCCCGCAACCCAGGCATGTGACCTGAGCTGGAGTCGAGCCAGCGACCTTCCGGTTCACAGGCCAGCACTCAGTCCAATGAGCCACACCAGGCAGGGCTGATTTCCTCTTCTTAAGGCTACTAATCAGATTGGGTTAAGGCCTACCCTCACAGGCTCTTTTAAATCACTTCTTTAAAGACCCTATCTGAAAATACAGTCTCATTCTCAGGTGCTAGGGATTGGGGCTTCAACATAGGAATTTTAGGGACATGCAATTCAGCCCACAACACTCCTGCAATTAGCAGCCCAGATTCCGACACCTCTTTTATTTCCGCATATCGCAGAAGAAGACATGACCACCAGCATCCAGTGGTCATGAGGGGTATATCATGAGTCAGAAAGCTCACGCCCTCTGCCGGCAGTCTGGAATCACCCTTGTACTCTGTGCTTTTCCACGTGTCATCACGGACCTGCCAGGCTCCAAAGTCTACTTGTGTAGAGCTATAATATGGACCTGACCCTGTCACGTTAGCATATTTTTTAAAAATTGTTTTGTTTCTTCTGTTTATAAAAGTAATGGATGCTTATTGAAAAAAAGAAAAGGAAAGATATGCAGTGAAGTATATGGAAGTATATAGAAGATAATAAGAATCACCTCCTAAAATATACCACCCAGGAATAGCCAGTGTTATCACATTGGTTGTATGTCCATCAAAATGTTTTCTCTCTGCGAATACTTGTATGTTTTTTAATATAAAAAGTAGAAATCACAATATATACAATTGTTCAGCTTTGTTTTTTCTACTTCATATATTATGGTGAATGAGACATTAGTCTCTGGTCCAAGTGTAGCTGAAGTTTTTCCTACTTGCTCCTTGATCAAAAGAATTTGTGGTAGAAAACAGGGACTGGAGTAACCAGGCTACACCCCCCCACACACACAATCACCACCATTACGACTGTATCACACTAGGATCAAATCTTGTCCCCCTCCTTCTTATCAAGACTTTGGTGGAGCAAAAGAAATGAAAGGGGAAAAAATGAAGATGGATGAAATGAAATAAAGGCTATAAAATGTACAATGGGGATAACTCATTGTCACTTTTCCTTCAAAATGGTTTAATAACAGGTACGGGATAGGCACTGCCCAACCTGACGGCCACCATAAACTGTTGTCCCACGTGTGCAGGTGCTGTCTGGCTCAGTGTAGCCCTGCCATTATCCCTCTTCCTCCAGAGTAGACACCTTTTCCTGGAACTAGTAAGGACAGAATATGGTTTTTCCTGCTGGGTTTGCTGAGAAGACAAATGTTGGTAGCTATCTTCTCACGACTAGAGATCAGCCTACCTGAAAATGGAACCACCATAGAGGAAAACAGGAAAGACACAAGACATGCAAACCAATCCTTTGACAACATTCAAGCACCTGGATCCAGCCATACCTGAGGTCAGGATGGCCTAGACTTTGTAGTTATATGAGCCAATCAATATTCTTTTTGTGGTAGGGGTTGGGGGACTAAGAAGTTAAGTTGGATTTCTTATATTGAAATCCAATAATCTTATCACACCCATATATTCTTCCCTCCTTCAAAGTCCCAATGCCAAAAAAAGCCATTATATGCTTTACATAGGAATAGAGAAAGATTTCTGGCTAAGAAATGAGAATAAACCTAAGGAAAGTAAATGAAGTTCATGTGTGATCATACCAATTTCCTAGGCACAAACTTCTGAAATTATCACCCCTCATACCCATACTTACAACCTGTAATTTTTCGAAAAGGATGACTAGCAACAGAAAAAGGAATTGACCACCAAGATGCATGGAGAAGCATCAGTATACTGAGTATTTTATCTCTCCACTAAAAAGATTTAGTACTAGCTGCAGTGAAGTTTCATGCCCCTAAAATTCATTACAGCTATAAAAAACGCCACCATATTTCCATAAGCTATTAAAACAAACAGTTAAAAATAAAGCCCATTTGGTATCCAATATCCTTCACATGATCATTTTTTTCATGTATTTGTGAAGCAACAAAATTTGATTAACTGCAATACATCTTGTAACTGATTGAGATTTCCACATTCTCTTCCACCCTTTAAAGTAATAAGCTACAATTTCTCTAGTCATATAATTTATAAATTACATAGGCTTGAATCATAACATGAAAAACATTAGTTGTTTCTCTTCTTTGTCTTTTTCAACTGGTCTTTCATTATAACAATTCTTTTTTATTCTTTTTTAAAGCATTTTACTGATTATGCTATTACAGTTTTCCCAATTTTCCCCCCTTTATCTCCCCTCTGCCCTGCATCCCCAACCCTCCTGCATTCCCCACCCCCTCATTCATGTCCATGGGTTGTACACATAAGTTCTTTGATTTCTCTGTTTCCTATACCATTCTTAACTTCTTCCCATCTATTTTATGGCTATCAGTTATGCTTCTTATTCCCTGTTCTTCCCCCCCATTCTTCCCCTCCCCTTCCCCACTGAAAACCCTCCATGTGATGTCCATTTCTTTGATTCTGTTCCTGTTCTAGTTGTTTGCTTAGTTTTTGTTTTCATTGTTTTTGTTTTTCTTAGGTTCAGTTGTTGATAGTTGTGAGTTTGTTGTCATTTTACTGTTCATAGTTTTTGATCTTCTATTTCTTAGATGAGTCCCTTTAACATTTCATATAATAAGGGCTTGGTGTTGATGAACTCCTTTAACTTGACCTTACCTAAGAAGCACTTTATCTGCCCTTCCATTCTAAATAATAGCTTTGCTGGATAGAGTAATCTTGGATGTAGGTCCTTGCCTTCCATGACTTCAAATATTTCTTTTTGGTCCCTTCTTGCCTGTAAAGTTTCTTTTGAGAGATCAGCTGATCATCTTATGGGAACTCCTTTGTAGGTAACTTTCTCCTTTCCTCTTGCTGCTTTTAAGATTCTTTCTCTCTTTAATCTTGGTAACTTAATGATGATGTGCCTTGGTGTGTTCTTCTTTGGTTCCAACTTCTTTGGGACTCTCTGGGCTTCCTGGGCTTCCAGGAAGTCTATTTCCTTCACCAGATTGGAGGAGTTTTCCTTCATTATTTGTTCAAATAAGATTTCAGTTTCTTGTTCTTGTTCTTCTCCTTCTGGCACCCCTATGATTCAGATATTGGAATGTTTAAAGCTGTCCCAGAGGTTCCTAAGCCTCTCCTCATTTTTTTGAATTCTTGTTTCTTCATTCTGTTCTGATTGCATGTTTAGTTCTTCCTTTTGTTCCAAATTGTTGATTTGAGTCCCAGTTTCCTTCCTGTCACTGTTGGTTCCCTAGATATTTTGCTTTATTTCACTTTGGGTAGCCTTCATTTGTTCCTTCATTTTGCAACCAAGCTCAGTCAGTTCTGTAAGCATCCTGATCACCAGGGTTTTGAACTTTCTATCACATAGGTTGGCTATCTCCTCATCACTTAGCTCTCTTTCTGGAGTTTTGCTCTGTTCTTTCATTTGGGCCATATTTGTCTTGGTGCACCTGTTAAGTTGTACGAGGCGGGGCCTTAGGTATTCACCCGGGTGGGGCAACCCTCTTTGCGGTGTTGTGGCCTGCCTGTGGGGGAGGGGCCAGAGAGGGAACAGTGTGGCTTGCTTGCTCTGCTCTAGCCCCACTTTCTAATGAACTCGATTGAGACTGGGAGTTTCTCCCACTGCAGCAACCCCTGCCATAGTTTATAGCTAGCTTTGAGTCTTAGTTTCCCATTCAACCAGCCCTGTCTCACTTGTGTGGTCTGAGGCCTCACTGCGGGCCCTCTCAGCCAGCCCTGCTCCCTCGGTCCACCTCCTTGCCTCGGGTCTCCTCTGCCCTCCAGCTGCCTGTCTCCTTCCTACTGGTCTGGAGGAATGTTTCCTTAATTCCTTAGCTGTTGGAGTTCCATGCAGTTTGATTTTTCTGGCACTTCTGGTTACTTATTGTTCTTAGAGTGGTTGTTATCCTACTTTTGGTTGTGCGAGGAAACAAAGGGTTTCTACCTATCTTGGCTGGAACTCTCATTTTATCATTTCTTGATGAAATCTCCACAAACATTGAATGGCACAGGTGTGAGAATAATATAAAGGGAGAGTATTAACATTTATTAGGCACTTATTATATACCTATTACATCACATGGATTTTTATTTTATAATATTTTTTTATTTTTTTAAATATATTTTATTGATTATGCTATTACAGTTGTCCTATTATCCCCCCTTCATTCCCCTCCACCCTGAACACCCTCTCCCACCCACATTCCCCCCCTAGTTCATGTCCACGTGTCATAAGTTCTTTAGCTTCTACATTTCCCCTGCTATTCTTCCCCTTCCCCTGTCTATTTTCTACCTACCATCCATGCTAC
>CM052538.1:12654191-12683704 GCA_028533065.1 Trachops cirrhosus
CCTTGCCTTTCATGACTTGGAATACTTCCTTCCAGCCCCTTCTTGCCTGTAAGTTCTCTTTTGAGAAATCAGCTGACAGTCTGATGGGGACTCCTTTGTAGGTTACTGTCTCCTTATCTCTTGCTGCTTCTAGGATTCTCTCCTTATAATATTTAATACTAACCCTATTTGGAGCAGGTGTTATTGCCGCCTTTTTTAATAGGAAAGGCTTTATCCAAGTTTTACTCAAGTTTAAAACGCTATAAAATAGCCATGGTAGACATTGTTAGTTGCGCATCCATAACTATTTTTCTTCTTCTTTGCTGGTTGAACATGGTTTCATTAAAAAGTGCAAAATGTTGAACATACTGTGTCCCAGAGTTCTCCACTGCTAGAGCCTGAGCATATGACCCACTCTAGCCAATGGGGCCTGAGGAGAAGTCTGCTGGGGGCGATTTTGGAAAGTTTCCTTCCTGATTAAAAAATGAAATAAAATAAAATACATACACAAAAGAAGAGTCCTCCTTCCCGCTACTTTATATTTTTGGATGAGGCCTTGTAATGATGTGATACCTGGAGCTGCAGCATCCTTCTGGAGACTGTGAGGGTACAAACCTGAAGATGAAGTTAACTGTTCTAAAACACTGCAAAGATGGTGAAAAGGAAAAATGGTCCTTAATGACATCTTGGAAATTCTCGTTTAACTAACCCTGAATCCCCTCTACCTCAAGACTTAGAACAGTGCGTGGTGAATGTCAGGCACTTAACAAACATCTGTCAAGTGAATAAATGAATGACTTTAACTTTTCTAAATTTGGTGGTTTAGTATGGTGGATAGGAGTGCACGGTTGGCTTCCTGAGTTGTCCTTCCTTCCATTTGTGTCTCTTACAATTCTGTTAACTTGGGCTTGCATCTTCCCTCTTGGAGTCTCAGTTACCTCCTCTGTATCATGGTTCTATAGACTGAATGTTTGTATCCCCCAAAATTCATGTTAAATTCTAACTATGAATGTGATGGTATTAGGAAGTGGGGTCTTTGGGAGGTGATTAGGTCACAAGGGTGGAGGACTCATGAATGGGATTAGTGCCCTTATGAATGAGAGGTCCCTTATCTCTTCTGTCCCAAGAGGTTACCAGGAGAAGGCTGTTGTCTATGAACCAGGAAGTGAGCTTTCGGCAGACATTGAATCTGCAGCCACTTTGATCTTGACCTTCCCTGCCTCCAGACCTGTGAGAAATAAATCGCTGTTGTTTATAAGCCATTCAGTGTATAATATTTTATTATAGCAGCCCAAAAGGACTAAGACAAATGGAGGTAATGCTATCTTGGAGGATATAGTCATTTGTTCTTTCATGAAACATCTGCTTATGTGTCCAGGCCCGTCCTTGGCAGTATTATTGGGTGGCATAATTTCACACCTAATATGGACACAAAATATGTTCACTTTGCTTTCCAGGTTCTAAAGATGCAATGGGAAAAAAGACAGGCAAGGTATTTCTGAAATCTTTTGTCCTAGGGCAATATCATTGGTGCCTCACAGATATAAGCCAGTTCTCAAAACGAGCATGTTACAGCTGGAGAAAGGAGTACTTGGGTTCAAGTTGCTATTATTTGATCTTGGGAAACTTCTGAACACTTAGCTCTCAATTCCCTCCTGAGCAAAATGTAAATAACGGTTTCTTCCTACTTACCTCCCCAAAGTGTCTAGGCAGTGCAAGTCCTAGCAGTGCTCCTCTAGTTCAGTGATGTCATCAAATGAGGTTATTGCCATGAGTGCCCTATGTAAACTGTAAATATACAGGTGGTGATCAAAATTCTTACTAAAAAACAATAAAATTCGGGTTTAAAGACCAAGCCCTACGGGCAACAGCCTTAGAGATAATTTATGTGAAAGCCCTTCTCTGGCTATGACACAGATAGTATAACAGGAGGAATATTGAAGAGGAGCTGCCAGCCGTGATTTGCTATTACAGTGTTCTATTGAAACAATTCATTTCACTTAAGATTTACTTCCAAAATCCTTAGTCTGACTAATGACAACCTTCTGAAATGATTTTTTTAGAAAACTAAATGATTTTGCTTCCTGAAAAATTCATATAATATAGTATATGACAGATCACCATAGCCATACATTTAGATCCACAATTACTAGATACAAATAAAGGAGAGCTGGAGAGAAGATATCATACATACTTTTAATCAGGAAAGAAAAAGACCTTTGTAATCAGTGTCTTGCAAAAGCCATTAACCGAAGTCCTAAACTGAAGCTCAAATAATTGAAAAATGAAAATGATCCATCTACTCATGACAGGGAGATTGCAGCCCTATAAAAATGTCGAATGCACATACGGATGAAAAGGGTTGACACTGCCATTGGGTAATTGGCTAAATAACAGTCATAAACAAATGGAAGAAATAACTAAGTTGAGAGCAGAAGTCAGAATTTTCCCCATGATTGTCAAAAGACCACAACACGGTCATCCAGAATGGTGATGCTCACATCTTTAGTTATGTGGAATAGAACCAACAATGGTGAAAGTCCTTAGAATGCATCCATCCCTTGCCTGTCATTCCATCCATCCATTTACCCATCTCTCCATCCACTCAGTTTAACCACATGAAAGTGCCATTATTTGGTTCCTTTTCACCTAGAAGAAAGCCAACTTCATATAATTTAACATAAAATACTCAATTAATACTCATTGAACATGCTACCATGTTCAATGCACTATGCAAGGTTGGCGGAGGAAGGGTAGAATGAGAAATCTCTCCATCTCTGCACATCCCCAATGGGAAAGCACATACCAACAACTGTTTGTAAGAGTTGTGAATGTTCAAAACACTATGGAATTACATTGATATGTATGCACAGAAAGAGCACACAACAAGTTATGAGTAGAGATGTGGCTGTAGGAGTTTATAAATTTATTTTCCCTTTTGCCTAGTGTATTTTAAAACTTTTTAATCAATGAAAATGCATTATTTTTGTAATTAAAAGTTTCTTGAAAATGTACCATGGAGGTTGCAGAATTAATGGCTATTAGTAGATATGATGAAGATAAAGGATTTAAGAGTTACAATAGATGAAGCAACCTAGGTAAAATAAGAAGTAAGAGACTGAATATACAAGCAGATGATGTCTAGACCATATATAAAAACAGAACTTTGACCTACAACCTGCAGCAACCAGCCTGGGAAACCAACCTATTTTCTATAGTAACCAGCCCAGGAAGCTAAACAATAATTTTGGTAGCAACTGACCCCAAACATCTAGGACTTGATTAATAACTGAGCTTCCCTAATGTTTGTCTCTGTTTCAAACTTAGGACCAATCAGACAGAGCCCAATACGCACCCCTAACCAATCACATAACATGACCCATTTGTAGTTAGTCCACCTCCAGCTTCCCCAGGCCAACAGCCTCTAATCAGGGCACACTGGAAGCCTCCCTTTGTTTCACTCTAAAAACTTGCCCACTCCTCCGCTTGCCTTTGATTCTCTGCCAAAACACAGGTGATGGTGGCTGACACCTTTACTATAGCACTATACTTACTATATTCTAAATAAAGACACCTTGCCCGTTCTCATTTGGTTGGGCTTCACTTATTTCCACCAAAGAGAAAGAGAAAAGAATTCAGGAATTAGCTTAGCACACAGAATGCAATGACAAAGGCATATATGTTTATGAGAAATAAGCATTGTAGCAACTCTCCACAGCCCACGGACCACAAGGACTAGCTGGGTTCTGGTTAAGTGCCAAGAGATGACGTTGTTTTACCTCTATTTCCTTCCTCACATCCCGTTCCAGCACACTTTACCTCCCAGGCCCTTAACCCGAAAAAGACAAAAATCTAGAGCCACCATATACTTCTGTTTAGGTTTGACCTTTGTGGACTGAGTCAGAATCAGGAAGACCTAGGAACCAGACTTGGTGATTAGAACACCAACTCCATGAGGGACGGGAAGGAACATGTGTGTTCAGACCCTCTCATGGTGCCCAGTTATATGACTGAAATAACCAGTTAAGTTATTGAGATAAACACATGGATACATCCAGGGCAACTAAAATAACTAGATTAGATTAAAAAATCTGTCTTGCTTCCCTGAAGTTCCTGAACCGAAATACAGTCAGAGAACACCTATGGTCCTACACATCACATGTGACCAAATAGACACAGGAACCAAAGATCGGGGTCATCACTCCCTAGTAATTTGTCCTACGATGCTCAGTGCATACTGGGATACTGCTGCATTTCTAAACGCTATCTTCCTCTCGTGCTCACTGGATAGTAAACATGAATTGCTATTAATAATAATTTTCCACTGCACGTCCAGAACAATCCATCCAAAGAAAATTGGAACTTCTTCTTTGCTGAGGTCCAGTCCCATCAATTTGATGCTCATTTCATAGAAAGGCCATTGAGCAAAATTAATGTACCCAAACAAATAGAGTTTGTCCTTGTAACTGATTCAGAGTATGACAGGAAACAGGAGGGCTGCCGCAACAGCTTCCTCTGGGAAATTTATTTTCAGAACATTGAGTTATTTTCTTCTACTCTACCAGATTACATTAAAATCTTTTTTTAAAAAAAAGGAAAGAAAGGAAAATAAAACTTAGCTGTCTGTTTTTATAGAAATCACTTTGTGATCTAGCTTCATTTAGATTCACTTGTTATTGTCCGAGTCAAAGACTGTTATAATCTCAGGGTTGTTTTACTTCTTTCCATTATTCATTTTTCCCCCGTTGTCTTCACACTGCCCCCAGCATGTTTTACTCCCAGCCTCGTAACCTGAAAAGGAAAATCTAGAGCCACCATGTGCCAGAGATGAGGGAGCCTCTTTAAAATACTATACCTTGCCTGAGCTAACACTTTGGACTGTGACCCAAACACTCTGGTCATCTGTTTTCTGCATGTTGGACAGGTCAGTTATGGTACCTGCCTCATTCTCAGTCACCACAGGAGAAAACAAATGCCTCCCCCATGTGATCTGTCTGCCACTTGACACCCTCTATCACAGCCGATTGAACCTAAAAACAGCCAGTTAATGGGCTAACCTGTGAGGGCATGAAAACCAAGCACGAAATCTGAAAATATGTGTTTCCTACTATGTGACATTCTGGAAAAGGCAAAACTATGCAGAGAGTAAAAGGGTCAGGGGTTAAGGAAGAAGAAGGCATGAAGAGATAGAGCACAGAGAACTTTTTAGGGCAGTGAAAATACTCTGCATGACACCCGATGGTGGATACACACCAGCATACATTTGTCCAAGCCCATAGAGCATGTAACACCAAGAGCGAACCCTAATGTAAATTACTGACTTTGGGTGGTAATGACAAGTCAATGTCAGTTCATGGGTTATAGCAAATGTACCACCTTGGTGTGGTGTGTGGATGTGTGGGGACAGATGGTATATTAGAAACCTCTGTAACCTTCTGATTAATTTTGCTGTGAACTTCATACTGCTCTAAAAAAAATAAAGTCTACTAAAAAAATCAGGCATGAAAACCTCTATCCAAACAGAAAAGACAGTAACAAAAGAAACCAACCAGAGTGCTTTGGTCAGAGATTAGATGTGGGAAATATGAAGCGAGTCAGTTGGTTGGCAGAAAGAGACACTGAAAACTTTCAAACAGAAGGCATGAGTGAGTCCACATTACCCATAAGCGGTCAGGAAGGCACTAACGGACGGACAGGGAGTCGTTGGTGGTTAGTAGCAGGAAAAGGAGGGCAGAGCTGAGTCAGCCGGATGGCAGGCAACTGGTGATCGCTGGCTGCTGACCGGCGAGGAGGGAACCTATAGTTCCTGGTCAGGTTTCCCACAGGCTCTCCAGGGCAGTTCCTGTCATGTGACCTTCCTATCATCCCGTGTATATTTAAAAAACATAAAACCCTATTGCAGAGAATCTGTCTCTCTTTTATAATAGAAAAGAGCTGAACACACTTTGAAAACGAAACCTCACCACATCTAATGGATCTTAACCTTCCTGAACAAAGAGGAGTAGCAAGGTAGAGAGGAGCCTGAGGTTACAGGCAAGAGCTGTGAGTTCTAATCCAGCTCTGCTACTAATCTGCATGGTAATCATACGTAAGGGGCTTATTAACTCTAAATCTATCACTTCAACCATAACGTGGAGTTGGGTCAGATGCGTTCACTTGGTAACTATTTACTGAGTGCCTGCTATGGGGCAAGTTGCATGCTGGCTGATGGGGATAACTGAACTAAGCACAGTTTTTGCTCTTCAGGCTTATGTTGTAGTGGGTAAAGAGGTAAACAGGTTATTACAAAATTGCATAATATTAGTGTTACATTTAAAGAGTTCGTTTGGAGTTAATGAGGAGGGGTCATCTGGTTGGTGAAGGGGGCCTTCCTGGGGACATGGAGTCCCACATGAGGGATGGGCATGATCTAGCTGGACAGAGGAAGAAAAGAATGGTCCATGTGATTGTTAACTTTTATGTGTCTATTTGGTTAGGCTATATTCTCAGTTATGTGATCAAATACTAAACTAGTTGTTGCCGCGAGGGTATTTTGGAGAAATGGTTAACATCTGTAATCAGTTAACTCTAAGTAAAGGAGATTACTCCCAATAACATGGGTGGGTCTCATCCAATCTGTTGAAAGGCCATAAGAAAAAAGAAACAACAACTGAGGTTTCCCAGAGAAGAAGTTCAAGGCTACTGTATCAACCCTTGACTGAGTTGCCAGCCTACTGACCTGCCCTACAAATTTTGAGCTTACTAGCCTCCCCCCACCCAAGTGCATGAGCTAGTTCCTCAAAATAAATCTTTTCTATCCTGTTAATTCTGTGTCCTTGGAGAACACCGACTAATACAGTCCAGGTACTGAGTCTCTAATGAGCTTCCCTGGTAGACAACATCTCACACTTGTGGTTCGTCACAACTGGTGGTTTGGGGAGGTAAGAGCATCCTGTGCAACTCCTAAGAGAGGGCTCTTGGAAGTAAGTGCCTGGTTTTCTCCTGACTTCACCTCATGCACCTTTTCCCTTTGCTTATTCCGCTTTGTGTTTGTTTCACTATAATAACTCATAACTGTGAAGATGACGTATGCTGAGACCATGAGTCCTCCTAGAATCATCAAGGCCGGGGGTGCTCTTGGGGACCTCCAACATAGGTTGTCTTGGTGATACTTGGGGAGCAAATATCAATACTATGAAAGAGAAGTTGGGGGTTGATGCTTTCACTACAAAAGTCATTTACAGAACTCCTTTAAATCGAATTTTATTCATTTATTGTTCATTAATTTATAAAACTTTCATCAAGTGCACAATATGTTGTAGTCACTCTCCTAGGAACTGGATGGATGAGAGAGAAATGTGGAGAAGAGAACATCACACCCCTCTGCACAAGGGGCTCAGAGTTTCCAGGCATTTTTATAGGGAGATAGGGAGATAAAGTTCAGTGGGAGATGGCTCCACCAGAGGTCAAAGCAAGGCTTTGGGGAGAACACAGGGCAGAGACATGATGATCTCTGCTTAGGAACCTGGGGACAGTGTTCCAAAGACATCTGACATTAAACTAGGATTCAGTGGCCAGGTAGATGTTAGTCCAGTCGAGAAGAGGGTAAGGACATCCTGTGAGCAAGAATAAAGACACAGAGTTATGACATAACTGGTTCTAGAAGTAGGAAGTTCAGGGTGGCTGCAACTGGGAGGAGGTGAAGCCAGGTTTGTATTAGAGGTAAGAGTCCAGTCTGTGGGAAGAATTACATGCCATGGTAAATTTTTAGGTTTGATTTTGTTTTTCTGGTGAGCAACAGAATAACACTGGTAGTTAGTGACAAGGATCAGAACTGTGATTTAAAAATATACAACACTAAAAAAAAAAAAAAAAAAGAACCTTCTACTGGTTTCCTAAGGGAACAGAGGCTGCATAATAGAATGGCTAAGAGGAGGGAGCCAGACCACCTGCGTTCTAACACTACCTCTGTCACTTATGTCTGGATGGTCTGGGATGAGTTACTTAACTTACATGCCTCGGTTTCTGCACGTGTAAAGAGAGGACAACAAGGACCCCTGCCTCAGTGGGTTGTTGTGGAGGTGTGTATGCTAATAAACTCAAAGCGCATTGGAACAGCATCTGTTCTCGATAACCTGTAGCCTTCCTTATCACCACATTAAAGCAGCATTTGTCTCACAAGTTTTATTTGCACGTAAGTTTTTGAGAACAGATTCTGCATAAAGCAAGATCGAGTATTAGTATAAGTTTTGGGAATGGCAGAGAAGTGGGAATTAAGTTTTTCCTAAATGTATCTGTATTTAAATCACAACACACACATGCAAATATTGAAGTGGAGCAGAAGCGAAGATTAGAGGGCGTGTCTGGAGGATCTGTGTGTTCCTTCAAGGTAATAACAGATGCCCATGAAGCCAGAGTCCACTGTAGCTAGCTAACTGAAGCCAATACAGATTACCAACTCAGTGGTTGTTATCTGTTCTCCATGCATACTGATTGCTAATCAGATGAATCATAACCTTAAAAATCTGCCACATCGAATTAAGATTTCACCCAAGTCAAGGAGTTCTTGTTTCTTTTCTCCATTACTATAAGAACCTTAACAATGCACTAAAATCATTTCTAATGTAATTTTTTTTTGGGAAAAAAACTCGAACAGCCCAACAACGTATACGGCAGTAGAAGCCCCAGAACTTCTGTACAGAAGGGATTTAAAGGGAACCATGTATTTGGAACGTTCTTCTCCCAGGTGGCTCAATAGCAACCACCATCATCCTGATTTTGTCAAGACTCTGTTTGAGTGTTTGGCTGCGGCATTATAATGTTCCTGGTGGATGTTGGCGTTCTTTGGCTTCCTCAGCTCATGGCCACATCTATCTGTGCCTCATCTTCACATCTGTCTCTCTTTGCGTCCTCTCCCCTTCTACCTGTTTCAAATCTGTCTCTGCCTTTCTTTTATAAGGACACTTATTGCATTTGGGGCCAACCAAGGTAATCTGGGATGATCTCATCCCAAGATCCTTCACTTAATTACATCTGCAAAGACATTCTCCCAAATAAGACAATATCCACAGAATCTGAGGATTTGACATGGATACATCTTTTGGGGGAAACACCATTCAACCCACTATAACCACCTTATATAAATTAGCACCCCCCCACTCACACCACTCTCATTCTGACTCCTCACCCTGCATTCTTCTTTTTCATAGCATCTCATCATTTCACATTCTAATATTCTATTAATTGCATGCCATTGTTTGTGTCTCCCATGAGAATAGAAACTTCATGAGGACAGAGATGTGTTTACTCCTCTCTCTCCTCACTACTAGAGCAGCACCTGGCACAATTTATTTGTTGAATGGATGAATGGAAATATCCATTAGGAAACATTTTTAAGTCTGTGTTTGCTTAGTAAGCATGGTTTTCTGCCTAGAGTGTATATTCATTTGGGACGTCCCAGAGGGAAGAGCGTTGCTGATGGAGCCCAACCAGGACCAATAAGCCACTCCACGGTCCTGCCGCTTGTGTAGAGAGAAAAGCACATCTCATGCCCACCCCATTTTCTCATCTCCCAGTTGTTCTCTAGAGGCTACATTGTTACCATTTTTCTCTATACATTTCTCAAACCATTCAGTGCACATATGTGCATCTCAGATTAAGATTAACCTTCAACAGTATTATATGGTTCTCTGTTGAATTCACTTATTAGAGGAATCACTTGTTTCTTTAAAACATCTCTTTAAGCAAAAGTTCTTATCCTTTTGAACTCATTGAATTTCCAATCCAATCCAAACCCTACTTAACACATACAGTCCAGCCTGATAAATCCTCTAAATCTCTAAACTCATTTTGTGTCATTGTCCACCCTGTGGATTGTAGACAGAGAGCAGCAGGGTGGTCAGGACCTTCAGCAAAAGGACTGAAAATATTGGCATGATATTTGTACTGAAAGGCCACACAGGGAGGCCCTGGACCACCTTTGGGACCCAGTGTCTTGCTTCCCCCTCTCCGCACCTCCACTCCTCCATGCTGTGCTCAGCCCCGGAGGTCTCCAGGGCTTAATGCATACCTCAGGGTCTTTGTTCAAGCTGTTCCTTCTGCCAGGAGTGCTCTTTCCTCCACTCTTTCCAGTCACAGCTCTGTTTTATGACTCGTCTCCACCTGAATGTCATCCGCCCAATGAGGTCTTCCCTGACCTTCTGCTTGCCCAGCAAAAAGCAACAGCTCGATCGCTAAAAATAATGATAAAACATTTCAGGCGAAATTTTACATCAGCCAAGTCTCTCCCCTGCCCCTGTATTCTTTTTCTTAATCTTAGCATCTTTTCCTAATCTTTCCTCATTTTAGCATCTTTTATATGTTTTATTTGCTCTCAGACCACCCTGTACGTCCTCCACATAGTTCTCAACATACTGTTTTGTAACTGCCTGGTTATTTGTCCGTAAGTTCCATCTCATCATGATCTCTTTGAGGGCAAGAACCTCGGGATCTTTGCTGAGATTGTTCTAGCAAATTATAGAAACTGAGGGGATTGTGGGCCCCCCAGATTCGTAGTCAGTTGGTCGTGAATGGAGACTGCCAAAGTGTGCCTGGCATCTGAAGTGATGGCGGTGTTATGGAGGACTGACCCCTTAATTTGCGGGGTCTGGGTGGTTAGTGCCAGAATTCAGTCGCAGTGCCCTAGTTGGTGTTGGAACGCCCCTGTCCTGACTCTTCCAGTGGCTCCTTGCTCCAGGGTGCAAAACCCCCGAGGCTCCCAACAAAGACTGGCTTTGAAGTACAGGTGTTGGCAAAGCCTCCTTTAACAGAAGCCTGAAGGTAGCAGCAGTGCTTCATGTCTTTTCTTTAAAAAGGAACGTTATTTTAAAGGTGATGGTGATACTGGACATGGTGCACTCAGGCCTGTGTTAGGATGTTTTGAACACATAGGTATTAGAGAGTGAGGTTGCGAAAGTGATGACAAGTTTCATTTAAAGATTTCGCCTTTTCTAAACCCTGAGTACTATCAAAAAATACACTCCCAAGGAACATTCCATGGGAATGGGGTAAATAAATTATCTGTGGGAAATACTGAACGCAAAAGAGCCTTGGAATTCAAAACTGAGATGTTGACATAGGGATATTTTTTCACATGTTCATGTGAATTGGAGAAAGTCTGTTTTGGTCAGTTGATTTGATAATGAAGCCTGGCTTTGCCAATTTACTTTTAAGTTATAAGCTTTACATACAATGAATAAGGCAAATCTGCAGTTCCAAGGTTTTAAAAATATATACTTAAAGCTCACGATAAGATAAATAATTGTAATAAAGAATATTGTATTTGGCAAAAGGTTTGTAAAAATGTTAATATCTTTACTTTCTCGATTCTGAGTTAAAAAATAAGGTGCCTTGAATCAAATGAGTTACATGAATAACATGATGTCTTTTAAAAGCCTTTTTGGTGTACTTCCCAGAAATGGAGAAAGTGAGTAACTCAGGCAAGGGAGGACCTAAATGAGATGCCTGGTGATAAAATAAAAAACAATGATTAGTGATAGAGTGCTCTGTGATTTTTAGTGTATTCTTAGGAGATTAAAGATTTTAGTGACATCGTTATTACAAAACAATTTCCATATTTACCTATATATTTGGACAGATTTTCTCAATGTCTATAAAAATTTAAACTACAAATAGAACTAATGATGATCCTGTCTTACCTAGCAATGACTAATATTCCTCTGCTAACATGGGAACTACTGACAAAAAATATTGCACCATTCATCTCACCAAAAGATGCATTTCCAATAAAATGCCTTAGAAAGCTATATTGGGCTAACCTTTTTATGGATAAAATGATAAACTTTGGACAAAATACAAGAACCATTACAGTCACACACCCCATAACAATGTTTCAGTCAATGATGGACTGCATATTTACATGACAGCGGTCCCATAAGATTATAATGGAGCTGAAAAATTCCCATCACCTACTATGTCCTAGGTGTTGTAACATCAGAGTGCAATGCATTACAATTGCCTACAGCATTCAGTACCGTAACATGCTGTACAGGCGTATAGCCTAGAAGCAATGGGATATACTACACAGCTTAGGCTATACCATCTGGGTTTGTGTGAGTGCACTCTATGATGTTCGCACAATAATGAAATTGCCTAATGACACATTTCTCGGAACATATCCCCATCGGTAAATGATGCATGATTATATTTGATGACACTAGAAAGTAATCAAAAGCCAGCTGGCAATAATTGATGGGATGGCCACTCTTCAAAGAACTGAAATATAATGAGTGTGATCTATGCTCAAACATCTTTTCATCTGAGAGCACTACTCAGTTCGCACTGTGAAAGGCAGCTGGAATTCAATCAAAAAGCCACAGTCTTAATGGCTTAAGGAATTAAAGGATGAAGTCTGGGGATTCCAGAACAGCTAGAGATTGAGGTGGGGAATCCTGAAAAGGAGGGAGTAATAGAGGGAGAGAGTTCCAAAATCTGTACATACATTCTGCCCAAATCCTTGGTTGACTCCTGAATTCTGTGCGCATGGTGGATATTCCCAAGAGCTCAGGAAAAAAAGCAACAGCTAAAAGAAATGATCAGAAACTTCAGGTAGGATTTGACTTCAATTGAGTTAACTACCTACTAAAACACATCAACACTCATCGGAGGAAGATAACAGAATCTAAGGCTCTAAATATTATCTATGATATCCAGGAAACAGTTAAAAATTAACAGATATGTAAAGAAACAGAAAAGTTTGATTCATTGTCCAGAGAAAAAGTAGTCAATACAAACTGATTTCAAAATGACTCCCATGTAAGAATTAGCAAAGACTTTTAAACAGTTATTATACATAACTTTTTTAAAGGACTTTTAAAATAAGTGGTCATAGTGAATTAACACATGGAAAATAGCAGAGATGTAGACACTCTAAAAAAAGAACCAAATGGAAATTCTGGAACTGAAAATTACAAAATTTGAAATTAAAAATCCACTGGGTGGGTGTAACAGCTAATTGGAAATGGCTGGAAAAATGGGCAGAGAACAAATGAAAAGAAATTATCCAATCTGACAAAGAGATACAAACTACTTGGAAAAATAAAGAGATTCCTACTAACCTATAGGATAATATCAAAGAGTCTAACATACATGTAACAGGAATGCCAGACAGAAAAAATCTTTGAAAAAATAATGGCTGAAATTTACCCAAATTTGGTGGACTACATAAATTTACAGATTCAACAAGCCCAGCAAAACTCAAGTTGAATATAAATACAGAAATTCATACCAAGAACATCAGGTCAAACTATTGAAAACCAAAAATAAACAGAAAATCATGAAGATAGCTAGAGAAAATGAACTTAGTACACATTGGGTGGGTAGGTGGGTGAATGGATATGATTCAGACACAATGAAGGCTAGAGGACAACAGAATTACACAGTTGGAGCCAGGAAGGAGGTGACCATCAATCCAGAATTCTATATCCAGAGAAAATATCCTTTGAAAATAATGGTGAAATAAAAATAATTTCAGATAAATGAAAACTTAGAATTTATTACCCACAATCTACATTACAAGAAATGCTTTAAAAGATTCTTCAGAAAGAAGGGAAATGATAGTAGATGGAAACTAAGGTCTACAGAAAGGATTGAAGAGCACGGGAAATGGTAAATACAAATTATACATTGTTAATTTCTTTTAAAGAAGTGTGATTGTTTAAGGCAAAAATTATTCACTGTATTTAAACATATGTGGGTCTAACATATATTACAACAATAATATATAGAATGAGTGATGCGGACTCTGGCCAGTGGTGTCTGTGGTGTTGTGGGTGGGACAAACAAATTCACAGGAATGACAGAAGTCCTGTGGAGAAAAATGGGACTGCTCAGCCACTCCCTGAGGCAGAGAGCGCCTTGACCCTTGCCTGGACAGGATATTATTGCTTTCTAATAGCACACATCAAAGAAGGTTCTCATTCATTATGCTCAGGTTTGCTTTAGGTGATTACTTTCTACAGATAACAAAGGAAAGGATGTTACTGATGACTTCTTACAGATTAACAAGGAAAAAATGTTGCAAATGCAAGGGAACGATAAGAGGCATTGGTCTGGTTACACTCCATCCTTGGGAGAATTAGCACAGACTTCAGGAAGTTACTTTACAGATATGCAGTGAGCATTTGCTGCTTCAACTCAGGGTGAGGGAGTTTTAGCAAGAGCAAGCCTCAAAGCAGCCTAGGAATAATGCAGGCCTGGTTTCCCACGGGAAAGCTGGTCCGAGGGTTTGGCTTCCTGTGTGCTGACTCGCGCCTGTCGGTTTTCCAGTGGGGCTGGGCTACCTCTGCCATTGCCAGGCAGATCGGTTCCCTGTAAATGAGGGATAAATGGAACTACACTGCTGCAGGATTCTTACATTTTATGTTAGGTGGCACAATTTGAGGTCTAAGTACATTGAAATAACTAAGGATATATACAGTAAACAACAGAGTAGGGAATAAAAATTAATGTAAAGACTTTTAGCAAAAGGTCAATAGAAGAATTAAGATGAAATATGAAGAGATATTGATTAACTGAAAAGGAAACAGAAAAGGTGGAACAGAGGAACAAAAAAAGGTAAAACAAATAGAATCCAAATTGTAAAGCAATAGATCTAAATCCAACCACGTTAATATTACATTAAATGTAAATAGACTAAAAACTGCAATTAAAACGCAGAAGTTATCAGGCTGGATTTTTTTCAAAAAACCAAAACCAATTATAAGCTATCTACCATTCATACTAAATATAAAATCACAAATAGATTGAAAGGAAAAGGATGGAGAAAGATTTACCATGCCAGAAGTAAGCCTAAGAAAGGTGGAGTTGTTGTATTAATATCAGAGAATATAGCAATATAGACTTCAAGCCTGGAGTACTAAGAGAGATAAGGAGGGATAGTTCATAAAAAAGAGAGAAAAGAAAAGATCAAATCATCAGTAAGACATGAAAATCCCGTGTATGCACCTAATAACTTCAGAATCCATAAAGCAAAAACTCACCAAACTAAAAAAAATAGACAAAGCCACAATCAGAGTTAGATTGTAGTACCCTATCAGTGAACAAAATCCATAAATTCAAAATTCCATATAGGTGATGTGAACATTATCAATACTTAACTGAATTGATATTTATAGAAACAATTGATAGTTACAGAACCACTCAATCTGCAGAATACACATTCTTTTTAAAGCATACATGCAACGTCCACCAAGGTAAACAATATTTTGGGTTGTTAAATAAGTCTCAATTAAATTTCAGAGGTTAAAATCCTAGAGTATCTTCTCTAGCACAACAGAATTAAATTAGAAAACAATAATAGTATCTAGAAAGATCCCTAAATATTTGGAAATTAAACAACACACTTCAAAGAAGTGAGTCAAAGAAGAAATCATAATGAAAAGAAAAAACTATTTAGACTTAATTGAAACTAAAAGCATAACATATGAGAAAACATGTAATGCAGATAAAGCAGTGCTTAAAGAAAAATGCATAGCTTTATTTAAAAAGTAGCTTATATTAAAAAAACATTAAAAATAGAAAGGTGAAGAATTATAATGTAATCTACTCTAAGCAGCTAGAAAAACAAGAGGAAATCAACCCCCAATTGATGGGATGACAGAAATTAATAAAGAGCAAAAATTACGATACTAGAAAACAGAAATACAATGGAACAAGAGATAGGTTTCTGAAAAGATTTAAAAAGTTGATAAACTTCCAGCTAGATGACTCAGGGGAAAAAAAGAAAAGAAAATACAAACTACCGATATCAGGGATGTCTGAACACAGGACAAGAACCCTGCTCTCGGATTCTAGTGGAAAAAATAAACGTTAAATAGTCACGCAAGGAAATACACAGGTATAGACTGTGGCAAACTGTGAGAAAAGTCCTGAGTGGAGACAGAGGCCGAGGTAAGTTGGAGAGAGGCACTCTGCGTGAACAGACTAACTCGGACCCCAAGCCAAGGGTCCACAAACAGCAGCACCAGCCCTGCGCACGCGACTTCCACGGAGCTCTGGAGCAGGTGGCGGCTTTGCGCCAGGTCCCGCCCCCCGACGCCCCGGCTTGACGCAGTGGCGCGGGGCGGGGCGGGGCGCGGTGGGGCGTGGCGGCCGGCCGGCCGGGCGGGGCAACCGCTGGGCGGGAACCGGGCACTAAGTGAGGTGGCCTCAGGAAGACGCGGCGACTCCCGGTATCCCGCGATGCCGAGACCGGACCCGGACAGCTTGCCTCTCTGAGCCGGTCTCAGCGCGGAAGGCACAGAGGGAGGCCATGGCGGAGTCCTCCGAGCCCGGGCGGCGGGCGGCCGCGGGCGGCGAGAGCCTGGACGAAGAAGAGGACGAGGAGCGGGAGCCGCTGCTGCCGCGGACAGCCTGGGCCCCGCCACGGAAGGGAGCCCCGGGGACCGCCGTGAGGCTGGTGGAGGATGCAGGGGAGGCGGGCGCGGCGTCCCTTGGCGAGACGGACGACAAGAAACTGTTGCTCCGGCCCGCAGACTCGCCCCGCTGCCCCTCCCGCGGCGTGGGGCTCCCGCAGAGCTCACCCACCAACCTGGACTGGAGCCGCTCGGTGGGCTCAGGTGCGACCCGGGTCTGCCCTTCTCCCCGAGGCCGTCCCAGGGCGCCCCGCGCCCCCCTCCTCCCCGGGCCTCTCGCTCCTGCTCCCCGCCTCGTCCCCGGCTCCATTCTCTGCCTCACACTAGCGCTTGTCTAGTAAGAAAGGCAATTAGTTGGCCAGGCTTCCCGGCCGGGGCGCAGGCCAGGGGCCAGCCGCCTGGCGGACCTCGGACACCTTCTGTGCCCGTCTTCCCCGCCCCCGCGTCTCCTGCACCTTCCCCAGGGGCTGTAAACCGCTTCATCTAAAGCCCGCGGCTGTCCTTCAACTCTGATCCCCGAGGCCTCCCCTAACAGGGAGCCTAAACTTTTCGAGTCAGACACTGGAGGAAACTTAACAGTGTAAAGTGACGTAGGCTGTTTGCTCAAGTTTGGACTTGAGTTTGGGGCTAAGAACCCTGAAGTATGCAGGTTCCCGGAATTGTGCATTTGCAAGATGTACAACAAGAATAGCCAGTAGCTACTGGGACACGTTTCAAAAACTTTTGCTATTAAATGTTGTTATTGTGACGTTGGCCAGAGGGGGCAGAGGCTGTTGCATTTCTGTACCTGCTGTCTCCTGCAAAGTTTTTTTTTCCGCCCTTGAGTTACTTCTGTTATTGTACCTTAAAAAGAAAAAAGAATATATTGTTAAGCGGACTGATAGCCTCAGGTTAAAGAGAGGGTAACTGAAATGATGTTGAAAGTTAGTAAAATTTAGGCATGCTACCGCAGGCATGGATATTTATTATTTAGGCGGGGGTTTTTTTGGCATGGCAAGTGGAGTTAGGCTAATTTGATAGTAAAGTAGACTTATAAAAGTTTTACTTAAAGGTGAGACGAGCTAGTGTGTAAAGTCGTGATAGTACCTACTTGCTAGTGGTTAGGATGGTTTAAACGAGATGGTGTGTGTACTAATTAATGCCTGGATTATCGCGAGAGCTTTTCCAAAAAGCCACAGAGCCCTGGCCAGGTACCTGGCTGTGGGGGCTGTTAGAGCGACCCCCTCCCCTCACCCGCTACACAGAGGGTGTGATCAGGGCACTAGAAGAAACAGCCAATGAATCAGGTGGAAGACTGGAGATGCTCTCTTCTCTTTGTCTGTCTGTCTGTCTCCCTTCCTCCGTCCCTGTCCCCCATCCTTTCCTTCCTGCCCCCTTCCACTTCTCTTTCTCTCTGAACTTAGTTTTTTAAAAGCCATAGAAAATGTAATTTTCATTAATGCTGCTTAGTTTTTCTGGAGTTGTTAGATTTTTACTTGTGTTTACTAGTGCACTAATGGGCCTTCTACATTTTAAAGAATTTTGGACAGACTAGGTTATTCAAGTTGTAGTTCAATTTAAGAGTGAAACATATTCTAGAGTAAACAAATCAGAGAGGCCTAAGGGAAGCAGACTTTGAAATTCAAGTGTTTCATGAGTAATGCAGGTTTAGAAAACCGTTCAGACATGCAGGTTGGCTACCATTGTGTTAGCTAACGGATGCATTGGCATTACAACATTTAACAGAACAAACAAACGTGAAGTTGGAACCAGATCACAGGTGGACCCACATTCACTGGCTACATTGATAATTTGTATGTATATTACCTAGAATCCAGTCTGTGAAGTAACTGCAATCCCTGTGGCTAGCTTGCCTTTTTCTACCCCAAATTTACCTGGGTAGCTAAATTTTAAAAGAGTCTAAAACCTTAAAAGTGCATTTATTCTGTGACAGTGAGTAAGGTTTTGTAAAGAAATAATATTAAGGCCAGAAAAATTAAAAATGGTGATATGATATTCAGAATACAAATGGATTATTAAAAAAATTCCTGCCTTTTTAAATCGTAATTAACTTCTATCACAGTCTATGATTTAGGATCTTCCTTTTTGTATATTTTATTCTCACAACAACATAGCAAGTAGTTGCTCACCCCCATCCCTGTAGTGAGGATTGAAAGCGAATAAGAAACTGTAGTGACCAGTATTTAGTTGTAGAACCTCAGAGGTCATTGAACTCGGCATCCAGGAAGTGCTAAAGCCGGGGCTCAGCCTGGTTCTCCATGTCGTGCACTTTCTCCATTCACTGCAGATCCCCAAGTGTTACAAAATATTTGTTACTTTGGTTATTCATTATGGAGATCTTATGTTAAGGCATTTAAAAATAGTTTTGAATTTAAAATTTACCTTATAAATTTTGAACTAGTCTCCTAAAAAGCTGATGATTGAGTAATTTAACTACATATTTAAGGTTAGTTGTTTTTCAGAGTACGTTAACTTCCTTTACCATCCAGTTTCCATGAAGCCACGTCTCTAGACGTTCCAAGAAATTCTTGCCTTTGGATTAATAATAACATAATTTATGACTATTCTGTTTATGTAATTTATGTACTTGAGCCAGTGGAAGAATGTAGTACACCTCTCATCTTTGACAAGGCATTTGACAAAGTCGAGAACCAGCTTAAACCATAGTGTTGGTGGATCGATGTCAGAGTAGAGAGGTTAGTGGCATTCCGTGTTCTGTCATTTTAATCAGTAAGTTGGAGAGTGATGAAGATGGTAATAATCCCTACATAACAGTACATGTAGGATGTAGTTCTGTGCACTTCATGTATATTATTCATGACCAGCCCTATGCATGCACACTTTTTTTAAATTCTCATTTTAAGGAAGCACAGAAAGGTGAAGTTACTTCTTCAAGGTCCTGTGAATTCAAACCAGGAGCACTTACCAATTTTGTTAGTGAGCCTAACAATTAGAGAATTCACAAAGAGCTACTAAAGTAAAAGGAAATGTGTATTTATAGCCATTTAATGATTTGTGGTGGCTTATAAGTATAGGAACAAAGTAGAATTTAAAAATAAGGAGGAAAGATGACAATGGGAAATAAGGATAATAAAACACATAGATGGAGGCTGAAATAAGAGTACAAAATGCACACCAGACACTTGATGCGGGCAGCCCACAAATTTGATTTTAAGGTTACTGAGCAGCTGACCTGAGAGAAACACTATCAGTGTCCATAAACTTAAAGCAAACTGATTACTTGAAGCAAAACAACAAAACAATTGCGAAATGATAACCTGTCATGTATTCTCTTGGAGAAGAGACTGTATGTTAAATGGTATCTTTGTAATAAAAGTGATTGATGTTGTAGTAGTTCTTACAAGTTCCCTGCAGCCCATTTCAGTAGAAGTACTTCTGAAGGGTGGTGCTGTCGGTGTTGCTGGGTCTAGATTCAAACGCTGGTAATCTGGCTTAATTTAGAGGAAGGTATTAGAAAAGTCGATGTCCTTCCTACATGTCTTGACAATTCTGCACAACTGAGCTTTTGGAACGCACTAAGCAGCAGTGTTTTGGGTGCAGGATGGGGGTGGGTAGATGCTGGGCTGAGGGCTAATGACATTTTTTTTCTGATTGCTTCTCTTAGTGAAATAGGAAGCTAGATCATCTGCTGAGAGAGGGGAGAGTATGAGGTGGTTGTCAGAAGAGTGGGAGAGTCTGTAGACTGGAGTTGTCTTAGTTCGGGATGCTGAAACAAAATACCAGGAACTGGGTGACTTCGCCAACAGTCATTTGTTTCTCTCAGTTCTGGAGTCTGGAAGTGCAAGTTCGGGGAGCCAGCATAGCCATATTCTGAGGGCTCTCTCCCTGGCTTGCCAGCTTCTCAGGGTACCACCACATGGCAGAGACAGAGTGGGAGAGACCCCACTCTGGGCCCTAGTCTCCTGATGGAGGCCCTGTCCTCATGAGCTCCTCTAAACCTGATCACTCTGAAAGACCCATCTTCTGATACAATAACACTGGGGGTTAGAGCTTCAGCGTATTTGGGGGAGAGACAAGCATTCAGTTTATTACCAGAATGTAGCATGCTGCCTGGGCAGCATGAAGCCCACCGGAGGTTTGTGGTGATGGATTTAAAGTGAGACCAGGCATTGTGGGTGGGTGTGCTTCTCCTGACAAGTTTGGCTGGCCAAGCATAGGCATAGTCAGCTGACCCCTGGGTTTAACCAGGGTTGGGATTTTTCCAGGAGACCATGATGAGGGGAGAGGAAGAGAGTGATCATATGATGATTGACCATAAGTTAAGGTGACCAAGGAGGGCGAGAAAGGCACAAGGGAGGTAAAGATCAGTGACAACCTGATACATCAGGGCTTCGTAGTTCCTAGTGGGATGGAAGAATTAGGGGCTCAGGATGCCAGAGGGAGTGAATTAGATATAAGGTGCTTGAAATTCAGAGTATGGAGAGATTGCAGGTATTGGTAATGACATATCTGAGATATGACTGTACAGTTGGAGACTTTGGTAGAATGACAAACAAAATCACTGGAAGCGAGGAGCTCAAAGCAATGTGAAAGAGTAGTGTGTTTATATCAACAAATAGGGGTCTTGCGTTCCATGTGTCATCACTTGAAACTTAAAGAGAAGTGGGGGTAGTGAGAAAAGGAGGGTCAAAGCAGCCCATATACTACTTGATTATGTTTTTATACTTTCATGTCCTAATGCTATTAACCTGATCCAACAAAACAGGTTCATTTCATGAACGTTCTCATAGCTGGTCTTTTTTCTTCTTCATGTGCTACCTTAACATTGATTTTTTCATGCAATAATTGTTGCTTCTTCAGAGTTGAATACATTCTTGGATGATCCAGTGTTTGCTGATGTTATATTAAAAGCAGAGCAAGCAATTGAATTTGGAGTTTTTCCAGAAAGGATCTCTCAAGGTTCAAGTGGAAGTTACTTTGTGAAGGACCCTAAGAGGGTGAGAATTTCACAGACCTCCTATACATAACAGAAATTTTAGAAAACACTAACTTAAATGTGACATCCTTGTGAGTTTCTGAGATAGTTTCCTAACCTGGTTGCACCCTCTTTTCAGAAAGAAAGGTCAGTTTTGTTTTGTGTGTGTGTGTGTGTGTGTGTGTGTGTGTGTGTGTGTTTTGCTAAAGCACTACTATTTAGAAATCAACCTATTCATTTGAGGTCATAGTTTGCCATTCTGTTATTTTACTGTTTGGTTTTAAATGTTTATTGAATATTCACTTTCAGCCGTAGATTTTTTGAGTTTATCATAAGGCCTTACCTTATAGTAGTCTGTAGCCAGTAGCCAAGCAAAGTAGAAGTTTAAACTTTCAAAACCCTTTTAATGTTGTTTCCAAATTGCTTGACTTTTTCCAAAGTTATATTTTACCCTAGCAATATTATTTTCCTGCATTATACCAGAATAGGAGCCTGGGAAGCTTAAAGTTTGAAGGCATTGGAATGTGACAAAGTGAAATGAACCAAACCATAATTTAGGGCAGAAAAGAAAAGCTGCTATGGGACTTTGTTCCACTTAGTATAGAATTTTTCAAATATCAATGTTATCATTTGTAAAAGCTTTCTGAATGATGCATAGCCAGCAGTTCCTTTTAGACATCCATGAACAAAAATTTTTTAAGAGGAGAAAATTTATTTAAAATTGGTTCCTAAAAAATTATTGGAAAAGAGATTAGAGTAGGAGAATCTGATAACATAGACGTTCACTATACCCTGTCATTACCTTTGTAGTTTATCTTGGTCATCATCTTTGTTTAGAGAACACTTTTTGTCATTGAATTTATTAATTTAACAAATGCTTGAATGCCTGCCGAGTTTCAAGGACTGTTCTGAGTACTTGGGATACAGTCCTAAGAAAGTCCCTGCCCTTTTAGAATGTACGTTGTTGAGTGGGGAAGGTAGACAGACGATAAGGAAATAAACATATAATTTGGATATTTAACAGATACTGAGTAATAACTATTTGATCTAGAGCAGTGGTTTGCACACACGGTAAAGTCAGTGGAATCCTTTAATAACCTGGAAATCCAGTAATATAAAACAGGTGGAATCAAAGGCGCTCTGGTTAAGCGGCACGAGGTCTTACAGCCCTGCCCCACCTCCCCTCATGCCTTCCCTCAGTGTTCCAGAGCACAGTTTGAAAACCACTAGCCCAAACGGTTATTGAGTGTAGACTGTTGAATGAGAATGAATGTAAAAATGTGAATGGAACTAAATCCCTCAATATTGAAGGGTTATGTCCAAGTCTGTGGTGGGGAGAAGTATAAAAGATTTACCAGAATGAACTTCATGGATTATTATCTCTCTGTATTAAAAGTCTAATAAGATTTCTCCTTTTTTCCCTGTATAGAAAATTATTGGTGTGTTTAAGCCCAAATCAGAAGAGCCTTATGGTCAACTGAATCCAAAATGGACCAAATATGTTCATAAGGTCTGCTGCCCTTGCTGCTTTGGCAGAGGCTGCTTGGTGCCTAACCAGGGATATCTTTCCGAAGCTGCTGCCTCCCTTGTGGATGAGAAGCTTCATCTGAGCATTGTACCGAAAACAAGGGTAAAGGAGAATTTGTTTTTAAGCACGGACTTCTGATTTATAGCCTACTTCTCTGTAAACACACTTCAAATGACAGAGCCTAAATTTGAGCCCCCTTTTTTTGGTAATCCAGTCATGAGTGACTAACAGATTGATTCTAGTGTAGATCCACGGAGTACCCAAGGGAATGTCTTTTGCACACATGAGCTGAGATGATGCTGACAAAAAGAGGAAAAGTAACTAGTTTTTAGAAAGCAGATAAAGATCAGGGATCTAGAAATTCTGTGGAAGGTAGAGATAACTAATGTGCTCAAAAGACTGTTTTTTTTTTCTTTTTGTCCTTTATACATTTTTACTTGAAGACTTCCTCAAAATATTCCTTCCTAATTGTACATGTCAAGACTATTACTTTCTTCCACTGGCTATTTTGAGGCTGCCTCTCAGAGAGAAATGTGTGTCATCTAACCTCCTGCAAAATCCCTTAGCCTTTCTATTTTAGATTCTCTGAGGCATTTTGTATGGGATTAAACTTTGCTAATTTACAGTATTCGAGTGAGTTTCATGATGTATATGAATATAAATACTATCATGCAAATTCTAATAACCATTTTTCTAACCTGTGTGTTTTTAGGTGGTTTGGCTTGTCAGTGAGACGTTTAACTACAGTACAATTGACCGTGCAAAAGCTAGAGGCAAAAAGTATGCCTTAGAGAAAGTGCCCAAAGTAGGTAGAAAATTTCATCGGATAGGACTTCCTCCTAAGGTAAGTTTCTGTGATGAGCTTTGTTTGAGGGGGACAGTTCAGCACCTGTTACCCGAGCTCCATGTGCTAGGCATTGTGCTGTGGGCTGTGGATGTCATAGTGAAGAAAACAATTTTTCATCTTCACAGTAAAGAAACAATCTCAATGCAATGTGATAATGTTGTTAGGATGGTGAAGTGCAGGGAACTCAGAGAGGATAGGTGTGGGATGTCTAACCCACTTTGGAGGGCTGGGGCGTGTTTGCTGGAGGAGGTATTTTATAAAGCCTCGACTTAATTATAAAACATCTAAAGCTTTATAAAACAATGGCTGAAAACACAGGTCCAGAATCAGACCTGGGTTTCACTCCCAGCCTCTCTACCAGTTAGCTCTAAGACCTTAGGCTAGTTCCTTACTCTCCAAGCCTCATTTCTATAAAATGGGGGAATGATCAAAACTACCTCTTAAGGGTTGTGAGGATGAAATGAAGAAATTTATATCGAGTACTTGGTACAGTCCTAGCACACAGTAAAGTAAATGGTAGTAACTGTTTACTCACTACATGTTAAATTTCTTTTACTTACCACTTTTAAATAAACCTAAGGGATGATTAACTGCTAGCTAAGCAAGGGTGGTGAGGATTGATGGGAAAGATATTTTAGAAAAAGCTCTAGGCTTTTTTTCAAAAAAATATATTTGACCTGCAGTTTTGTTGTTGTGTCGTAGCTATCTGTCTATCTAGATAAAAGAATTTGAGTAGAAATTCATGGTCAGCCTGACTTGTTTCTAAAATCGTACTCAAAGTAAGCAAGAAGTTGGAAAAATCTTACGAGGCCTGTTACAGGAATTCTTGGATATACTGAAATAAGTGTAACTAAAAACAGATATTATTTCCCTATTTATGACTACTATGAATTAATTATGAATGCTTTGGAGAAAACCTTTAGGAAATCATTAAAATTTCATGGCAACAATGAGAACATAAATTGTTAAGAAACGATCAGAAATAGATTTTCTTTGCTGTGATTTCCTTGTATTTATGAGACCAACTAGGTTACCTATTACCTGTGTGCCACGTGCTGTTTAAATTTGTGTTTACTTTAATAACTTTTTTAATGTTAACAGTCAGTAACTTTTAGTAATGGAAATGCCTTTTGTCCTAAAATAACTGCTATACTCCTTGGAAGTCTAGGGTTGAACATTTTTTATTTGCTATGTATTCTCTTTATGTGATTAAAAGTAGTGTTCTTGATAACTGTGGCTCATCTAAATTAATGTTAACTCTTCTGTTTTTCTTACTGTGTTTATATATTTTATGATGCTACTGCTGAGAAATTTAAAAAATAATCCCTTCATTCTTGTACTTTCTTTTCTAACTATGGTTCTTAAAATTATAGATTGGTTCCTTTCAGTTATTTGTTGAAGGTTACAAGGAGGCTGAATTTTGGCTTAGGAAATTTGAAGCTGACCCTTTGCCTGAGAATATTAGAAAACGATTTCAGTCACAGTTTGAAAGATTAGTGATTTTGGATTACATCATCAGAAACACAGGTATTGGAGTTCTCTCATTTGTTCTCTCAAAACCTTGCTAGTTTTCAAACTGTTTTCAACCGTTATCCAAATCAAAGACATGAAGTTTTCACACCGAAGTCCTGAGGCCACTTTTTGCCGCCCTGCCTTAGAAAACAGGGATGCAGCATGGCCTCTCCTGGCGGAACGGAACGGGTCGTGTTCTGGAGACGCTGCCCCCTGGCAGGCCCCTGCCTGGTGGCCGAGATCAGTCCCTTTCCCTGGTGCAGCGTTCTTGGCAGCAGGGCGGAGCCAGTTATAGAAATGTTACCTGCATAATGTGAATCATTAAAACTTGATTGTATAAATTATTGTAGATGCTTATTTTGGCTGTAGGTAACTTAATGTATCTTATAAATACATTAAACTCTTAATTTTGGTGGGGCTGGAAGAGAGCAGTGAAGTAGGTAGTGTACCACAATGGTTCCCAGATGTTGCTGCCGCCTGTGCAGGTCACGGTTATGTGGGGACGTGTTGCACCCGCGTCTTGCGGGAGCCCACCCCCGACCTGTGACGCAGAAACCGCACGTGGGAGCCTGCAGTGTGTGTTTCAACAAACCCTCTGGTGTTTCTGCTGCGCTCTGAAGCTTGAGAAGCACAGGTTCAAAATGCTCATTTATTTTGGTTTCTCAACGAGCATTATATGCTTGTAGATTTACCATTGTAATTAATATGGTCTTGGGTTAATGTTAAAAATTAGTGTAAAGCCTAGAATACTCCTATACAGACATTAGGTGAGAACCTATCCAGATATTTGCCTGCTGATAGGGTCACATGCTTTTTCTAAGGTGAAGAGAAATTATCCTTGATTTTAATAACCTTGATTTAATAGTTCTTGATCGTAATTGTACCTATCTCACAGAGTGGTTTGAGGGTTAAATAAATTAATATATGTTAAGCACTTATAATAATGTCTGACACAGAGTAAATGCTCAAAGATGTTAGCTAACTTTTTTTTAAAGATTTTTATTTATTTGTTTTTAGAGAGGGAAAGGGAGGGAGAGAAACATTGACCAGTTGTCTCTTGCATGCCCCCAACAGGAGACCTGGCCCGCAACCCACGCATGTGCCCTAATGGGAATTGAACCAGTGACCTTTCAGTTCATAGGCCAGTGCTCAATCCACTGAGCGCCACCAGCCAGGGCTCAAAAATGTTAGCTAGTATTTATAAGTATTTTTTAGTTTGTATGTGTTAAATTGGAGCCTTTAATATGTAAATATATGTCACAGGTAACCAATGAAAGTCTTGAAAATCAAGAGCTGACTAGATTTTTCCTTTGATTTGGGCTATGCTATCCATAAAAACAATGAAGTAACAGATTTTGTTGGTTTTTTTCCTATTTCGAAAGACAGGGGAAATGATAATTGGTTAATCAGATATGAAAAGCAGAAACATGGAACAAAAACTAAGGTAAGGAAATTTAAAAAGAATGTGTATATATACACACGCACACACATACAAACAATTTCTGTAAAAGATTCCTTGAAGTTAGTCTTCATTATTTTCTTATTTCCTTCCCTCAAAACCTTGGTTTTTATCTTCTTTTTCTGTTTTTCTCATCTTTTTTCATTTTTTCCTTTGTTTACATTACATTTTTTATTTCTGTTTTAAAAAAAAAATCTCCACACAGTGCTTTATTTTTTATGTTGTATTGGAATAGAAGAATATTACCAGCCTGGTACTTTCTGTAGAGCTTGGGAAATTTTTGTAGAACCAGCAGATTTATTTTGCTTTTATGTAATAAAGGCTTCCAATATTTTTGGTCATGTTTATATATTGCTTATTCACTTCTTTCTGAGTCTTATGACTCAGTATTATGTGATACAGTATTATAGAACATGTGTTCTTTACCTGTGATTCATATACATTGAAGTTAAAAAAATGTACTTCTACTTATAAGAAGCTGGCTTTAATGTATATAATGGGCTGCCTAGACCTATAACACCATCAGAATGATAGATTTTAGATCAATTTTTGTCAGTTTTGGCTACCCAAGTTCAAATTTTAAATATTGACATGAGATATTTTAGAATAGTTTTACTAGTTCAAAACAGTCTATACATTGGAGAAAGTTTTAACTAGTTAAAACAAATAATCTCTCCAGTACTTACAGTCTATGTGTTCTCATCACTCAAAGCTGTGCATCACTTTAGAAAGTTTGTACTTTTCAGTGTTTAGCAGAGGAATCTAAAATTTCATATTCATAGTATTTAGCAATGAAAAAAGAATGAACTCAATATAGGCAGTAATGTGGATGAACCTCAGAATCCCGCTGAACAAAAGAAGCAGCGAGAAGTTGCACACAAAGGGAATGTACTGTCTGGTCTCAGCTGTATAAAAATCTACAAAGTGCAAACTCACCCCTGTGACAGAGAGCAGACTGGTGGCCTGGGGAAGGGGTGTAGAGGGAGGGATGGACTACAAAGGGACACAAGGAACTTTTGGGTGAAGATTTCTCATCTACCAGTGCTTATCAAATTGTACACTTTAATATGTGAAATTTATTGTGTGTGAATTATACCTGAGTAAGTAGTGAATAGAAAAAAGTGATAGAAATAAAAGTAAATGCCATTTATAGCAGAAATGGGTTTAAAGTACAGGCTTAAATATATATATATTTATACTAGTTCCTAAATATATTTATTGGTATATTTTGAGCAATTAGAGTTTACTGAAAACTTCATTATTTTGATCTTAAGTATTTTGTGCATTTTTACTGAGATATTTGATATATGCCAGATTTATTTCTTTTAGTTTATATCACACAGACATTTACTTTAATACTTTGAATTTTTTTTAATTGTATTAAATTTGTTGGGGTGATATTGGTTAATAAATTTATGTAGGTTTTGGGTGTACATTTCTTTAAAAATAATCTGTATATTACATTGTGTGTTCACCACCCAAAGTCAAGTCTCCTTCCGTCACCGTATATCCCCCTTTACCCTTTTCCAGCTCCCTGCACCTGTTTCCCTTTCTCCTTCTGGTAATCACCATGCTGTTGTCTGGGTGTGTGAGGTGTTGTTTGTTTGTTGCTTAATCCGGTCACCTTTTTTTTACCTAGCCTCTCAACATCCCTCCCCTCTGACAGCTGTGATTCTGTTTCTACTTTGCTTGTTAGTTTATTTTGTTCTTTAGAGTCCACATGTAAGTGAAATCATACGGTATTTGTCATTCTATGACTGGCTTACTTCACTTAGCATAATGCTCTCCAGGTCCATCCCTACTGTCACACATGGTAAGATTTTATTCTTTTTTATGGCCAAGTAGTAGCCCATTGTGTCAGTATACCACAGCTTTTTTACCCAGTCATCTACGTTCAATTTACAAATTTTCGATTTTACCTTTTTTTATTTTATCTAGCCACTTAATAATGGCAACTGTCTATCTTTAAATAATAGGAGGTACTCCCTGACATGAAAACCTTCTTGCTCCTGCTGATGTCTTTGTTTCTGCTACAGAAGAATGTAAAAGTTAGGAATGGCTAGATTCTGTAATCAGGTTTCTTGAGGTTCCTTCTGCACTTCATTAGACTTAGCTTTCGGGAGTTTTATTTATAAACATTTCGTATCTGAAACTAATTATTTCTATGGGACCCTAGGAAAGACTAGATTTTAATTAGGTAACTTTTTAAGTTGTTGAAAATGTCCATATTTTGCAACTGTCATACATTTAAGAAATGCATCTAGCAATAAATTATCCAAAATAACACTTTGAGTCTTAATAATTCCAAATGTTCTTCCATAAAGCTGGGGGGAGAAACTATTCCTATGTAAATTTATAATACCAAATTTAGAAAAAAACTAGTGATTATGAAATTCTTTTTTTATTTTTTATTAATATATTTTATTGATTATGCTATTACAGTTGTCCCATTACCCCCCTTCATTCCCCTCAACCCTGCACACCCTCTCCCACCCACATTCCCCCTCTTTAGTTCATGTCCATGTGTCATAAGTTCTTTAGCTTCTACATTTCCCATACTGTTCTTGCCCTCCCCCGTCTATTTTCTATCTACCATCCATGCTACTTATTCTCCATACCTTTCCCCCCTCTCTCCCCCTCCCACTCCCCTGTTGCTAACCCTCCATGTGATCTCCATTTCTGTGGTTCTGTTCCTGTTCTAGTTGTTTGCTTACTTTCTTTTTGTTTTTGTTTCAGGTGTGGTTGTTAATAATTGTGGGCTTCCTGTCATTTTGCTATACATGTTTCTTATCTTCTTTTTCATAGATAAGTCCCTTTAACATTTCATACAATAAGAGCTTGGTGATGATGAACTCCTTTAA
>CM052538.1:12684204-12719228 GCA_028533065.1 Trachops cirrhosus
ACCAGTGCTTTGAACTGTGCATCTGATAGGCTGGCAATCTCTTGGTCACTTAAAAGGATGGATTCTGGCGCTTTCAATTGCTCTTCTGTTTGAGCCATCTCTTCGTTTTTTTGGTCTTGTCACTCCTGTTATGTATGAGGGGCGGAGCCTTAGGTGTTCACCAGGGCAGGGCACCCCAGTCTCTGGGTTGTGACGCTATATGTGGGGCAGGGGTCCGAGAAGGAACAATGGCGCTTGCTCCGCTCTCCGTGGGACTTCAGTCCCTTCTGCCGCTTCCCCCAAGCAAACTGGGCCCCCCTCGGGTGCCAGTTCCCATGTGGGTGGGCCTGTGCACCCCATGGAACTTTCCAAGGACCTCTCCTGTGAGGCTGGGAGTCTCTCCCTGCCCCTCAACCCCCACAGGTGTTTTCAGTCAGTGCCCTGAGGCTCTGTTTCCCAGCGCTGGGATCCTGGGTTGCACGCAGTGCCTTGCCTCGCAATAGCCACCTCGCTGGGTCTGCCCGTTGCCTCCTCTCAGCCAGGATCTGCCAGCCACCGCTTACGTGCCCACGGTCTGCCTGCTGCAGTCTTAGGCGCCCCGGTTGCCTTACGCATCCGGTCCCAACACTCTCTGGTCTCCACTCCGCGATCGCCTGGCTGCCCAACACCGCCCTTCCTACTGGTCTGGATGAAGGTGTCTATTTTAACTCCTTGGGTGTCAAACTTCCATACAGGTCAATTTTCTGTCAATTCTGGTTGTTATTCTATTTCTAAATTGTTGTCCCTATCTTGGTTGTGCGAGGAGGGACAGTGTGTCTACTTATGCCTCCATCTTGGCCTGAAGTCTCTGATTATGAAATTCTTATTTTAAAGACAATCTCTGCCTTTCAACAGTGAATTTGTACTTTCTGGGAACTTATTTTTTGTTTTTATAGGCTCTTCAGATAAAATGTCCTTAAACCCCAATAATTACTGTAAATACTTTATCTGTTAAAAATATTTGTATACATTTTTTCATTAACAGACTATTTTCTCCTTTTTAGGAAGCAGATTGTACTGATGATAAAGAATCACTTATTCAGATAGCTGCAATTGATAATGGTCTAGCATTTCCTTTTAAACACCCTGATGAGTGGAGAGCATGTGAGTATTGAAAACATTCCAGAGGTTCTATCGTTACCCCTTTCCAGCAGAGAAAGGGAAGAACGTTTATGGTCGTTAAACCCGCAGGAGAAAACCTGGGTGAAGTGTTCGCTGGGACGCTGTTCTCAGCACTGAGCTCAGAGACGTGTTCTGCGTGGGCCTGGCTGTGTGTTGTTCGCTTTGGATAACCGGCTGGTTTTGGTTTTTTGGCTCGTGTTAGCCTTGTAAGTTTGATAGCTTTCCAATTTTAAATAAATACATAAAACATTATGACATGAAAATTATCTATTTAATATTTTGGTAGAGCTTTATTCTAATATTTTGGGTAATGTTCACTGATAAAACTCTTTGTCTTAAGCCCCCACCCCCTCTTTAGTGAGTGGCATTTTAACTGCCTTACCAGTCTCTGCTGGTTTGGTTTCTGTGTTGACTTATTTCAGTTTTAGGCATTTTTCTCTTTTTCTTTTTTTTTTTAAGATTTTATTTATTTACTTTTAGAGACAGGGAAAGGGAGCAAGAAAGAGAGGGAGAGAAACATCTATGGGAAAATCAGTCGGTTGTCTCTCATACATGCCCCAACCGCAGACCGAACCTACCACCCAGGCGTGTGCCCTGACCAGGAATCAAACTGGCGACCTGTCGCTTTGCACAACAGCCCAACCAACCGAGCCACACCCGTCAGGGCTGGACATTTTTATTTTGCTTAAAATTGTCCATATCTTCTGTTGTAGATTTGTGGGTACATAGTTTTTTTTATAGAATTCTCTTATAAGAAAGAAAATTTCCTCTGTATATTAAGTATTTGGGGATGAAATGAAATGTCTGGAATTTGCCTCAGAATACTTGGAGAGAGAACAGGGATAGATGACATCAACTTTGTAAAACTTTGGGGGTAATTGCATTGAGTTATTCAGAATATGGGAGCTCATGTTGCCAGCATTTTGATTTTTGTATATGTTTTAAATATGTGTAATAAATTTAAAAAGTATCAATGCTTTTTAAATATCAGTATCAGTACTGTATCAATACTATGCTTCTTTTAAATTCCCACTCTTCATTAGTAGCCTTTTTTCCTTCATTGGAGTTGCCAAAGATTTATTATAAAGCATTGGCCCCTTCATGTCTTGTGTGTGTGTGTGTGTGTGTGTGTGTGTGTGTGTTTAGCTAATTGACCTTTTATTGATCAGATTTTCCGTTTATTTAGTTGCTTTTATTTTTCATTGATTTAGGTTTTCCATCATTATTTTCTTCTATATTCATTGTATATTACTTTCCTATATGTTTTACTCTAGGTATCATTTTGGCTAAGCCATAGATTGGGCATGCTTCTCTATTATTCTGCTTTATAGATTCATACTTTCAGATTTGTGTTTGACAGGGGTAATTTAGAAGTGTTTTGTTTGATTATAAAATTTCTAGATCAGTTGATTTTCTAGCTGTCCATTGTTATTTCCAGGTTTTATTGCTTTGTGATCTGTGAATGTGACTATAATAAGATGTATGGCCAGTTTGAAGGACTGTATTTAAAAAGAATGTTTGGGCACAAAGTTCTGTATCTGTCTACTAATTAAGCTTGTTGGTTGTTAGTCAAATCATATTCTTGCTTTATTTTTTGATCATTTAATCTGTTAATTTTTGAGAGAAAGTTAAAGTTCACTGTGATTGTGATTTTGCCCCTTTCTGCATTTTTATGCATTTTTTGCTTTGTATTTCACATCTAAAGGCCCAGCATTTTATCTTGCTGGCGGTACGTTCTTTCATCACTGTGAAATATATCCCACTTTATCACTATCAGTGTTTTTCTCTTTTCCTTTTTTTGTCTGTTGTAACTTGATATACCTCATTTCTTTTTATTAGCATTTGCCTGGTATTATTTTATACTTTTATTTTTAAACCTCCATCATTTTGTTTTAAGTATACGACTTACAAACATTACTTAGCTGGATTTTTTAACCTAGCCTGAGGTCCTTTTAATGGGGACGCTTAACTCTAGTTTGTGTTAAAAAGCAATGGATATGTGTGAACTTTTACTGCCATTGTTTTTATTTCTATTTACCATAAGTTCTGATTATTTCTCGTTTTCCTTTTCTGTCTTTATTGAAGTGACTTGAGATGTTTGTGTTCCATTTCTTTTTCCTTTAATGATGTGGAGTCTTTGTATAAATTGGACTTTAAAAGTACTAAGTTTAAGGTGCCTATATACATCTGGGAAATTTTACCAAACACACAGGTGGCGATTGAAGGCCTTAAAAGAGGAAATGGTATTGAGGATATACCATATTTTGCCATGTATAATGTGCATCCATGTTTTTGGCCCAAACTTTCAGGAAAAAGTATTTCATTTTAATTTTTTAATTCAATTTTTTATTTATTAATATTTAGACAAAACACATTGTTGTATTCCAGGGCATTATTTTGCATACAGATATCGTTACTGTTCTCTAGAGTTATACTGTTAACACATAAGCATAAATAAAATAATTTAAAACATTTATATGGATACGGAATTAGTACTACCCATGTATAATGGGCATCTTTATTTTTCTCTCAAAAATTTGGGCAAAAAAGTGCACATTACACACAGCAAAATTTGGTAGTTTTCAAAGTGCCATCTCGGTAGTGGAAGCCATGGTGTTCACTCTCATCCAGGGAAGTGACGGTGGACACACCATCACTGGGGGCAGATAGTTCAAAGCACGCAAGTGCTGAGTGTTCCATGCGTGTTTGGTCGATGAATGAGAGAAAAGAGTAAAGAGAAGCTGGGGGCGAGGTGACGTCGAAGAAGAGAAGAAAAGCCAGCACAGCAGAGAAGTGGCTTGAAAGACAGAAGGGAACTTGGAGAGCGTGTCACAGAAGGCGGTGGCAGGAGAGGGCTGCAGGCGGGCCTTTGGAGAGGCTCTGATGCCTGACTGGTGGTCTTGGGGCGGAGTGGCAGCAGAGTTGAGGAGTGGGAATTGGAAATAGAGGCAGGCATTAGAATAAACACTTTTCCTTTATGTAATTGGTCAGGAAAATGTGAAAAGGAAATTGGATACAGTATCAGGGAGATGTGGGCCTGCGGGAAAGCCTTCTTTGGAATGGAGTCTGAAGGCAGATTTCTTCCTCAGGGCTTTCCTAATGGTAGCAGCCAACAAAGCTAGAGGCTCTCATTCAGTGTACCCGCAGTAGTTCTGTGGGTGATCCCGTTGTCATGAGCTGTGCAGTTTTGTGTTGGAAGCTGAACATGCACTCTCTAGAAGATTCCACGTCTTTACAAATCTTTCTAGTCCTGGAGCTGTGTAGATAACCGTCCACTTGGGAGAACTACAGTTAGCCTGGAATGATGGGTCTTATCCCCTAAAGCCACTCCCCTATTTACCTACTAATGATTTAAAATTTTGGAATATGGGGGTCGGGGAGTGTGATGATCCAGTTCCTGATGATTAGTGGCTAGAAGTGCACAGAGACCTCCGCCAAGGTGTTTTGATCTGGGGCTGTGAACAAATTGCAGCTGTCTCTTAATTCCAAACTTAGGAACCAGAGGTTCAGATACACATCTTTATTTAGGGCTGTTTGAAATATACACAGTATCCAAGCTCTTTTTTCTTTTTTTTAAAAGATTTTATTTATTTATTTATTTAGAGAGGGGAAGGGAAGGAGAAAGAGAGGGAGAGCAATATCAGTGTGTGGTTGCCGCTCACATATCCCCAACTCAGGACCTGGCCTGCAACCCAGGCATGTGCCCTCACCGGGAATTGAACCAGCGACCCCTTTGGTTTGCAAGCCCGCGCTCAGTCCACTGAGCTACACCAGCCAGGACAAAACCCTTTATTCTTTAAAACTCGGAAACCTAGCTACTTCAGGTCATAACTTTTTGTGTTTTGCCATCTGAATTAACACACAAACGTGGGATCTGAACAATTTAGGTAACACAGGATAATTGTTGTCTCATAACTTTTCTTCTTTTTCTGTGAACCTGGGACTCGTGGGGAAAGGATGAGGATGAATGGGGGTCAAAATACACCCTTTCCCCCGCTGATTAGAACGCTTTTTTCTGTTAGATCCATTTCACTGGGCTTGGCTTCCTCAAGCAAAAGTTCCCTTTTCTGAAGAAACAAAAAACTTGATTCTACCATATATTTCTGACATGAACTTTGTGCAAGATTTATGTGAAGATCTTTATGAACTTTTTAAGGTAAATAACTTTTCAGTTTTAATTATTACAGAAAATGAAATCTTACAATACAAGAGGTTTTTCTCCGTAGAGCTAATTTGCACTTGACTGCTGGTGTCACTTCTTGCAGTAGAACTTGACAACAGAAGGGAGTTGGGAGCATACATTTGTGAAGTTGCACTCTCAGTGAGCATCGTCTGTAGTGACACTTAAAGCTGGACAAATCGTTTTCTTCCAAGTTGAATGTTTACAAAATGACTCTAAAAATTACAACAAATGTTTGGTGACCAGGTATAATTCTCTCAAAGATCCTGAATTCATTGGCTGGAGTGTCATTTTAAATCCTTTCCTGAACAGATCAGAGTATAAATAAACTATTCTTACTCTAGGGATGTACAAAAATACTTCAGGTAAAAAAGTCCCTTTCATGTGTGATTTTATCAGTTAGGAAAGCTTTCCAATGACCTTATGGGCTAAATTGAAAGAGTCCATTTATTTTCAAATATTGGTTTCAATGATCCTGATTTTTTTAACTATAATGATGTTTTTCTTTTCCTTTTTGCGATAGATTGACAGAAGATTTAACAAAGCCACTTTTGAAAGTCAGATGTCTGTGATGAGGGGTCAGGTAGGTCCACCTTTTCATGTTTTTGTGAAGAAACAAAAACCTCTCTTTGAAATAGTAATCAGCTTTTTTCTCCATCGTGATCCAAAGCTGCAACTCTGGGCACTTTTTATAAGTGAGCTGAAATAGCCCCAATGATTAAAGTGAAGTTGATTTCCATAGTATTGTCTCATAAGTTAGATATCCTTGACTTTGTTGCATTTTGTTGAGTTACCCAGTGAATTCTTTGTCCTCATTTTGGTAACTATTTTCCTGCTACTATTTTCCTTGCTACTATCTTTTCCTCCTCAAATTCACTCACTTAGATGTACTGTTGCCTGTTGATTATTTGGCCCTCACAAGAGCAGCCAGTCAATAACCATGTCACCAAAGGCTGAGCACTGACTGGGACAGAAGAGTACTAATTGTATCTCAGTGCTCTCACCCCGCTAAGGAGAAATGTAAGGTATTAGGGCTGCAGGTGTGGACCTGCAGGCTGGGCTGGCCTACGGACAACATCTGTTTCTTCCACTCCATTAATGGTATTCAGACCCCCCCCAAAAAAGGGCTTGAAATGAAAATAAATTATACTATAAACATTGTCTTTTAGCAACTTACTAATTAACTTTTAAAAAATATATACATTTAATATAGGATAGCTGTTTGCTGTATTCCCATGGCAAAAAGACGAGTTTAGATTTTGCACTCATATAATTTATAATGAATAAACATAATTAAATTAGGTAATTATTTATTCACCAAATATTTATTATCAGAAGTAGTGCCAGAAGTTGTTCTAGTCACTGAGATAAAGCAGTGAGCAAAACCCAGTTCCGTTGCTCAGGGAGCTCAGGGACAGGGGATGGGTATTAGCTTGCACATCTCTGTGCTCTGTTGTTTTCGTGCGTGCTTTGCTGGAGTCCTGAGTTTTAAATAGTAAGGGGAGTGCCTGGGCAGCATCATGGGTCCAGATCATGAAGGACCTGAAGGGCCTGAAGGTAGATTCCACGCAGAAGGGACTGGAACAATTAGAGATTTAACCTTGAAAGGGGTTTTGGTGAGACTGACATTTTCAGAGAGGAGACCTCGTCCTGGGTTTCCTCTAAACTCCCTGAAATTGTGTGCTAATAAATTACATCTATAAGTGTGTTCTGGGCATGGGGAGAAACTATTGGGTTTCTGTCTCAGCAAAAGGCATCCTTGTTCTAACAAAGTTTCAGAGCCACTTGTAGGAGGTTAGTCTGGACAGTGGGGTGCAGGTTTACTCAGGGGACAGGAGGGTAGAGCCAGAGAGCCTCTCGGGGATGTGTTTTCAGCAAGTCGGGCATGAATGAAGGGTTTAGATGATCAGTGATGTAATTATGTTGCAGAGTGTTACCATCCCTACTATATTTGAACTGAATTTTCAGGCATTGATAATTATGCCCTTGTTTGACCTTTTTGCTTGAAACAAATTAACTTATAAATATGCTGCATCTTCTGGAGTCATCATAACCCTAAATCTTTATCTTAGGAATAATTTTTAAAAATAAAAGCTATAAATAATTTTATAAGTTGTAATTGTTGATTAAAGCTAGTACATGAGGGATTTAAATTTAAAAATGCTTACTGAAAAGATAGGGAGATATTCCAGTACTGAGGTCTGTTAAGAAGTTATACCAGTATCTCTGCTATTTTAGCTTTGTTTATTCATATCCGGTCTCATTCACGAAGGAGTTAAAGCATTATGCAGATGTGTACAATAAAATAACAAAATTATAAGATCAAGATCTAGGGAAAGAAAAAATAAAACTATAACTTCTTTATGTGTTTTAATTTCACTTTTATCATCTTTTTAAAAAATTGGTTTTGACCTTTCTGATAGCCAGAAAGAGTAGAGTACCCCTACCATGGACATGACTATGCAGTTCTCCAGTTTTAACTGCGTTTTTAAAAATCCACTGTGAAAAATCAGGTAGCAGTTTATATTCTAAAGTGTATCAGTGCTTGTGAAACAGTAACAGTAACCAGTGTTCCAAACAACAGAATCATCATGTAGCTGGTTCCTTAAATAAGCCAAAATTCTTGTATTTGCATCATTTCTAATTATCCCTTAAATCCCTCTTTTCTTCAGTTTTACCAATTAATTTCGTGATTTGTGCTTTATAGAACCAAGCCTTTTGCCCCACTTTGTAGTAAGTCTTTAGTGTTATGCACATAATCACTGACATGCTCTGATTCTTCACACAAAGGTATGGAATGGAACTCGAAACTACTATGACGGCATTTCTTTTAAAATCTGGGATATGATGTTTATGACAGTTAAAGATAAACCATGTTTGAATTTTGCATTAAATAGCAGTAGGTCAAGATGAGGTTTAATAAAATCATTCATTTTCTTTTCTCCCTGTGCCAGTTTGGAACTCCAGACCTCAGAAAATAGTTATGGGCAATGTGAAATACATTTTATACATGATCTGAAAAAAATGGCAGAAATAATAAATAAAACCGCTTTGTGAGTATATAGCGAACCTGTATTCAGTGGTTTGTAAGCCACACCCTCACTTGCAGATTCAGTAATAATCAACTTTAAAGAAAATGAACTTAACATTTTAGTACCTCCTGAGTACTTGACTCTGCTAGATATGTTTATGTTTGTTATCATCCTCATAACAGCTCCCACAGTTAGTTGCCTTTTCCACGGAGGAAACTTGGTCACAGGGGTTAAGTGACATCTAAAATAAGAGGGTCCGTCTCAGCCTGGCACGCCTGCAGCCTGGGGCACCGCCGCTGCCTGGGGCCTCCATCCTTCTTCTCCTGCTTCTTCTCGGGAGCTGACCGTCTCCGAGGTGTGTCCTTCCCTCTTTCCCGCCTCTCTTCCGCACCTGACCAGAGCAGTTTCTCCCAAAGCAAATCCGATCCGTCTTTCACAGTGTGGAACTTCTGTGATTCTTCAGTGTGTCCGGGCTCAAGCCCCAGCTTCGGCACCGGCAGCGAGACCCGTCCCAGTCGGCCTCCCCTCGGTCCACCCACCTGACGCGCCCGTCATTCGCAGCTCTTCAGGGCTCAGCCTTCCCATTGTCGTTTCCCAGGGCTGCCCCGAGTGGGCTGGGCTGCTGTCTCTCTCTGGGGCCTCTTCCTAGGCTCTGCCTGCGACCCAGGGAGTTGTGATTTCCACAGCACTGGCTGAGAATCCACTGCTGTCCATTTTACTTGGAAATTTGGTGTTCAAATAAGCCTTTTGGGCATAGGCCTTTTAAAAAATAGCTTAAGGCCTGGCTGGGCAGCCCAGTTGTTGGGAGCGTTGTCCTCTAAACTGAAAGGTCGCCAGTCAGATCCTGGTCGGGGCACACACCTAAGTTGCAGGTTTGAGCCCTGGTCCGGGGCATATGGGAGGCAACTAATCGATGTTTCTCCCTCTCCCCTCCCCCCTCTCTCTCCCTTGCTCCCTTCCTCTCTCTCTAAGATCAATAAACATACTTGGATGAGGATTATAGCTTAAAATCAACCATAAAGTACAATATATGTGTCCTTACAGAGATAATACGGTAATTCTTATGCCCACTAAAATTTGAAGACCTGTGAATTAACTAATCTGCCCTCAACATAACTGTCACATCCCTCCCAATTTATCAAATGTGGCGTAGGTGGCAAAGTCGGAAGTGTTTCTCCTTGCCTGCGTTGTTTCGTCTATTTCTGAAAATAATCTTCTCTGATTTAAGCATATAACACGTGAGTGCTTTAGGTTGCTGTAACTCTGCTGGGCTACTCTCAGTTCTCGTGGGGGAAATACATCTAATAATAGACTTGCTTATTCTTTGAGAAAGGAAAGAATGGTGATATTAGGGAACAGGACCAGATTTTTAAAGTGAGGGCATAGGTCAGCTGTTGTTAAAGTGTTTGTCACACGACATTGCCGTTGTCTGTTCATCTGGCGGCTGTTTCTAGAATGTGGGTATTTTTAGGGCTCACGTGGTTTTTTTTATGGGGAGGAGTCTTCTCACAAACACTGTGCTCGCTTAGTGAATATTTCTTTGGCAAATAAATGCGACATTATCAAGTGTTTTCTCAGCTTTCAAAGAAATGTTAATATTTAGGATAGTTTTAGGATAGAATAATTTTTACTATTAGTATATATTTGAAAATTATTAATCTTATAGAGTGACTTTTTATTTTCTTTGTACCATTCTGTTTTCCAGAATCTCTAAAATAATTATGTATTGTTTTTAGGAGAACATTAGGTGTTATTTAAATTAGTGTGCTTAGACTAACACTTTTAGAACAGAATTTTTACAACCAGCAGAGGGAACTGACCAGAACATTTTGTTCTTTAACCACATTGGTGCTCACGTTTTATTTTCATGGTAAAGACAGTGTTTATAAGTGTAAACTTCATAAATTCTTTTTGTCTTGTTATTCAAACATGCCACAGTAGAAGATTTTAAGGGAAGAACTTAAGAGGGTCACTAAAATGAATGCAGTGAGTAACTACTGTTGCTAGAGATAATTCCCTGATGTGTTAAATACTTTTAGTCTCCTAAGATCTGGCCCTGGCTGGTGTAGTTCAGTGGGTTGGACGTCATCCTGCAAACAGAAAGGCCGCCAGTTCGATTCCCGGACAGGGCACATACCTGGGTTATGGGCCAGGTCCTCTGTTGGGTGTGTGCAAGAGGCGATCAATTGACATATCTCTTGCACATCGATGTTTCTCTCCCACTGTATCTTCCTCCCTTCCCTGTAAAGATAAATAAAATCTTATAAGATCTAAACCATCTAGTTTATACTATTTAAATGTATTATGAAGTGTATTTATTAGTATGGTTTGTGTTATAACCTTTATGCTTATCAGTATTAAATAGTCTTTAATGAACCAGTAAAGTGCACACCATCTGCTTACTATATATTTCCACATACTTGAAGGAGACCTCCTTATTACTAAATACATAACAAAGGGAATTGTTTTGCTTGATATTCAGGGAAAAAAGAAAATGAATTGTTAAAAGTTTATCTGAACGGAAAAGGCTGTAAGCTATGTATTGCATTTCATAACCTTATTTTTATGCTCAAGTAGCAATTCCAAGAATATGTAAACATGGAATGTAGTGTATTTTTCTTTCCCTACTTTATGTTTCCTATTTAAGAGTTAGCTCTTAGATGGATGGAACTGGGGAGCATTATGCTAAGTGAAATAAGCCAGGCAGTGAAAGACAAATACCGTGTGATCTCACCTATAAGTGGAACCTAATGAACAAAACAAATGAGCAACATAGAACCAGAGACATTGAAATGAAGAACAAACTGACAATGACCAGAGCGAGGGAGAGAAGGGGAGACGGGGAGGGGTCATCAAGGAGCACGTATAAAGGACCCATGGACAAGCCAGAGGGGGAGAGGAGTAAGGATGGGAGGTGGGGGTCGGTGGGACAAGGGAGCAGTTGGGGGGAAACGGAGACAACTGTACTTGAACAACAGTTAAAAAAAAAAAAGTTAGCTCTCAAATAAAACTTTATTGTAAATGGCTGCCTTCCCAAAGTCTGTCTGTGCCCACTGGCCACCGGCCCTGCATCATCCTTTTCACAGCACTTCGACCTTCTCACAGGGCGTCCAACCTGCGGCCCAGGTGGCTGCGCGTGGGGCCCGACACAAAATCATCAATTTACTGAAAACATTACGAGACTTGTGTGTGTGTGATTACACGTTGCAGTGTATTTCCTGTGTGGCCCAAGAAAACTCTTCTTCCAGTGTGGCCCAGGGGCGCCACACCATTGGACACCCCTGATACATGGTATAGCTTGTTTACTGGTTCCTAATGTTTACTGACTCCTCCCCCGCTGCAGGGTGCGCTCCGTGAGGCAGAGGCTTGGCTTGTTTCTCTGGTGTTGTGTCCCTAGCACTAGAACAGCCTAGCGTGTGTTTGCTTTCCATAAACATATCTACTGAGTGAGTGTGCCGTTAGAACCAGACTCTGTAGACCAGTACTGCCTTAGGTTCTGTGTCAAATGGAGAATGTGGAACCACTCGCTTTTGTCAGTCTCTGATTTCACTTCTCCTGGATGTAGGTGCATTCCAGAGCATTTTAAAGGCACCAGCTGGCAAAAGCTACTCAGCTCTAACTCTGTGCACTTGTGTGTGTGTAAGTCGTGTGTCTGAACATCCATACGGCCATATAATGTATAGTTACAGCATTTACTCCTGATTACGATCTGTTGGGCATACACAGATGAGATGTAAATTGTAATTATGAATAAATGATTAAACTTAGTGTCAGTGAACTGGGGGCGTTTACCTTTTTTGAATTGGTGACCATATTTCTTGTTTCCACAGATCTTAAATCTTACCCAGGCTTTGCGAGACGGGAAGAGTCCTGTCCAGCTGGTCCAGATGCCTTGTGTGGTTGTGGAGCAGAGCCAAGGGCGGGCGCAGGGCCGGGTGGTCCACCTCAGCAGCTCCTTCACGCAGACTTTCCACTGCAGGAAGCCATTCTTTTCCTCCTGGTAGCCGCTGGGAGAGGAGCCCGCGCGCTCGTGCGGTTAACGTATACAGTGCATTTACGTTACACTGCAGTGACGCAGATCTGCTGGTAGGCGCTCGGGTTGCCAAAGCCTCAAATAATAATGTGTTTTAAAGGCTATGTTTTGAATGTTATCAAAAGTTTACAGTTTTCTGTCCAAATATTAACCTTTTATTTCAGGGAAGAACTGATATATCTCCTATATTGTATTTTTGTAGAAAAATGTACTTTATGTTGATGATGTTAGTTGCAAAGGTAATTTCATGGTTTACACATTCTGAAATGACTGTAATTATTTTAGAATTTCAAATAGAAAAATAAGGTATTTGTTGACTTTGAATAAAATAACTTTTTATTTACTTTTTAAACAGAGAAGAATGTTTATGTTAATTCTTCTTACATTATAAAAGCCTTTGAATATGAAACTACTCTTATGAACGTAATAGATTAGTTAATAGAAAAACAGGTAAGAACAGAGCAATGTTGCCTTAATTTAAAAAGCTGCTATTTTAGAACTTGAATAAGTCCCTGAAGTGACGGTTGTAAGGGACCAGGAAAGTATATCTTGGTTAAGTAATAGATGACCTTTATTTTTTTTTTGTACTTCAGAATATTTTTGGTCAATTATTTTGTTATAATGAGGAAAAAAATCTAAAGATGCCCCCTTTTTTAAAAAATAAAAACACTCAACTGAGACTTGAGAGAATTATATAAAATTAAGGTGGATCCTTAATGTTTTTGAAATTCCAGAATAGCATTAAAAATGCCCTTTCATTCTTTGCATGGAATCAATTACATGATTACTACTCCAGATTACCAATCTTGTTGAGTTTAGTACTTTGGTTAGTATTAAACTACACTGAAAAGTAAACCATCCTCAAAGTACATACTAGATTGTATTTGGGGGTCCTCGGATATAAACTTTTAAAAATAACAGTAGTATTTTCAGGTACTTGAAATTCTCAATGTTATAATTACAGTCAAATTTAGAACATCAGCCCTAATTACAGCGAACCATGACAGAGATAACCATACAATCATTTCTGTTTGATTTTGAATGTCAGTATGTCTGACATTCTGGGAATTTGTAGCACTTTTAATTCACTAAGTGATTTAAAATATGATGAACCCAATGCGAAGATGTGATCCAAAGAAGTTTCGTTCTCTTCTCCAGGCTCCAAACAAATAACACCACCACTCAGAATGAGCAGGGCAGTTCATAGTTTTGGCCTTTTGCTTTTGAAGCTTTCTGTCTTGTGATTTTTTTTTCTTAATTAAGTACTTTTGCATCAAAAGTACTTGCTGAAGGTTAGGTTCGGGGCGGGGTTGGGGGGAGGAGACAGGTCTGCAGTTCTCCCTCCCCTCCCTCCTTTCTCTTCACCTTTGCGGCTGTGGAGAGCGAGAATGCCGCCGTCCCAGCAGAAGGTTCTCCTGCCTCGCCCTGCCTCCCCCGACCCTTCATCGCCACACTGTTGGCAGGGTGGAAGACTGGAGCGAGGGGCTCAAGCTGCCATCTTTAGATGAATACTAGTCATTGAAACGTGCCTTTGAAGGCGTGCTCTAAAAGAACTACGTGGTTGTGATGTGGGTAACTGCTTTCTAAAACAGCTCTTCTTTTCAGTATTTTGAGAATTACTATATTAATTTTTATACTGAAAATCTTAGTAAGTTACTACGGTTTTATATCCTAAAATTAAAATAGTCTTGGAATATTTTTTAATGGTCTGACCAGGGCAGAAAAGCTAAGTTGAAATATTTAAGATGTGATTATAAGTCAGAGTATGTTGGTTATATTTTGTAAATTTTTATGAACTTAATTCTTATTTAAGTATTGTGCTAATTTTTTTCAGTGAATATATTTATAGTGTCAAATAGACTAAAAGTAGTAGAAATTGTTGTCTTGAGGCTAGATTTCTCCTGAAGTATATATATTAATATTTAGGTTTGTAAACATGTTTATGTTTATAAATGATGCCAAACCACCATTTTCTTCATACTTAGTATAGTTTAATTCTGTATAATTCCACAAGATATATTTAACTAGAACCTTTATAATTGGAGACATTTTAATTTTATTTAATGATATGCTGCCTTATTCTCCCCCAAATTTGTCAGCAGTTGAAGACTGGAAACATGATGTTTTGTAATTGAAAACAATTTGATTCACAATTTTTGATAAATTTAAAATACTATACTAATGGAATTAAAATTTTATTTTCAAATGATGGTGACATGTTCTTTGATCACATTACGTCCTTGAGTCCTTTAGCAATACGTGAAGAGACAGGCGGCATCTTATGTTTTATAGTCTACCTTCTTTGCCAAAGCGGCCTGGGCACCTGTCCAAAGTTGTGGCAAAGATTCTCAGTTTGCTCTGTGTTTTCAGGCCTACTTTACAGTAACCTTGGGGCCTGCGACTGAGTTCTGGCCAGTGAGACGTGGGGAAGAGTGATCTTCATGACTCCAGACCTGGCAGTGAAAGTCACTGCCATCACAATCCGTCACAATGACTGAACACTCTCCTGTCTTCCTACTTCCTGCTGTCAACAAACAGGTTGCCAAACGGAAGCATCCAGGGCCTGGGGGTTACTGCCTAGAAAGGAGATCCTGCCAACTTCATGGCATGAACAAGAAGTAGATGTGCTTAGTCATGAAAAGTTTGGATTTTTTCATTACTAACTCTGTCCTATCTCGGGCATTATAATGCAAGCAGAAAAAGTACAAATCATTTTAAAGTAAAAAAATTAATTATGGGATGTAGGATGACGGCCACAGTGGGTAGTTTTTTCATCTCCACGGCCACAGTGAGTAGTTTTTTCATCTCCCAAGCTATCCTATGGCAAAAGGGAAAAGAGAAACACAGTGACACCATCTTCACTAAAATCAGATGATAGACTCCCTGCGAATCCCAGAATCTGAGCAGTGTGAACTAAAACCGTCAATAGCAGCACGATCACACAGGAGCAACAGCTCGGAGAAGCAAGCAGACAGAAAGGGAGATGTGATGTTCCTGAGAGCCAAAGGACCAAGACTTGGCCAACATGTACTCAGCCCCAAAGGAGGAGCCCACAGTAGTGGTGGCACCCTCAACCAGTGGGTCCAAAAAGCACAGTTGGGGGAGGGCTGTCCCGGAATGAATTATCAGCTGGTGAAAGGAGCCTCCCGAAAGGGTGCTAGGGCACCCCGGGTTCCCAGGAGTGGCCAGTGAGAGCACAAAGCCACGCGCCGGGTGAAAGTGGAACACACAGAACACACGTTGAGAAGGGAAGGACGCTGGGGTAAAGGAGAGAGGGTTCAGGCCCTGAGTAGGACAGAAGTCCGATGAGACGAAGTCAGAAGTACCGGAGGCACAGAGAACACAGTGTTATTTAACACCATTTAGTAACTGGGAGAGAAACTAGGGCTGCAAAATGGGAAACTGTCCTGGCTCGCCTTAGCCACCTCCTACACAGGAATCTTCGAAAAATATAGGAGGGAAAATAATAGAAAAACCCACTTCACGTAAACATGACCACATCTAACAACATGCGCTTAAAAAAAATCAGATGACCGATCTAACACACCCACAGAAAACAAAGATATCCCAGAAGCATTTACAAAGCAGAAGGAAATATTTTTTACATGCTGGAGGAATTTAAGAAATGATAGGAACCTAAGAACGACACAGCAACAACATTGGAAAAGTTCAGAAGTGAGATGGGCAAGCAATGGTCGGGGGAGGGTGCAGACAAAATGAGAGCTGACCTCTCAGAGGCTGTTCCAGAAATAAGTAACAAGAACAAATACACAACACATCCCCAAACCCCCACAGGACACACCGTAGTGTTGGAAAGTCCAGAGCTTTCTGCATTAGTTGTCTACTGCTGCTGTAATACATTACACAAACTTGAGTGGCTTGAACAGTCCAGATTAACGAACAGTTCTGCAGCTCCGAAGCCTGACACAGGTCTCACTTGGCCAAACCCAGGGTGTCGTCCGTGGGGCTGCGTTCCTTTCTGGAGTCTCAGCGGAGAAGGTTCCTTGCCCTTTGCAGCTTCCAGAGGCCTCACTCGTTCACTCTCTGGCTTGTGGCCCTCTCCCTCCATCTTCAGAGCCAGCTACATACAGCAGGTCCAGTTGAATCCTTTGCTCAGCAAATCACTCTGACACCAACTTCTGCCTCTCATTTCCACTTTTTTAAAAGTTGTTTATTTTTCAATTACAGTTGACCTATAATATTATATTAGTGTCAGGTACACAACTCAGTGATTAGACATTTATGACTTATGAAGTGACCACCCCGATAAGTCTAGGGTCCACCTGGTACCATCCATAGTTATTAACAATATCACTGACTGTATTCCCTATGCTGTATTTTACATCCCCGTGACTATTCTGTAACTACCAATTTGTGCTTCTGAATCCCTTCACCTTTTTCCTCTTCCACTTTCAGGGACCCCAGGGATTACATTGGGCCCACCCAGGGGATCTAGGATAACCTTGCTATATTAAGGCCTTGCTGGTCTGCAACTTTTAATTCCATCTGCAACTTTAATTCCCCTCTGCCATGTAACATATCCATCAATTCTAGCAGTTAGGACATGGACATCTTCGGGAGCCATTCTTCTGCCTTCCACACACTCCCTCTGACACCAGCTGCCCGCCAAGGACGGCTGGTTTCATGGGTCTTACTCTGGAGAGCCCAGCCAGAGCAGTAAAGCAGGATGGAGGTAAAGGCATGAGAGGCAGGAACTAAGAAAGAAAACTGTCCTTATTTACAGATGACGATGACCATGTAGAAAATTCAAAAGAATCTACCGATAACTATTAGAATTAGTAGGTGAATTTTGTAAGGTTTTTGTCCCAACAGCATTAGTTAGAAAATTTAAAAAGGTACCATTTATAGCAGCAGCAAAAATGTCAGATTCCCAGGAATGAGTCCAACCAGACCTGCAAGATCGCTACACCAACCTGTACAAGAGTTGAGAAAACTGCAGCAAATGTGACAAGATGCCCACATTTGTTAAAATCTGAGTGGCAAGTAAGTGAGTGTTTTTGACCTTGTCTGTTATTGTCCATGTTTCAGTTATTTAGTTAAAAGAATAAGCCTTTATATGTGAGCACGTTTATATGGATATTTGCTTTCCCACCTTCATTAGTTTGCTAGGGCTGCCATAACAAGATACCACAGACCGAGAGGCTTAAACAGCAGATATTTGGTTTCTCACAGTCTGGAGGCTGCAAGTCCAAGGTCAAAGTGCCAGCAGTGCTGGTTTGACCTGCCCCCTTGGGCCAGAAGCCCTCCTTCTCATTGTGTCCTCATCTGGCCTTTTCTCTGTGCACTCACATCCCTGGTGTCTCTGCCTATAGGGACACCAGCCCCATAGGATTAGGACCCACCCATCTGACCTCATTTAACCTTAATTACCTTCTCAAAGACTCTTTCTCCAAACACAGTCACAGCGGGGGTGAGGCCTTCAACATGAATTTTAGGGAGAATACATGTCGGTCCCTAACACCACTCAAAGTAAAAACCTTAAGTGCCTCCATGTGCGTTAGGCTGTCTGATGCGGCCAAGATCAGCCTCTGCCTGAGCCATCACTGCGGTCCCAGCAGCCTTCTGAGCCACGTCCCTAGCGGAGGACTGAGATCACAGGGACATCCACCTGTAAATATTCTCTGCAGCGAGGTCTGAGAGTTCGTCTCCTTCATGTGGGGGGCCTTTTCGACCTGGATTTGTAATGATTATTTTGACCGTGGAGGTAATTGCCTGGCTCACTGCTGGGCTCTTGGTTCTGTTGTACATCATGGTGACCCAACCTCTCACTCCTCAGTCACAGACGATACATGAATTTTGCTTTCGCTGTGTTTCATTTCCTTTATAAAATCCCCGCTCCTGAATGGGGAACAGTTGGCGTGGTAGATATAAATCACTCATTGAATTCTAGACATTTACAAGGTACTTTCTCACTGTATGCCTGATTCTCCACAAGGTAGTGGGAATACAAAAATCAATAAGATACAGTTCCAACTCTTGGATTTACTCTTCAAATGCTACTCAAAGGGAGAGGGAAAACCTGACAATGGTAATAGATCTAAAATCAAATATTTTCCAAGGAATAATGTCCTTCACAAGCTTTGATTACGTGTCCTACACCGGCACATTTCTACCTTTGCCTCTTAGATTGTAAATTCTTCGCATACAAGGGAGGAACAGTAAGTGCTTTGTAAACTAAACGCTCGACTGCATTTGACTTGAGCCCTCAACATTTTTCACGTTTATCAGAGACGTATATTTCCAATGTCTAGACTTCTCTTGGACTGTGGAGGGCATGATGCATTCACCCTCTTGGCCCATGGATCGGAAAGTTTTAGTACATAACAAAAATGCACATATTTAAGCAAACTGCATTATTAATCAGCATCCTTTTGTTCAGTAAGTTTTAGCCTGCTTCAGAATCCATGGAAAGAGTTCTGTGAGAAAAAGAAATCCTTAGATCTTTCAAGTTTTTATTCTACCACCAAGGAATGCAATAGATTTAACTGTTGTCACTTCCAAATACTGTCAAGTGACATGTGCTCTAACATTGCTATCTTCAATGAATGGAAGGTATGCCGTCATTCTCTTTTGACTAAGAGTTTGAGGTTGGAACAGACCTGCCTTTAAGTCCTGGTTCTGCCCCTGTGAGCTCCGTGTCCTCGGTCAGAACTTGCCATCTCCCAGGCCAGCTACACAGGTAAAGTGCATGAGCTAATGGTAAGTTCAGAGATTTGTAACAGGGATGAAATAAGGTATATTTTGTAAAGAGCACGGCACAAATTCTGCTAGTCGCAGACTGTTTCCATGCGAGGAGCTGTCTGTGTGCGTTAATGGCGCGTTTGGGTTTTTGGTTTTGGAAAACAGAGTAAGGCACACGCCTGTGATTCTGGGTTCGGGTCATTGCATACAGGCGGTCTGTGCACCTGCCAGTCTCTCGATTTCGTGTCGTCTTTCCTGGAGCGTGGTGACAGATTTGGAATCAAAAGGCTATTTTAAAGCGTTCTGTGTGTGACACAGGTTGATGTGGGGTTGAGAGGAAAAGGCACCTGAGGGTCACCAGGTAATAATAGAAAGAGATTTATCCAAACCTGACTCCCTGAGAAACTGAGTGACATTTCAAAAGGTTTTTTGTTCAGAATCCTGACATCTGGGTCCCGCCCATGAAATGCTAACCTGGCAGCCAGTGACTGTGCCTCTGCGTGTCACCTGGTGGGTTTTTTTAGACCTGGAAATTGAAAGCATGTGATGCCCCAAAAAATGCAGCCAAGGTACTCTGTAAGCAAAGGGCTGTGTTTATTTTTCCTTTGACTCTGGGGACCTGGCGGGCCGCACCTCAGCTCTGGTTACACTGTTCCCACCTGATTAAGGCTTTGGCAACCACTGAAGCCTGAGGAAACAGTAGAAAAATCAGGTAGCCGCCCCTTTCCTGAATCAGAAAGTTCTATAAACATCTCTGGGCTGGGCCCTGGTGCTGGAACTGGTTGAGCTGGATTCGGTGACACTTAGGTCTGACCGCCTGTCAGGGTGAATAAAACTGCCTTTGATCTCAGCGTGGCTTTGGGAACGATCCAGAAAGCTGTTCTACCCTTTGAGTGTTTGTTTTGAATGGCAAGACTTAAAGGTAATCAGGAACTGCATTTAAACCAAGGTACTGTTTAAACCAAGGTCATCACTGTCCCGGGCAGAGTTCCTAAGCAATGTAACCTCTAGCTACTCAAGCTCTCCATGCGATCAGTGAGCGCTTGGAAATGCATCATTCTCTTCACGTCTAGCTAAAGTGCTGCTTGCTTACTGGACAGCATCCACCCTATTACCCTTAAGTTTCAAAGTCTGTGGCTCAGAGAGGCCAAGTTGTCGCGGACACAGAACTTGGCGTAATCTATAGAGGAATGCTGTAGAAAAAGCTCTGGACTCTGAACGAGGAGATGGAGGAGGGGTAGCGGGACATGCCACTCCCAAATATGCCACTTGGACTTAAGGGTTATTTCAAGCTGAAGGAGATTAAGAAGCAGCAGACATAAAAAAAGATTTCTGCCCTGGCTGGTGTAGCTTAGTGGATTAAGCATGGGCCTGTGAACCAAGAGATCACGGTTCGATTCCCAGTCAGGGCACATGCCTGGGTTGCAGGCCAGTTCCCAGCAGGAAATGCACAGGAAGCAACCATACATTGATATTTCTCTCCCTCTCTCCTTCCCTTCCCCTCTGAAGATAAATAAATAAAATCTTTCAAAAAAAAAAAGATTTCTGCCCTCCCCGTGTGCCCAAAAGCAGCGCTTGACTTGTAAAGATGTCTGCCCCTCCCCCTGTACCAGTAGGACAGAAGTGAATCAGTGGAGACCGATCTAGACCCTCATCAGTCCGGAGAGGGCAATAGAGGCATCTGCCCAGTGGTTTGCTAAAACTGATCTTCATCCCATTAGTTTCCCCGTGCATTTGCCTTTCCACCATTCGCCACCCTTCAAGCTCAAAGCCCTTCTTTGTCTGATCATATCTCTAAAAATTTATTGCTTTTTTTATTAAGATGCTGTATAAGGCCAAATTCTAATCACTCCTTTGAGTTACTCATCTTTAGGTGCTTGCTGTGTGCTTGATGCACAACTAATTAACTTCTGTTTTTCTCTCTTGTTAATTTCTCTTTTGTTAGTCTAATTTAAAGGGCCTCAGCAGGAGAGACTGCTGATGAGGAAAGGAAAAAGATGAAGGGGAGGATAGCAGGATGACTGGCAAGAATCGTAGAAAGGTTAGCTGGTCTTGCTTGGGAAAGAGTTTCATGCCCTATTTACAGACATCCATCCATCCAATATCATGGCTGCAACCTCAGAACCTCAGTTGCCGTTCTTAGTTGGGACGGATAGAAATGACTCCGTCTGAAACTGACTTCAGGAGATAGAGGAGTTCATGATTCTCACAACTGACAGCAGGGGGCATGGCTGGATCTAGGTGCTCACACGACATCATCACACGTTCCTATCTCCTAGTTCTGGGTTCTTCTTATTGACTTCTTGCTAAGGCAGGGGCTCCTTAAGTTTTTGGAAACACTGCCACCGGTCCCTTGGTTATCCCAGACAAGACGCTTCTGTGATAGACTGTGTCACTGGCCCCAATTCTTAGCCCTTTCTGACCCTTTTGACCCATCCCTTTGCCATGTAGCTTTGCGGAGCTTGGCCACGCGACTTGCTCAAGCCAAAAGAATGAGGTAGAAGTGACAGTGGCAGCTCCAAGCCAAGGCCACCAGTAGTTTGTTTCTCTGAGCTCTCCTGTGCTTCTGCCACCTCTGTGAGAACAACGTGCCCAGGCTGGGCTCCTGGTGCCAGGAGCACCGTAGTTCTTTAGGGCTGCTGTAGCAAAATAACGCAGACTGGGTAGCTCAGACACAACAGGAGTTTATTGCCCACAGTTCTGGAAGCTGGAAGTTCAAGACTAGGGTGAGGAAGAAAGTTGGCTGAGGGCTCTCTCTGGGTCACAACCTTCTCCTTGTATCCTAACATGCAGAAGGGAGCAGGGAGCTTTCTGGAGCCTCTTAAAAGGGCACTAATCCTATTCATGAGGGCTTCACCCTCATGAGCTATTCACCTCTCAAAAGTCCTATTTACTTGACTATCACCTTTGGGGGTTAGGGATTTCAACATATGAATTTGAGGGGGACCCAAAAATGCAGTCCATTGCCAGGAGGGTGAGAGACACAAGGCGCAGAGCTGAGCTATCCCAGCCCAGGTGAACCTGGACCTGCCAACATTGCGTGCACGACCTAGCTCAGAACAAACTGAAGAGCGGAACCCCTGAGACACGTGATAAGTCAGTATCACAGATGCCGCTGAGATGACAAAATCTAGTCATTACAGCTTTTTCAGCCACCCCCCAGGTCACCTGCCCAAGCCCAAGCTGGTCCTTAGGGTTCTTTGTACCTCTCCAACAACGTGGGCTAAAATCCTGTGGGCTTCCCACGGGAAAACTGGGTTCTCTAACAGAAGAGGAAGAAGTCGGTCAGGCCTCCACCAGGAAATGTTCCTCTGGCTTCAACCACTTTCCCTGTGGGAGACTTGGGCTCGGAGGGCTTTTATCCTGCTAACAGAATCAAGGAGTGAGGCGTCCTGGTGCCTATGGGAAGCTCACCAGTCTGTCCACATCGTCTGGTGGGGCAGTCCCTGAACTGGGCATTCAGGATTGCTCCGGGTGAGCGGAACTGGCCTCTCTCAGCGCCCAGACTTCAAGGAGCCCATTTTCAGCCCTGCCACTAGTTTCCTTTGAGGATACTCTGCGTCTCTTAGCTTTGTCCGCTCAAGGATTTTCCTGTACAAACTAAAAATATTATTACACAATAAAATGAAACATTCATCACTTACTGCTCATATTCATGACCTTGTGAGTAAACATTCAACATACACCACATACACATGTCTAAATCTAGATGAGACTATTTTTGACCTCAAATTATCCCTCAGAAAAGAGAGAGAGAGAACTGCCTTATTTTTGAAACCTTTCAAGTCTCTCCCACTAAGGTGCGCTCTTTCAATTTACTTTATTTGGACAACTTTTGTTGGACTTTTACGGCAAAGGCTGCAAATCCATATTGGTTTGGGCTGCTTATAGAGCTCACCTCACAGCATCAGAATTATGTAAAAGAGAATAAGAAAATATAGCTTCAGTAACTGTTTATGGTGGTATGATTTTATTAGTTCAATTGCAAGCTTTGTAAACAAGCCTTTTCAAAAGCACAGATCTCTACCTGTTAGTTAAAATTTAAAAATAGAAACATTAATGTTAATGATCCTAGGTAGTTAGGTCTTGAGATAAAATTTTCAAAAGTATCACTAGGAAGTTCCCTGTCCTAAAGATAAAGACATACCAACAAATCGTGCTGGACAGCTTGGAAAGGGGGATTGTTATACCAAAGCCCAGGGCCTATAGGTGCAGGCGAATGACATCATTGCATGAAATGTGCTTGGGGAAGAGCAATATTTCTAAGTTAATATACCATAGTAGCAAATGTATGGATTTAAATGTATACAAGTACCATCGATTCTTTAAATACTAGGAGATTCATTTCATTGACTATATGTGTGTGTTTCCTGCAGCCACATTAGTCTTGAACTTGGATAGATGAATTCCTCCCTCTTTATTATTATTTTTCAACATTGTTGTAGCTATTCTAGTTTCCTTGCTTTTTCATATAAACTTCAGAATAATATAATCTGTAGTTACAAGAATCTGACTGGGATTTTTATAGAAATGGACGTAAACCTGTATCTGCCCTAAACTTGGGGGGAACCGATGTCTTTACTATGTTGAGTCTTCTAACCCACCAACACAGTATGCCTCTACCTTTATTTAGATCATCTTTGATTTTTGCATCAGCATTTTGTAGTTTTCAGCATATGAGTTCTGTGTACACATTTTGTTAGATTTACACAAAACCCAAGTATTTCATTTATTTGAGCGGTTGTAAGTGGTATACTACTTTTCATTTTGTGCTCTTGTGATCTTCGCTAGTATATAGAGGTTCAATAGATTTTTGTATGTTTATTTGGTATCCTGCAACCTTGTTGAACTCCATTTCAACCAGAGTTATTTTTGTCGATTCCTTGGGATTTTCTATGTAGATAATGATGTCAGATGCAAATAGGGACAGTTTTATTTCTTTACAATATATAAATGTCGATGGATACGCAACTATAAAGTGCAACTATAAACACTGTTCGAAAGGTATGAGATGAGGCCATGCCAACAACTTTGAAAGGAGGGTGGTTTCATGAAGCGCAGATTTATCAGCTACTTCTTTTGTCCACTGCTGTTGGTGGTGATGCTGCCTTGTAGACTTAAACGCGCCCAGATCTCTGCTCCAGAGTCCTCTCATCTCCTGCATGTATTCTTATGAAAGGAGGGTACGCACAGGTGCCAAGGAGTGCGGCAGAAAATTGGTGAGCTTACTGCACAGGTCCAACAAGTTGCCTGCAAGGCGTACCCTCTTATACCAACCACTGCTTACCGGCAGGCCAGGGGCGGCGACTGCGTTTCAGGGGGCGGTTTCACCCCGGCGGCCGCCGCTCCTCCCAGACGCGCGGGGGCGCTGTGAATCTCTGCGGGTCGTGGCGGCGCTCTTTCTCTAGCCTTTTTTTTTTTTTTTTTTTTTTTTTTGGACTGAGGCTTTCGGGCCGGCGGCGGGAAGATGGCGACCCACAGGGATAGGCTTGGAGCGGCGGAGGCAGAGGGCAGCCCAGGCGGTGGGGGGAGTGCGGGAGTGGAGGTGGTGCTTCTCTCCGACCCCGGCACCCCCGCCCCGCTGTGCCCTCACGGTGGGTCCGTGTTGGGGCTCAGTCTGGTGGTTGGGCGCCGAGGGGCGAGGGCCACACTGAGTTTCCATGGGCTTTTAGTGCTTCTGAATTTTTATCAGCATGTCTCCTCCACCGCCTGTGATGCCTAGAAAACGCGTCTTCCTCGGGAAGTTGTGGTTTTCGACTTACTTAAGAAATGTCATAGAAAGTCCCCACTGTGGTGGTTTTGGCCCCACAGCTGGAGGCTAGGCAAAGGGGATGCGTGTTATCGAGTAATTCCCTTTGCTGCTACTTGGGGATTTCATTTGTTGATTGACTTTCTTTTCAGTTAAAAAACATAAAACAGAAAAGTTAGGGAGAACAATGGTATGAATTCTTACTTAGAAACCAGACCCAGTTTTTCTCTCACTTGCGGAGAGAGGGTGTGTCCGGCTCTGAAAGCTCAAGATAATTGAGTGGACCGGACCGAGGTGGCAAACTGCTCCGTTCTCTGGACGCCCTCCTCGGTTTAGTCTCAGGACCTAGGTCATTGACCGTGTGGACAGCAGTTCTACTAACAATAGCATTTTATTTCTGGAGAAACCAGTCTTCAAAAATTATTTCCTAATTATTAAAATAGCGGGTTTAATTATGATAAATCGTGCATAAAATTAAAACAAGGTTTTATTGAAGGTGGTGACAACTAGGAACTTGATGTTGATGACTGACATGGTTTTCCCTCTTCTGGAACTAGGACCCACTCTTTTGTTTGTGAAGGTGAACCAAGGCAAAGAAGAAACACGGAGGTTTTATGCCTGTTCCGCCTGTAGAGATAGAAAAGATTGTGATTTTTTTCAATGGGAAGATGAAAAGGTATATTAACTTTTTGGATATATATGTATTTTTTGATATACATGACATTTTTGAGACTGCATGAGATAAATTTCTTTTAAGACATAAAGATATGTTTTTTTGTTAGACTGGAGTTCGTCCTTACTCTGAGCTTACTTTGATCACTGATGTCTTAAACTACTGTCTCCAAGACTTCGTTCCCATTAAGACCTGCTGAGGTGTTAATATAGGGTTTGCCAGTGAAGATAGATTTCTCCCTAAAGTGCCTAGGTCATGATTGTTCCATAAAGTGTTTTAGAAAAACACATTTTTGTGAACATTTGCATTGAACATCTTTTATACAGCTACTAGGCACTTAGAGAAATAGTTATGAGCTGGGATCCTCTTGGACTCAGTCTAATTATAGTTTCTGAAAGTTTTGACCAGAACACTTTCGGTGTTGTTGGGTTTATTAGAAAGCAATCTTGTATATTACTTTTCTGTACCCCTGTTAAGATCACCACATGTGAGTTCGTCTCTGAGCTTTAATCTTCACGTGTTGGGTACTGCTTCACACTATTCTAGACTTTTTCCAGTTTAATGTTTTGGGTGTCTCCCCCCTCTCCCCCCTCCTCCCAACATGAATGCTTGTCTACAACTTTAGGCCACTTGAATTTCTGGCTTCTTATTGTCAGAATGTGGTACCAGTTTCTCTAGCATGGGGGCAAGTGTGATAGGATATTAAGTGGATTTTGTACTCTCAGTTGTCAGGAGCTAGACTTGCTGCCCGAGAAGCTCGCAACCGAAGACGCCAGCCTCCTCTGTCCCGAACACAGTGTGTGGAAAGGTACTGATGTGCTCGTTTTTATTTATTATCCTGTATTTTTTAACCCCTGCCTTTAAGTTTACTTTAATTAATTAACTAATTTTTATTGTAAATATATACATAACAAAATTTGCCAATTCAGTAGCATTAATTCCTGGTGTTGTGCAACCATCACCACTATTTCCCAAACCTTTTCATCACCCAAAAAAGAAACTCTGTCACCATTCCCCCTTCCTCCAGTCCCTGGTAACCTCTAATGTACTTTTGTCTCCATGAATTTGACTATTCTAGGTACCTCAGGTGAGTGGAATCATCAGTATTTGTCCTTTTATGTCTGGCTTATTTCATCTAGCATAACCTGTTCAAGGTTTATCCATGTAGCACATGTTAGAATTTTGTCGTTTTTATAGCCAAATACTGTTCCACTGTATGTATATACCACATTTTGTTTATTCACCCGTCAGTGGACACCTGGGTGTTTCCACGTTTTGGCTTTTGTACTTGGTGCTACAGCACATATTGGTGTATAAGGTATCTGTTGGAGTCCCCGTTTTCAATTGTTTTTGCATATATACCTACGAGTGGAATTACTGGATCATATGGTAATACTAGATTGAGTTTTTGGTGGAACCGCCAGTTTCCTATAGCGACTGCACCATTTTACATCACCGGCAATGTAGGAGGGTTCCAATTTCTCCATGTCCTTCTCAACACTTATTTTCTCTTTTTTTTTATTCTGCCTTCCCAAAGTTGTGAAGCGATGTGTCATTTTGGTTTTAATTTTTTATTTCCCTATACTCATAATGTTGATCATTTTTTCATGTATTTTTTTGGCTATTTGCTTATCTTTTTTTAAAAAGATTTTATTTATTTATTTTTAGAGAGCGGGGAAGGGAGGGAGAGAAAAATCAATGTGCAAGAGATACATCGTTTTGTTGCCTCTCATACGACTGGGCGAGCAACCTAGAGCATATGCCCTGACTGGTAATCAAAACAGTTACAACCCTCAGTGCACAGGCCTGCGCTCAGTCCACTGAGCCACAGCAGCCAGGGCTATTTGCGTATCTTTGGAGAAATGTCTATTCAGTTGTTTTGTTAAATTTTTAACGGGGTTTTTTTTTGTTGCTAAGTCGTGGGAGTGCTTTATATGTTCACCCTTATCAGAGGATTTGCAAATATTTTCTTCCATTCTCTAGATTGCCTTCACAGTCTTGGTGATGTCCTTTGATACACAAGAGTTGTTAACTTTGATAAAGTCCAGTTTATCAAGTTTTTCTTTCGTTGCTTGTGTTTTTGCTATCATAGCTAAGAAACCATTGCTAAATCCAAAACCATGAAGATTTCCTGTAATGTGTTTATTGAAATGCTAAACCAATTTTTTAAAAAAGCCGTAAACACCTGTTTTTAAACATCTGCACAGTTAAAATGTTTCATCGGGTGAACTGTAATTGAGTCATGCATTTCATTCTTTGGTAAAGAACTCACCCCACTGCTGTATCATAGGCCTTGTTCTCTATGTGCCGGGAGAAGCTCCCTAAGAATCCCTTGTTCTGGGTTGCTGATGATAAACGGGTTTGCACTGTCCTGGCTCCTCCCTTCTGGCTACCTGGGCTGCTGTGTTTTGAAGGATGCTGCATTCCTATCCATGCCAAGTGGAAAAGATTCCTGGGCTCTATTAAAAATGTCTTCCTAAGCTTCTTAGTAGGTTTTAAAGTCCTCTGTTAGAGGAGGCTTTTCTTAAGATAAATGGATTGCCTCTTAAGCAAAGTACTTAATCAGTGATGTCTACTTAATTTATAGTAATTCAATCGATAACGAAAATGTTGGAAGTGGAAGTACTATAAATGGATCGCCACCGCCAGCTAGGCACAACGCTAGGTATTTTACCTGAGATGACACTTAATCCTGCTGAGTTGGTTTGCTTACTGGAGAAAACTGAGGCTTGGGGAAGTGAAGTGTCTTCATCAGGTTCATGCTGCTACAATGACCGAGCAGTGACTCACACTTAGGACTCTGCTGCCAACCAGGCATTTGTATTTATTTATTTATTTATTTATTTATTTATTTATTTAATCCTCACCTGAGGACATAGTTTTTCGTTGCTTTTAGAGAGAGAGGAAGGGAGAAAGAGAAACATTGATGTGGGTTGCCTCTCACACCACATTCAGACCAGGGATCACGCGCATCTGTGGACTCAGGGAACAAACTGGCAGCCTGGGCAAGTGCCCTGACGGGGAACTGAACTGGCAGACTTTGGGTCACAGGACAACGTTCCAGCCTACTGAGCCACACCAGGCAGGGCGTCCAGCATGGTATTTTTTTTCTTTTTTTTTAAATGGGAACATTACACATAAAATGTTAATAGTATTTATCTCCACCAACGCGGTATTTTTAAACATGAAAGTAGATAGTAATTAATAAATGCTGTGTGCTAATTTAATTTAAGGAGATATAAGGAGGAGCTGACACCTGAGAGGTTATATAGAGATACAGTATAATGAGATTATTGTGATGAGATAAAATAGATTCTCTGAGATGCAGAAAGCAGAAACACATTGCCCATCGTTTCTCCATCTGCACCCGTCACCTTGGCCATTTTGTTACATTTCCGTCAGGCCCGTTTCCTCTGCCAGGGTTTGCTTTACGAGGTCGTCGGCACGGCGTGCACGTCGTTAGTGCTCTGCCGTACCGCTTCTGTCTGATAAGCATGTTGTTCGTGTTACTGCATGAGGATATCGGCGGTTCCATTAAACTCGAAGAAAATTTAGGTGCTCTTGCTTCTTCGCATAATAAAACTTAGTCTGGAGCTAAAACACTGTTCTTGTCTTTGTACTGTCAGAGTATGTTTTTTGATAATAAAGGATTTTTTGAAACTCACGTTTTATGCTTTTAGAATATAAAAACACTGGCCAAAAAATGAAGTATTAAAGCATTCTCAAAAGGTTGGTTGTTTGGGCTGCTTGTAGAGGTTAATTTACCTTACAGACTCAGAATTATTTAAAAGAGAAAACAAATATATAGATTCAGTAAGACTTGGGGGCCATAATTTCATCTGTCATCTAGTGCTGATTCTTGAGAGCATGCCTTAAAATAATTTCAACACCTTAAATCATCTGTGACCCCTAACCTTGGATTTTGTTGCCTAACCCACCATCCATCCATCCATCCATCCATCCATCCAGTCATTTATTCTTCCTTTGTTGAGGGCTCAAAAAGAACTTAAAATGCCAGTGGTGGAGCGGAGACAGTAAAAAGTCACACAGTGACAGGAGAGAGTGGGCAGTGTTCACAGACAAGGCTGAGTGCCCCAGAGAGGCAGGGGCGCCGCAGCGAGTTTGTGCCTTGGCTGATCAGTGCAGGGTGGACACGCGGCGTCGGAATAGGTTTCAGAGGATGAGTAGAGGTGTGAGCTTTTTGAAATATAATGTCTTTGATTTCATTGCATTACTATGTAATTCATGTTCTTATGATTTCTTACATGCTTTCCATGGAGTAAAAGTTCCAAATCAGTCATTCCTCTGAAAATTTAAAATTTTGGCTTTTAAAATCACAGGCTTACTAAATTATCTATTCTCTGTTGTTAGTGACCTATTCTGTGAGTGTGTCTTCAGCGTAAGACTGGCAGCTCATTCTTGTGTGCGGAGGGACTTACGGGTGGTATACCATGGCTTGAGATTGTAATTGCTTTCTCATCGAACTTGATGCAACTCATTTATGTTATCTTATTAAATAACTACTGGGCTTGAAACTAGTAGAAGGCATTTAAACACTATACCTATCCTATAAAGTAAACTTTTCATCTGTTATTGTGGAGTAACAATCGCTTTTCATTGACTGATTTATTTTTGAAATTGGTATAAAGGAATGTGGCGGCTAGCAAGATGAATCGACCTCGCTGCTTGGTTTTAATTATGGAGCTGGCAGCGCGGCCCAGACCCCGGGTTTTACAGAGCAGGGCTCGGTGCTTGGTTTTCTAGTCTCGCTCTTTGAACCGTCCTTTATATTTCACGTGCTCAGTTGACAGATTTACGTTTTGTGCCTGAGATTTGACTTTCCTTACAGTTTTTTGCTGCCGGTTATGCTCTGAAATGTGTTATTCTATTACATAGTACGTTGGCACCTTTATTGTGACCTGTGAAGTCTCAAGGAAGATATATTTCAATGCTAGAATCAGCATTAATTTATGTGCATTCAGATAGTTTTATTTAGTTGATATTTCATTTGGTTATTTTTTTTTTCAGAGCTCATTTAAACTCAGATTTTCAAGGTCTGCTATTAGGGAAATGCCATAAACATAATTTGTCTGCTCCAGGAAAGGCAAATGGAACATCAAATAGAGATCAATAAAAATGACATTTCAAAATGCTAGCCTGCAATTTGTGAATCATACTGAGCCATGCGGCAGAATGAATCTTCTCCCCCTGGGGTATGTGTAGTACGTACAAATAAGAAGGGGCCAGTGCTCTGTAACTCTTCATGGTCTCGTGTTCTTGCTACCAAACTTAAAAACCTTGGGTCTGCCTGGTGGTTGCCAGAGGAGAGGGGTGTGGGGCCATTGGGTGAAAAGGTGAAAGGCTTAAGAGATACAGATGGTTAGTTATAAAATAGTCATGGGGATGGAAGTACAGCACAGGGAACAGAGTCAGTAACATTGTGGTAACTCCATGTGGTGCCAGGTGGGCCCGGAAATATCAGGGGGAGCACTTTGTAAAGCGTATGCTTGTCTGACCACCATGTGCTGTACGCCTGAAACTAATACAAAGTAATAGCGAACGTAACCTGTAATTGAAAAATAAAATTTAAAAGTATGGTCTAACAAGAACAAAAAATAAACCCTTGTGTCTGAATGTTAAATTTAAAGCACTGTAGTTGAATGATTATGCTGTGATTTGGAATAGAGAGAAGTAGGCACAAGATCTCAGTTTATCTTTTGTCGAGAGATGATAAATAAGCCAGCCTTAGAGCTTTCCGAAGGACAGTTTCGACAAAGCACAAAGATATAAAAGTGGAGGTTCACTTAACGGTGTCTTTCTTTTAAAAATAATGAAACTTGGTGCCTTAAGACAGTCCTGTGTAGTGTCTGTCACCCAGCCCCTCACGGCCTTGGCTTTGTTCCTTCTCTTCCCGGTGCCTTTGCAGCTTCCACCTTTGGCTGGCCTCACAGAACCTGACAGCTCCGTCTGCTGGGGGATCTTCCTTGTCCCTTCCCTATAAAGCCCTTGATTGTTGTCATTCTTTCAGCGATTTCAAACCTCTGCTCTGTGGCTCAGTGTTGGGGCCTGAGTGCATGTAAACTAACTTCGTGTTTCGGGACTGAGTCATCGGGTGATAGCAGCTGAACCTGTAGTTCCAGCATGCTCAGTCCCGTAGAGAGGTGACAGCACGGAGAGCGAGGGCCAAGTTTGCACATGGACGCACACTGCCTGCGACGTCATGACCTCCGTCTGGCTGACAGCAATTATTAATCATATGTCAATATCATACATGCTAAAACGTGAAGAGGTAGGCTTCTGCGAAGTGATGAAATGGGATGGTTGGTTTTTGCTTTGTAATCCAGTCTGATGGGCTTTTTTCTCTTTTTTTTAATCCTCATCTGAGGATATGTTTGTTGATTTTTTAGACAGAGAAGGGGGGAGAGAGAGAAACTTGGATGTGACAGAGAAATATTGATCAGTTGCCTCCTGCAGGCACCCGGACCAGGGATGGAACCTGCAACCCAGGAATGTGCCTTTGACCTGGGGCCAACCTCAAAACCTTTCCGTACTCGGGCTGACGCTCCAACCAACCGAGCCCCTGGTCAGGGCCCGGAGGCTTTCTTTTCATGGGTGGATTTAGTCCATTTTCGTAGTGGATATAATAGATGCACTTGGTCTTAGTGTTGCTGTATTATTTTGTGCTTTCTGTTTTTACTGCTTTTAGTTCTCTTTCACTGAATATGGCCATGTTTCCTTTCCTTGTTTAATGTATGCTTCTGCGTTTTGTAATGGTTGCCTTCGTAACTTGCTATGCTATATTTAATCCTTTTTTAGGATCGTCTTGCTCTAAAAATGAGAAATGATGAATCTAGTATAATTCTTCCTATCTCTCCATCACTGACTGTCAGGATTATTTTTGTTTTAGGGTTAACCTTTATGCCTTTGAATGTTGCTTATAGCTCTTTTACCTGGTTATTCAGTTTTAAACTCTATCCTTCAGCCTCTGGCTCCAAAGCGTGCAGCGATCGGTATACGCACACGCTCTGCCGCTTTCTCCTGCCCTTCCCCCACCACTGTTACTTGGACTGTGTCACTTCCAGGTTTACTGGAAGCGCGATGCCGTGTGTTCCTGCTGTCGTGCTGTGGGCGAAGGGGCTCAGTGCTTCCTGGCAGCCCCGTGGCTGCAGTCTCTTCAGCCGTCTCCTATTTAGCTGAAATTCATCCTCGGGCAGTTTTTATTTTTTAGATAAAAGCCTTTTTTAACAAACAATTTTAAAATCACAACTTATGCGTGGCTCTCCTATGGTCCGTGCCCATGAGATGCCCGGCGTGGGCAAATCTGTAGAGAGGGGGTGTATTAGTGCACTTGGCGGCTGCGGCGAGGGGACTGTGGAGTGACTCCTGATGGAGACCGGGTTTCTCTCCGAGGTGACAGAAGGGTTCTGGGATTCTGCTGTGATGGTCGCACAAGTTCGTGAATGTTCTAACAACCACTGAATCGTGCGCTTTAAAGGGGTGATTGCGTGGTGTGTGAATTAAATGACAGTGATGAAGTTCGTATTTGGGAATAGAATCAGATCGTTCTGTGAGGTTTTGTGAAGAGCAATGCACCTGTCTCCATCCCTGCGTTTTCCCCTCCTGGAAGCCACCACAGTCAGCTCCTCTGGCTGAGTTCAGAATTCTGCGTCCTGTCTGTGCAGTACAAGCCATGCTTGTCTCGTACTTCTTGATTTATCGGTTCTTGGAATTGCCTGCTTATTTCATGTGGAAGACGAGGATTTATCTTTCCCTTCTCTCTCTGCCCTCTCCCCTCCAACTCCCCTGCCCCAGCTGTAATCCGTACACTTTCATACCTTATTCTTACATGGTTCTATCATGAATTTGGCAGGATTCAGAATTTAGTGTTTGCATTATTATAACCATAAAAGTGTTGTTCATAGCCGAACCCTGAAATAAATCACAGTAAGTTCTTTCCTGCACAGCTTTTTGTTTTCCTTGCAGTTAATAACAGTTTTGGATTTCTCGTTGCAGCTGCTACTCGTTGTTTATGTGCTCCTCACCGATCCAACTGCAGGTCCTGCCGCTTGTCTGAAGCCTTGCAGAACGCTCAGACGTAGCGCAGTCCGGTGGTTTTATCTTCATCTGTCCTAGGCCTTCCGGAGATGCTCCAGTCTGTACCTTGCCCTTTCTGCCTGGCACCCAGCTGTCCAGCACGTTCCTCAGTACGGGCCCAGGTTATATAACTACACAACTTGAGTTCGTCCAAGTCCAAAATCAGACATTTGTTCATGGTAAAGATTCTCAGAAAACTAGGAACAGATGGGAACTTCCTCCCACAGCCTGATAAAGGGCATCTGAGAAAGACCTGTAGCTAGCACCACCCTGATAAAAGACTGGACGCATTCCTCCTAAGACTGGGACAGAGCAAGCTTGTCCGCTGCTACCATTTCTGCTCAGCGTTGGCTGGGGGTTCTAGCCAGTTCAGTCAACCTAGATTCCGGAATAGAGCTGGACAGAAAATGTAAAAACTACTGGAGAGAAAGAGAGGCCATTTTTATACAACTTTTATTACAGTATACTGGTATAATTTTTCTATTTTATTATCAGTTATTGTCGTTAATCTCTTATTGTGCCTAACTCGGAAGTTAAACTTTATCGTGAGTATGTACATACAGGCAGACACGGAAGGTGCACAGGATTCGATACATTCTGCGGGTTCAGGCATCGTCCCGGGGGTCCTGGACGTGTCCCCCGTGGATAATGGGGGGCTGTCCAAGCGGGGCAGTGGAACCACTCGCCGTTTGTTCTCTCATTGCCCGCTGCTGGGCTGCCTGCTGTCCGGTATCTCCACTCCGGGGTCTCCCATACTCTGCCTGTCGAACACTTGTGAGGGTCAGGGTGGTGAGTCTGGTCCCTTCCTCTCACGGCTGGATGCCAGCAGCTGCCACCCTTGACGTCCGGTGATGAGAGGCAGCAGCGGTGAGCTCCCCGTCCCTGTGGCTGCAGCGGCTGGGTCTTCCCACCTGCCTTTCCTGAACTCAGGCCCCTTTTCTCTACTGACATTCTTTCTTTGAATTACTATAAAAGTTTCTTCTGATGTCACTGTCCTTTTTCTTTCCACTCGTAGATAAAGCTGTCAAAATAACAGTTATCATAGAAACAGAAACATTTAAATCACTGGCACGATAAGCTGATTCTTGCTGCAGCCACCCGGAATATCTGTTTGTCACTGCCGTGGGTGCTTGAGGTGAAACTGCTTAGAAAAAAAAGTTTTAAAATCCAGTTCCATTCTACAGTAAGTTGTTTTTCCAGTGCAGTTCCAGAGTTGAGTTCAGTGCTACTGAGATTTGGGCGTGCTGACCCTCTATGAGTCTCAATAATCTTACTCATTTTTCTTTTGTTTTCTTACTCTGATTTCATAGCTGGTATAGCATATACAAAGTCAGCAGTTTTTAAAACATACTAACTGTGATTATTTTCTCTCTCTACTCATTCCAAATAAAAAGAATAAAGAGGTGGCGAGTTTGAAATCA
>CM052538.1:12719728-12755928 GCA_028533065.1 Trachops cirrhosus
GGCCGAACTCCGCCCCTCCTACCGGTCTGGATGAAAGTGTCTATTTTTAAATCCTTGGTTGTCCGACTTCCATAAACTTCAATTTTCTGTCAGTTCTGGTTGTTATTTTGTTTCTATATCTTTGTTGTCCCTATCTTGGTTGTGCGAGGAGGCACAGTGCGTCTACCTATGCCTCCATCTTGGCCGGAAGTCCCACAGTGGTTTTTAAATGCGTTAATCACTGGTTTCCAGACTATTCACATATTTGGAGTTAGGCGTTCTATTAGTCAGGACTCTTTCTTTCACTGGAGTCCTGAAAACGCGTTACTGGAGTCTAGGCTCCCGCAGGCTTTAGTCCAGCCCAGATCCTCCGTTGGGCCTCTTTCCCCGCTGCCTCTCATCTGTCTTTCTCTGCGCACTGGCCTTACGCTGCAGACAGCCTCCTTCATGCTGCCAGGGGCTTCCGTCTCAACCTCCCCGCCCGGTAGAAAGCGGCTGTCTTTCCCAAGAGCTCCAGCAGCCACGCTGCAGGCGGTCCTCTGCTTGGCTTGGCCGGGGTCGTCTGCCCGTTCCAGAACCATCTCTCTGGCTGGCAGACAGGGTGCTCTGGCCAGCCCCTGCCCAGCCACATGAAGTGGCCTCTCCATAGGAAATAGGGAGACATAGATGCCGGAGAACAAACAGAAGAAGGCATGTGTCCACAGATGAATTATTTAAGACAATATTTATCGGCTCTTGAAGCACTGACATTCCCCCTTTAGTGCTTAAGTGAAAAGGGCACAGTGTGGTCTTTCCAATAGTACAGTTTTTTGAAGTTACATTGTAAATTACGTAACGATTGTGATGTCATTAAAGACAAGCTGTTTCCACGCTAGTTGTGCTGCACTGGTTTATACACAGAAGTAGAAACAATCACAGTGTTTCATCTCCAAGAACTTGTTCGGCTTCCCAGGATACCTGGTTTCCTTTTTCCTTTTTGGGAAACATGATCTTTAGTACTGTCTCCCGAGCATTCTGGATTCTGCCTTTTCAGATGTTTTTTAATGCATTTAAGATTTTCAGGAAGTAGAACCATAACTTCTAGACCTCTTTCCCACTTGCTGTATTTCAGGCACATTTTTGAGATGTATTTTACATACATTTTTCGTCTTACTCACAGGGTTGTGCAGCCATCACCGCTGTCCAATTCCAGAACGTTTCCATCACCTTTGAAGGAAACACTCTCCCCCAAAGCAGTCTCTCCACCCTCCCACCCCCCAGCCCTTGGCCAGCAGGAATCTACTTTCAGTCTCTTCTGGATATTTCATATAAACGGAACCGGATAACATGTGGCCGTTACTGCCTGGCTTCTCTCGCTTAGCGCAGTGTTTGCAAGGCTCATCCACGCTGTAGCAGGCATCAGTGCTGCATTCCGCTCTGTGGCTGAAGAACGTTCTGTTGTGCGGGTAGACCACATTTTGTTTATCTGTTCATCAGTTGATGGACATCTGAGTAGCTTTCACTTTTTGGCTATTATGAAGAATGTTTGCTATAAACATTAGTATAATTTTTTGTGCGAACATATGTTTTTGTATCTCTTGGGTATTGTATTAGTTTGCTAGGGCTACCATTACAAAATACCATAGACTGAGGGGCTTAAACAACAGAAACTTACTTTCAAACAGTTTTGGAGGCTAGAATCCCCAGATCAAGGTGTCAGCAGGTTTGGTTTCCCCTGAGGCCTCCTCCTTGGCACGCAGATGGCCGCCTTCTCGCCGAGCCCTCACGGGGTCTCCCTCTGTGCGCGCACAGCTGTTGTCTCTTTTCAGTTGTGAGCCTTGCACTCCTTTGTTAAATGTATTCCTGTTCTGTTCTTTTTGTTGTTACTGTTGTTTTCTTAATGTTGTTTTGTCTTATTCATTGCTATTGCCCTGATTTACTTTTTAAAAAAAATTGTGACAAAATACACAGCATAAAATTTACCATGGTAATCATTTTAAATGTACGGTTCATTAGTGTTAAGTAACTGAAGTACATGTACATCAGTGTACAACCATTTTCCAGAACTCTTTTCATCTTACCTGATTTTTTTAAAGTATAGTTTTTGATTATGCTACTACAGTTGTCCCATTTTTTCCCCCTTTATTCCCCTCCACCCTGCACACCCCTTCCCATGGTATTCTCCCCAACGTAGTTCATGTCCATGGGTCATACATATAAGTTCTTTGGTTTCTCCATTTCCTATACTGTTCTTAACCTCCCCCTGTCTATTTTGTACCTACCATTTATACTTCTTATTCCCTGTACCTTTTCCCCCATTCTCCCCCTCCCCACTGATACCGCCCCCCATGTGATCTCCATTTCTCTGATTCTCTTTTTGTTCTATTTGTTTCCTTAGTTTGTTTTTGTTTTTTATTTTAGGTTCAGTTGTTGGTAGTTGTGAATTTGTTGTCATTTTACTATTCATAGTTTCAATTTTCTTCTGTTTCTTAGATAAGTCCCTTTAACATTTCATAAAATAAGGGCTTCGTGATGATGAACTTCTTTAACTTGACCTTATCTGAGAAGCACTTTATCTGCCCTTCCATTCTAAATGAAAGCTTTGCCAGATAGACTAATCCTGGGTGTAGACCTTGCCTTTCATGACTTCAAATACTTTTTTCCAGCCCCTTCTTGCCCGTTAGGGTTTCTTTTGAGAAATCAGCTGACTATGTTGTGGGAACTCCTTTGTAGGTAAGTGTCTCCTTTTCTCTTGCTGCTTTTAAGATTCTCTCCTTATTTTTCATCTTGGGTAATGTAATTATGATGTGCCTTGGTTTGTGCTTCCTTGGGTCCAACTTCTTTGGGACTCTCTGAGCTTCCTGGACTTCCTGGAAGTCTATTTCCTTTGCCAGATTGGGGAAGTTCTCCTTCATTATATTTTCAATTACGTTTAATATTTATTGGTCTTCCTCTTCTCCTTCTGGCACCCCTATGATTCAGATGTTGGAACATTTAAAGTTGTCCTGGAAGTTCCTAAGTCTCTCCTCATTTTTTCTGAATTCTTGTCTCTTCATTCTATTCTGGGTGAGGGTTTATTTCTTCCTTCTGCTCCAAATCAATTTGAGTCCCAGTTTCCTTCTCTTCACTGTTGGTTCCCTGTATATTTTTCTTTATTTCAGTTTGCATAGCCTTTACTTTTTCCTTTATTTTGTGACGATACTCAACCATTTCTGTGAACATCCTGATTACCAGTGTTTTGAACTCTGCATCTGATAGGTTGGCTGTCTCTTCATTGCTTAGTTCTTTTTTTGGAATTTTGATCTGTTCTTTCTTTTTTCTTTTTTAATATTTTTTTATTTTTAGACAGGGGAAGGGAGGGAAAAAGAGGAGAGAAACATTAATGTGTGGTTGCCTCTTGTGCATCCCTCATTGGGGACCTGGCCAGCAACCCAGGCATGTGCCCTGACTGGGAATCCAACAGGTGACCCTTTGGTTCACAGGTGGGTACTCAGTCCACTGAGTCACACTGGCCAGGGCTTATCTGTTCTTTCAATTGGGCCATATTTCTTTGTCTCTGTGAGCCTGTTACATTGTAAGAGGTGGAGCCTTCGGTATTCAGCAGGGCTGGGCAAGCGCCCCGCTGCGTTGTGGCACTGTGTGAGAGGGAGGGGTTAGAGAGGGAACAGTGCCAGTTGCTTGGCTCTCTACAGGCTTTCAGTCACTTCCTCCACTTCCCACAAGCACACTGGGCCCTTCTGGTGCTGATTCCCGGGTGGGTGGGCTTGTGTACATTCTAGGACCCTGTGGGTCTCTCCAACGAACTCTCCTGTGAGGCTGGGAGTATTTCCTGCTGCCACAACCCCCACAGGTTTCTGCAGCCAGAGGCTTTGAGGCTTTATTTTCCTGTGCTGGAACCCTGGATTGCGTGGTCTGTCTGGTTCCCCTGTTGTTCCTCCCAGTTTATCTGCATGCAAATGTGGGGTCATCCCTGTCCTCCAGTGCCCACCTTGCCGCATGTCCTCTGCACTCCGGCTGCTGGTCTCTGCCCCTCCTTGCAGTCTGGATGAATGTTTCTTCTTTAACTCCTTGGTTGTCAGACTTCCATACAGTTCCATTTTCTGGCAGTTCTGGTTGATTTTTGTTTTTAAATCATTTGTTGTCCTTCTTTTGGTTGTGCGAGGAGCAGAGTGTATCTACCTATGCCTCTAACTTGGCCAGAAGTCTTCATCTTACCTGATTTTTATTTGAAAGATTTAAATGGCTCCTTCACTCTTTTGCCTTAAGTGCCATACCTTATGGTTTTACTTTTCTTCAGCCTGGGGTTGAAATCCCTTTGTTAGAGTAGGGCATAGGAGATTTGGACAGTTATTTTATAACTAGTAGAATACACTGAGACCTTTTTTCCATGTCCGTAAACCTGTGTGTGTACAAGCTGCAAACAAAAGCCGAAGGTGTAGTACTAAGGATATCCTAGCTTAGTTTCTTTGATCCTGTGTTCTGTCACTGAGTGAACTGGACAAAAGGTCAGCATGAGTGTTAAGAGAGAGCTGGTTCATTGAAACACAGGAATAGCCAAGATGCATTCATTCCGTTGCCTGTATTTACAGTACGGTGGATAGTGTGGGTGGTTCAGGCTTCTCGGAATTAAATAGGAAAAAAGTCCTTCGTGGTCCGGAGTGGCGGTGCATAGTTACTTTGCACTGGGACGTTGGTTGGTCGCTGCCCTGCAAAAGGTAGTCCAGGGCTGCAGAGGACTGCCTCACGCCAGTGCTCCGTGTAGATGCGTGTCCTTTTCAGGGGGCCTGAGATGCGAAGTTAGTATTTCCTAAGACGGATTTCTATATGCTCTAATTTTAGAATGAAGTATGTGAAACTCTATTTGGTAAACCATCATCCAAATAAACTTCTATCAAAAAATGGAGTTCTTGGGTTCATCTCATGAACTGATTTTATTCAGCTCTTGATTACATTTCCTGTGTGCAGAGCATGTTTCGCACTTGGTAACTGACTCATTTAAAGAGAATGAATGGCCAAATTAAATGAATGTCCTTTTGAGCAGTTTTCAAGTGCATGCATTTCTGATTGGTTTTGTTCGCCTTATTCAATGGAGAGAGTAATTCTTTGTGTCCAATTTCATTTTAAGAGGGTAATGTTGAGTTATTTTTCGTAATTTAAAATACAAATAATTATGCTCCCTTGTTTGTATTTGATGAAACTTACAGCTGAAATCTAGGCTTTTTTCTTTCTCTGACTGTACTCACTGCTGCCCAGAAAGTTTTGGACAGCTGTGCTGGGTTTAATTTTTTCTAAATAAAATTTTCTGTTTTAATTTAAAAAAATAACTTGTTTCATTGTGAAGCAATAAAAAGTGGAGAGACAGCAGGAATATATTTAAATAGGGATTGTTTTTGGTTTTTTTTTCTTATACAAAGCAGTGCAAAAGAAGAAAAACTTGTCGATGGTTGACTCACAGCTGTGTAGCGTCGATAGGCACACGGATTCAGTAAATGACTGAGATATACACGGGGCGGGCAACAGCAGGGTTACCGTTGTGAGTGCGTGAAACACAGAGTTTATTCTTGTGTTATGTATTTTTCCAAACTAACAACTGTTAACCTACTCTTGCCCACCCCTGTGTATTATGAATTTGGAATTTAGTTAAATAAGAACATACTTGTTCATTATTAATGATAATTGGCATTGCCCCCCAGTTATTGTAATACTAAGTTACTGTACATCATCTAAATGTTTTTCAGTTATCCATACCTTTCGTTTATTTCTTCAGTGCAAATTCGTTTTATGAAATCAGCAGACACACTAACAGTGTCTTAAATAATATTGAGCGGTAATGTATTAAGAATGGTGCACAGCTATTCCCCGTGTCCACAGAACAAGAAGAAACAGTTTAGATTATAGGAGGGGAGATTTTGTTGGACCTGAAAATAATCCCCTAATATTAGGGACATTAAGACATAAATCTTTATGGCTGGTGCTCATTAAAATAATGATACCTAACATTTTGGTATGTGCTATGTAGCTGGCACTGTATGAAGCACTTTACATACATTATCTCATTTATTCTTACCAAGGCTTATTATGTAGAAGCCACTACGTTTCTCATTTTGTAGATGAAGAAACCGGGGCTCAGGTAGGTTAAATAACTTACTGAGGTTACACAGCTAACAGGGGAGACGCAGAGTCTGAAAGCAGACCGTCCGACTACAGAGCCCACGCTGTTAACCACACCGTGCTGGGACAGACAAGCCAGGGATGCCCGTCGGAGTGCTCACCGTGGGTGGGGAGTCAGCTGCGGACAGGAACGGATAACTGAGGGCAGACGTGGACTCAGACAAGTGCTCCGTCGTGGTCTGGTTGAAGCAGTCGTGTGCGTAAGGGAACGTCCCCGATGCTTTCCAGTCGTCCCACGAGGTGACGGATTCCACAGAAGGACAGTGGGATTCGTCTGTGCGTCGCTCACAACAAAGTTGCCAAAGTTCACAGTTCTGTGGAGCTGAAGGTGAGGTTTCTATAACATGAAAACCTCAGAAATCAGCAAGAAAAATATTAAGACCCATATACATAAGTGGAGAAAACAGAGTACAAATAATACTTAAAGAATAAAGAAATCTCAGTCTTATAAGAAATCAAATAAATTACCTAGTATGAATTTTGCCTGGTAAATTAGCAAAAATTTATAAAATGTTAAGACCTAAAGCTGGTACTCTCATTCATTGCTGATGGCATTTTAAAGTACTGTGTTACTTCACCTGAAACTAGTATAATAATGTATGTCAACTGTAAAACTGTAATTGCAAAAAAGTTTTTAATTAAAAGTAAATTGAAAAAATTTAAAGTAGCACATTAGAAGAATGAAGTGATTCAATCAGTAAATAAATATCCCTCTTCATCAGCGAACCGTGGCAGATTAACGGGTTGTGTTGTAGTTCTAGCTGTTGGCACAGTTTCGTTTTTTGGTCTTTAATGTCAGTGTTACAAGAATACTGCACGTTAAAAAAATCACTCAGGGGAGTTCCAAGATGGCAGCAGAGCAGGTGGAAGCTCCGCTCAGCCCCTCCCAGGACCGACCTGGAATTACAGCTAAATTGCAGAGCAGTCATCCTGGCTACCAACTGAAGACCAGCTGAAGAGAAACCTTATAACCAAGGACTTACAGAAGAAGCCACATCAAGACCGGGCTTCTCCAAGATGTCCACATGGCTGTAACCCTGGCACGGCCTGTGTTCCAGCCCCTAACAAGAGACTTGGATTGAAGTGGAAAAACCCTGTTTTCTGGCTGTGACCTAGAGGGGAATGCGCAGACCTCCGAGACGGACGGAAGACCTGCCACCTAGGTCCCTGTGAGCCCCAGTGCTGGCATTGCCTGGGACGAGCTGAGGCCCCTCGGGTTTAGAGGTCGTGTTTGCCTCACCGTGGCAGATCCTTGGGGGAAGGAGAGGCTGCAGTCAAGGCAACCCAAGGGAATTTCTGGCCCAGAATCTCCTTCTGAGACCCACAATACAGGTGTCCAGATCCCACACTCAGATTTTTGTTTGAGTCCCACGTATAAACAGGTTCTTTCATACTTTGAGAAGGGGAAGGTAATCTGCAACATTTAGCAGTACTGTCTGGAAAGCGATGCTCTTTGACCTAGTAATTGTATTTCTAAGACTTTACAGTGATATGTGCATATCATGTGAAATGAAGAGGCCTTGAGGATAGATATTGATGCAGCAGTGATTGTGATAGAAAAGACTAGAAACAAGCCACATGTCGAGAAAGGTTCTGAATGTTTAAACTCTGGTAGAATTGTACAGTTAATACTCTGTGTCTTTTAAAAAAGACTGAGGAAGTGCTGTGTGAACTGACATGCAACTGTCTCTTTATTATGAAGTTAAAAAAAAGTAAAGAGCAGAATGATGCAGAGTGTGCTGCCCTTTGCACCACCCGAGATTGTATTTGCACACACCATCCCTTCAGAAATCCGGAACAGCAGTTGCTTCTGAAAAGGGAACTGGGCGGATGGGAACAGGGCAGGAAGGGGACTCGCTTTTCAGAGCATTTTATACCTTTTAAATTTTGAATCAGGTGCTTATGTATCTATTTAAATGATTTTTTAAAGGAAAAGGCAAAGCTCCACTAATGATTCTGATGTTCATAAAGATTAAGAATCAGTGCAAATAACGCACTCCTGAGACTACCCAGGAGCCTGAACATGTCCCTTAAAATATTTTTAAAAATAAAATAACATAAATAAATATGTGAGGTCTGTCTGGAAAAAGCCCAGCCATTGTTAACAAGAATGGTTTCCACGACATTGCTGTAATTTGGCAGCCAAGGGGATTGGACCCGAAAGCACATGAGTGAACAATGACGACGTCACTGTACTAGTCCCTGGGGGCGGTAGACACTGTTGAGTGAGCATGTGCGCTGTGCAGCCGTCGCATTCAAAATGACTGAGCAAGTAGAACAGTGAGTCTGCATCAGATTTTGCAGTGAGCTTGAACATGCCTCCATGGAAACTATTTAGATGACTCAGAAGGCTGCAGCTGTGGGCAACTGGCTATTACCAGTTTCATCACATCAGTGCCTGCTCATGCATCACGTCTTGTGCAGAGTTTTTTGGCAAAAGGTCAAATCACCCAGGTGACTCTGTCTCCCTGTAACCCAGACTTGGTGCCCTGCGACTTTCAGCTTCTCCCAAAACTAAAACTAAAACTAAAACCTTTGAAAGGGAAGAGATTTCATACTGTTGATGAGATTCCGGAAAATACGACGGGGCAGCTGATGGTGACTGGGAGAACTGCGTGAGATACCAAGGTGCCTCATTTGAAGGGGACTGAGGCGTCATTGCCCTATGTACAGTGTTTCTTGGATCTTCTATCTTTTTCAATAAATGTCTCTATTTTTCATTTTGAGTGGCTGGATACCTTCTGGACAGACCTCATATAAATATTCCTCTTTCCTGGTACTAATTCAGTAAATATGAAATGCACATGATTCTTTTTTAACATATTGAGAAGCATATTTTATAAAGCTCATCTGCAATAGACAAGAAAAACTTTATTAAGTACATTTTTGTAATCATAGAAGAAAATACAGGAACTAATAGCTGTTGAGGGGAAATGTCGATTTAGTATTTTCCTTAAAATTATTAACTGTGAGAGATATATTTTAATCGCCAATCTATGTCAAGCTTAAACTGCATAACAATCTACCGGTAACCTGATTGCTTATGTATGTTCTTCTGGTCCATAAGAATGTGTGTATTTTTTGTATTGGTATTCCATAATTTTATCACTGATTCATTGAATTTAGGAACATATTTTAAGTTCATTATTCATTACCCACTGTTACCAACTCAGATTGTGGGAAGTATTATTTCAGAACACTTAAGGAATGATGAAATTGATTTTATTAAAGGTGTGATTTCATAGTTTTAAAATTTAGTTTATACTTATTTATGGCATAACTGTGACTAGACAAGTAACTCCAGTAATAAATTATTTTACAGGTATTCACAGTTTTACATGGAAGATAGCTTTTGCCATTATAACATGTTTAACCATCACTTCTTTGATGGAGAGGTAAGATTTATAACCATTTTCTCTTTCTTCACTTGTGGAAGAACAAATTCAAGAGTATCCCTTTCGCTATTTTTCTAAAGTCCCTTGAGATCAAATTGTCGCTATTCCACCATTTATTGGTAGAGACATTTTTATGCATGGACCGAGTATGTATTGAGCATCTAGAAGTGATCAAATTATTCCTCTTTCATGACTTTTCACTACTTTCAGGTGAAGACCCACTTTCTCACCACGGCCCATGTGGCTGTGTGTGGCCTGAGGCCAGCCACTCTTCAGCTCCTCCTCGCCCTGCTCCTGCTTTGCTGTTTGCGGTCAGGGCACACGACTTTGACCTTGAACTTTCATCTGGAACTGACCTTCCCACCACAGGGCCTTTTGCCCTCCTCTTCCCTCTGCCTTCTACTTTCTCTCTGCCTTGTTACCTTTACCTCATCCTTCGGGTCTCTTTTCCAAGTCAGCTTTCTCTAGTCTCCCTGAGCTCTAGACAAGGTCAAGTTCTCCTTCCTAGATTTATGATACTATAATTAAATAATTCCGGGTGGTTAGTTGTTTCTCTCTGCCTCCCTGATACCTTTCATGTCCCAGTTAAGGAGATTTATGGTTTTATTAAATTAATCCTTAAAAAGTAGTGTCAGGGGTGCACCTTAATGTAAAGGATGAACTCTGGGTGATAAAGATGTATCAGTTTAGGTTCGTCAACTACAACAACACCCCTCTGGTGGGGAATCTTGATGATGCGGGAGGCTGTGCATGTGTAGGGGTGGAGTTATGTGGGAAATCTGTACCTTCTTCTCACTTTTGCTGTGAACCTAAAACTGCTCTAAAAAATTAAAGAAAAAGAATACTGGCTAAAAAAAGTTCCTGTCAATATGTTAATAATGTCAGTGTGAAAAAACAGCACACCACAGCTGTTTTTAAGTTTTGTTGGAAGTTGATAGAGTGATCTAATAGGTTTCTTGAGTAACCTTTGAATCTTCTACTCCTAGTATGAGCTCTGTGTCAGCCCTGTTACAAAGTAAAACTCACAACCCACCAGGTAGTCACACCTAACAGGAGATTCTGAATTTGAAAATGTTTTGGAATTACCAACACAACTCGAAGCGTATCTGCCTGCATGTGTGTGGGTGTCAGTTTTTAAAAAATTGTGAACCGTCCTTAAGTATATATGCTGCTTTAAGATGCTAGCTAATGATAGAATGAAAACCAAGCCAGACTAAAAAAGCAGGTATCTAGGAAATGAGAACAAATTCTGAACTGTTGGTTGGGATTGATAGACGAGTCTTCTGATTTAGGAAGTACAGCCAATGATACACTCCTTCCAGCATAGTTAGTTTAGCATTGGGATATCTATTTACTCAGCCATAATAGCCATGAAAACCAAGGGTTGAGTAGTTAGATATATTTTATCATTTCCCAAAGGGTGTATGTGGTTAATAATCACTAGGATTTGAGAACCGATCAGATGAGCATGAAGGAGAGGAATTGAAAAATCACTTGACAATGGATGATGAGGAACTTGTGAACTAGGACAGTGGAAGTGGGGAAAAGAGAGGAAAGAAGTGGATTCTGGAGTCTGGCTGGGTAGCTCAGTTGATTAGAGCATCATTCAGATTCACCAAGTTTGTAGGTTCGATCCCGGGTCAGGGCACATACGGGAATCAACCAATGAATGCATAAATAAGGGGAACAACAAATCGATGTTTTACTTTCCTTCTCTCTCCCATCCTCTCTCTGTAAAATCAGTTTTTTTAAAAAGTGGATTCTGTAGACATTTCACAGATGGAAAAAAGAAGACTTGGTTGCAGTCATTATGTTGTACACCTGAATTATAAAAAATCGTACCTCAATTTTAAAAAAAGGACTTGGTGACTAGTATTCTGGGGGAGAAGTCAAAGATGACTGGGTGGTGTGCCCTAGATTCATCAAAACAGAGGGTGGGGGTGTTCGGAAGAGAGGTTTGGACATGCTGAGTTTGTGGGGCTGGAGGAGTGTTGATGTGGAAGCCCCTTAAAACTGGTTCTCGGGCTCAGGGCTGGTGACGTAGGTGAAGCAGGAGCCGAGTGCGTATCACTGCTTGTGCTGCAGTACTGCGCAGGGGTCTGCGCTTTGTTCTTCGTGCCGCACCATGATTTTCCTTCTTATTTTGAATCATAACCACAACAGTAAATTTAAATACCAACTGGCTAGGAATTTCGTATATTTTAAGAAAGTAACATGCAATTATCCTTTTTCTAGGAAAGGAAAGTCTGTGTAACTTTTGTTGAAAGTTGATAGAATGACCTAATAGGTTTCTTGAGTAACGTTTGGAAAAAGCTGCCAAGACCGAGCTCCACTTTGTTTTTCCAGCTGAAACAGTCGTCCTGCTCAGCCTCTCCTCGCTCTGGGTTTTAGGAACAGCCTCTAAGTAGCACTGCAGCTGGAGAGATTGATCTGCAGAAAACTGTTGTTTTAATGACTTTACTATCTGCCCTTTTCCTGCCGACTTCCTGAGTCAAGGTTTTCAGTAAAGATAGCATCTTCTAATCAATCACGAGGTATTTTTGTGTGTACTTGGTGCTTGTGAAGGTGTATGGGGAATTGAGGACCTAGTCTCTGTCACTGCGTATGAGCACTTCACAGTCCACTGGATTAAAAAGCAGGCATTTCCTGCACAGGATATTTTTCATAGCAAATAATAGAGTATTTGGGTAACAAAAAATGTCATATGCCTTAACAGTAAAGGGGGTTAAAGTATGTATAGAGGGTAGCATTTAAAATGCCAAGCAGACTTCTGGCCAAGATAGAGGCATAGGTAGACACACTGTGCCTCCTCGCACAACCAGAAGAAGGACAACAACAAACTTAAAAACAAAAAATAACCAGAACTGCCAGAAAATTAAAGTGTATGGAAGTCTGACAACCAAGGAGTTAAAGAAGAAATAGGCATCCAGACCAGTAGGAGGGGCGGAGACGGACAGCCGGGGCAGAGAGGATACGCGGCAAGGCAGAGGCGGCGGCAGCTCGGGGACTGGGTGGGTGAGGTGGCAGCTAGTGGAGCGGGTGGTCCCACATTGGTGTGCAGATAAACCGGGGAGAGCAACTGGGGATCGAGACAGACCGCGCAACCCGGGTCCCAGCGCAGGGAAATGAAACCTCAACACTGATTGAAAACCCCTGTGGGGGTTGAGGTGGTGGGAGAAACCCCCAGCCTCACAGGAGAGTTCATTGGAGAGACCCACAGGGTCCTAGAACGTACACAAGCCCACCCACTTGGGAATCAGCACCAGAAGGGCCCGATTTGCTTGTGGGAAGCAGGGGAAGGGGCTGAAAGCTGGTGGAGAGTGGAGCAAGTACCATTGTTCCCTTTTGGACCCCTCCCCCACAGACAGTGCCACAACTCAGTGACGTGGGTTGCCCTGCCCTGGTGAACACCTAAGGCTCCGCCCCTTACAACGCAACAGGTGTGCCTATACAAAGAACAATGGCCAAAAAAAGAACAGATCAAAAATCAAGAAAAAGAAGTAAGTGACGAGAAGATAGCCAACCTATCAGATGCACAGTTCAAACCACTGGTAATCAGGATGCTCACAGAAATGGTTGAGTATGATCACAAAATAAAGGAAGAAGTGAAGGCTATGCAAACAAATAAAAAAATACACAGGGAACCAACAGTGAAGGGAAGGAAACTGGGACTCAAATCAATGATTTGGAACAGAAGGAAGAAATAAACATTCACTCAAAACAGAATGAAGAAACAAGAATTCAAAAAAATGAGGAGAGGCTTAGGAACCTCTAGGACAACTTTAAATGTTTCAACATCAGAATCACTGGGTTGCCAGAAGGAGAAGAGGAAGAGCAAGAAATTGAAAACATAATGAAGGAGAACTTCCCTAAAATGGTGAATGATATAGGCATGCAAGTACAGGAAGCTCAGAGAGTCCCAAAGAGTTGGATCCAAGGAAGCACACACCAAGACACATCATAATTATATTAGCCAAGAAAGATGAGAGAGTCTTAAAGAGACAGTTACATACAAAGGAGTTCCCATAAGACTATCAGCTGATTTCTCAAAAGAAACCTTGCAGGCAAGAAGAGGCTGGAAAGAAGTATTTGAAGTCATGAAAGGCAAGGACCTACATCCCAGACTGCTCTATCCAGCAAAGCTTTCATTTAGAATGGAAGGGCAGATCAAGTGCTTCCCAGATAAGGTCAAGTTAAAGGAGTTCATCATCACTAAGCCCTTACTATATGAAATGTTAAAGAGACTTACCTAAGAAAAAGAAGATCAAAAATATGAACAGTAAAATGACAACAAACTCACAGTTATTTACAACTGAACCTAAAACAAAAACAAAAACAAATTAAGCAAACAACTAGAACGGGAACAGAATCACAGAAATAGAGATTGCATGGAGGGGTATCAGCGAGGGAGTGGGTGGGGAGAGGGGGAAAAGGTACGGGGAATAAGAAGCATAAATGGTAGGTACGAAATAGACAGGGGGCGGGTAAGACTAGTACAGGAAATGGGGAAGCCAAAGAACTTAGATGTGTGACCCATGGACATGAACTGAGGGTGGGGGAATGCTGGAGGTGGGGGGTACAGGGCAGAGGGGATAAAGACAAGAAAAATGGGACAACTGTAATAGCATAATCAAAAAATATACTTAAAATTTTTTTTAAACAAAAAAATGCGGAGCAGTTTCTTAGTGATAGATGAAGAAGAGCGTTCAGTCGCTGTCAGCCCTGGGGGCACAGCCGGCATCGGTCCCGTGGGTGGTCAGCACGGGGACCCGCCAGCACTCGGGACAGGGCGTGACCACATGGATTCTTACCTGGAAAGCTATTCTGAATGTTTTTTAAGTTTGGTTACGTGTTTAGGCCTAGTTTACTTGTTTATTTTCTTTTTTCTGCTTTTAGCCCTAAGGAATTTGAAGGTTTTTCAATAGCATCATCTGTGCGTTAGGTCCTCGTTCACGTAGGCCGGTTCAGAAAGTGCCAGGCAGCCTTGAAGAGCGGTTGGCCTTCCTGACCCACTGTCCTTTGCTGCAGGACCTCCAGGAGGAAGTTGGTGAAGAGCCTCCCGGGGAAAAGGAATGAGGACGTTGTGCCTTTCCTCTCATCAACTGGGTCTTCTAAATTGATTTACTAGTAGGGCAATATATATTGTATTATGAAGTACATATAGGTTTATTAAAGTTTAAAATAATCATTAAAGTTTAAAATCATATTCCATTCAGTATATTGTTAAGTGTTGATTTGTTCTTATAGATGAGTACATACTTGAAAACTATTACAAAGTCAGTTGCCTGGAGTTACAGGCGTGTCTCCTCTTAACTTCTCCCAAAGCACAAAATGATACATACCCTAGACAGTGGTTATGTTAAGTTTGCAGTTACTAAAAACACTTCAACTGGTTTGTTGGTAAATGTGTTAATGTCATGTTTTCATGGCCTGGATAAGCTTTGTTGTTTGTGAACCTTCATTTATTTACTTATTGTGCATGTTCATGTATGTCTGCCATTTACCTGGCACTCAAAAACATGTGCGTGTTTAACTGGTAATTGCGGCTCTTATTAAACTGAACACCTGGTGGTGGGCAGGGCAGATAGGAAAAAATGTCTCATTCGTCTCTGTGGCTCCAGTGTCTAGCACAGTCCCTGCTTCTGTTTGTTGAATTGAATTTTAGCGTTTTAGGTAGTCTCATGGGTAATGAGTTTCTCTCTTTTAGGCTACTGAATTTAGTTTTTTAATTTAAGCATTGGAAATGTGTAGTCCTCTGATAGTGATGGTATTTGAATTTGCAGTTTTAAAAACCTGTGTATGAAGTAACCCAAAGATAAAATCTTACGGGGCTGAGGGAGAGAGGCTTGAGGATGTCAGTGCGGCACTCTGGGGTGGCAGGTGGGTGACACTGCAGTGCGGGGAGTGACACTGAGCCCAGTGCATTCTCCTCCAAATGGGATGAAGTCCCTCCCTCTGGTCCCAGTTTAGAAATGAATTTCTGTTTGTTTCAGGCTGCCCTTGACGTGTGCAGGACGTTTTTACAGGACGATAAAGGAGGAGTCATCATGGTGACAGATCCTCCTTTTGGGGGCTTGGTGGGACCTCTGGCTGTTACATTCAAGAAGTTCATTGCTATGTGGAAGGAAGGTCAAAGCCAAGGTGTGTAATGTATTACTTACTGCAAAATAAACATGTGTCTGTGTATCTAATTTCTGTCAAATGGCAGCAGATCTCAGTGAATCAGAGCACTGATAAAATATACATACCTTAGGTTCTAATCTTTTTTAAAAAAACAGGCTTGTCTGATAATGTGGCATATGTTATGATCACGATACACTTTGTATTGTCCTAACTGTGCTTTTAAAATAGCAGCTTGTAGGTAAAATCTTTTTTTGGTGGGCGTAAATAAAGGGACATTATGTAGAATAGCAGTGAATTGTTGTCATTTTTTTTTTTCAGTAAATACAGGGGTGGACGATAGATTTACAATTCGCGTGGAAAATAATACAATAATTAATAAATAATAATAATACAGGAATAACCTGTGTTTCACATACTCACAACTGGAAACCTGATTTGCCCACCCCTGTGTTTACTGAACGGCGATTGCAAACGAGGTACTGCTTAGGTGTTGGAAATAGAGGACACATATCTCCGTGCTCGTGGACTTTGCATTCCCTGTCCCTGCCATCCTTCCCAAAACTCTGAAGGGGCACCCAGCCTCTGGCCCAGAGGGCTGACCTGTGCCAAGATTTGGGTGGGAAGGCCAGACCTCCGGTATCCTGCCAGTGGTCGTCAGTGGCACACGGACACCCGGTCCTGGGGGGGAGTAAGGGTCGAGACTGAAAACCATTTGGTTTCCAGTGGCTCAGGACTTCAAGGTATTTTATACCATTATCTAATTAGTCTGCACACTAATTTTTCACTTTCCAGCTTGTTATTTGATTAATTTTAAGAGTGTCAGGAGTTTGTGATCAATTTTCTCTATCAGTTATACTACGTAAGTGGTGTGCTTTGGGGACAGAATGCAGACGAAATCTAAAAAATCTAAAATGGGACTCACAGTGTGAAGTATTTCACTAATTTTCAGTTTTGAAGGCCCTTGTCTGGGTGGGTGAAGTCTGTGTTATTGGGGAAGCAGTAAAGAGCTCTGTGGGCTTGAATTCCAGTTCTGCCACTTACCAGCTGCATAACTTGAACCGACTCCTTAGATCTTGCAGCTTCATTTTCCCCTTCTGTAAAATGGGGCTACTGATAGCTAACTCTAGAGGTCACTATATGGAGATAATAATGTATAGAGGGTACCTAGCGTTGTGCTCAGCCTGCCTCGGTGCTTTGGAAATAATAGCTGAGTTCCCTGCCTCTCAGGAAAATTACATTTCCCATCTTTTCGCTGCCTTTACATGCACTGCTGTGATTTGCGTGCACGGATCCCCTCGCACACCTTGGTGGCTGGGTTTAGACACGAGGATGGCTCCGTTGACAGCCTTCGGAAAGGTGTGGTGGGAGGGGCGTTCTGGCGCACGTTGTTCCCTTTTGTATGCCCCCACTGTGTGGAACGGGTGCAGTCTCTTCTGACACCAGAAGTTTTCCAGGTATAGCTGTTCCGTTTTTTTAATATCAGTTTCTTACTTATTTGCCCTTTTTTTGTGTGATCCATTAGATAACACTCACGAAGAACTACCCATTTTCTGGATTTTCCCCTATTTTTTTGAATCCCGAATTTGTCAGTTTTTCCCAAGCTTCCGCATGCTGGATTATCAGGTACAGTAAATATTCTGTCTTTGCATGGTCGGGGAATGTATATTATTCAGTTTAAATAAGTATTCTGATAAGACTATCCATTGGTTTTAGTGAATGAAAATACTGTAAGTTGTGTTAAACACTAAAATTATACTATACATAGCCTGTGGGCTTATTAAAAATATAAATCCTTAGGTACCAAAATAAACCTATTAACTCAAAATCAGAGGGTGGAGACCATGATTCTGAAGTGCAGCTGGGTTTAGACCACTCTCTAATCGTTTATCATCACGGGAAGATTTTACAGCGCCATCTTACCAGTTAAATGAGGAAAGCAATACTGTATCTGCCTCATGAGGTTTTAAGAATCGTGTGAGATAAGACATTAAAAGGCTTAGCCTAGGTCGAGACACACAGCACACGTAGAGTGGAGGCTAGTGCTGTCAGCGTTGTCACAGCCATCACTCTGCTGTCAAGTTCGGATGGCCCCGAGGTGCGGGGTAGAACTCCCTGCAGGTCCCTTTCGTGCAGCCTCAGAAACATTAAAATTGCAAAACGCAAGGTCCATCTACTGTGGCCCAGAGTCGAAGATGGCGGGGAGGCAAATGCAGACCGAATAAGGCGATGAGAACTGTTCATGTAGAGCAGTGGCCCGTCATCGTCTGTTTCGGCAGCCTGTGTTACTAGCCAGGAAATTTTGGGAATATCGCAGTTTTAGTTTGGAGGAATAGTTTCAAGATTCAAGGTTATTGGATATAGTTATGTAATTTAATGTATTAGTGGAAAAGGTTCTAATTAGGTCATGTATATGAGGATGAAAAGCAGTCTTTTCCATAAAGAGAAAGCCAACCTTTGGAAAGAAAAAGTAGAATAATCTCTCTAAAACAAAACAGATACGCGTTTTTCACGGCTCCCACCGAAGGCGGGGGCACTGCTGCCCGAGACAGGCTCGGTCGGAGAAGCTGACTTCACCGTGTCTCTGAGTGCGCCAATTTTCGACCTTTTCCACGTAAACTAATTCCTAAAATTCTGCAGCATGCTACAAAAATAGATTTGTGACAGTCTGGTAGAAAAAGTAGGTATAATTTTGACTCACTCACACCAGACGGCTGTTGTGCTGTCTGTCATTTCTTCATGTGTGTGACGAGCGAGGGGAAAGAGAGGCCAGTGTCCCCGAGGACTGCACGTTTTAACAACGTCTGCGCACACCGGTTGAAAATTGGCATCCTGGTGGATTTAACCTGATTCGTTGTACCTCCCCTTTCATGGTTTTTCTGCCTTTGTTTTTGAAAATGTATCTGGACTTACTATTATTATCATTATCATCCTTTCTAGCCTTTTGCTTTCTTTTCTTTTGTTACTTTAACCTCATTTTGTGGAAACTTTTTTCTTCTAGGTTAGCCACCTTTATCAAATAAACATTCGAAGGTCTCTCTTGCTTCACAGATCTTTCCCCACAGACCTCGAATCGGGCCTTCTTTTAGACACTGCCTGAGACGAGTGTAAGCCCCCAAACCACAATGCAGTAAAAAACCTCCAAATCGGTAAATCTCTTTTTTAAACACTTCGGGTAGGAGGAGGGCAGAAATGCTGCAGATATTCATAAACTATAAATTATGTAGACTCTTCTGTGATAAAGCACTTGATAAGTGCAAAATAAAGTAGTTACCAGAGACCTAGAAGCCAAGTGTTGTGTTAAAGGTAGAGTAGAAATGAAGGATGTGATAATGAAAAGAGACTCGGATTTAGAGGCAGAAGTTTGAGTTCTAGCACTGCCTTGTAGAGGCTGTTTAATCGTGGGAAAAGTCACTTTATCTTTCCAGGTCTCTGTTTCCTTACCTATAAAATAAAATGAAATGATGGAACCACAAAAGGGGTGGCAGATAAGTTTCACTTAGCACTAAGCCTGATAAATTCATTGGTAGTGACTTTTGGAGAACTCGTTGAGAAGAGCAGGCTCAGCGACGGAGTTAGTGTGACTGATGAGCGATGTCTGTCACAGGCTCAGGGTCAGGCGGTGACGGTGTTCCGGGCTGGCGTTCACCGTGTCTGCACTAGATCATCTCACTTACCTCCACCTTGAACATGTTATGTGATCTCCTGTTTCCATTTCATCTGGGACATTTGTCTGGATTGTTAAAATCAAGCTCTGCTTTTATTTTTTAAGCTACCTTTAAAAAAACATCTCATAGAAAATGTTTTTGAGTCTTGTGTCATGTTTAGAAATGAAGATATTTTAACAGGAATTTTTGAGGTATGATTGTAAATAAAATACTGAGATATGATTGTAAAATAATAACTGCAATTCTTGCGACTCAATATATAATAAAACATTCAATGGGTTTGGAGTGACAGGGGAAAAATACATATACAAGAGGAGGTTCACAGTTGTGAGTATGTGAAACACACTTTATTCTTGTATTATTTTTTATTAATTGTGTTACTTTCCAAATTAACAACTGTAAACCTACTTTTGCCCCAGCTACATACGGTAATTTTAAATGAAGTTACATGGGATATGGAGAATGTGGGTAAAAGACTTCAAAGTTGGTTACAGAGTTGAAGAGTCAGTTCACTTGGGATCTTTTCAGTATCCTGAAATGAAATGGAACGCAGTCCCTAGGGAGTTATGAAAGTACAGGTGCTCTGTTTTCTTTAATCTTTGTTTCCCAGCGTGATGCCTAGAGCATAGTAGGTTCAAAATAAACATTTGTTGACTTGAATGTCTTGGTTTCCGTATAACTAGTTTCAGTCTCATGTTCCAGAAGAAATTTGTGTGGGGATAAAATTAAAAGTTAGGAAGTACGGAGATTTTGTGCTTTCCCTCATTTCTATACAGTACTTCATCACATTAATCAGTTCCATGGGAGAAATTTTCTATTTGAAAATGCTTCTCATCATCATTGTGAGTGAAATGTCAGGGATAATGATGGGAAAATGGTGGATCAGCTCTACCAGTAGTGATAGGCAATTTGCAAAATTGTGTTTGCTTTACAGCGCTTCCATAGGAGGTTTATTTGTGTGGATGAAGCTATGAAATATGGATGTATGTTAGAGGTACATTAATTTACCCGAGCAGCATGCATTTTACATACCATATGTTTATAGTTAATTAGCACAACAAACCCGCATTTAAAAATAATAATAATCTCAATTAGGTTATGCAAAATCAAGCAATCAACCACCTTCCTGACACTACATTCTCTGACTCCTTGGGTAACCGTGAAGAAATTGTTCTCTTTTTTCGCCTTCTCTTCCATCTGCTATCTGTTATATTGCATGGGATATTCCATTTGCTAGAAATCTTTCTAAGATACTCTTTTTCCAATATTTGCAAATCTTCCTAAGATTCTCTTGGAAAGAATTTTTTTCCTGTGACGCTCATAAATGTTGAAAATGTCTGTTGAATTTAATAAGGAGCCATATATTTAAAGAGTACAAAGAGGAGTGCAGCGGGGAAAATGATGAATTTAAATCATTGTAAAAGAAAACTACTGAAGGTACTATTTTAAGGTGCTTTTGAAGTAAGATCTACTTTTGTATCTTAGCCTCTAATAGCTGACATATATTCACAGAATTTTAAAGCTGGAGAGAAACAGAGGAAACGTAGGCTAACTTCCCCACGTAATAATCCTCTCCACTGGGTTCACGATAATCAGCCATCTAGCTCACTTGAATACTTTTGGTGCTCACCGTCCTTCCAAGGCAACGCAATTTATTTAATAGCTCTAATTGTTAGAGCATTTTCTCGTATTGAGATAAAATATGCCCCCTATTAACTTCTAACCATTGGTCCTACTTCTGTTCTCTGAAGCAATAAGGGATAAGCCTAATTTCTATGCCATGTGATGCCCCTTCGGTTATAAAGTAGCTGTCAGATCCTCCTAGTCTTCTCTCTTCTGAACAAACACCTCCAGGATGTTAAACTCTAAACCCTACTCATTTCCATTACTTTCAGTGGAAATAAGCTGGTTTTATTAACGTCTGTCTTAAAATGGAGAGACTGAGTGCAGGGCTTCCAATGTGACCTACCTCGTCCTAGCTTTTACGGTTGTGCTGGAGGTGGGCTCGTCATACTGCCACTGACAGGAGCCCGCCCCACCCCGCCCTGGGGCTTTCTTCGTACTGTCCCTAGTTTAGCTGGGTCTCCTTATCCCATACCTATTTTTCCCTGGTGCTGAAGCTCATTTGACCCCCGTAGATCTAGTAGGCACTGGCAGGGCCGCAGAGCGAGCTCAGGGCTCTCGCCTTAAAGGCCTCTCATTCCGTGGTCACCATTCCTTACACTTTTGTGATTGGCTTATTAAATAGCCAGCTCGTGGGCCAGTTCTGTGGTGAATTCTTAAGTATATGCCTGTTTAGAATCTAAGCAGGTGATTACAACTTATGTGAAAGTTGAGGTCTACCATATTGACCTCATAAAAATCTCATGGTATCCTTGTGGGTAATCTAACGCAGTAGTTCTACTTTAGTGTGCCAGGAAGGCTTGTTAAAAGTGCAGATTGCTTCCCCCCACCCCGAGTTTCTGTTTTACTAGGTTCTAGGCGGGGCAAGAATCTGAGATCCTGGGGGATCCAGACTGTGGGCACTGAGAGTCACTGATGGGAAGAAAGATGGACTAAGTGGCCGGGTGGGTCCTTAGCAGGTTTAAAACAAACTGAAAATGTGTCTGGGTGATAGAGAGGTCGGGGAGGGGCAGGAGCGGGAAGCTAATGGAACTCACGCTTGTTAGCTTCAGTTTACTCCGAGATAGTCTGCTGACACTGAAAGCCGAGTAGGGAGTAGGGATCTTGAGAAGAGAGGTAATGATTGAAGGCACCATCGTGCGGAGAACTGCAGTTAGGAATCGCTCTTCATCGCCATCTTTCTGTTTCAATCACACTCCAGGTCCTGAACTCAGTGTGTTACGTAATTACATTCATTAACCTTCACCACACCTCTAAGGTGTGACAATTACACAAACTGGCTTAAGGTCACACAACAGGTGAGCAGCAGAGCCACTGTGTGGCCGCCAGACCTGTGCGTGGTGGAGGGCCACACTGAGGCCGCTCTGGCACCGGGGAGCCGAAGATGGGCGTGGGTGAATTCACATACAGAACATGAAAAGCCCCAACCAAGCTGGCACGTGTCTTCAGAGGTGGAATTTTTTAGCACCCAAAGCTAAGTTCTTGAAAAAGAATTTTTTTGTTTTTCAGTTACAGTTCACATTCAACAGTACTTTGCATTAGTATCAGGTGTCCAGCATAGTGGGTGGACAGTCCTACACTTCACATAGTGGCCTCCCCCCTCTATCTCCCGCACCCATCCGGCACCTTGCATGTTATTACAGTAGTGTTGACTGTACTCCCCCCTATTGTGTGACTACCAATTTGTACTTCTTACAGAACCTAAGTTTTAATTACATAAGAGACCTTCTTGTAAAGTCTGTTGTATTGAATAAAAGGTTAGAGTTCTCAATGCTAGGCAATGTGAATTTGTCATAACAAATTTCACTATTTTTATAATCAAATTTCACTCACATAGAGGCCTTTCTGAGGCTGCAAGTAAACTCTAGCTTTTAAGAATTTCTTATTAAATACTTCAGTTTAACTTGTATCTTGGCATCAGCTTGTTCATTCATTTATTGGTTAAAGAATCTTAAAGAGTATTGATTCATTTGAGTAAATTTTCTTTTTCCATTTTTTTAAACTTTCTAGGTAGATTATGATAATCATGCACTTTATAAACATGGAAAGACAGGTCGGAAACAGTCTCCTGTGCGTATTTTCACCAATATTCCACCCAACAGAATAGCCCTTCCGGTGGAAGAAGGGTACAGGTACGGTCACGGTGGGACCTGGAAATACTCCGGCCACTGAACACGCGGTTCCGTGTGTCTAACATCAACATGTTTTGAACGTTGGCTCATGTCACTCTGTTACTTTTAACTTCAGCCCACAATTCGGTGTTGAATTAAATTTGGATTACACCGGTTTTTGTATATGCAGTTGATTGCTCCACGTCTTTCTTTCCTCCTTAGATTTTGCCCTTTGTGCCAGCGATACGTTTCCCTAGAGAATCAGCACTGTGAGCACTGTGGTTCTTGCACATCCAAGGTATAGTTTTCTTTAGAATACATTTTTATTCAAATAGAGTATTAGTTTTATTTACGTTTACTAGATTTCATTGTTTAATGTTATATTGTTAATAAAATTTGTATTAATATCCTATCATTTATTATACTTTAATATAGTGTTTTATTTATAGTTATAAAGTATGACAGGCTTTTAAAAATACTTAGACAGACAAGAGGGTCCTGGAGCAAACTAAGCGTGACACATTGTCAGAGGCAAAAGTGACAGAGCTGAGGCTGTCCTACTGTGGGCACAGCCTGAGAGTGCAGGGGTCTTTGGAAAGACGATGATGCTGGGCACACGGAAGGCAGCGGGGAAAGAGGAGACCGAATGTGAGATGGAGCCCCTCCATGAAAGAGGCCACAGGCGTGAGCCTGCAGGAGCTGAGCGGGGCTGCTGAGGACAGGACAGAGTGGACACCACTCATCCACAGGGTGGTACTGTATGACTGCTGAAAGTATTAGTGCTTTCAACAAGGCACTGCCTTTGGTGAGCACAGAATTACGATGTTTCAAATGAGGCACTGAGCCCCTAGATACCATCGCTGCTCTGGTGCAGTTGTGGCTAATAACACGTTCTGTGCGCCTGCTGTACACCACGCCCTTTCCTAGAGCTGTCCGTGGACTGACGATGGCGGCTCTCGGTAGCCCTGGTGGATAGTGCAGTCCCTCCTCGCTCTGTGCGGCCGAGGGAGGCTTGCTGGCGGAACCCCGTTTATTTTTCAGGAAGGTGGGGTCACCCGTAAGTTGCCCGGTTACTTTAAATGAATCCAGTCAGAAAGGACATGTGAAGTTTGGTTTGGCTGAGAAGCACACATTATCCTTCCATATTCTCTATACTAGTTTTTAATTATGTTAACACATCTGATAACATATATTTTCAATCCATCTAGCAATGATCTGTACTCTTCATTTAAGAACATGATGCCCAGAACATGAAAGTTCAAAGTGTGGAAAATAAAACTTTATTATTTAGAGGTATACCCGTAGTGGTAAAAATAAATAACAACAAGGAAGGGACCACCACAAAAGCGAGCATAGGTGTTAATGGGGAAGGCCAGAAGCCAGGTTGGGGAGGGGCCCCCCAGGAGGAGTTAGTGGGGAAGGCCAGAAGCCGGGTTGGGGAGGGGCCCCCCAGGAGGAGTTAGTGGGGAAGGCCAGTAGCCGGGTTGGGGAGGGGCCGTGGGGAGCTGTTTTAGGGGCTGACAACATTCTGCTTTCTGACCTGCTGGGACACTTTATATACTCATTAAACTGGGTGTATGTGTTCTATGCACTTTTCTAGGTATGATTTACTTCACAGTTTTAAAATTACCCAAATCGTAACCTGTAATCTCTATGTTTCTAAATTACATACAGTTCTCAAATAGGAATTTTATTAAGGATTATACTGGATAGACACAAAAATTATTAATCAATTCTTTTGAAATTTTCATTGAGCCTTTCTTTATGCAGATTGGGATACTTGATCTGGACTGGACTTTCAAGATCATTTAGATACATCCCCCAGTTTTAGAGTTAAGGAAATCGGGGCCCAGCAACGAGGCGTTGAGTTGAGCGGAGAAATGCATAAATTAAAATCAAAGTATGTAATTTTGAAGCCCAGGAAAGTGAGAAATAAGAAATTAATAATTTATGCAGATTTTGATAAGACATTTTAATTTTTAATTGTAGGACTTGATTTTTAATGGCAAATTAACTATAATTTAAAATTGTTTTTGTAGGATGGGAGGAAATGGAGCCATTGCTTTCTCTGCAAAAAGTGTGTAAAGCCTTGTAAGTATTTAGTGTTTGAGATCCTGTGAAAACATTTGAGTTTTTCTTCATCTGTATAGGATTTGTATTTAACTGTATTTATAAAAGAACAATTAATATAGAGACCTTTATTGATTTCCTTGCTTTGTAATTTTTACAATTACCAAAATGCACATTTCTCTACGTCACAGAGACACACGACTGCTAACCCTTTTCAGTGTAGCATTTGGTTTGGCCTGTTTGGGAGGCAGCTGTGCTAACCACTTACCACCACCGCTGCAGGTGTGGCTGATTTTGATAGCGCTTTGTGTCACTCAGCCAGCACCCCCGTGCCTGCGGCCCTCAGATCGTGACTCAGGACAGAAGGGCTCGACTTGTGGCCGAGTCTCAGAAAGAAGTTAGCTGGTTTGCGAGGGGTTCCAGCCTCCCCACTGCGGGCCGTTAGCCAGATTCTAACCAGCTATGCGAACGCAGCACCGTAGTCAAAGGAAACACTGTTCATGCTTCCCCATTACAGAGGCTAATCAAATGAGAAATTACATTAAATGAACCTCTTCTAAAACATAGTCTTTATTTTGCAGCCTGGACCCACTGTAGCACTTGCAGTCGCTGTGCTCTTCCAGAGCATTCTTGCGAGGGCCCTCAAGACGGCTGCTTCGTTTGCGGAGAATTAGATCATAAACGCAGTGCTTGTCCTAACATCTCTGCTTCTAAGAACGTGAACAAGTTAGTTGAATTCTTTTATTTACGAGAAAAAAAAATTGCTTGTTTCATAGGTACAGAGCAATTCACAAAAGTGTGACATAGAGGATTCAAAAGTGCTAAATTAATTTTTTTCACTGATGTGTATTGTGTGAATAGACGGGGGAGGGAGGACATGAAGATGAGTCCAGGAGCTCAGAGTTGACTGGTAAGACATGAAAATAAGCAGAATGTAAGGTGGAAAGTGACGGACTTTGTATCTCCTGTGGGTAATGTGAAATTACAGTGTGGGGGGTGAGAGCTCGGCTTTATGGAAGGGTGCGATGTTTGATCAGGACAGGGTGGCTGTGGACTCAGAGCAGTGGGTGAGGCTGCAGAAGCCTTCTCAGATGGAATGAAATGTGCAATTCCACAGTGGACACATTGGAAAATGAAGCTGTTCCTTTAAATTGTGTCAGACTTCAAGAAAAACACATAGACATACTTAATATTTAAATACTCCAAGTTTTAATTTTTACCTTTTTTCTATCATGCTTTCCCTCCTCTCACCAATATTCGACATTGGTTGTAACTATGAGCACAGGTACACCAAAGATGAGAGCACATTTAGAAAAACCATTGCTATTTCAACTGAGCTAACTTGAAAGACTATATATATATGTATTTTTAAACTAAAAGGGTATTGAGTCCTCTTGTTTTATTGATATGAAAGCTATGTTACATTTACACAATAGAATACTACTCATCTGTAAAAAAAGAAAATGTCACCCTTTGCAACAGTATGGATGGACCCAGAGAACATTATGCTAAGTGAAATAAGCCTTTCAGAGAAAGACAAATACCATATGATTTCACTCATATGTGGAATCTAATGAACAAACTGAACTAACAAGCAAAATAGACAGACTCATAGATGGAGAGCAGATGACAGCTTTGGTCGGGGGAGGTGAGGGGCTGGAGGGATCAAGCAGAGAGGAAAAAGGACTCATGGACACGGACAGCAGTGTGGTGATTGCAGGGGGGAGGGGAATGTAAAGGGCAGTTAAATGGTCATGGGAAAAACACAAAAACAAAAGTAAAAAAAAGAAAACCAGATAGCCCAGTTGAGCATTACACGGGAATTGAGATCAGGATCAAATTATAGCTATCACATGACTTGTGATTTTAAAAAGTATCTATTACTAATAGAAATGTCAAATTTTTTGGTAACTATGATTATATTAGAATTCTCTCTCATTTGTTTTTTTTTTGTCAGTGGAAATTATTTTGTTCCATTAAGTTCCAGACATTTGAATTGTGCCTACTATTTAAACTTCCTTTTCCATTACTTTTTATCAAATTTACTTTAAATAATTATTTCCACTAAGTAATCCAGGATAGAAGTGGTGTATTTTTAATTAATTAAAAAGGTGTTATTGAAGAATCTTACAAAATATTTTTCCTTAGAAACCTTCCAGAATAAGCTGCTGTTCTGGGGTGGTTGCGCTATCTCCAGGGTAATTCTGCGTGCAGACAGGAGTCAGTAACCTGACTGTGCTGGAGTCTGTGAGCCTGGGGAACGGGGAAGCTGGCTTTGCCTCTGGTGCTGCATTGCAGGCTCTTCGAGGGCTCTGGAATAGCCCTGGCTAGTCTGTTTGGTGGTGATACATTGTTTTCATTGAGGGAAGCCATCTAATATCTTACAGTGCTAGATATTTATCAAGTTTAATTCAAAGAGCAAATCCCTTAGGATGTGGTACTTTTCTCAGGGAAAACTGCTAAACTACTGTGAACAGTTACTTTAAGCTGTTGCTTTCAAAAAAATTGTATAATGAAATTGGAAATGAAAAACTTTTTTACACTAGAAAAAATAATTTTAATAGCTTATTTTAGCGTATATAGCATAACAGATCTTTTCATCATATGTATTTTATAGCTCATATTAATTGGCTTTCCCTTAGTATTAATTTTCCTTTGGTTGTGAACTGGAATGATGCTGGCTCCCTCTTGTGGTCAAAGCTCCTTTTATCAGTTATATAAATACCAAATTTAGAGGACAAATACTAGGTCAATTTAATTACAAGGCAAAATAAAACAATTGATTTATACTCAGTCACTTCATCACTGTTGGAAAATTTTATCTCTGGAAAGTTTTATTTATTCACATCACAAGTGAATATTTTTCTGTTTTTGTTACTGAATCCTCTAGTAAAATCTTGTTCATGTTGAGTTCTTATAAGTGAATAAGCCAAAGAAAATTTGTTCAAATTTTGTGTACAGGCATGCATCGCTTCATTGACTTTGCCATTAAGAGGTTATACTTCATTAAATTTGCACAATTATCACTTATCAGGATATTATCCTACTTTTTAAAATAATGGCTGGAGGGGAAGGAGGTTTATGTAACATGCACAAAACAGTAAAAAGATGATTGTTTCCTTTGTTTTATAGACTGGTAGGATACCCCACCCATAGTACAAAATCTAAAAACAGAAAAACTTAAAGTTGTCAAGCAAAATTTTGAATAATAGTCTTATGGAGCTACTAATAATAGGTAATATTTATTTAGCGATTACTATATGCTTAGCATTTTACACACCTAAATAATTTATAGTATATAGTATCAAGGTAATTAAGAGCATAGGTTCTCGAATCAAACTCGTCCTGCCACCTCCTCACTGGATGATTTCTTAGCCTCCATTTCTTCCCCTACAGAGAGTTGGGAAGGAGAGGGAAGGGTGATGTCTGCCTCGTCTCGGCCTCCCAGCTCCCTGCAGTCAAAGATGCCGGTTTTGTATTCCCAGCATCTGACGCAGATGCTGAGTGAACAAAAAGTGAGGCCTGAGTTCGGTTCACTGGGGGATTATATACTTTTTATGAAGCTCCTTTCCCATGTCTTGGTCCTGACAGTATCCAGAGTAAGCTTTTCCCTGGCACTCGTTGCTGTTTAGGAGAATAAATCTAAAGATTGGTACTGCTGCGTAGCCACGAGAAGGTTCCAGGTTCGCCAGGCTGGCAACGCCAGCTCATGCTTTGGTTTGTGATACAGTAAATGGCGTGATTCTGATAGTTTGGAGAAAGTGAATGAACAGACTAGCAATCCTTTTGTGCAGTAGATTGCCTGTAAGCCAGTTCCGAGCAGACCAGAAACACAGGAGCTGTTTTTTTTCTGGTGTGGTTTAGTGTTTGCAGAGGGTGTATTCCAACTTGTTCACTTTGAAGCCCGTCTTCAAGACGACAGAGACCGCGAGGTGTGGGCATCCCGTGCGGCACTTGTGCGGCTGGTAGATCTGGAGGCAGGAGAAGTTAGCCGTGGGGCGCACGAGATGCGCCAGTGTTTTCTGTCGTGCTGCTTCAGTTTTCCCCTCTGCTGACTTACCCGTCCTTTCTCTGAAGAATGCAGTTCAGGGATTTGGAGACTGCAGTGCTGAGTTGAGCAGTATAAATGTGGGGTTGGGGGGGGACAACCAGAAAACTCCCAGCTCATGGGCTTGACTGTTTACCTCTATTATGTGTTTGTCTTGAATAGATTATTCTAAATCTGCAGTAACCATCTTTCAAAGAAATTTCTTTTCTCGAATATTGGGCTTGGCCTGGACTCTGTCTCCTTGTTATTTTGGCTTAGGATTCTGAGGATTTATGCTTATAATACACTAAATTCTTTCCCTTCTGTTTACTTATGTGGTTAGCTAGTTAATTAAACTTCAACCTAATGACATTATGCACTGTGCTCATTCTACAAAATAATTTAGCACCTTGTTTTTCAGAGCTGTCAGGAAGCAGAAGCAAAGGAAAAGCAGTAAGATGAAAATGGAGACCGCTAAAGGACAGTCCATGAATCACACGTCCGTTACAAAGAAGAAGAAAAGGAGAGAGAGAGCCCATCAATATCTTTGCTCTTAAATGTCTGGTGACTTGAGAATAGGAGAGATTTATAGCCCAACCTTTGATGTCATTTTCTGAAAGTGCCCTGTTGGACCTAAATTCTGTCACTTTCAAAGGTGTGCACCTTTCCAAGCTGCCTAACAGGCAGGTGATATTTGCCAGTGTAGAGGCCCCTCGGCAGTGTCTCCGGGGCCCCGGGGAGCTGCCCCATCCTTAGCTGGTCTACTGGCTCTGTCTCGGTGTCTCCTTTCTCTGTTTAAGTCCCTTTAATCATGTTATCGTAGCCTCTTTTCTCTGACAAGTGGTGTGTAGCGTTCTTTTGCAGAGTCAGCAGAAAATGAAAATGTGAAGTTTTATTTATATAATATGTTAAGCAACATAAATGTTTTAAATTAAATATTAAAATATTGTGCAGTGGTTTAAACCCCACTTGTAAAGAGAATTGCAATGAGTTATTTTTAGACAGAATCTGAAAATGGTGGAAAGAATGTTGACAAAGGTTGTCTAAAGATTAAAGATTATAATGATGGTTACATTATTATTAAATATTTATTTTTCAAGTACTTTTTGCCACTGTCCTTTGATGGTATAGAGTCACCCAGATGTTTGTTGACTGAAGGAGGTGTTGAGAATTCGGACCTGCTCCGTTGGTCGACTCTCACCCCAAGCAGAGCCTGTCTCCCGTTACCACGCAGTGCAGATGGCAGCGTGGCTTGGCCATTGGACCTCCTGGTTCCCATGCTGACGAACACTGCCTGGCGGTGTGTCCTCGGCCGGGTTATTCACTCTTTATCTTTAAATTAATTTATTGTTTCCTTCGAGATGGTATTAATATATACTTTTTACAGTTGAGGATATTGATTCTCAGGCATATAAAGTAATACTCTGATACTTTGGAAAGCTGGTAACCGTGGCTGACTTTAGACTTCAACATAAGAATCTACCTCCAGAGATTTTGTTGCTTACATTCACGATGATGTAAAGAAATTAGGCGAAGAATGGGACTAGTGCTGAGCAGTAAAAAAGAGACACAGTTACTAGATCTTAGAGACTTCTGAAGGGTAGAGGCAGACTTTCAGCCCGTGTTCCCAGGTGCTGTCTCGGGTCTCTCTGTAGGTCTGTGCGTGACTCGGAGCCGAAGGCTGTGCCAGACCATGTGGCTGGAGCTCGATCACCTGACTGAGCAGAGAGAGATGTGTGCGGAGCACCCAGCTCAGAGAGCACATCTGTCTTAGCATCACTTTGCACCCCCACTGCAAACACCATGAGTAGTTTACTCCAGTTCCTGATTTAGTTTTGCCCCGCTTTGACCATGTACAAAGTTTCTAATAGATCTCAGACACTTGCTTGTCAAGAGGCAGTTCATGTAAGTTCCCCAAGGATCCTAAGTTCCACAGTAATTGATTTGGAGGCTTGAAGACCCAGACCAAGGAACGGGCAGGTCCGTTTTGGGGTGAGGTCTCTCCTCCTGGCTTATAGGTGGCCGCCTTCTTGCTCTGTCCTCAGACAGGCTCTCCTCTGTGGAGGGAGGGTGGGAGGGAGCCAGCGGGTTATTCACTCTTTGGAAGCCTCTGTTCCTTCATTTTCAGAATGGGGATAGCAGTAGCTGCACCTCGGGCTTGTTTCTGTGATGACATACGCAGGCCCCCGTGGCCCCGGCCCTGCTGTCAGTGCGAAACGCCAGCAGGTGAAGGTGGCTCTGCAGCCCTGACGGTGACCATCTGGTGGTCTAGCAGCACGGCACTGAGAACAAACTGCAGGTTCATCCCTCGTTTCTCTGCTAGGTACCCGACGTTATCGACTTAGGACTGAACAGTTTGCATGGCTTGTATTTGCATAATGACTTCCCTCATTTCCAAACACCTGTCTTAGGGTGAGTCTGGAGGCACCTGTGTTCGGGCTGGATTGCCCTGTGAGTGAAGCTGGAAGAGCTGCCCTGACCTGGCATTTAAATGCCGTCGGGTTTCTAAGCTCCGGGACCTGAGCATCAGGAAACTCTTCTCTCGCCTCCTTTCCTGCCTGGGTTGCCTTGGTGACAGGATCGGTACCACGAGGTGTGAACCTTGTAGAATCACGGTGACGGCTGCCCTGTCTGACTCAGGCATGGATGTGGACACTGCCTGACCTCCGTGGTATCCCCGATAGCCTGGCTCCCCTCTGAAACTCACACCCGAGGGTCCCTGACTGCTGTAGAGCTGAGTCCTGGCGCACAGCGGTTCTTCTCTTCACTCTCTCTCCTGTTTGGGATGCCATCGATTGTAAAATGCACTATTGATGTGATCATAGCTTTCCAGTGGGAAACACTCCGTTAATTCATTAACCGTACATACTAAATTCTAGATGTATCTTATTTCAGAAATACTGAAATGTGAAAAAAGTACATCTTAGAATTGAGGAAATAGGATATAACTGATAACCAAGAATTATGTACTTTAAAACCTTGTTACCTTCTTAGAAAACTAAAAATAGAGCAACTGTTGATTCTGTTCAACTAATACTAATTTTAAGGACTTAAACATCTTTCTTTTCTAAGAATAAACTAATAGGTTATAAAAATATCTCTGGGAGGTAGAGTGTGATGGGAGATGAGGTCATTTGTTCTACTCAGACTGCAAATCTGAATATTAAGGTACCTACTCAACAGTAGCAAAAGAAAATCCCTGAAATTTGACAGATAAAATTTTCTACACTTTTTAAAACATTTGTCTTAAACAATTAACAGCTAAATTTCATTCTACTTCTCGCTTATAAAATTTAATGAAATAGTCACTTTGTAGGCCCTGAATGATCAGGTGATTATTTCCCTACATTTAGCCTGATGTTTAGACTTATTTCTCCAGTAGGCCCCGGTCTGTCATCCCGTTGTCTTCTGTTTGGGCTGTTTTCCTCCTCTGGCCATCTCGTAAAGTCTCGCGGAGCCGTCAGGCCCTGGCCCCCCTCCATTCCGCTTCTGGGGAGCCTTGCATGAGTCCCCGATACCAGCCCGTTCCTTCCTCTGAACCCCTGGGTGTCTCCACCACATTTGAGGCGCTTTTCATTTATGATTTTTACATGATTATATTTATAGATTCTACTTCCCCAGAAGAGTTTGTTAATGTCAGTAACCGTTTTATGCACTTTGATGTCTCTCATGCATTGTAGGTGCTCAATAAAGATTTGATGAGAGCATGGAATTTCCTAGAGGCTTTCAGCTGGTAGGTGTGTTACTCTGCTAGGCTGCCATCATAAAACATCACAGACTGGGTGGCTGCAGCGGCAGTAATTTATTCTCTCACAGTTTGGATGCTGACGGTTCTTCTGAGGCCTCTCTCCTTGGCTGGCAGACGGCCACCCTCTCACTGTGTCCTCACACGGTCTCCCTCTGTGTGTGTATATCCCTGGTGTCTTTCTGTGTCCACATTTCCTCTTCTTACAAGCATACCAGTCGGACTGGACCGGGGCTCACCCTAATTCCTCATTTTACCTTAGTCTCCTTTTTAAAGGCCCTGTCTCTACATACAGTCTCCCCCTGAGGACTGAGGGTTCGGCTTCAACACAGGTATGCTGGGGAAGACAGTTCCGTCTGCACCGGTAGGCACACCTAAGGTAGGGGGAGAACTTGCTCTCTCCTCCTTCATGGAAGGACCAGAAAGAGGAAAAGAGACCTGCACGATACTGGGAAGAATTTGGAGTCACTGAATTCTGGGAGGACTATCCTAACTAACACTGAGTTTAAATGTTGGGGTGTGCCGTGGGAGCAAGATTGGCAGCCTTATCTGGAAGTCTTTAACTTAAAATAATTTGACTTTCGAGGTTATTTTAAGAAAAACACTGAAGTTGATGTCTAGCCCCTTCAAAGTGATCTGTAAAATACTAGAAATCTGACAGAATTTTGACTAATTTTTAAATATAAAATTACAGCCTTCAAAAAAATCCTGGTCTGATGCCACCCCCTTCACAATGTCCTTGTTGGTGCCTCTAGTGAAATAGTACCTCTTCCGCCAGTGACATAAAAATGTGTGTGTGTGTCTTCATTTATACTTCTTTTAAGGTGTTAGATCCCACCTGTCTTAGAACAGCTCGCTGTGCCTGTTTCCCCGTACAGACCAGCTCCTGGATGGCAGCAGCCCGTGGGCGTCACCACGTGCTCGTGGGCCCCTGGAGCAGTGCTTGCACTCGGTGCCTCGCACGGTGCTGTCAGAGACACCGGGCTGCAGCACGAGTGATCTCTGTCCGCCCCACAGCCCAGGGAAGCGTGTGGCCAGGCTAACACACTTCTTCACCCCTCAGGTAGTAACTGCTCATAAGTACATGTGGAGTGAGTAGCAATGCCATTTAATGCACCACTTTATGCCTCAGAACCCTAACTGTGCCACATGAGTAAGAGCTGCGTAGGTGAGGAAAGCTTGCACAAAATGCAAAGGAAAATCCAATTACTCTTATTTGATACGATTTTAATTGGAACATTAGGATATGGGTTAAATTACTTGCAGGTCAGCTAAGAAGGTCATTGCAATCAATAAAGTGAAGATAAGATCTCTACTATTTGATTGCAGGCGATTTAGTATAAATGTTAACTCAGCAAGACTGAGGGGAAAAAACACCAAAAGTGGGCAAGCGGGTCTCAGAGTTCTGAGAGGTGAGTTTTATCCCATTAGTGGGACAGTCCAGATTCTCACTCTGCGTAGTTGCTTCACAGCCCTGCAGAGGACGTGGGTAACAACCGGTGGTCTCCAAGAAACAGCCTGAACCGATGGGCCGGTTCCTTCATCTGCAAACGTGGAGGTGAGGGGTGGGAGGAAACCAGGTCAGCCTAAACGTTCTACACCCTTAGAGGACAAAGGAAACACAGTTCCCTGTCTGTCAACACGTGGGTCAAGTAAATGAAAGCAAGTGAAAAGCAACTCCAATCTTGCCACCCAGACACAATCACTGCTACAGCTTCTTGGTGTGTTTTTCTAAGGACAGATTCTTGTATAAATAGCCATACAGAAGACACTCTAAAATTTCTTTCACAAAAATGGAATTGCAGCCCTGGCTGGTGTAGCTCAGTGGATTGAGCACCAGCCTGCGAACCAAAGGGTTGGCGGTTCAATTCCCAGCCAGGGCACATGCCTGGGTTGTGGGCCAGGTCCCCATAGGGGGTGCATGAGAGGCAACCACACATTGATGTTTCCCTCTCTTCCTCCCTCCCTCTCTCTCTAAAATAAATAAATAAAATCTTTTAAAAAATGGAATTGCAAATACTGTTCTGCAATATTCTCTTTTCATGTTGTGAACATCTGTTTATATCTAATGTCTTTAGTAAGGGTGTACTGTATTTTTAAAAAGCCCATCTATGGTTGGACATCTAAGTTGCCTGCATTTTTTTCACTATTGCAAATGACTCTATGATGAACATATTTATAACCAAATCTTATTTTCTTAAGATAAATTCCTATACGTACAAATACTGGTCTGTATCTGTTACTAGAACTTTTTTCCTAGTTGGGAGTCACATGAGTAGGTCTCTGAGTTTCTTTCCCAGAACAGCAACTGAAACGGTTGTGGAAGACACACAAACACCAGGAATTGATACAGTCAGACGCCCTGTGCTAGGACCCAGCAGCTCCTCAGTGCACTTCATACTACCGCCACGCCGAGGAGTTCCGGTTGTCACAGTGCACGTGGTTGATGGGTGGTTTCGGCAGCATCGTTCTCACCCTTCCCGTTGTGCTCCTGTCTCGGGATTTGGGGGAGGGATGACCAATGTCCCCCCAGCTCTGGGGGGGGTGCTTTTTGTTGGGCGTAATTCCATCCCCTTACCTGTGATTGATTTCCGCTAAACTCGTGACCCGGGTTGGTCCAATCACAAGGCTCGGGGCTTGAATCTCACCGTGGGTGAAGAGGCATCCCTTCTCCCTCTGAATGAAGACGCAAGCAGCTCCAGTTGCTGTTGGCAGTCTTCAGTGTCCCCGTGGAGCCAGCCTCAGGGCGACACACATCCTGAGCCGGCCCGTTGCTAGGAACCTGCTGGGTCTAGCCTGCCCGGAAGTGGACCTATTGCTGGACTTGCTGCGTACCTGAGCCAATCCATTCTACCACTCGCGCCCCTTTGAGTCGGGTTCGTTCTGTTGCCGAATGAATGAAACCAGAGTAGGGCAGAGAGATCCTAACACCAGCCTATATTTATTTCTCTTTCCAGCAAATTCTGTCAACTTGCTTATTTTACTTCAAAATAGACCTCTCAAAATAACAGCTTTTCACATGGCCTACTTTAGTCACATCCCACACACTCCGTCTTCTGTCCCTACACAGTGATCCCCACAGCTTGACTCAGGACCCAACCTTGCCTGCCCCTTCACACTTGCCTGTCCAGCTGCCCGCTGGCCATTGCAGATTTTCACACCACAGCTCCACTGGAACGAGGTCTTCACTGAACTCTTGTCCTGGCCTACTTTCCCCTTCCTTCCCCCTCATACTCCCTCACACCCCCACCCCAACCAGTTCTCTGTTCCCCGAGTCTGCGCACCCAGGTATCCCACCTCAGTCTTGCCTGT
>CM052538.1:12762728-12784927 GCA_028533065.1 Trachops cirrhosus
GGAAAGGAAGTAACCTGTCTGGCTTGGAGACCAGATGGCAAACGTAATGATTTTTATTATTCACAAAGAGTATTCTTTAAAGAAAGCTTATTTCCAGAATTTATTGTTCTCATTATATACTAGAATTTTAAATACCAGTTTGGGAATTTCGTTTTTCAGAATGCCTTAAAGCATTTTCATAGAACTCTGATTAACTCTGCCATCTCATTTCTGGGCAGAGATATATATCTCCAAAATAGAATCTGACCTCTTGGCGAAGATAACTCTAAAATGAAATCCGGTGGGATTCACAGAACACTTCGGTTTTGTTCCTTTCGCTGCCTTGTCCTACACAACTTGGCCCAGACGTCACCCGCCACTCCCTCGTTAGTCCAGTGCCAGTGTGACTCTTTGATCCCAAAAATGTACCTTGGCGTTAAATGTGTGACTTAGGCCCCAGCCAGTGTGGCTCAGTCGGTCGGGCGGCGTCCTGCGAACTGAAAGGTCACAGGTTTCATGCCCGGTCAGGGCACATGCCTGGGTTGTGGGTTCAGCCCCCAGTCAGGGTGCCTGCAGAAGGCAGCCAGTTGATGTTTCTCTCTCCCATCCATGTTTCTCTCCTTGTCTATCTCCCTCCCTTCCCCTCTCTCTCTTTAAAAAAAAGAAAAGAAAAAGAAAGCATGGCTCATAAATATGCTCTCTGCGCGTATGCTTGCCTCACCTGAAGGACTGTCAGCTCTGACCTCATTTCTTCCATTTCTGTCTGGTTTTTCTGCTGGTGTCCTTTATTTTGTAGCTTGTTGTGTTGTAGCTGGTAATGGCCCTGATGACTGAACTCTCCTCGTCCATGTGTTGCTTTTACAGTTGACAAGTGTTGTTTGAACTGTTGTGCACACACAACCGGTACAGTAAAATGCTGTAAACCGTAGCTTAAAGTTCATGTATATCACTGACGCTTTAAGAAACTGAGTTGTTCTTGTAAAACATTATGTACTCTTCCTTGCTTAATTTTTTCCTAGGTAAATACAAGTACGTAAAAAGGCCCTGAAAACCTATCACGTACAGATAACTATTTTTATCTGTACTCATTCAGCTCATCTCTTGTGTCATCTTTTATATTTCTCTAAAATGTACATGTAAAATTAGAGAACTTTCACAAGTAACATCTTGATATCTTGCAGTATTCATCCAGAAATATCAGGATCTCAAAAATAAGTCATGAAAGTCAGTGTGTTAAAATGGATTTAAGTAGATGATATTTTTATCATTAAAAAATGTCTTGTGTTTTAGACACTAAAAAGGATTTTGTTAGATATTGGTTTTTTTTCAAGACAGCTTTAAATTGTTCTGAAGAGAAAGAAACCTGGATTACCTCATATCTCGCCAAGCTGTGTCTGTTAGTACACAGCGAAATGCATCGCCCACTATTTAGAAATTCTTAAATCTGATCTGTTAGAAGATGTTAATGACTGAGGCAGAGAAACTGTACTTGATATATATTCACAGTGGTGGCCTTCTTTTCCTTTAGAGGTTAGAAAGAAAAGAGAGGAACAAAAAGCTTCCCAAGAACCGAGCAGATGGAATTGCTTCTTGCCTTTTAAGCATGTTTATGGGACCAATATGTCTGGGTGATACAGTTATTATTGTTAGTCTGTGGAGACCTGGTTTCCGTTTTCTGCCTGGCAGCTGGGTTCCAGTCTAGAGGCTTTGATGTGTGAGGTGTTAAGTATAGTACGCTGGAGAGTGGCAGATTACTCATGAAACTTCGAGCATTTTAAAATAGGCTTAGATAACAGCATAGGTTTGTGCAGAGATGTCTTTTAGGTTTCAAAATACTATTTAACAGAAGGATTTTTAGGTTTAATGATTTCGGTGATCACAATGTATCTAAACTAGTAAAACTGAACAAGAAGTGAAATACCTATTTATTTTTCTCGAATTCACATTAATTTATTCAGTGGTATGTTCTTGTTTTAGTTTTGGCCTTTGCTCTTGCTGACACCAAGAAGATTGTTTTGTGCGATGTGGAGAAGCCCGAAAGCTTGCACTCCTTCGGTGTGGAGGCCCCGGTGTCCTGCATGCACTGGATGGAGGTGACTGCGGAGAGCAGGTAGAGCAGTACCAGGGCCCCGCTGGTCACGGAGGGCTACGCGCCCGGAACTCTCATGGCTTAGAATGGGGGCTTTGGGGAATCTGTACGTTGAGTATGTGTGCACTGCATTTAACTCTTGTTCTTAAGTTTGCCAAGATAAAGATTTTTTATCCTCTCTTAGATTATTTTTTCTCCTGAAAAAAAAATCTGTCTTTTTTATGGAGCAGTGACATCTGAGTGGCCAGGGTTTTTCTTTGTAGTTACTTTTGTAGTTCATATCATTGGTTTATGCTTTCAAGGAATTAGTCAAAATTACTGGCTCGCAAATTGAGGTTCCGTTTTTCTTTTCACCATGTATTCTGTCTAAAGCTTTGATTTTTTTTTTTGTGCCTTAGTAAATATGCTTAGCGTATGAAAAGTGCTAAATGGAGCATTCTGTTTTGATGCCATAAAGGTTATTTTTTGTGTTCGTGGCCCTGGTAGTTTCCTATTTTATGAAAATAATTTTGCCTTAGTCTTTGTAGTCAAGTAATCTACTAGGCTTGCAGTAAAGATGGCCTAAAGGATCAGTGGTTTAGGTAATACTGAAAATAAAAGTGTCTTTTTTGAGTAAATGTGATAATTTCCTTTCCACTAGCTTTTCCTTTCTAATTAAGTTTTAAATGAATATCAAATGAATTTGTCAAATCTGAATATTAATTGACAGCTCTCCTGGGGGGCATTGCTGTATAGGATTGGATAACAAGGATCTAGCCTGGGGTTCGAAATTCACCGTACATGAAACAGTGATTAATCAGTCCATCATCAAATAATCAAGAGTTGCAAATGGTCATGTGGGTTTGTAGAAGGTTAAAGGAGCAGAGTATATTATGTAATTTCTGTCCCTGTCTAGTTTGCTGCTAAGGATATTTCTAACACACTTTTTACAGATAGTTTAGAAATGTTTTGTGGAGATTCCAGGATCTCTTGGGGCACCTAGTTTGTGTTAAAGTGGGGAAAAATGCTTCCCAAGTCACCACTTTTTTATCTTCTCTCTCATTTATTTCCAACCTTATTTGGAGGCAGAATTGAGGGGGAAGGGGGGTAAATAAGATTATTTCAAAGTGCATTGTCTCATCTTATATACCTGCTGGGTTGTCAAATCTCCAAATTTATGTGAGCCACAGAACTCATAATTCAGTGATAAAATAATTGCAGTGTTCTTTAAAATTACTCTCGTACTCAGGTTTAGTGACAATTCTTAGATGAGAGTTAAGAAATCAGACTCTCAGTATCTAATGCTGAATGAATGTTAGTATGTTTCATGTGCTGAGATAATTATTTTCTGCTATTTGTTCCACTAAATGTAAAGTTGGCAGGCTGGGGTTTTTTTTGCAGAAATAAACCTTTTTGTAAATGAAAAATTTCCTACAAATTTTCTACTCTTCTGTTTCTTGTTTGTGGTGGTTATGACTATTTTACATGGTAAAATACACGTGGCATCTGTTTACTTGGTAAGATCCAATGTGTAAAACTTGGCATTTAAAAAGTAGCATTTTATTTAAATGGCAAAAGAGGTAAAACCTTTTGTGTTTTTATAATGCTCATATTTTTTTCTTTTTAGTGTTCTGACATCCTTTTATAATGCTGAAGATGAATCAAATCTTCTCTTACCTAAACTACCTACATTACCAAAAAAGTAAGTGTCAGAGTTTAATTTCATTGCTATTAATCTTGCAGATTTCTCTTTACTTTTTAACACTGTGGCAATTTTCTCATTTGTTTTAAAATAATATATTTCTGTTGAGTACATTTTACCCCAGTATCTGTTTTTCTCTAGTTATAGCAACACCTCAAAAATATTTAGGTAAGATATGCCTTTTTTGTTTTCCAGTAAGATAATATTTTATTATCTGAAGTATATAGTTGAAAAATAACCCAATTTGCTTTTTGTATTTTAGTGAAGAAAATTCTGATGAAATTATTAAGCTTTTGGGAGATGTCAGGTAAATTTTGCGCTTATCTTAAATAACAAGTCTAATTTATTAAAGTTAATATTTGGTATTTGAGGCAGTTTTCAGAGTTTTGAGGGCAGTTCCTTTATTTGTCATATTATTTTATTGCTAACAAATACCTCTGAACAACATACAGACATTAATATCGATTATTTACTTATTTTTGTTGTATGGTCTTTGATTGTATCAAACTTAATATTATAATGTACCTTTGTGTATTTTGATAAGAAGTAAAGGAGATTGAAGCACTGAAAGTTTCTAAAATGTAAATCTAAATATTCAAGGTCTGCAAGTCCATTCAATACACTTAGCATCAGAACCATGGTAAAACTGACGGTGCTTTGTATTAGTTGGAAAGAGGATTGTTTGTTATTGAGAGCATATAAATGCAAACGTCAAAATAATCTATTCTTATTTTACTGTAAACTGATGCTTTCTAGGCGAGAGAAATTGCTGTTGTTCCTTTGAAAGGACAGAATAAGGCTGATGTGATTGAGTGCTGAGTGTTGGTGGGCTTGTTTGATGCTCGTCTGGCCCCCAGGGGAGCTTTAGTGGGCAGACTGTAGGAGAGCAGGAGCGGTTCGCGTCTCGGTTAAAGAGCTCCATCTTCACTGGTGCCTCAGCTTGCTGCATTATTATTTTTAATTAGGCTTAATATTCTGGTCCTTGGAGGCAGCTCTGGTTTTATTGAACTTTACGCTTATGGAATGTTCAAAATCGCTCGAGTCACGGGGGTAAGTATTCCTTTAATATTTTCTACATTGTTTATCTTAGAATATAGCAACTAACTGATTTATGAAAGAAGAATAAAACACTTTTTCCCCCTCAGTTTCAGTTAATCGGAATGACTTGTTCTTAAATGTTAAAAAGGTAATTTTCTTGCTAATATAAAAGTGTTAGGATGTGTGTGAAGATCTGGAGTTATTCATAGACTTAGTTGAGTTTTTCTTTTTAACAAAAAGGTTGATAGGATACACTTGATTATGGTTTAACCTTCTCGCCTTGTGGCAGGTAAGAGCTACAGTTCGTGGTGGGGTGTGAGGAAAGTCATCCGAAGCTGTCCTCTGCCCAATACTGAGTCTCCCACGGTTGCCATGGTTGCCAAGTCTCTGTCTTCTCCATGGCTTTTCCCCCCCTCCCCATAGCTTAATCACCTTACTTTTCCCTAGACGGTAGAAAATATTATAGACACTGTGGAACATGTTTGTTCTCCCACACGTGACTTGGGACCCTTGATCGGGGTCTGTGTGCGTCTGTGCGTCTGTGCCCTTCCTTGTCTGTGCAGCTAGGCAGAGGCGTACCTCCGTCGGTGGGCTGCACATGCGTGGCAGGGCCCAGGCAACGAGTGTCTGCTTCTCAGCCCTCTGTGGACCTTCGTGTCCTGTACTGTAAGCAGATGCAGGGTGGCGGTAATACCAAACATAGTGGGGGTTTGACTGTCTTACAGATTGTTGGTACTTGTCTCGCATTGTGTTTATCGAGTGATTTGAAATCGTTATCCGTGGTCACAGAAGTGTCTGCCTCTGGTGCTGCCGAAGTTTCATACTTTCAGGTGAGTGTTGAAACCTGATAGCAAAAAGTAAATATATTTTTTAAAGGGTTTTTTTTTTATCTATATCATCCTAGGGGTTATTACAACAAAAAGCAAAACATTGACTTGGCGTTTTAAATCTTAACCTGTGGAATCTTATTATAACAAATGCTTTGTTCTTATTCCCGGGGCCCGGTATAGTTTTCACAAAAACAGTGTTTTGATGGTCAATTAAGGGCCATATTAATTGGTTGCTATACCAGTTCATCTTTGTACCATATTTTCTCAGGGCTCCCTAATAATAGTAAAAGCTAATATTTGCCAAGTACTGAGGGGTTCAGTGTAATTCATTTGAATCCTCATAGCAACCTAGTAGGTGGGTACTGGGATCATCCCCGTTTTATAGATGATGAGTGGGCACACGGAGAGACTGGGCAACCTGCGTGGTGTGGCAGAATTGGAGGGGGTGCTGGGCAGTCTGGCTCCAGAGACTCTGCTCGCTAACCGACTCATTGCTTCTGCTGGTGTAGATTGTGGAAGCCGCCTGGAGCCGGTAGCTGATTTTGATGATAGCCTTGCTTTCAAGAAAATCTTCCCGAGATTTTCATCTCAGATAGCCCAGCCTCTTAGCTTACGTATGCATTACCTCTCCAACAGAAGTAGGACGAGAGAGAGGCCGTATGCAGTGTGCATGAGCTTCCCAGCAGGCCTTGTGTTCACAACGTCAGAAAACTCCCAGGAACAGTTGTTAAAATTTGCTCTTCCTCTGTGAAAATAGGATTTTCATTTGGTGCTATAAGAAAATGATTCACTATTTCTTTGAAGTTTGCAATAGAAATTTTTAATAACAGCTTGATTGAGATGTAATTCACATAATATTCAGTTTATATTTATCAATAGCCTATAATTTCTTTAAAATTGTTTATGTATATTTATGATGATCTGTTAAATTTCTCATAGCAGTGTTACCAAACAGATTAGTACAGCTATTTCAGCTACGTAAAAGGGGTTGCTCACTTAGGGAGGCCGAGCTGTTAAACACAGCAGACAGAGAGTGCCGAGGTTTTGTTCTGTTGGTCTCAAAGCTGTTATGCTCAGAAGGAGCAGGTGTAGTGTCTCTGATGACACGGAGTTAGACCTCGACTCGTTTGAACTGGTAGGGACTGCTTTATTCATTTTTTAAAAGTTCGTTAGTTGAGGTGTAATTGGCTGTAACTTTAGTTTCAGGAGCACGTCGTAATTGTGCGATGTCTGTACACACTGCGGAAGGACCACGCCATCACCGACTGTGCTCGCCCTGCCGTGCACAAGCCCCCGTGATTTGTTTATTTTATAACTGCACGTTTGCACCAGGGATGGACTGATTTAGCTGTTAAAAGAACTAAGTGTAAAAAGGGTACAGGGGCTAAGAAGTGCAAATTGGCCATTAAAAAATAGTTGTGAGGATGTGCCGTGCAGGGTAGTGGGTGGAGGCAGTGCCGTTGGAGTAAGTGCGTGTGATGATGTCGGTGGGAACTCGGCTTATTGGGGCGGTCGCTTCTAAGGTACATAAATAATGTCTGATCACTGTGCTGTGCACCTGAAACTGATGTAATGGTGAATGTCATAAAAATTTTTAAAAACTGAAGTGCGTCTGATTGCGACTCACTTTATTATTTTGATTTTACAGCTTGAAACCAACCTGTTGTACTCCTTCCTACCTGAAGTAACTCGGATGGCCAGAAAGTTTACTCACATTTCAGCTCTTTTACAGGTATTTATTTATAGCTTGTTTTACGTGAATATATACTATGTTTCTAATGTTCTAGAAATAAAAAAAGTTGACAATTTTATTTCGTAAAGCTAACTGTGGCAAAGTTGTCTAATCTGATAGATAATCTTATAATGTCCATTAAAGCAAGAAAAAGAAATTTAATTGATAATCTTCTCCCACCCATCTCTATTTCTCTGCCCCCAAAAAAAAAGAAAAGAAAGAAAAATTAATTTAAATCTTTTAAAATATTCCCACAAATAATATCTTGGAATTTTAGAAGTTTTGTAAGAAAGTATATGGAAAACAGCCATCTCATCAGTGAGCTTTTGTGCTTAAGAAACCCATCCCAAATTAGCTCCCGATTCCGTAGGTTGGTGTCCCAGTGGACAGTTTGGGCTGGGCTCAGAGGGAAGGTTCTGTCGACCGGGACCAGGTGCAGCTCATCTCGGTGGGCTTGGTCGTGTGTGGGGAGTCCCCTGGTTGATCTCACGTCCCGTAGCTGTGATGCTCCTGCAGGCCCCACATCCTCGTCGCCCCGCAGGCTAGCCCAGGCTGTTCACCAAGGGGAGGCAGAGGCAGGGATGTGCAGGGTGCGTGTGGAGGCGCACAAAGCCTTTCAGGGCCTTGCACTCACAGCGTCCCGTCTGCTTTGTGCTGGTCACCCAAGGCACAAGCCCAGCCCAGATTAAGGACTGGAGAAACCCTCGCTGTGTCTGGATAGAGCAGCTACATGGAACTGTGGCCTTTTCCCCCCCAGTCTACTGCAGTTACTAATTTACTTGATGCCAAAGCTTTCTGGAGACCAGAATCTTTTTAATGGTCCTGTGTGAAAATTGAGTGACTGACTAAACCAGCATTTCGACAGTATGTGTACCTAAAACATATCTGTAAAAAGCTGGAGGATAAAGTTTTTACTGGATAAAAACTTAATTTAGAGATGTTTGATAGTTAAGTGATTATCAAGTGTTAGCTGTGGTCTTTTTTTCCTCGGGTTTAACACAGTTAAAAGTGGTTGAAAGTAAATTCTGGATTTCTTTGAGACAATTGACAGGAGGAAGCACGTATTTTTTTTAGTTAGTGTATTGCTTTAAAGACCTTTTACCGTATTAATACTTTCTTCTTGTTAATAGTATATAAATTTGTCACTAACGTGTATGTGTGAAGCATGGGAAGAAATACTGATGCAGATGGATTCTCGTCTCACCAAGTTTGTGCAGGTAATATACCTGAAGAAGTTTCCTGCACCTTAAAGAACGTACTTACCATGTGAGGTACATGAGAAAAACCAGTCTGACTTGTAAAAGGCTGAGATCGGGATTTCTTTTAAATGCCTTGGTTTAACCTCAGGCTATTTTCTCAGAGAGGGAGGACTCTGTTCCCATTGGTCCAGCTTAGGGGGGCCAGGATTGTGAGGTGGGGCGGTGGGCTGGAGAGGGGGAAAGGACAGGTGTCGGGAGAGCTGACGGGCTGTTTCCCAGTAACTCATACGCACATAATCAGTTTAAATGTGGATCCGAGGGAAGCTTAAGGAAGAGAAAGGGGGTCGTGCTTCTGTAATTTGGAATGAATATGCTTATAATTTAAAACGCACGCGTAATCTTCTCCTTTGTGTGTAGGAGAAGAACACGACCACGTCGGTGCAAGACGAGTTCATGCACTTGCTGCTGTGGGGCAAAGCGAGGTAACCCGCCCGCGCCAGGAGCTTTCACTTGTATTTCAAAAGTTACTCATTGTGAAAAAAATTGTAAAGCCTGGTACACGAGGACAAAAAAGAAAGAACATATACATCTTTCTAGGCTTTTGTGTGCGCACATACTTGTTTATGTAATCATGATCGTTTTTTGTGTATATACTATATACTATATGTTTTAAATATATAAAAGTTTAAAAATTTTCACATAGCCAAATCTTTTTCTTTTATAGTACCTGCCTTAGCATTATTCTTAGTGTCATTCTTAAAAAGACCTTTCCCATCTTAAGATAGTCAAAGATGGATCTGTATTTTCTTCTGATGTGTGTGTTTTATTGGTTGGTTTTTATTCCATTTACCTGTCCCGGGTGTGATTTACGTGGTTAAGCGCTGTGGAAGACTTAGCTTTCCCCCTAAAAGTTGAGGTCATTGCCCAGTACAGTTCCTGAGCGTCACGCCCGCCGCTCACTGCTGCGTCAGCCTGCGGTGCGTCCCCGCGTGCGCTCGGTCTGTCTGGGCTTCGTTTCCGTGTGAGCGCCACAGGCTCTCAATTTCTGCCGGGCTGTTTCTTTTTGTTTATTTTGTTTAAAAATCTTGTTTGTAATTTGACATTTAAAAGTTTTAAGTGATTCGTTCAGATTTTGACTAGGGAAGACTAAAAATACTCTCTTTGTCATTGTAGTGCTGAACTTCAGACCCTCTTAATGAACCAGTTAACAGTAAAGGTGTGTGTGGTTAAAGAGGCTGTGTTTCAATAGCCACGAACACAGTCTTAATTTTTTTTAGAATAGCATAGAATACCCTAACTTGCATATTAAATGTATTTCTTCTCTTGATTAGGGCTTGAAGAAGCTCGGCCAGTCTATAGAGTCATCATATTCCAGCATACAGAAATTGGTTATAAGCCACTTACAGAGGTATGAGGGTGATGTGCAGTTTCTGGTAGTGCACTAACGTGTGCTGGGCGCCGGTCTTTCTGCAGCCTTCTCTGCACCATCTGCCATTCTCTCTTTGAGCCTTTTCTCACTGAAATTACTGCACTGGCATTTGAGGAGGGTCTTGGAGTACCCCAGATAAAAGGAATCGATCTTACAGTTCCACTTTATGGACTGGTTTCTCACCCACCCATGAAGTATATTGTGAATGGGGCATGTACCCTTTTTTGAGCAGTGAATTTGAGTATGTTTGTGTATCATTTTTAAGTTTACAAAGCATGTTATGTACTTCTGCATTTAATACCTTGGGAAGGTGTTGGTTATGATGACCCTCATTTTACGTAAGAAGGACTGAGGCTCAGAAAGGTCGTATGACTGGCCCAGAGTTAGAAAGTATCAGAGCCAAGACTTTCTCCCCCATCTTCAAGTCTCCTGCTGTTTCCCTCCCAGCTGCCCCAGTGAAGCGGTTGGCCAGTGGACGCGCTCACTGTTTGACTTAAATTTTTGACAAAGCCCTTATGCTGAGTCCCCGAGCCCTTTGTAACCTTTTCCTTGGATTCTTGCAGCACCCTTTGGACCAGTCTCCCCCAGTCCACCCTGTACCCCTCAAATGCATTCTCCACGGTGGATCTGATCATGTTACTCTTGCTTAAAAACTTCCAGCGCCTTCTTAGTCCCGAGGCCTTCCCATGGCCTTTACACACCTGCCTCTCTGCTTCACTCACACTGGTGGCCTTCTCAGACCTGATGTTCTTTTCTACCTGATGCCTCTCTGCATCCCACCCACCTTCTGGAGCACTCAGCCCTGCTCTTCACCGCACTCCTCAGCTCTCAGCTCAAATATTGCGTGTTCAGAGAGGCCTTCCCTGACCCCCAGCTTAGCTTAGGTTCTTCTGTTACTCCTGCACGCCATGCCTGCCCTTCAAGGCACTCGTGGTGGTTGGAGACGCAGTGTCTGTGTGTTATGACGAGCTTCCCCGTTGGACTGTCAGTGCCGCAAGGACCCCTCCGATTCATTCACCGCTGTGCACCCAGCATCCAGCACGGCACCTGATCCAGAGTCGGAGCTCACAGATGTTTGTGGAACGTTACATACGTAGCTCTTGGGAGAACAGGATGAGCACGGGACGGTCTTAGAAGCGCCATTTGATTCTTACAAGATTTAATCATGTGGTCATGTCTTCTCAGCAGTTGATGACCAAGGGATGCTGCTACAGTTTTTAGAGATAATCTTGAAATAATTATTTCTCATGGGGAAAAATTAAAGTTACTTTCAGTTTGTATTTCTGAAAATTGAGGAACGTTCGGGCAAGGTGGTGGCCGCCTCCACCTTGCTGACTGTAATGGTGCCAATTCATTTCTGCTCTGTCTCGACAGCGGCTCGGAGTCCTTGTTGTACCATTTGAGTGAACTGAAAGGAATGGCTTCGTGGAAGCAGAAATACGAACCTCTCGGATTAGATGCTGCAGGGATTGAAGGTAGCGATTTCATTTTTGTCAGTAGAGTACATTAAACACACTTTCCTCACTTGACAATTGATATGCACTGATTTATTTTTAGATGCTATTACCGCTGTGGGCTCTTTCATCCTCAAGGCAAACGAACTTCTTCAGTGAGTATTTGGGACACATGAAATCACTGACCTGAGAATATTGCATTTTTTACTTACAAATAAGAACCTGGCAGTTGTCTGTCATGATTTTCTTAAAACAAATTTTAAAGTTTGCATCAAATTTATACCTCTTCATGATTAAAACCAGCTAATAGCACAGTGGTTTCGTAACGAAAAGCAGCCTTTTCCTGTCCCCTGTCCTCACCCCAAGTACTGCCTCTTAACATTTTAACTCTTGTAACTGTTTCTGTTTTTAGTTCTTCTGTAATATTCCTGAATTGCATGACTAATACACTTCTTTTACTCGTTAGTTTTTAGAAATTATTCTTCTCTATGTTTTTGTGCGTTTTTCCCAGACTCTATTTCCTTTTTTTTTTTTTTTTGCACTGTCTGTCTGTATCACATTCTTAGGTTCTTTCCCTGTCTTAAGGGTAGTGTCATCTCCCTGGGACCCCCTCCATCCCTGACGCCTCCTCCTTCAGCCCCCCGGCCCCAGCCTGGACACTGCATTCCAGCCCTCCTGCCAGCCACCCCACGGGCATTTTCGTCATCGCTTTCGTGGGTTAGATCCGGACTTCCGGGGTTTCCTATGTTTCTTGGTTCATTTAATCCTTTTTGCTGGACTGCATCCTCCATTACTTGCTCCGAAAGCACATCCGTGAGGGTGAACCTTCTGTGTCCCTTTGTGTCTGTTCTCCTGCCTTCACACGTGACTGATGGGCTCCACTGGGTGCGGGGTTGAAGGGGAAGTCATTTTCTCATAAAGCCTTGAAAGCCTTGCTCCACTGTATTCCAGGCTTTGTGTTGCTAATGAAGGTCTGGTGCTTCCGACTCCTTCCTTTGTGGGGCATTTTTTCCTCATCTCTAAATTCTGGAAATTTCACAATAGCACTTTTAGATGTGGATCTTTTCGTTCATTGTGCTGATAATAAGAAAATGGTCATTTTAACCTGGATTCTATTTTAATATTATTTTAATAATCTCCTCTTTTTTCTTTTACTAGAAGTTTGTTCTAGAAATCTAATCTAATCTAATAGACTTCATGGATTCATTTTCTATGGAAAAGCAAAGAAGTAAACTTTTTTTTCTTGTATTTTTCATGTTTTCGTCTTTTCTGTTTTTTGAGGAATCTTGACAATTATAAAACACTATCATTTATCAAAAAACATTTGCTGAGCACTTAACTATGTTGTAAATACTGTGCTGGATGCTGAGGATATAGCAGTGAGCAAACTAATCAAAATTCTTGCCTTCATGAATCTTAGGTTCTAATGTGAAGAGACAGGCAGTAAAGAAATGAATAATTAAAGTACCTAGTGTGTGGGATGGCGATGGGTAGTGGTGAGAGAAACCGAGCAGGGGAAAAGACCTTGGGCATGCCTAGGGATCGGGGTGCCGTTTACACAGGTGGTCAGAGAAGGCCTCACTGGAAAGGTGAGGTCGGGAGAGATGGGGGTGGGGGGGGTGAGCCTTGCTGATATTTGGGGGCTAAACAGACCGCGAGTGTAAAGGCCCTGAGTTTGGAGCGTGCCTGGCGTGTCGAGGCCCTCCGGAGGCACCCCAACTAACGTGAACGGAGCGACAGCGTGTGGGCTGGGAGAGGTCTCAGCGACGGGCCAGGCTGTGCAGGGCCCGTGGGCAGCTGTGAGGGCTTTGGCTTTCCCCCTGGGCGTAATGAGAGGCTCGTAGGGAGCAGTGGAGAGACAGGATGAGTTACATTTTGAGAAGATCCCTCTTGTTACTTATTTAGTGTTGTGAGTAGATTCTAGGAGGGAGAAATGGGGGGTCAGAATCCGGAGTGGCCAGAACTGGGTATATTTTAAGAGCAGAAAGAATGAGATTTGAGGCGTGATAAAGGAGGCGTGGCGATCGTATGTGGAGTCGTGGGAAACTTCGAGTTTAGGCCCCGAGCACCGAGAGGAGTGGAATGGACATTTGCTGAAGTGGGGAAGACTTGGGGAGTGCACATAAATGTATGTGTATTTTGTATTCCTCAGTTTGCGTTATCTGACACTTTTTTCGTGATTATATTCAGGTTATGCATCCCAGGCCAGAGTGCTACGTAATTGGTGGGGTGTGCCCCTCAAGGTGGCACATCCAGAGGCAAACGATACCTGTCTGCCACTCCTTCGTGGCGTCAGTTTTGATCACCCAGTCAGTGTGTTCAGTGCATTAAACTGGAAGTGTCTGTTAGCTGCACTGGTAGAGCTGTCCAGTGCGCGTTGACGGTCGGAGACTAGCGTTCAAGGGAGGGGTCTGGGCTGGAAATGTGAATTTGGGAGCCGGCAGCACGTTGGTACTATTTCAGCCCTGAGCCTGGATGAAGTAGGGACTTTGCTTAGAGAAAAGGAGAGATCTGAAGCTGAGTGATGGGCATCCCGGCACGAAGAAACGGATTGGATGGGGACTGGCAAAGGAAGCAGGAGGCAGAAGACCAGGGGTGTGGGGTCCTCCTCGGATCTCTTCGAGGACATAATGAAAAATTTTTGCTGCTCCCTGAGTTACCTTCATTCACTTTCTGGGTCACTTAGTGTGTCTTGGTCTCTTACTGCAAGCTTCCTCCCAGTACCTGGTGCTGGGTGGTTTGTTTACTCGTACTTAGTCACGAGGCAACTGGAAGTTGCTTGGAGTCTCTGGGTTCAAGCCAGTGTGAGAGCCCGAGTGTGCAGGGCTGTGCTGAGTGCAGCCAGTGCCCACACAGGCCTGCCCCGGCTCCTCCCCAGCTTCTCCCCAGCTCCTCCTGGTTCATTCTGTTTCTTCGGAGAACCCTGTGTTTGCGCTCTGCCTGCAAGGTGAACCCCTCGGCTTTTTGGGAAAGGACATACCGACCACTCTGTTTTAGTTTGTCCTGCTGCGTCCAGCCCCACGTGTCATCCTGGTGACTTCCGTTGAACCTGACATTTCTGAGGACCCGAGCATCTGTCTGGCTCCTCGCTGCCCTCTCTGCGTTGTCTGGCACGTGGCTGCCTCTGTTGCGCTTCAGCTGTTACCAGTCCCCCTTCAGCTTTAGACATTTCTGAAATTTAATTGTTTCCTACTGCCCTCTTTTTCCATGAGTTCATAAGACGTACATTCCTTCCCCCACCAGCTCAGCATCATGTGAATGGGGTTTGAGAGGGTAGAGGTCGTGGAGGTCAGTGCTCAGTCAGACACAAGAAAGGAAAAGCGACAGTGTTAAGCTTTCTGTGATTAAGCTTTCAGTATGAATGAAAGGTGGTTTAACTTTTTTCCTCTTTGAGATAATTAGGTATAGCATTATTTTACATTATAGATGGAGAAACTTGAGGCAGTGGAAATTTTGATGTTAGCCAGAGGTTACCTGGGATTAGGGTGAAAGTATTGATAGGGTGAAAGTGTAAGATACAAAGGAACTTTTTTTCCTTTTGCTGCAAGAGAGTTTTGATCACATTGCTTAGTGACATAAGAGATGTGACAGCCTTAAGTCAGGGGTTTTACTGGGTACAGAAACGTTAATGACAATGACCCACCTCTCTAGTAGTGAAATGAGACTTAATGTTTGGAAGGGGCTTTGAGGTTTAGGAATGAAAAGTGCAGGTGTTATTTAAGCTGAAAGAGATTTTTAAAAAAATGATAACCCATCTATATATTCAGAAACAGTTTCATCAACATGAAGAAGACTTCCAGTTTTAACAGTTACTTTTGGGGCTACATTTGTGTTAAGCACAGGAAATTTAATTCTTGTGATCCATTATAGTAAAGGCAAAAAATTAACTTCCAAAAATAATATTTAGTGATGTCAGAGGTATTGACATAATACAAATTTATAATAATGATTTTCTGTTGGGGTTTTCTTACTGACCAGTGAGTATTTTTTGTTATGAAAACTGTTTTTTTTTGTTTTATTTGCAAAGTTAGAAAAGGATTTCTTACTTTTACTGAATGTTAGAAGAGACTATTATAGTATGTGGCAAGGCTGTTATAACCAGTCAAAATTGGAGTTATTTGCGTTATTTTTTAAGAGAATCAGGATTTGAAAGTTTTTAGGTGTGTGTTTGATGTCATCCAGATAGGATATATCAGAACAGTGAAAATCACTATATTCCACAATTGAAAAATGTTACATGAATCCTATGTAATAATTTCATTTTTGATTTATTTTTATCTTTTTAGAGTTATAGACAGTAGTATGAAAAACTTCAAAGCATTTTTTCGGTGGCTGTATGTGGGTAAGTTAAGTAAAGTATTCTTGTTATTGTTAACACTTTTTAAAGAATTGTAGCAGTATCAGTTTAGAATATTTCACTCACTCTAGTAAATTTCAGACCCTCTGAAAGCAGAGAGAATAGAATAAAAGAACCCCTTCTCCCCTTCACCCATGTCACCTGTGTCCAGAACGCGGCCAGCTGTATTTCTCCTGTGCACTCGCCCCCCGCCCCTGCAGGTGTAACCTGCCGCGGTGGCTGTCTCTGTCACTCCCTGATGATGAACCTTCTTACCTTGTACCGGCTCCTTGGGTTGGAATGACAGCTTGGAAGCCCCGCTCTCTATTAGGCATCGTCAGGGTTAGAATTAATAGAGAATTAATAGAGAGAGGAAGAAACAAGACACAGCCTCGCCCCCAAGCAGCGGAGCTCCTGTTTCCACACTGGAGTCTTCCGTCCCTAGATCTGTGCAGGCTGTGCGACAGCCGCGGGCCGCAGGTGGCTACTTAAGTCAGTTGGAACGATACACAGTTAGATACTCAGTTCCTTAGTCGTGCTTGCCCCAATTGCAGTGCTCGGACACAGGTGGGCAGGGGCTGCCACCTGGGACAGCACACAGAGCACTTCCATCACTTCTCTTGGGCAGCGATGCCGCAGCTAAGTGGAACGCGGACCACCTGTGGCCTTTTTCGTGTTACCACAGGGTCTTTGCATTTGTAGGTAATTAACAGGTATTTATTAACTTGATATTAAGTATTTTAAAAATATTTCTATTTACTTATATTTAGAGAGAGGGAAAGGGAGGGAGAAAGAGGGAGAGAGAAACATCAATGTGTAAGAGAGACATTGATCAGTGGCCTCTTGTACACGCCCCGACTGGGGGCCAAACCTGCAAATGCAGGCATGCGCCCTGGCCAGGATTCGAACTGACAGCCTTTCACGTTGCGGGATGACGCCCGGCCAACTGAGCCACGCCAGTCAGGGCTTGATGTGAAATACTTTAACACTCACTTCACAGTATATGCATATTTTACTTAGGCCCATTTGTACTGTTATTTTTGTGACCTCTCTTAAAATCTTTGAAATAATCCAGCATACATTTCCCTCCAACATATGCATAATTTAGTTGTAAATGGAATTTATCCCACATTTGTTAAAATTCTAAAGAGTAAAATAGAAACTAAATTACTTGTAATGTGCTAGCATCCTTTAAACAAATGTCCAGATTTTCAATTCTGATGTTTTAAAAACAGACTTCATACTTGTGAGCCTCATATAGTCATTTTTGGTAAAATAATGAATTCCATTGCAGATGTTGACTTGGTAATTCCTAGATTTTTCTCAAAACCGTACCAACACCAGCCAGAGTGGGGAGCCAGAGAGTTTCTGAGGCCAGCCTGTTTAATTGATCAGAGATGCTAATTAGAATGAATTACAGAAACGCTGGAAATAATTTTCTGTTACAGAAGTAGTGGTTTGGTTTACTTGTAATTAGTGGGGTAATTTAGGCGGTTTACAGTCTTACTGCACGTCCTAACTAATAAGAAGCCGGCTGGAAGAGCAGTGAATTTCCGCTCAGTCCTCATCATTCGAGCGGACGCGGTGGGAAGCCCGCCGGGCTGGGCACCGGAGACCTGGTTATACTCTGGCTCTGCCGCTGGCTGGCTCTCTACGCTCGGTTTGCTCCTTTGTAAAATGTCGTCCTGACAAGGCAGGGGCTTCTTCTGTACTGCTGCATCCCTCGCACCTCTGCTACTCTCAGTAGGTTTTAGGTGGATAAATGGATGAGTGGAAATAGATTATGGCTGGTTTTACCGATTACTTAGAAGTTTGAATTAAAAGTGTTTTAAAGATAATCTGAATGTGCAGAAAAGCATGTCCAGCATGCTTTTTCCTGACCAAACACAGGGAGCACATTCCAACACTGTGCAAGAGCACACGCAGCATCCTTCATCACTTACATGGGCGTAACACAGAAACACAGTATTGGTGAACACAGCCCTGTGGGGGGACCAGGAGTCAGCCACAGATGCTGGATCAGGGTTCTCCAGCCCCTGGGCCACGGGCCACAGACCGGTACCAGTCCACGCCTGACAGCACCTGGGCCACACAGCAGGAGGGGAGCTTGAACGTAATGTGCTTGAATCATTCCGAAACCATCCCCCCACCGCTCTGTCCGTGGAAAGATTGTCTTCCACGAAACCAGACCCTGGTGCCAAAAAGGTTGGGGACCGCTGTGCTAGGTTAAAGACTATATAAAGATATGTAAGTGCATGTATACCCACATAAATTTTAGTGTAAATGGCTTTATGTAGCAAAAAAGTCCAAGGGAAGGAAACACAGCTGTTTGGTATTCTAAGGGTTTTGGAGGAAAGAAGTACTTGCAGATTTTAAGAGAAGAAACATCACCGGGTTAGAGAGTAGAATCCCAGCAAATGTCGTCTTAGCACAAGGCAGCAGTTACATCTGTTTGTCTGGAGTGGCATTGGGTTAGGTTGAAGGGGAAAATGAAAAATAATTTGTTTGTGACCCTTTAGGTTTTTAAAAAATTGTATTAAACTTACTGCAGTGACATTGACTAATGAGATTATGTGAGTTTCAAAGGTACAGTTTTGTAACACATCATCTGTATATTGTATTGTGCGTTTACTGCCCAAAGCCAAGTCTCCCTCCATCACTATATCCTACCCCTTCACCCTCCCTTTAGTTTTTAGAAGAAAAGAAGTTTGCCTTGATGAAAAGAAGCTGTTGAAAATTGAAAATTTGGTCCAGTGAAACACATTTAGTCTCGGAAAAGCATCTGTAATTACAATTATGTTTGCAATTTCCCTTTAAAAATAGTTTTCAAATTTATGTTTTCAGCAATGTTGAGAATGACAGAAGACCACGTGCTTCCTGAGCTGAATAAGGTAGTATGTAACAGTGTGTTTCCCTAACATGCCGCCGGTGGCCTGGGGGAGCTCAGCTCTGCCGGGCCTCTCGGTGCTCGTGTCGTACATACAGTTACCAGTTACTGGGTTGTCGGGCTGCACACATGAGACAGGTCTTGGTTAGCCTTGTTTTCTTATGTCCCAGAACATCTTTATTATGGCTCCTAATTTTACAAGATTTAACCTTCTTAAATCTTCGGTGCATTTTTATTTTCCTCGGAGATCTGGTACTTGGATATTCCCACCTATGTTGATGTCTGTAAGCCCCATTTCTTGCTGACTGCAAGGATTGTGGCAAGAAGCCACGCAGTCTCTTTCCGGCAGAGCTTACAGAATAGGGCAGAGTTCCCACTTGGTCCCTGCGGCTCGCTCATCCACCCCTGCCCACACCGATTCAGGCGGTTTAGGTAATCGGGAGCCCGGAAGAACGGAGAGCAAGGGTCTGCACCTCAGCACAAAGTAGGTCTTGTGTGCTGTGGGTGACTGGACTTGGAAACCAGGCAAGTTCACCTTAGTGGTTCTGTGACATCACTCTTACTGTTCCTTGGGGAGATAAAATATGTTAATTGTTGGGAGGGACCTAAATGTGTACTTTTTTAAGGGCTGAAGGTAAGGTGAAGGGAGGGTCATTGCCGGAAGCAGAGGCCAGTGCTGAAGCAAGCAAAGCTGTAGAGAGCAGCCCTTAACTCAGGTGAGGCTCCTTATCTGGGCTGACGGTCCCCACTCCTGAAGGAGGGACTCTGCACGCGTCTTAGCACAGGGGTAACATAATGAGCAGCCTGTGCCGGGAGGAGTGCAGAGGCCGTGGCCTCTCAGAGTGGAACGTGGGCTCAGATGTTGAGTCACGTGCTCCTCAGAACCCCAGGATTTCTATGTTCAGAGCTACATCACCTGGATTTCTGCTGATGCAGCTTTGAAGGAACTTTGCTTACTTGGCCTGTGGCTTTTGGCGGGTAGTATAAAAGTCACATTTATCATTACATGGTATTTCTATTATTGGGAAGCTTTCTTTTACCTTGATTTGTTTTCTTTTTGTTCCTTTTTGTTTTAATAGATGACTCAAAAAGATATCACATTTGTTGCCGAATTTCTTACTGAACATTTCAATGAGGTAGGAAATCGGTATTTCTGTAATGCTGGCTTTTCTTAATAATTGCAGTAAACCTGGGTAATGGTACGAAGTAGTCAAATTTAATCCTATTTAATTGAAGTCCTTAGCAGTTATGCTTTTTAAACTGTTGAGCTGACTAATGGCAGTGCGTGTTTATGAAACGAAGCCTGTAAGTTGAACTTCTGTTTGTATGTGTATCTTCCAGTCCATAACAGAAAAGAGTAACTGCCACCAACGGCTCTCTTAAAAAATAAATTTTTGGTTTAAATATGAGATTTGTGTATGTGCGTGTGTGAGCTGACTTATGAATTGAACTGTATTTATCCTCTCCAGGCTCCAGACCTGTATAATCGGAAAGGAAAATACTTCAATGTTGAAAGAGTCGGTCAGGTACGGGCTTTGGATTCAACTCAGTTATTTTTTTAATTAAAAAATAATAATTTTAAAACACTAGCAGTGTTAGTCTTTATTACCCAGAGTTCATGGAAAGTAATATAAAGCCAGTTATACTTGTCTAGTAGCCACGCCCTCTTAGTGAATTAGCTAAATGGAGCAGTTTTTAAACTTTTTGGTCTCAGAACCCTTTTACATTTTTAAAATTATTGAGGACCCTAAAGATTTAATGTGGGTTGTGTCTACAATGGTAAATATTATTATGTATTAGAAATTAAACAGATTAAAATATTTCTTAAGTCTCTTAAAATAACAGTAGCTGTTTAAAAAAAATAACAGTTCTATTACATGCTAATATGAATATTTTCAATGAATAGTTATATTTCAGAAAATAAACTTAGTGGAAAGTGGTATTGTTTTATAATTTTGAAAGTCTCTTATATCTGGCTTAACAGAAGACAGCTAGATTCTCATATCTTCCGCAATTAATCTGTCATGATACGTTGTTTTGGTTAAGGTGTATAAAGTCTGGCCTCCTACAGGTGTGGTTGGCAAAGGAGAAGGATTTTAATAGCGTTGTAGATAACTGTGGGCATCGTTGACCCTGCACCGAACACTGACGAGTGATGGTACCCTAAAGGCTAGTTTCAGTGTGGACTCTAATGCCTCGGTGGCCTCTGCGTACTCTGACACGTTGGAATCCACTCGCCGACCTCGCCCCCAGATGGACCCATGACCCGGGCCTGGTGTTGTAATGCCATGGGCTGGCCACTGGGAGATGCGGGCTCACTGAGCGCTGCAGACCTCGAGTGTGCCCCTGGCACCTTCCTCCGCGAAGGGCCCGAAAGTCAGAGTCCGCTCCTCGGGCACCAGTCCCGACGGCCCTTAGGTACTGAGACGCTGTCAAGCACTCGTGGCAGATACAGGTTTTTCAGAATTTTAATTTTCGTGTACATGTTCAAATTTTATCATGGGCAACCAGTGCTGGCAGTTGTTTTGCTTAAAGTGGCAGACTCACCTTACTTGTTTTCAAGAAAATATCTGCCAAATACCCAAAATGAATAATCACAGTTTTTCTGCCAGTCATTCTTTCATGTAAATATGAGATTCCATGAACCACAAAACTGCCTGGCTTGAGTCACAACTGCATTTTCCTAGCTGCTTCCCCTCATGGCAGCCGTGCGCTTCGGTGTGCAGCGAGTGCCTTATGTGCACTGCCCAGCCTCATCGCACAGAGTGTTAGGAATGCTTGTACTCAACGGCCAAGCTCTAGTACAATGCGTGATTTCAGTAGCGTCACCAGAGATCAGTGAAACTGGGAGTGTGTGGCAGGAGGAGGACAGTGGCTGCTGGTAAGTTTTGGTGCCACTGCTGTGACCCTCATGACAGTGCCAGAGATTTCCCCACCTGTGCCTGTGACTGTCAGTGCAGATGTCGTCACGGTGCGAAGGGCAAAGGACGTCTTGCCCAAGGCTGGTATAACTGTGAAAGTAGTACTGGCCTCAGGAACCCCCGACACCGTCTGGGGGACTCCCCGGGGCCCGTGGACTGCGTGTCGAGGACCGCTGCTGTAGAGGAGATGGACCGTTCGTTCTGTTCAGACTAACTTACCGACGTACGTGCACAAGCTTAAAACACGCTTCCTGAAAATGGGACTCAAAGTTCAGATTCAGCCTATGGTCTCTGTATGTACAGCATTCTGATCTCTTAGTGGTTAGCAGTGTCTTTAGTTGCGTGGCACTTAGCAACTTTTGGTCACCTCACCTAGAATAACAGCAATGCCCTTTCCAAGAGGGGTTGGCAGTAAAACTAACTTATTAAATAGAAGAATGATAAATACAAACAGCTTTTGAAACCTGACGTCTTTTGTTTCCTGCATTTACGTTTTCGATCCTGCATTTCTAGTACTTGAAAGATGAAGACGACGACCTTGTGTCGCCCCCTAACACAGAAGGAAACCAGTGGTATGACTTCCTTCAGAACAGCAGCCACCTTAAAGGTATTTCCCAGACCAAG
>CM052538.1:12791324-12813651 GCA_028533065.1 Trachops cirrhosus
AGAGAGACTGTGAGGGGCTGCAATGCCTTTTTTCTGCAGCCTTGGTTATGGCTTGCAGTGGGGCTGGGACCAGAACCCCCAAATCTGACCTCCGAGATGTTCATGGTTTTGCCCAAGACAGCACTGCCAGCAGGGTGCGGCACACGTCATGGCCTCTGGAGGAGCTTCTCGCGTGTGGTCAGGCCGCGTAGAGACAGCAGCTGTGCCCTCTCCCTGGAAAGGTCCCAGAGGGGCCAATAAGATGCATTGGTGCTGTGGACATTCTCGGTCCCAGTTCATCGGGAGGACTTCACAGCCTATTGGTCTGAAGACTTCCAGTGGGTAAAAAAGGCTCCTGCCAAAAATCGAGAGCAGGTGAGCTTGGGCAGAGGCCGAGAAAATGAACTTCAGAATGAGCACACGGGCCAAGCAGAGGGCAGATGTGCAGGTGGCAGTGGGGAAGCTAATTAAAAACACAGCATCCTCAGCTTGGCCCGTCTCAGCTTGCGAGAAAGCGGACGGCGGGGCTCCCCGGAGCCCAGACGGAGAAGCGCACGTGGCCCACGCACTGGGCGAGGGGCTGTGAGAACACCGTGCCGAGGAAGTAGGCACATCTTCTGTTTTCACACAAAACAGCTCAGGGCAGCACACGCCAATGACCCTGTTTACTTACCCAACAACAGGTCAGAGGGACCCGAGGGGGGCAGTCTCGGGGTGGAGCAGGAAGTGTAACGACGTCGTTTCCATCTGACATGGAAGTCGAGGAACAAATTTGCAGATCGGCTCAGCACCGCCGTTCAGACACGAGCCCGAGGTGTCTCAGATTCCTAAACCAGTACTTCTCCCTCTCCTGAATTCCGGAGTCAGTTAGTGCAATGGCCCGTTTATGTTCCATTAAATGTGGCGCTAATTCGCAGCTCGTCTCGCTCTGGGCGGTAGGCATGCGGCACACGCCACCTGGTTGGGCCCATTTCCGGACGCTGCAGGGGCGGGTGACGGTTTGCTGCCAGAAGTCGGTTGAGAAGATGACACTACACAGCCCCCCTGGAAGGGAGAGCAGAGCCGGTATGTCTTAGAGGCTGCAGCCAACAGCAGCGGTGCCACTCTGGGGGAAGGAGTCCAGGAAACGTGCCCATGTAATTCAGACGACCGAAGAGTTTCGCCCGTTGCCTTTCCTGCGTCTGCCCCAGAGTCCAACTGCAATGCCTTTTCAAAGCTCCCGCCTCTCCTCCCAGCCCCGGCCCGTGGGGCCCCGGCCGGCTGTCATCTCTGCCCTCCACAGAGTCCTCACCATACAACCTCTCTGTTTACTGAGCACTGCGGGCATTAACTTGTTCAAACGACAAGGCACCCGTGAGACTCCCCACGACCCACGAGAAAGGAGGCATCATTAATCCCTTCGTACTAAGGAGAATGGAGAGGCCCAGACAGGTTAGGTAACTGGCCTCCGGTCACACAGCTCGTGAGGGGTGGGGCCCACGTGCACTACACTGCACAACTCTGACACGGACCACCTGCTCCCGTTACATTGGGCTGTGCTCACTGCCCTTCTGACGCGTGCGTGGACTCGGAGGGCAGGCAGCCCCAGGTGCCTGGTTATAAAGCCTCACTCTAGATCTGTGGCCCCAAAACCAATGGAGTCTGGGTGCCTGTTTGGGAGCCATCGCGCCCCCTGGTGGCTAAGAAGTCTAACTAGCCTCAAGCTGGCCATTGCAGAAGGCTCCCAGGCTTGGAGGCCAGGTGAGCAGAGAGAAGCCCCTCAAGGTAGGCGGGAGCTGCCCATGGCTGGGGCCCTGTGGGTCTCTGAGGGTGCCCTGTGGGAGTGGCTCGATCCAGGAAGCCCAGGCACAACACGGGCTTTCTGGCTGACGCTGAGGCACCAGGCCGTTCTTCCCCAGGCCCAACCACCCAGGAAGGACACCCCAAGGAGGGAGACATGGGAGAGGGTCCCCACCAGGAGACGGGGTTCCTGGGGCCAACCTGGCTTGCCAGCTGAAGGACGGTGGGAGCCCCCTGCAGAGGGCAGCAGTTCGCTTGTTTGTGCACCTGCAACAGGAACTGAGGTGTGGGCAAGGCCCAGGGAGGACGGCCTTTGGGTGTTATCCTAAACCAGATGGGACACGCCTGGAGGATTTGAAACAGAGGAACAACACAAGGGTGATTAAAAAAAAAAAACAGAAATAAAGCTGCTCTTCTGCCGTTCCTTTCTTTAACTTCTCTGCCTCTGACCACATTTCCAAACCCCGTCTAACAAGGGCACCATTCCAGCCGAAATGAACACCTTTCATCTGAGTGGCTTATTGGATAAAGCTGGGCCTCTGTGGTGCCTTTTCTAACTAACCCTGCCGCGGACTTGGACGTCGGCATCGCCTTTCTCCTGCGTGTTGCCAGCTGCTCTCCCGCTGCTGCGGCTCCTTGGCCAACCAGGAAGTTTGTGCCCCGAGTGCTTGGGCCCCTTGGCTGCAAACCTTGAGGTCTGGGCCATGCCAAGAAGTGAATGGGGGTGGCCTCGTTTCCAGCTGGCTCCTCTGCCGCCTGTCTGTCGTCACAGAGCTGTCATTTTTCAGAAGTTGTAACACTGTGTCCCAGGGCTGTTAGTGGAAATCCCAAAGGCTCTGCAAACTGAAAGTTGTTTGTTGCTTATTTCAGTAACTCACTTAGCATCAAAATGCGACCTGAATTGGTGGCAAAACCTCATCTGAATTGAGGCTATTAATAGTTCTTTAATTTGCCTGTTGAGTGTGAAGATCAGTCTGTTTTGCTGCAGAAATATGAATGTATTTAATTGTGTCATGCTGTGGTCGTACATTCCATGGCTGGGTGCTGTCCCAGGTCCTCTGGGGTGTTACAGACCACGCCGTACTGCACTGCACGAAGTTCCTTAAATCAGAGACTTCTGGACTTTGACAGACAGCTGGTTCAGGGTTTGGATTAAGGGAATGTGTCTATGTGTGTCCTACGACAGGAGATGGTGGGAAGTAACGCCCCTCGGAGTCATATGGTTTGGCTTCGGCTAACACGTACTGGCCTTGGCAAGGCTGTCACCCCCGGGACCCTCCGTCTCTTCATCTGTGAAATAGCAGCTGTGACGCGCTCCCACAGCGCTGTGACTGGGCCTGTTCCTGGTGTCTCATCACCTGCCTCTCCCTGCCTCTCCTTGCAGCCCCTCTTCTTGGATCCTTTCTCCCCCAGATGTCTCCATGCCTGGCTCCCGCTCCGTGTTCAGGGGTCCACTCTGCTCAGAAGTCCCCTCCCCAGAGAGGCCTACTGATCCTCTGGAAGAGGCATGGGGGTCCCCCCCCACCCCCACCCCCCACCAGTTGCACGTTCCCCGCTCTCCCACTTTGCATTTCTGCCTAGAATGTGCCTCCACCTGCAATTATGTGATGTGACTGTTTACCAGTAAATTGCCTGGCTCCCCCACTAGAAGGTAAGCAGGAGGCGGGGGGGGGGGGGGGGGGGGGGGGGGGGGGGCGGGGTTGGTCTTCACCTGATTGACAGCCTCCTGGCCAGCTTGCAGAGCAGCTGCTTGGTGCTCAGTGTGGTGCGAGGCAGCGGGTAGCACCCTGCACAGAGGCACCCTCCTGGCGCTCAGTGATGAAGGGTGGCAAGACCAAGACGGACTCAGCCACCTTCCAGCGCTTCCAGGGTTCTGTCTTTTCCCTCCTGAATGCCGCACGGAGTTCTCATTCTATTTTTAGATGGGGCGGGAGGAGGCAGAGAGAAACTGCACACGTGTAGGGGTGAGGGATTCTGACAGAGGGAAATGGAAGATGATTTTGGTTTTTCTCGTCAGGACCCACAGCCAACCTGAGTAGATATTTCCTTAAATGCTTTTGTCGTGTGGAAGTTACTCAGAGTGGCCTTACTCTCTGCCCCCTGCTGTGAAATTCTTGAAACCCTGCAGTGGGTTTTTGCTTCTGGTAAAGGCAGCAACAACCCTCAGAAGCCCCCCTCCCACCCCCACCATCCCCCCCAGGGCGCAGCTGAGCTGAGGTCAGGCCTCTGGGTGTGGCAATGCCGAGAAGAGCCTTTGCTTCTCACTCAGTCCTCAGACTTCCTGCTACCTGGGGCGGGGAAGAGTTCCAGGAGAGGACGACCGTGTTTCCCTTAGTCCTCGGGCAGTGCTTGAAGCCTCTCCAGCGATTAAGCAGAAACAAGTGGAGTGCTCTCGCCGGAGTACCAGAGGATTCTGAAGGCAAACGGAAGCCCATGCCAGACTCCACGGGAGTGCACTCTCCCGGATTGAGGGCAGTGGGCTGAGGAGCGCAAGGGTGTCTTCCGGAGCCCGAAAGGCAGGGCTTTGGCGTAGGTCGGAGGTGTTCAGGGACCCGAGAGAAGTTAGTTAATTACGGGGTGATTTGAAATATTGGGCCTGAGAGTCCCAGAATGAAATTCATGATTAGAGACTTGAAAATTGATGCGCAATTCTAGCAAGCAGAATGGCATTGCAAGGAACCCACCAATTCTCCTTTCCCCCCTCCTTCTCTCCTTCCTTCCTTCCCTCTCTCTCTCCGTCCTCCCTCGATCCCCCCAACCCAAGTCTTCCTCATTCCTCCTCCTCCTCCTGGTTCTCTTTCTCTTCCTCTCAGCAGCCGCAGAGCCACACAGGCCCAGGAGAGAGGTTGCACAGCACTGTCCCAGAGCCCAGAGCATTCTGGCCCCACACGACCTGTGCCCGACTGGGTTAGTTCATCAGGAGGCACAGTTGTCTGCTGGGCTTGCCTGAGGGGTCAGGCCCAGGGAGGCCTCTGTCTGTGGGGAGAGAAGGCATCTGTGTTCCTGACCGGACTGCTGGCTCACCTCAGGTGAGAGGATTTCAGAGGGGACAGTCTGAGCAGCCAGCCCAGGCCCTCAGCTGTGGAGGCTGTGCCCTGACCCTCTGCTGGGTGGTCTCTTGGCCTCTTTGCTCCCCTACAAGGAAATAACCACTTGGCCCTGAATGCCAGCCTCCCCAGCCCTGGAGGCTGCCAGCCTCTGCCCCGGAGGGGAGGAGGAAGAGACAAGAGAGGAGGTCAGGAGAGCCTCCCCTCTCCAATCCCTACAGTCAGTCTTCTGCAGAGTGGGGGTGAGGCCGAGGTCCCCAGAGAGGACAGGGAGGACCCACGGGCCTAATCTGTCAGGACCTTCCTGGATGGGTAGGTGGTTCGGCTCTGCGCATCTGGGCAAGGTGGGTCCCCACACCTGTAAACCTTGATTTCAACCTGTCTGATCAAGTAGGTGACTTGATTTCTCGGTGAGCAATGTTTTAGAAAGATCAAAGCCATGTGGGTTTGCTAAGAAGAAAGGTGAGTGTTTTCCAAAGAAGCTTTGTCAGATGGAGAGCGAGAGGGGTAAGAGAGGAGGGGCAAGTGGCTCCCTCTAGTGGGCAGCAGCAATAGCAGCGTTAAACTGGAGCTGTTCGGGGGGAGGGGATCAGAGGTGCCGAAATGTACAGCAAAGGGTGGCCTGTTCTCCTCCTGGAAGACCCATCCACACCCATCCCTGTGGATTCCCTCCCAGCTGGCCCTCTGCCCTAGCTCCTGTGCCCCACAGTGTGTTTTAACAAACACTCCTCGGCATCAGACCCTAAATATTTTCTCAGCAGTAATCCATTTAATTCTCTTCTAGGCTAGGAGCTCTTCTTCACTGTGCTTTTACAGAAAAAGAAACAAAGGCACAGAAAGTTAAATAACTTTCCCAAGAACACAGAGCCAGTAAGTAGAGACCGTGATGTGAGACACGGTGCTCTAGCTGGAGAGTCTGGGCCCTGATGCTGTGCCGGGCGGCCGCTCGGCCTCTGGTTTCTCCGGGCCTCCCGCTGTGTTTGGTACTGAGGCCTCCACCAGGGCCCTCTACTGTATCATAGTCCCATCTCACCCGACGCTCTGCAAAGCAGGCAGCGCACGCACCATTATCGTCTCCTTTTTATAGGTGGGGAAACAGGCTCAGAGAGGGACAGTGACCACCGGGGTTGCACAGCCGGGGAATCCGAACCCGGAGGTGAAGGCAGATCCCCCCCGGCCCCACTCGGCCCCTCTCCTCACGGGGCAGCGGGCCCCCCACTGCAGAGCCTCTGCTCACCTGACTCTGTGGTGCTCTCTCCAAAGCAGTGTCCTCCGCCCTCTCTTCCTTATCTCCACATCACTCCTGCCCTACGGCCCGTGTCCACCCTCTGAAATAGTTTCCATTTCAGCCATCACCCTCGCCCTCTGGCTCCCTCCCCGGCCCAGGTATGCGTGTCCCCGGCCCGTTGTCATCTTTATGACTTTCTGCACAGGCTGTGTTGACATTTCCCTTCTCTGCCTGGCGACAGGTGTGTTCTCAGGGCCACAGTGCATCATGGGGAGGGAGATGGGCACCTTCAGAAAATATACCTGAGCTCATCCTTTCTTAAACTTCTCTGTATATGAGATGTCCGTGAAAAATTTAGATTCCTGTGCCCCTGATATTGAATCCATTGGTTTGGGGGTGTTTTACATAATTGCCTGCAGTGATTCTGATCCAGAGGGCACCACCCTTTGAACTTAAATGCTCCCCATGTGTGATTCTGGTGGGGATTTGGGCATAAGGGGGGCCTCTGAGGGGGAAAGGGGGAGCCCCTCAAGTCAGAGCCCAGAGAGACGCAGCAGAACCCAGAGCTGCGGTGGGAGATGGGAGGGGTGGCCAGAGGAGGGGCTGGAGGTTCCTGGAAGTACAATATTGGGAGCCTTCTATGTGCCAGACCCTGGAAATGCTACCATACCAATGAAATCTGGTCCCGGCCCCAGGCCCCTTGGACCAGCAGGGAGATGCCCAAGCAAGCAGATATTTATGGTCCTGTGCCCAGGTGCCAGGGTGAGGACCAGGAAGACTTCCTGGAGGAGGGACAGCCCCCTGAACTTAGTTCTCAACAAATACTGGGCTTCCTTTGACCCTGCACAGCCTATGTGGCTTTGTAGCTTTCACTTTGGGTTGTCATTGTTATGAACACATTTGTCCTGCACAGATGAGGATGAGAAGGGTTAGTCCGTCCCTTAGGGTGAGGTCTGTGCCCTGGTCTTCACTTCTCAGGACCTCAATGAGTTGATGGTGCTCAGTGAATCCCTCAAAAAAGATTTGTTGGATGAATAACAAAACACCAGTTACCTGTTACAGGTGACTTGATAAACAAATAGTTCCTTCTCTCAAAGACCCTACAATGTGTTGGGAAAATGAATGTGTTGGACTGAATTTTAAACCCCCCTGGAAGAAAGGTTTTACATCCCAAATGAGAACAAAGGTGACGTCCTCTGAGGTCAGGGTGTTGTTCCTTCCCCACCCCCCAGGCCATGAAAAGGAGAGAAGGCGAAACTCCACAACCTCTCCTGTCTCTCCGGGCTCCGAGCTCCTGCTGGCCCTCGGGGTGCGGAGGCCGGGGCAGGCCTGGCGCGCACAGCCTTTCCTTTCCTCCCCGAACCCTGATATCTGTTCCCTGCTGACACGTGTAGATCAGAGATGAGCAAAGAGGAAAAATGGCCCCAGATCTTATCATTCGGCACTAGCCACCATTTGTACTTTGGTATGGTTTAGTCTTTCGCTTTTTTTAAAAAACGGGACAACGTCTCGGTTTTCATTTTGTGTGAAGGGATTTCGGTTGCTGGTATGATAGAAGCAAACAAATGGACGCTGTAGGACGCTGAGCATGGTGGGAAACGTATTTTCCATACACGGCCTTTACAAGCATTTTGGCCGAACATTTTCAGGGCAGATCACTGGGCCTCTTTTCTGTACATTATGGGCCAACTTTTCAGATGTAGCACTCTTTGAATCTGTAATGGAGAAGTTGGGTCAAAAATACCCATTCGACATATATTTGTCAGGCTTCAACCACATTTCAAGGCCCTGGGGTGTGGCCCTGTGTGTACATAGAGAAGAAGCCAGTACCTGCCCTCCAGGAGGTCACAGTGCAGTGAGAATGAACGGCCAGGAGGCAGGTGGTCACCACAGAGCACGTCAAGGGCAGGACAGAGCCAATCACGGGGTGGGGGCATGTGGGAGCGTAGCAGAGAGACAGCTGGCCTGGAAGAGGTGGCCTTGAGGAGATGTCCCTGAACTTAGCCTCTTGGAAAGAGATTCGAGGGATGAGGGGGTCGAGGATGGGCAGGTGGCGAAGGGGTGGTGGAGGTGGGAGCCTTCGGGACATTCCGAGAAAAGGAGCTAGCACGCGAAAAGCCCGGTGACCGGCTGCCGTTTCTGTGCCTAGTCCAGAGACACCCTGTACACTGACCTTTGAGGTAAACGCCTGTCGGGTGGATGAATGATCAAATACAAACTTGGTTTGCTTTGAAGACTGACCCCCAGCTGTGGTCTTCTGTGCTCACTGAGACGCACTGAACTTGATGTTGCCGGAGGCAGGCAGACCCTGGGGTCGCCTGAGCCCAGCTGAAGCTGGGGCAGGCAGGGCTTGGCCAAACTTCTCCCGCCGAACACTAATGTGAATTGACATCTGAATGTGGAAGGAAAAGTTCTTGCAAAGGCCAGTCCCCGGTGTTTTGTGAAGCCTGGGGTGGGGCGGGGTGGGTGGGGTATCACGGACTTGTTGCTGTGGACCCGTGTCAGGCCCGGGAGGGGACGTGAGTGTAGGTTACAAGTATCTTCTGCCGGCTCGGCCTCCACCTTGACTGGGGACCGGCTTTTCCCTGCCCGTTCTTGTCTCCTGTAGTCCTTACACACCCCCTGCAGGACGTGCAACAGGCAAGCAGCCGTGGTCCTGGTCTTGGAGAGGTGGTGAGACCGTGCAGGGCCACTCAGGCGATGAAGGCATTTCAGGCTTTGGCCTTTTTCTTTCCAGAGTCTGTTCTCTTGGCAGCTCCCCCATGTCTCTCAGCTGCTCCCCCATGTGTCTCAGCTGCTCCCCCGTATCTCTCAGCTGCTCCCCCATGTCTCTCAGCTGCTCCCCCATGTGTCTCAGCTGCTCCCCTGTATCTCTCAGCTCCCCCATGTGTCTCAGCTGCTCCCCCATGTCTCTCAGCTGCTCCCCTGTATCAGCTGCCCCCCATGTGTCTCAGCTGCTCCCCCATGTGTCTCAGCTGCTCCCCCATGTGTCTCAGCTGCTCCCCTGTATCTCTCAGCTGCTCTCCATGTGTCTCAGCTGCCCCCATGTCTCTCAGCTGCTCCCCTGTATCTCTCAGCTGCTCCCCCATGTCTCAAACACCGGCTGACCACTCAGTTATGTGCTGGGCTAGCATTTCTCATCGTCACTAACTATTCATTTACTTATTTGTTTGCTTGCTAATTGTCCTTTATGCCTCTGGAGCACCATGCTTCTGAGAGCTGGGCCCTCTTGGTCTTGTACATCATCATGTCCTGAGGGTAGAGAGTGCCCGGATGCAGAACCAGGGTTTGGTGTCACGTGCTGGGATTCAAGGCTCCTTATTAGCTTTGGGATCTTGGGTGCTTGACTCTACCTCTCTGAGCCTCAGCTTTTTCATCTAAAGAAATAAGGGTGGCAATACCTCTTGGGCTGTGGGACAGGTTAAATGTTAACACCCATGTCTAGCCCCTAACACATTGCAGCACTCGGAAGCTACTCAGTAAAATAGTCACTGGTGTTCAGATATCGGGGGTCTTGGGGGCTATGCTAGCCAGGGGTATCTTCACACCTGGGCTGTAAAACCTCGAAGCAACAAGACAATTCTCTGTGGGGCCGGACCAGGGAGCTGGTGGGCACCTGGCTGGCCGTTGAGCTCACCCTCAGCATCACTCAGTCACACATTCATTCATTCATCCCACATATATTTACTTGGGGTGCCTTTCCTTTTAAATACTGACCCAACACATGACAATTGATTAATTAATCATTCAACAAACCATTACATTTTATGTCTTGCCTTGACTGGTGTGGCTCAGTTGGTTGGGTGTCGTTCTGCAGAGTGAAAGGTCACCAGTTCAATTCCCAGTCAGGGCACATGCCTGGGTTGCAGGTTCAGTCCCCTGTCAGGGTGAATGTGAGAGGTAGCCGATCAGTGGATGTTTTGTTCCCACATTGATGTTTCTCTCCCTCTCTTTCTCTCTCTCTCCCTCTCTTGAAAAATAAATAAAATCTTTAAAAAATTTCAAGAAGATTATTTAGACATTAAAAAGTGTATGTCTTGATTTCCATAATAAGCCGCATTGCAGCATATATAGCTTCAGGTTAGTTAGTGTTCACACATGGGGCATTTTGACATTACGTAATCATAAAGTCTGCAAGGAAGTGCATGCACCCTGGGCAACTCCACTTGGTGCAGGATATCAGCTCCGTGCCAGGCACCTGGGCACTTGGACCCCTGCCTGCAAGGAGCTCGTTTTCTAGGGAACGCAGGTGGCAGATCAACCAATAACTGCAGACGGGGATGAGCACTGGGAAGAAAGACTGCGCAGTGAAGAGGAGGGAAGTAAAAAGCGCAGGGTGACAGGGCGCACTGCTAAGGAGGTCCGGGAAGCCTTCCTGAGAGGGTGACATCTGAGCGGTGACATGAACCCAGGGGGAGGGAGTCCGGTGGATGCCCAGCTCCTAGGGGTACATAAGCAGAGTCAGCAGGTGATGTCTGTAACAGCACGTGCTAGTGCCCTAGGGCTTGGTGGTGTTAGTGGAACTGATAGCCTCTAAGGATGTGGGTATCTCCAGGAACCCAAAATACAAGGTCCTTGTTTCCAACCAGGTGGGAGAACGATGGGGTGGGATGGTGGAGCCATGTGGACATCAGGGAGAAGCTCCTTCCTGGGCAGAGAAAGCAGCAAGTGCAAAAGCCATGAGATGGGAGTGTGCTTGGCATGGTTAAGGAGCACCAAGGGAGGCCGTGTGCCCCCACAGCTGGGGGAAAGGGCAATTGACGTTTAGGCCACGGAAGGGATTTGGGATTTGTTCCGAGTAGGATGGAAGGCCCCGGAGGGTTTCAGGTTGGGCTCGGGCAAACACACAAGGGGTCACAGAGAGGAACAGTTCTGGGTAGGGCTGGGTGGGAATGGTGTCACTTTGCTGGTGACCAGAGGGAATGCGGCTGGCTGTCACGGACCACGGGGTTGTGTAAATAGGAACCCCGGTCTCAGATGCTTTGCCCCTGTTGTCTGAGCCACTTGCCCTTCTGTGACTCTGCGACCCTGTTTGCAGGGCACCTGCTTTTTTCACTGTCCTCCGAAGAGATAGCTGTATTTGTTTGCTTGGGCCGCTGTGACAAAGTGCCACGGACTGGGGTCTTAAACAACAGAAGTGTAGTGTCTGACAGTCCCGGAGGCTGGAAGTTCGAGGCCAAGGTGTCAGCCGGCTTGGTTCCTTCTGAGGACCGTGGCTGTGAGCTGGCCTCCGTTTCCATTGTCGGCCCTTCTTCCTCATTCTTTAGCCAGGCGCCCGGCCACAGCAGTGGGCGGCACTTTTGCTGGCAGGGAGGGCCCTGTGGCTTTGTCCTCAGGCAGTTTCATGAGATGTCAAGGCAGGTCCCGGAGCAACGCTGGGCTCATGGGCGTGTGAGAGGCCTGGTTTGCTCTGTGGTTTCTCAGTGTTTGATCATCTCAGGACGGAGAGCATCCCAGGTTCCTTTGTTGTTGATTTTGGCTTTGGATGAACAAATGTCCTGTTGTGATAGGCAGAGCGTAAAACACTTCGTGCAGTGTCCCATACACAGCACTCTTGTTGTGGCACTGTCTTTGCCTTGTTTTCTTTACGAAGGGCCCTGGAGAGGCTCACATCCTCAGCGGCTACTGATGATGTCACACCGTTGAGCCCCAACACACTTGCGTTTGTTGAATAACTGCTATATTACATTTACCATCTGCTTTCCCCCCCTCGTATGTAACTTGATGAGATGCACATTTTCATTCCCATTTGACATAAGAAAAACCTGAGGCTCCAAAAGGTGAATTGACTTGCTCAATTGACTTACCACACAGTTAGGAAGGGGAAGAAGGGAGATTTGAACCCAGGCACTTGAGCTGGAACGCAAAATGCTTTCACTCCACCCTTCTCTGTCCTTGTCTGGCCCAGTGAACTCGTATCTGGGGCTCCAGCAGTGTAACGCCAGCCCAGATTATGGGGCTGCAATGGAAAAAGGCCTCTTTGGTGACTGAAAAGGAAAAACAATTAAGAAGACTTTTAGTATGACCATTGGCTATGTAAGCCAGGACCTTTTCCTTGCTTCTGAAAATTACACAAAAGCAACAAGACCCTGTCTTCATCCCTGATTCTTCCCACGATCTCCATTTTTCAGGAAAACTAAGAGGTAAGAATAATCCACAAACTCTAAAATACCTGTCGGGGCTGCCCAAACGGATGTGGTAAGAAGCTGCAGGGGAGGAAGGGCAGGAGAAACCCAGCCCGGGGTGGCACCTCGCAGGAGTGCGGGCAAAGGTGTGCTTCCTGAAGGTGAGGCGCTCACCCGGAAGTGAAAAAGCTACAGCCCACGTCTGCAACCACTCGCCGGGGAACTGGGATGTGCAGGCTGCAGCAGAAGCTCCCTGAGACCCAGTTACAGGCACAGAGGCAGGCGAGGCAGTGTTGCAGAAACACACTGTGCAGCCATTTTTGCAGGAAGCTGTCTGTCTCTGTGGTGGCAGAGGCCCTCTGAAGCAGGGGGAGCTGTCCTGCCCCTCCTGCCCCTCCCCAGAGAATGGCCCAGGAAAATCCCCACTAAATAATTCGTATCAGAGGGAAAAGAGGAACAGGCATAGCATTTATACAAAGACCATATTTTAAAAATCTGAAAAACCATCAGGCAAAGAGCACCAACCAGAAAACCATAGACTGGGATAAATTCCAAACAGATCAAAGATGTCGTTGAACAAAATAAAACCATACAAATATAGGAGAAAATATGGAATTATTTAGTTCTAATTTATAGTTATTAATATTGTTAAAAAGACAAATAGTGAACTGGGTGAGATTTTTGATAGATGAAGGGCTAATCTCCTAATGGATATATATCCCCTAGAAATTTGTAAGAGAAAGAACAAAGTTTATTAGAAAAAATGGGCAAAAAATTAACAAAATAAATAAAAGAACAGGTAGTTTAGAGTAAAGGAAGTAGGTTGTTCTTAACTGGATGGGAAGATGCTCAGCCTCACTTATAATAAAAATCAGTGAATGTGACATTGCGCTGTCATTTGCATCTCAGAGTGGCAGGAGCTCACACATTCGGTGCCGCTGAGGCTGCAGGGAGACAGACACTCTTACGCATCCCCGTTGGGGAGGTGAGCCGGTTCAGGCCTGAGGGGGACGTGTGGGGATACAATACTTACACCATTTGACTCACTGCGTCTGCTTCTGGGAGCGTGTGCTGCAGATGCCCGTGCACATCCACACAGGGTCCTTCACTGTCGGCAGGGCCCAGACTTCCAGACGCTGGAAACACAGCTTTGACAGAGCCCAGTTCAATAAATCATGGTTCATTCATGCAACTGAATGTTGCCTGCCTACAAATAGAAAAGAGGTCACTATGTAATGACATAAAAAAGTTTTTAAATATATTGCAAAGTGAAAAAAAAGGTATACAAGAATATCTTTTGGAAAGGAGAAGTTTTGGGTAAGGAAATGGGAACATATACATTCACACCTTTTGTTTTATATATATGTTAAAAATACACACACACACATACAGAGAGAGAGAGAGTGAGCAGGGAGTTGGGTATCAGGTACCTGGGGATAGGAGGCACGGGAGGGAGCCTTCTCACTTTCCGCTGTAATTGAACCATGTGCGTGTGTGAACTATTAGTGTGAGTTCCCTAGGGCTGCTGTAATAAACTGTCACACAGTTGGTGCTTTGAAACTAGAATTTGTTCTCTTACAGTTCTGGAGGCCAGGTGCTGGCAGGCCATGCTCCTTCTGAAGGCTCTAGAAAGAATCTTTCCTTGCCTCTTCCAACTTCCGGCGACTCCTGGCATCCCCTGGCTTGTTGATGGCATCCCTCCAGTCTTTACCTGTTCTTCACATCCTCTTCTCTGTGCTTCTTTGTCCTCACTGTGTGCAAGGACCTCATAGAAGGGCCTCATAGAAGGACACCCATCATTGCATTTAGGGCTTACCATAAATCAAGAATGATTTCATCTTGAGATCCTTAGCAAATTATAGCTTCAGAGACTTTATTTCTTTAAAATGACATATTTTGAGGTTCTGGGTGGACAGCATTTTTTGGGGGGACATTATTCGGTCCACTACACTATTCAAAAATAAATATTTTTTAAAAAAGAAAAATGCAGCTGTTGTAAAATAACCTTTCACAAACATTGCAAAGAAGCAAACACTAATCATTCTTTTACAGCTTAGTGTTTCTAGGTTAAGCCAGCATGGAAGCTGGAACACAATGGAAATCCATTCTCTGAACAAATGGGACCGTTTAACTGAGCCATCATGGCTCTCAATGCCATTTACCGATCCCAGAGAAAGCAGAGAGCTGGGGGTGAGTGAAAATATTTGTGTTAGACACCCATTGAGCATAAAGAGACAGTTGAATGGGCTCCCATTCTATTAACAAGGGGACCGATGAACTAGATGGATGCCCAGTTTGTGTTGTGTGAATGGCGGTTTCTATGCACCATTTCTAAGAGGTCTTTGCTGTGAAAGTGATGAGCTCACATCTCAGGACTGGGGACAGGGCATTTTAAGAAGATTAACTGAGAAATAGTGTTTGGGTATTGTCTTAGTCTGGTCGGGCTGCCACAAAACACCACAGACTGGGTAGCTAAACAGCAGAAGTTTATTTCTTACAGTTCTGGAGACTGGGAAGTCCAAGATCAAGGTACCTGTTGATTAGTTTCTGGTGAGGACTCTGTCTTACTTGCAGATGGCTGCCTTCTCACTGTGTCCTCACACAACACAGGGAAGGAGGGGAGGACAGTGAGAGGGAGGGGAAAGAGAGGAGGGGAGAGGGGGAGGGGGAAAGAGAGAGAAAGAGAGCATGAGCTCTCTCTTATGAGGTCATAAGGCTCCACCCTTATGACCCTGATGACCTCATTTGACTTTAGTTACTTCTTTCCTCCAAGCACAGACACACTGTGGTTAGAACTTCAGCATATGAATTTTAGGGGAACACAGTCAGTCCATAGCAGGTATTTTGAACCAACTAACAGTTTCAACATTGGTAAAGAGCCACGACAGAAGACTCCAGGTTGGATTCTGAATCAAGAAGAATTTAAGATATTTTAGACACAATCATAAGGAACCCCAGTTTATTAGTTAACAGGCTGTGTCCTGTCTTGGGTCCAGGAGATGGACAATAAGATATTAGCTCATGTGAATAGGAGGAGCTTCCTCTTAGTCTTTGGGGTGAGGTGGGGGGAGGGGGGGAGGGACAAAAGCATCCCTTCAAGGAGAATACTTAGAGACTTAAGGGCCCAGAGTCAGACCGCTTCAGCTCCAGCACTAAGCAGATGCCTTCCACCTTTGATTTTTCCATTTTTTCATCTGCAAAATGAGATTGTAACAGCTCTCTTTGTGTTGTTATGGAATTAAATGGTATGAGATCTGTGGCTATTATTAGTATCAATAACAAAACCCACAAGTAGAGGAAGCTGGCGTGATGCTCAGCAAAGCTCCAACGGGGATTATTGGAGGCGGTCTGTGGGGCGAGGGGAAAGCGGCGGCTGCCTGAGGGCAGAGCCGCCCGGCTGGACTGGGGAGCAGCAGCCCGCTTGCCTTGGCTGAGCATGGAATGCGATTATTCCCTCCCCTTACGAACACTTGAAGTTTATCTTCTAGGAATAAAAGGATTTAGAGGAATTTATACCCATTTAAAAAATAATGAACACTTTTTTGCTGTAATGAGAGAAGCACAGCCTTGACTGAGAACCTACGCCCTGGAGCTCACAGCTTTGCCCACCTAGCACTTGCTGAGCCCACTTGACCTTGAAGAGGACGTACCAGCTCTGGGTGACTTCATTCCCCTGCAGGAAGTCTTCCGCGGTGGGCTCCTGGAGGCGAGCTTTGTGCCTTATCTCACAAAAAGAATGTGGTGGGTGTCTCACTTAATGGACCGATTAAGGAAGCATTCTAGAAAAAGACAAGGGGAACGTGAGAAACAGCTGAAGCATTTATTTTTTTTAACATGCTTATAGAGCAGGAGACAATAGCCTTTATGATATATTCCTTCACGAAGAGGAAAACTATGAGTTTTGGCTTGGAATATCATTGTGTTGGGGGTAAAATAACAGCTTTTCTGTTTAATGTCTTTTTCGTGTCCCTCCTCCACTTTTTTTCTTTAACTTAAAACTTATGAAGGGCATTAAGCAGGAGCTAGGCAGGAGATGACACTGGAAAGGCTGGTTGGGACCAAGCTGCAGAAGGACCTTGAAAGCCAGAGTGAGTTTCCCCTTAATTCTATGCACAGTGGGCAAATGCAGGCTTTTTTGGAGCAGGAGGCAGCATGGACTGCGGTGGAAGGAGCTCAGGATTTCATCAGCAGTGTGGCCTTCGGCACAACACCAGCCTTCTTTGTAGAACAACAATGATAGATCTTGCACAAGGTGTTTTTGGGAAAGGTGGGAGGTCCCGTGTGCTGGAGTGGTTCATAAATCAAAAGGCTGTTTTTGGTGCCCTCACCCATCTGAGTTCCCGTTTGGAAAGATTAACCAGGCAAAGGGGTGTAGGCTGAATTGGAGTGGAGACCCAGAGGAGCTGGGGCAGTCTGCTGGCCGGCCATGGCCATGACCATGACCATGGACAAAGACTGCTGAGGAGGCAGGAAGGGGGCTGGAATAATGATGCAACAGGGGGAAATAATGATGAAACATCACACCGCTTGGAATGGGGGGAAGACAGCACAGCCACTCCAGGTGTCCAGGTGGAGGAGGGGAATTACAAGCTACAAAGCTAGATGCACGGGACAGAGAGGAGCCGTAGGTCTGGAGGCAAAGATGATGTGTTCATTTTGCGCCGTGTTTTGTTGAAGGTGTCTTGGGATGCCAGTCAAGATGGACAAAGGGAAAAGCTGGGGGAGTAATTAGTGTGGGCGGAGCTGGTGGTGCTGGCTGGAGTTGAGGGAGTGGCTGGACTCCCTGGAAAGGAGAAGGGCAGACTGCGCCGCGCACCTGGAAAGCCGGAGTCTGAGTCCAGCGTTTGAGCACATGGGCTTGGCAGTCAGACCTCCTGTTTTCAAATTGATTGACCTTGGCTATGTTGCTTGATCTCTCTGTGCCTCAGTTTTCTCCTCTGCAAAAATGAGGATAAAAAACAATATTCTTCACTGGATTGTTAGGGAGAGTAACTAAAGCCATAAGCATGAAACTCTTAAAATCGTGCCTAGCCCAGAATAAGCACTCAATAAATCACAGTTCTTAAAATCAGAAGGTGAAATATAAGGGTCTATTTCGAGGCTCATCATAGTAGTTTCCCTCCATTTACTTCTCTGGCTTGCTATTACTTCACATACAGTTTACAACCAAACACCAAACATGGGCTTATGTAGTGTCATGAAAGTTAAATTAACATTTGAATGTACGAGGTTCCTTTATGAAGGACAGCTTTTCATTGATTTAAGATCTCTGGCACTAATTACAGGTTTCAGTACATGAAAGCGTTGCTCCAAGCCAAGCATTCCTTCTTTTAAATGTAAGATATATGGAAATAAAGCATGCCAATGGAAATGCAAATGCCTCAAACACAGCTTTAATCAAGATCGATTACCACTCGTGCAAAAACACACAAACCGTTGGTTTTCCTGTGGTCAGACAAATAAGTCACAATAAATGAGTTCGGCCGCAGCTCTTCCTTTCAAAGGATACCTCGAACACGAGCTCTAATCTTTCTCAATTACAAATGGATGCATATGCATATTAGCATCTTAGCATTCATAGGACACCAGTGAAGTGCCTCAGTCACTGGTGGCCTGCCATCTTTGCTTATTGCTTTCATAATCAAATGTAACTCGAAGGTCTTTTCATGTCTACTTAATATTTGCAAGGGGTGGCTATAGGACAATGAAAGAGACTTTTGGATTTTAATAAAAATTCCAGAGACAGGCATGCAAATGGATGAGCCCCTCAGAAGAGCCAGTCTGACACTTTGGGCCATCTTTTTGGGGACTTGCCTTCCTAGTCTTGGCACATTGTTTTAGATATCCTTATTGGTAAGAACAAAACAAAGCAGAACAAAAACAAACAAAAACCCCCGAAACTTTTCCTTAAAGGAGATGTACGTTTTTGGAAAGACAGGAAAGTCACTCGGGTTTCATTGAGGTAATGCACAAATAACGAGGCCCTTTTCCTCGCTTGGATCGTAAACTGGCCGAGATGGCACCCTGTAGACAGGGGCTCTAAAGCACACTGCCCAAGGGGAACACTCATTTTGCCCAGAAACAGAGTCTTCTTTGCAGTCCCTCCCCCGCGCAGTCCCGGTTGCCTGGGACGTTTCCGGTTTTCGGCACTGCGCGTCTCCAGCGCCGGGCAGACCGGTACGTCAGTCATTCCTTCATGAGACAGCCATTGACGAGACTTTGACCCTGTCCCTGTGACCCAGCCACCCCAGGGCTTCTCACCCTAGATCACTTCCCGTGGTACAGGCTCCTACCATCGTTTCCGAAGGACTGCGCTGACTTCGGTGTGCGCGCTGCACTAGGCTCCTTTGCTTGCTGGTTGGTTGGTTTTTAAGACCAGCCTTGTTGAGCCATTCTTGTACTTTTACACTTTTTGCCGTTTTGGGGGGCAATGTTTGGAATTCCTTTGCTGTTGTCAGCTCCTGCCTCTTGGCAATGTTTTACTTAAGCCAAGTCAGCCCGTGTGGTCCAAGAAGAGGTGGATTCAGATTTCTGGACCCAGCTCTGCAGTTACTAGCCGTGAACCCCTTAGCCTCTCTGACCCTCAGTTTCTTTAAAGGGCAAATAGAAACAACAAATGCCTTTACTATTTCACAGGGTTAATGTGAAGGTTAAAAGAGATATCCGTGAATGGTGAAGTTACTAATTTTTAAAATGGAATATTCTTAAATAATGCAGCAAATGTGCATTGCTGCATTCAAAATGAAACCTCTGATCATATTATAATAACTATTATACTTCTATCCTCACCCAAGGACATTTTTTCATTGGTTTTAGAAAGAGAAGGAGGGAGGGAAAGAAAGAGAGAAACATCATTGTGAGAGACAAACACAGACCAGTTGCTTTCTCATATGCTCCCCAACTGGGGATCGAACCCGTGAACTTTCAGTCCATGGGATAACACTCCAACCTACGAAGCTACACCAGCCCGGGATGATCATATTATAATTATTAACTGAGTCATATCAGCAGGAACTAATACATTTAAGCAATATAGATAATAAAAAAAGGGAGAGTTATGGGATCCCAAATCATGCTTTTAACAAAATTTAAAATTTATTTGCTTAGTATTTTCTCTTACCTAGTGTAAAGGTAAGCTTGATTATTTTTTTCAATCTATCTCTTTAATTTTGTTTTCACTGGCACTGTTAGCTTGAGTGACAGGAAATACAATAACAGTGGCTCAAATAAAAGTGTATTTCTCTGTCATGTGTGAAGAATTTTCTAGCTAGCAGGAATGAGGAAAGAAAGGATAAACCCTTTTCTAGAAAGTTAAACATGAGATGTTTATTTATAAATCATCAACGAGAACTTAGTCATGGGACCATACTCAACTCAAATGATTTATAATTATGAATTTAGTCACCATTTATTGAATGCCAGATACATGCAAGACCTTCTGGAAACTCATAACCTACATCACTGACCACTGTAGGATGGCCATGGTGGTGTAATAGTCATCTGAACAAGGTTGTGGGACTGTAAAGAAAGATTCTGCTTGGGGCACTCAGGAGGGCTGCCTGGAGGAGGTGACGTTTAGTCGGACCTGAAAGATGGTGGAGGAGATGGCATGGGCAGGGATGCGGGAGGCAGGCTGAGATGTGTGTGGTGCACTGTGCATCCTGAGTAAGGCAGGACGGGCCGGACCTTGAGGGATCTTAAGTGCCAAGCTGAAAAGTAGAAACTTCATCAGGGATTTGACCTAAGCAGGTGTTTCTGGGTTTAAGATGGAGGATGGAATAGACTTGAAGACGGAGTAGCACAGGAGGAGATCAATTGCTGATGTTTATTGTATTCCCCCAGGGAGGACCAGGGTAGAAGCGAGGATGGTGGCAAGTGAAAGCGAGAGAAGAGAGTTTAAGACGTCCTCATCATCAGTGATGTAACCGAATTGGAGAGGCCTGGCTTGGTCACCCTGTGTAACATATCCCCACCTCTCGCCTCGCTCACCTTGCTGAACTTGCTGTATTTCTCGTCAGCATTATTGCCATCGGTCAGAGCGTGTATTTATCTGTGTGCTCACTAGTTCCGCGCAAGAATGGGTGTTCCAGGAAGGAAGGACTTTTGTTTTATTCTTTGCCACATTCTTGGTGCCAGAATAGTTCCTGGTATATAGTAGGGTTCAATACGTATTTACTGACTTAAAATAAAAAGTTGGCATCCTTCCCACTGACTATGCAAATCCACTGGGCAATATGCGCAATCTGCTCCTGTTTTCATGTATGGATTAAATTTCCTCCATTCAGAAAAGCATGTGAGGTGGTTCCGGAAATATACACGCTGCAGAGTGATTTTAAAAGAACAGAAATAAATTCAATCTAAAGGGAAAAGAGAATTGAATAGGATGATAAAGCACAGAGAATCAGTATGCAGATGTGCATGGCACAAAAGTGGCAAATTTTCAGGGTGGGAAGCAAATTTACATCTGAGCTTCCTGGCAGCCGAAGTGAAGAGGGGAATCCGACCAGTTATGAGACCTGCAGTCTGTATTAGAGAAAGCCCATGATTCTCTCAGAAGAAGACCTGTTTTTTTTTTTTCTTGGGCAAAGATGAATCAAAACCACCTGCTTTAGTCTTCAAGCTTTTTGGCAGGGCGACTACTTGGTCACCTTCGCTGTTTTGCAGGGAGCTTTGTCTCTTGTGCAGCCCTCACTTGGCCACTAGCAGAGGTGACCAGAAGTGTATCCAAACCAGAAGCAGCTAGTGACAGGTTAAGTGACACTCAAGGACAGAACTGGGTGGGGAGAGGAATGTAAATAGTCAGTTCCTGTCCTCCTGGCCCCTCCAGAGCCTGGGTCACTTTGCAAGTCTTATCTCCGCTGCTGGAGAGGAAAGGAATCCGGGAGAGGTCATTGAAATCCGCATCCTTTGTTTGTCTCTCTTCCTTTGATTTATTCAAGTCTCTTTAAAGTACTAAAGTGAGAGGTTTGGTTTGGCTGATGGTGTCTTTTTAAGAGAGTGAAACCAGGTGAGAAGGGGAGAGGAAGCTGATTTTGCCAAACAATTAAAAGGTGGTTTTGACTCTAGTAAAGGACTTTCTTCTTTAAAAGATGTGTCAAAGGACTTTTGAAAAAGGAATACATCCACAGTGTAAACAAACTTCAAATAGGGCAAAAGGGGTCAACAATGCCACGTCTTCATATGTTCTTGCAAAGACATTACTATTTGAACACACACATGAACATTTTTTGTTACATCAGTGAAAATTTATGATTCAAACTCTGCACTTGCCTTTTTTTCACTCAATAATGCCTCTTGGAGAACATTCCCTCTCTGAGTTCCTCATAAGCTATTGTATTTAAAATTCAGGATGGTGTTCAGTCATATGAGTCCCATCATTTACGTATCCAGTTTCCCAGCTGATGGATATTAGGCTGTTCCCAAGGTTTCGCTATTACAAACAACACCTTCATGGAATCTGAAATTTGAATCTGCATCAGCCAGGGTCCGGGAAGGAAGCAGTTGTGAAACTCAGAAGGTGGGAACTAGGAGACTTATGAAGGGGACTCCTTTGCAGAGGTGTGGCCGGTTTAAGGAGCCATCCGTGGATGCTGGGGCGCCCAGGAACTGGGACCAGCCAGCCCCAGGGCAGCGCCGAGGAAGGGCCACCTAGCAGGAGCTGCATGTTTCCAGAAACACAGCATCAAAGGGGAGAGGGAGCAGGGAAACAAACAAGCGAAACAACACCTCCCCCACGCCGCTCTTGCTCTGAAATTTCCTGCCAGTGCCTCCCATTAGCCAAACCCAACCACAGGGGCCAGCGGGAAGGGACCCAGGTGACTGGAGTGGTCACTTTCCTGGCACAGGTCTGGGCAAAGAAGAGCAGAAAATGGGTCTGGGGTGGGAGCAGAGCTTATGTATAGTGTGTCTACGGGAATTTCTAGAGCTGGACTTGGGGCTTAAAGGCATAGACACTGTTTAATTACTGTTTTGTAAGTCAGTATTCATCTTTACTGACTTTTTCTGTGGGCTTTCCCTTCCTTTCTGCATTTCTGTATTTCTATTGGGAATGATTTCCTTCTATCTGAAGAACTCCCTTCAGTGTTTTTGTTTTGATTTTTGTTTGTTTGTTTTTAGTTCTGCAGGCAGAGAATTTTCTCAGTTTTGCTTGTCCTTTGACCTTTAGCTTT
>CM052538.1:12814151-12914663 GCA_028533065.1 Trachops cirrhosus
TGACCTTTAGCTTTGAAGGATACTTCGCTGAGTAGATGATGGGAAGGGAGCACTTATTTTCTTTCAGCTCCTTGTCTTCTGGGTTTTATTTTTCCTGTTGAAAATCACCTCTCAGTCTTAATGTGGTTCCATCGAAGGCTCTCTGTACTTTTTTAATCTTCATTTTTGGTTTTCAGTAGTTCGAAAGCGGCTTTCCTATGATATGCCTCAACGTGGTTTTCTTTGTTTTCATTGCGACTGAATTCACTGAGCTTCTTGAGTCTGATTTATGACATATTTCGTCAGTTTCAGAAAAATTCTTGTGCGTTATTTTTTCAAATAATACTTCTGCTCTATTTTCTCTTTCCGTGTCTCTGATTACACATATATTATCCCTTTTCATTGTGTCCTGTTTGTCTCATATACTGTTTTTTCTACATTTCCCATCCATTTTTCTCTGTCGCTAGTATTGGTATTTTCTGCTGTGTTCCACTAACTCAATCGAGGTCTAAATCTGGGTCTCAATCTACCCTTAAACCCATCTACTGGATTTCAAAGTTTCACTTGTATGTTTTAGTCCTAACATTGTGACTTAATTATTTTTTGTATGTTCTGATTATCTGGTGAAATTACCCTTCATCTGTTTATTTATTGATTTTGCTATTTAAAAATAAAACATTAGCTCTTTTTTAAAAAAAACTCCAATATCAGGGTCATCTATAGGTCTATTTCTACTGTCTTTTTGCTCCTCTGGGCTTTTGGTTATCTGGACTCGCCTCTTAGTACGCTTGGTAATTTTAAAATGAAAGGTAGACATTGTGTATGACGAAAATGTTGAGGCTGTAGATGATGTTTCCTTCCTCCAGAGGGCGATATCCTATCCTTAGCTACTCAGGGAGAGCAGGGATTGACCATCTGAAGACAGATGCCAAGCCGACTGTAGGCTGGGTTGCAGTTTCGGCAAGCCTCTGCCTAGCTCTCTTGCCCCCCACTTTTAGGGTGCCACTTTCCAGGCCTGTCTTTTACGAGGTTCTTGAACCCTCATACTTGTATCCTCACTGTGAGACTCCCAAAACCCTGGTTTTGGTTTCTGGGGTTTTTTGCTGGTCCTCTTAGCCTCCTGCCCAGACAGCTTCAGAACGCAGCAGGTGCCTTCTGGGAAAACTGGTAGTTTGGGACTCAGTTCTCTGCTCCTCCTTTCTCGGGAGGGTTCTGGCTCCTACGCCTCTAATTTTATGTCTCTAGGCCCGTACACTGTCAAAAGAGTTTTCCTGTCTTCACCTCTTAGCAGAAGCCCTCTGACTGGTGTAACTGGACTGTTTGCCTCCTTCCCACAATTAGAAGTGGTAAATGTTCTAAGGGGAAAAAAACTGCATACTGTCCACCCACCTTTCCACAGCTCCTTGATTTCAGAAGTGTCACTGGCTGAGTCCCAGTCCTGCAACAGCTTTCTAATATCCTTAAGCAGATGTTTTCTTTTTTTAACTGTATTTGGTTTTTCCTGTTGCTCTTTACTGGAAGATTGGCCTGCTGCAGTCTACTCCATTATATGAGTCTGTCCAGAAGGTATCCAGCCATGTGCTATGAAAAAGAGAGACATTTGTTGAAGAAGACACAAGATACAAGAAACACTGTACATAAACACTGTACATAGGACAACGATACCTCAGGCCCCTTCACAGTAGGCACCTTGGGACTTCACGCAGTTCTCCCAATCACCATCAGCTGCCCTGTCATATGTTCCTGAATCTCATCGACGGTCCAAAGTCTCTCCCCTTTCAAAGGTGATTTTAGTTTTGGGAAAAGCCAGAAGTCTCAGGGCACCAAATCTGGGCTGTAGCGGGGGGATGAGTCACCCAGGTGATTTGATGTTTTGCCAAAAAACTGCATTGAGACGTGATGCATGAGGGGCATGTTGTCATGATGAAGCTGCCACTCACCAGTTACCCATAGCTGCAGCCTTCGGAATCATCCGAATAGTTTCCCCAGAGGGACATTTAAGCTTCATGCAAAATTTGATGCAGATTTGTTGCTTTACTCACTGAGTCATTTTGAATGCGATGGCCACACAGTGCACATGCTCACTCAATGGCGTCTACCACCCCCACTGACTAGTACAGTAAAGTCATCATTGTTCATATGTGTGCATTCCAGTCCACTCTCCTTGGCTGTCAGCTCACATCCATGTCATGCAAACCGTTCTTGTTATATTAACAATGGTTGGAGTTTTTCCTGACAGACCTTGTTGTATTCAGAAATGGAAGTTGTGTCTCATATTCTATTGTTTACTTTTCTTGGATCTCTACTATTCTTTCTTAGTTCCTCCCCTATTTAAATACAGGATTTTCTTTGTATTTTGGGATTAAATCATATTGCCTTTGATTCCAAGTAAGTTCAAACTAGATTACAGCTGCAGCCCAAGCTTATATGATGTGACTCTCCTCTGGACCAGTTATACATCAACCAGATATATCCTCTGACATCTGGCAAAATAAGCCCCCATTTCTTTATCTGTTAAATGGGGACAATGCTGTTCCCTCTTGGGTTGTCTAAAGCTTAGTGAAATGATGTGTATCGGGGGCTTAGCATAGGGCTTCAAACCCCGTGACGTGCTCAGTGAAAATAAGTCATTATTAGGAAGAGGTAAGGAAGGAATAAGACAAAAAGGAATTTATAGAAGGCCATTGGAATTCACGGCAGCTGACTGTCTTCTTCCTTACCAGCCTGCTTACTTCTTCATTCACTTCTTTGCAAGAATCAGATTGGCATCAGGCTTCTTAATGGTGACTCCAATGGCTAGAAATTAACAATAAAATATTTTCAAGATTATCAGAAAAAATATTTTAAGCCTAGAAGTCTATAGTTGGGTAAACAAGCTTTCAATTAGAAAGGCAAAGTAGGACCATGCTCCCCACCCCCACTTATTCCACTCTATTTTTTGCCCTCCTGCTCACTGTGGCCACCATTGAACAGGTGGGAGGAAGCTGGTGCTCAGTGGAGAGCTAAGGCTTCCGCCAGCACCCCAAGGAAGCAGGGGATGGATCTGCCACAAATGGGCGCCGTGGCCAAACGGGACTGTGTCTTCACTTCTGATGGCAAAACCTCACCGCAAAAACTAAAAGCAAGTTAAAGCTACACAGCTTTCATGTAGCTGTCTGCAACTTGTCCCACAGTGCACGGGCTCACCATGAGGACTGGGGCGGGAAGGAAAAGCACAGTAACAAGCGCATTGGAAGATGGGGAATGAGTGCTGGGAATGCATCATGAACGATGTCGCCCGCACTCGGATCTGTGAAAAGGCGGAGTAAAAATGCCGGCGTCCTTCGGCCAGGAATGAGCTGCAAGCATGAACAAGCCCAGTCCGACGAGCAAGCCTCATCACATTTTTTTCCATTACTGTGTTCAGTTATCTTTATTACAGACATTTTACATGCAACTTTTTCTGAGTGCTGGTTTAATTGGGACCACGCACTTGGGTAGTACATAAATGTGTTTATGCTTTAAAAAAGGCAAAGCAGATATTTCGAGACATGTTAAGGACATGTAAGAAGAAAATTTAGCACCCACAGACTGTCTTTGAAAAGACTACTTAGGGTTACGTCCTATTAGGGTGAAAAATAAATACGAGAAACAAGAAGACGAGAGTTGTGAGAGAGTAGCAAACAGAGCCAATGGGAAGTGACGCCGTGGGGCAGAAGTGGGAGGACGCACAACGGCCAGTCAAAACTCCTCGTAAAATACACACCAAATCATACATAAATGTGCAAAAATTATATTAACATGTATATGTAATTTCATGTGAATACCAAAACTGTCATTATTTATAGGTGATACAATTATTATGCTGAGAAACCAAGGTAATCAGTTAAAAAATGTCTTTAATTTTTCAATTACACTTGATGTTCAATATTATATTAGTTTAAGATGTACAACATAGTGATTAAACATTTATTACGCCTTATGAAGTGATCACCCTGATAAGACTAAATAAATATAAAACACATTGATAGATTTTTATATACCAACAGTCAATTATGAAATGCCATAAAAAATCCTATCCACACAAGTGTCCAAACCAAACCAAAATAGACAAAAAAAAACCCCAAAATCTAGAACAAAACCTAAAGAAGTGGACAAGTAAGTACATGAGAGTATATTTGAATAAATAGGGAGACATGTTTTGCTCCAGGATAAAAATATTCAACATTGTGAATAAATCAGCTCTCTGTACATAATATATAAATGCACTGCCATTTCAATAAAAAAGCCAATGCAATTTTTCATGGAACTCAATAAATGGATTCAGAAATTCATCTGGAAGAGAGAACATGTGAAGAATTTCAGTAAATTATTGGAAAAGAACTATAATGAGGATGTGGAGAACTTGTCCTAGCTATATCAAAACCTCTCCAAGGTCACTGGAATTCTAACACTGTGGTATTGTTACAGGGATGATCACACAGATCAAATAGACCTGGATAGAGAATATGCACACCTAGACTTATGTGGAGAGATATATAGATAGATCGATAGATATAGGTATATATAAATTTAAGTCAGTAGGAAATTGCTGACCTATTGGACTAATGATGCTGGGGTGACTGGCAAATACTTGGAAAAAATAAAGTCAGATCATGATTTTATAACATACATCATAACAAATCACATACTCAAGATACTAAAATAGTTGAAGAAAACATAGGAGAATAATTCATTAATATGGATTTGGGAAGCATGTCTTAAAGCCAGACACAAAGCATAAAGGAGAAGACTGACAGATCTGAGTACATTTAAAACTTTTGTATGACAAATAAGCAAAACGTGAAGACAAGTGACAAATAAGGAGAAAATATTTGTACAATATCATGGACACTAGATGCCACTATTTAAGACCTTGAGAACCTCTTGCATTTAAGGCCCTGGGCTGCACACTTTCACTCGTGTCATTTTACTTAACCTTCAAGTCGCTGAGCTGACGGTGACTGACATCATTTTATAAGTGAAGAAACTGAAAACGGGAGAATGTAAGCATTTTGCCCAAATGTCATGGCTCAGAAGTGAGCTGCGATTCGAACCCAGGCCTAGGCTGGCTCCCGCCCCCTCCATCCTCTCCCTCTGCAGGATGGAGCGGGATCCCTCATCCCCTGAAGTCACTCGACTCGTTCACAATGGTTTTGATTTGTTGACTTCCGGACAGCTGGTCTGCAAGGGTTTTTTCAGTGGGAAGGGTTCTGAAGTGAGGATGGACAGGGGATCTTCATTCTGTCACTTCTCATGAGCTCCTGGGGGACAAATACTGCCTTCTTCCTTGGTGTTGGAGTTTTCTGGGGTGCCCTTATTATCAGTCTGTGGCTCAGGGGATAAGCCAGGGAGCTCGGGCTGGGCCACCCCACTTTGGTCCTGCCACCTCTTTGCCTTTTCACTCACTCACGCCAGGGAGAGAAGGCAGAGACTCCGGGCGGTGGGCTCTCGAACTGCTGATCTTGCAGTGGGTGGGCTGGGCCAGGGCTCAGCTTGACTGGCTTGACCTTGACCGGCTCCACCATTTCCTTCTCACTCCCCTTCCCTCCTTTTCTGATGGATAGTTGAGGGCTGTCCCACTGCGCTCTGAGGGGGCAGTCACCATTATTTTGAATGTCTTGGAAAAGCTGGCCACTCATTACTAAGCCTCCCCTGGGCCTCCTCGAGAGAGCTAAAGGAGGGACTTAGTGGGACTTAGTACACCCAACTGTGTGACATTGCAGGGGTCACTTGTCTAGGCCTGTAGAGTAGAAATGCTAATAGCCACCTTGCATGGTGGCTGTAGGGGTTCAGCAAATTGATATATGGAAGCTCTTACAATAGTGCCTGGCACAGAATAAGAGCTCAGTAATGAATCCGTTACTATGACTCTTGCGCAATCAAATATGTGTATTATAAAATATAAAGAAAATAGAAATTTAAGATTGAGACTAAAAAATAATAGAAATAGAAGGTCTCACATGTCCCTGGATATTCATGGATTATCTTGGGAACCCTGGGGTATATTCACTCCCCACTTTGGAGACCGCTGGCTGTGGCAGTGACAGGAACACACCATGTCCCTAACTATTCTCATTCTGGCGGTACCTCGAAAAGCTCCGAGGGCTGCAGGTGGCTTTCCTGACACCTGGACTCTGTGCACTCTCGCTGCTCCCCAAACCTGTGGCTTCCCTGCTTGTAAACAGTAATCAGGTCAGGCTGAACTCGGGGCCGGCGGGTCCTTGGTCTCCTGGCCAGTCCTGCCCAGTCATTACTCAGCAAGGAGCAGTGCCTGGGCTTTGCTCCTCGCTTTGCATCTGCCACCTGACGCTTCAGCAGCTCCCGCCCAGCTCGAAGCCAGGGAGACAGTGGGGACAGTCTGTGCCAGCCGTCACTGTAATCAGGTGTGATAACAGCTGATTAAAGCAGAACTACCTAAGGACAGGTTTGTAACACACTCACACCTCTACCACCACCACACTGCCACCGCCACCACTGCCGCCACGGAGGCTCTGGCTGCCAGCAGCTGCTCTTCTTGCCACGGGGCCAACCCGGAGACCGTGGATTCCCTCGGAGGCTCCAGCAGTCCTGGGGATGCTGGAAGCGCAGGCTTCATCGGCACTGGTAGATGGATTCTCTGACTCTGTCCAGGGAAGGGGCTGGTGGGCGCTGCATGAACATCTGTGACCTGCAAACCTGCTGGGAATGGGGTGGAGTTACTGACAAGGAGTTCAGTGGATCTGTAGGAATTGCCGCTAAATTCCAGCTGCTTTAGGTCAGATCATGTTGCAGTTGAGAAACCCCACAGACCATCACTAGTGGATTCCAAACGTGGCTGCTTAATTGTCCGTGAGGAGCTTTAAATTCTTCCCATGAATGAGTTCAGACATTTAAGACAGTGTACATCGAGGTGCATTTCGCCCAGCTTAAGAAGTCAAGCTTTCTCGGTGCAGCTCCCCAGATGGATCTCCTTCTCACCTCCCAACCCAGAGGTTAACTTCACCCGAATTTGGTGATTACCATTTCAGTGCGGGAACCTCGGAAATTAAAAACCGTCTCTGAAGGTCTGGGCCCAGCAGGTCTGGGGTGATGTTCAGGAGTCTGTATTTTTGAAGTTTCCCAAGTGCTTTAACGATGAGCCGGAGTGGGTGGACGCCTGTTGTCACCGGGCTTGCCGGCATGGCCTGGCCTCTGGGGTTAGAGCTCAGAGAGGTCCAGCCCTGATGGTACCACCTGTGTGACAGGAAGTGAGCGACACCGTCTCTCTGAGCCTCAGTGTTTTTATCTGCAAATCTGCAAAAAGGGAATAAGGACAAGAAGCTCCCTTGGGAGCTCCCGGGTGCCTGTGAACCTGTAACATGCTACACAGATGTAAGACTTAAGGGCTCGTGCCAAGGACTCGTCCAGCCTAGGGTTGGTCGCCTGCAGTGATGGGGAGCTCATTACTTCCAGACACAGCCCCCTTTTCTTTGGGAGGCTCTGAGGTTAAAGTCCTTCCTGATTCTGAGCAGAGATGTGTTCCCTGAAATTTCCTGCTACTGGATTTAATTCTTCTCTCTAGAGGCCCATGGATTACATTTAATGTCTAATTTGCAGATTAGCCCTTTGAATAATTTAAGACAACCATTGCCCTTTTCCCTCTTCCCACCTCAATTTTAGACTTCCCAGTACGTTGTCCACTGAGAAGGTCCCTTTAGAAATAAGCAGCATCCCCAGAAATTACCGCAGGCATGGCTACATTCCTACAAAGCCAGAGAGCTTAGTATTTCACGAAGAGACATTTTGCCTCCAGTTCATGGAACCACTTGGTTAAATTAAATCATCTGGTAGAATTAATCACCCATGCTATGGGAACGACTTACTAAAATATTTATCTAGTAAAATGCTAACATGTATGGAGCCCTTTTTATGCTCCACGCACTGTGCTGGGTGATTTATAGGCACTTAGACCTTACCATAACCCCTGAAAGATAAGTCTTCATGTTATTCCCATTTTACAGATGGGAAACTGATGCTCAGAAAGGTTGAGGCCCAACTTCGCGCAGCCGGCAAGTGGCACCGTGGGATGCAGGCTCAGGTCTGCCCGTGACTGTGGCAACACCTCCTGGGCTGGTGGTTTATGTGAAGGAGGGACGAAGAGCAGGCAGTTAGAGCATGGCTGGCCCCTCTTTTTTTTTTTTAAAGATTTTATTTATTTATTTCTAGAGAGAGAAAGAGGGGGGAGAGAGCGAGAGAAACATTGACGTGCGAGAGAAACATTGATCTGTTGCCTCTTGCACACCTCCCACCAGGAGCCCGGCCCACAACCCAGGCACATGCCCTGACCAGGAATCGAACCAGCGACCTCTTGGTTTGTGTGTCAACGCCCAAACCATTGAGCCACACCAGTCAGGGCAACTCCTCTTATTTATGACTTACCTTCTTTTGCCTTTGAATCTTCCCTCTTTAGGCAAGAACTAAATGCTCTGAACACGCAGAAGACACCCAAAGCCTACCGAATCCTCACCAGAATGGACACAAGGTGCTTTGTGCTGTCTTCAGAGAAAACTTGACATATTCACCATTCCTCATCCTGCCCCTCCCCTCCCTGGGAAGACTGGGATTCACAGCTCGTGAGCTACTCGCAGGCGTGGCGTGAGACCAGGCAGAATCCCTTCCCGGACTCCCGGACAGATCGGGGCCTCCTCCCACTCACCTCCCTGCAGAGTGGCTCTGGGTGGGCCTCGCGGATAAGGAGCCACCCTGGCTTGGGAGCAGCAGGGCTTCTGCCACCAGGTGGAGAATGCTTCGAGCCCGGAGGCTTTAGAGCTGGTGGCCCTATGTGACTTCCCAGACAGATACTCTTTCCAATTCTGTGAGTAAGGGCTCTAAAGAAAAGTAAAACAAGGGAAGGCGACAGTGGGTTAGGGATGGGGATGGAAGGGTGGCCTCCGATTCTGTGGGGCAAAGACTTGAGGCCATGCGGCTGTCAAGACCCCTCTCCCACCCCTAAGTCCCCCCCACTTGGGCCATGCGATCGCTGTGCATTTTGAGGGGCCACACTCTGGGCCAGGCCAAGGCTCTTTCTCATCTTACTCCCTTCCTAAAGCTGAAGTATGGCTTAAAGTAACGTGAAGTAAAAATCTCCAGGACGTGAGTTGGTTAATTTTTATACTTTCCATTTTACATAATATTTTTGTATATGCTAGTCACCATCACCCACATCATACAGAGACCATTCCTAGGTCCCCAAATTTTCTCTAATGCCTTTCCCAGTTAATATCTCAAAAGTAACTTCTGACCTTCATCATCATCAAATGTGCTGGTTCTTTGTGTAAATGGATTCCTTTAGTGTGTGCTTTTTGTTTGTTTGTCTGTTTTTTTGCATCTAGAGTCTTTCGCTCCACACTGTACCTGTGACAGTCAGCCCACTGTGTGGCTCACGTGCTGGTGAGGTCACTCGCTGTCAGCTCGCCCACGAGGTCGGATTCCTTTCCTCACAGTCTGCGTATTGCAACCCTGTGGCTTTTAAGGTCCTCACATGAGACACTTATCAGCTGTTTTGACGCCTGCGAAGAATTCATCTAGATGTCACGAAGTATTCCTCTTCTTCGTCATTATTTCTCATACTTCAGTGTAGCTGGGAAAACCCATAACCCTAATTCTAATTAGCTGTAAGTTGGAAATTGTGTCTGGGAGAAGAGTGTTAAAAGTTGCCCCCCACTTCCTCCCCACTCCTCACTCCGACTTTCTCTTCACCCTTGGGTCTAGGCTGAACCTCCCTTTGAAACTGATCACAACCTGACATCCTTTCCTTCGCCTCCTGTACAGTCATGACTTTCCTATTTTATGATTAAAGCTCTTTTCAAAACTGCTGTGGCAGCCTCTCCGAGGCCCTCTGCTCTCATGGTTCCACAGCATCTCTTGGGATCGGGTCCCTCCTGCTTCTCCTGCGGACACTATTTCACCGCATGCTGTCGGCACACGGATCCATCCCCACCCGATCGAAGGCACCCACACTCGCACATTCCTCTCAGCCCTTTCTTCCTGCCGAACTTTCCACTTCCATCTCTCTTCCTTTTCTCTGTGTTTTTACATGGGTTCAGACCACAGCTTTAAGAAAATGAGTGAACTTTAGTTAGTACAGTTGTAAATTCACAGAGGAATTAAGCAGATAGTAAGTACATGGGGTTCGATATACTCACCCCACACTGTCCCCTACTAGTAACATCTTGCATTAGTGTGGTACATTTGTTACAGTTAATGAGCCAATACTTATACATTATCAACTAATACTTTATCAACTATAATCCAAAATTTAAAGTTTACACGTCATGTTGTACACTTCTTTGGGTTTGACAAAGGCAGTTTGACATGTATCCATCATTCCAGTTTCATAGAGAATAGTTTCATTACCCTACCCCCCCCCAGATGAGAGCTTTATGAGGCTTTTTCCCACCATGGCGCTTCATCTTCATCTGACTTTATAGTTTAATGATCTTTGTGTTTATTTTCCATCTTCCCCTCACCCCAGCCCATTTTAGATTGTAAGCTCCATGAAGGAGATTTTTCACCTCTTTTGCTTATTGTTGAGTGAATGATTGAATGAGTGGATGAATGATTTAATGACCATTTATATCTGAGTGATTTGTTAATCTACGCGTCCTCTTTGCTAGTTCTGGAAAGTACTGTTGTACAGACTTCCGGCCAAGATGGAGGTGCGGGTAGAAACACGTTGCCTCCTCTCACAACCAAAAGAAGGACAACAACAAATTTAAAAACAAAAAATAACCTGAACTGCCAGAAAATCAAACTGTATGGAAGTCCAACAACCAAGGAGTTAAAGGAGAAATATTCATCCAGACTGGTAGGAGGGGCGGAGACGGGCAGCCGGGGCAGCTGGAGGACCAGCTGGGCAAGATGGTGGCTGGAGGACTGGGTGGTCCCACGTTTGCGTGAGGATAAACTGGGAAGAACAACTGGAGAGTGGGACAGAACGAGCAACCCAGGGTTCCAGTGTGGGGAAATAAAACCTCAAAACCTCTGGCTGTAGAAACCCGTGGGAATCATGGAGGTGGGAGAAACTTCCAGTCTCACAGGAGAGTCCATTGGAGAGACCCACAGGGTCCTAGAACGTACACAAACCCACCCACCTGGGAATCAGCACCAGAAGGGCCCAGATTGCTTGTGGGTAGTGGGGGAACTGACGGACACCCAGCAGAGATCCGAGCTAGTGGCACTGTTCCCTCTTGGACCCCTCACCCACAATGCCATAACATAGCAAAGTGGGTTGCCCTGCCCTGGCCAATACCTAAGGCTCTGCCCCTTACAATGTAACAGGTACCCAAGACAAAGGAATATCTCCCAAATGAAAGACCAGATCAAAGCTCCAAAAATAGACCTAAGTGATGAAGAGAGAGCCAACCTATCAGATGCAGAGTTCAAAACACTGGTAATCAGGAAGCTTCCAGAAATGGTTGAGCATGGTCACAAAATAGAAGAAAAAGGAAGGCTATGCAAAGTGAAATAAAGAAAAATGTACAGGGAACCAACAGTGAAGGGAAAGAAACTGGGACTCCAATCAACAGTTTGGAACAGAAAGAAGAAATAAACATTTAACCAGAACAGAATGAAGAAACAAGAATTCAGAAAAATGAGGAGAGGCTTAGGAACCTCTGGGACGACTTTAAATGTAACAACATCCAAATCATAGGGGTGCCAGAAGGAGAAGAGGAAGAGCAAGAAATTGAAAACTTATTTGAAAATATAATGAAGGAGAACTTCCCCAATCTGGCTATGGAAATAGACTTCCAGGAAGTCCAGGAAGCTCAGAGAGTCCCAAAGAAGTTGGACCCAAGGAGGAACACACCAAGGCACATCATAATTACATTACCCAAGATTAAAGATAAGGAGAGATCTTAAAACCAGCAAGAGAAAAAGGAGACAGTTATCTACAAAGGAGTTCCCATCACACTGTCAGCTGATTTCTCAAAAGAAACCTTGCAGGCAAGAAGGGACTGGAAAGAAGTATTCCAAGTATTGAAAGGCAAGGAAGGTCCTAAATCCAAGATTGCTCTATCCAGCAAAGCTATAAATTAGAATGGAAGGGCAGATAAAGTACTTCCCAGATAAGGTCAAGTTCAAGAACTTCATCATCACCAAGCCCTTATTGTATGAAATGTTAAAGGGACTTATCTAAGAAAAAGATGATCAAAACAATGAACAGTAATATGACAACAAATTTACAACTATCAACAACTGAACCTAAAACAAAAAGAAACTAAGCAAACAACAAGAACAGGAACAGAACCACAGAAATGGAGATCACAGGGAGGGTTATCAACAAGGGAGTGGGAGGGGGAGAGAGAGAGAAAAGGTACAGAGAATAAGCAGCATAAATGGTAGGTAGGAAATAGACAGGGGGAGGTTAAGAACAGTACAGGAAATGGAAAAGAACTTATATGTATGACCATGGACATGAGCTAAGGGCGGGCGGAATGCTGGAGGGGGGGGCAGTGCAGAGTGGAGGGGGACAAAGAAGAGAAAAGATGGGACAACTGCAATAGCATAATCACTAAAATATACTTAAAAAATAAATAGATAATAAAATGACTCAATGATTTTTTAAAAAAAGTATTGTCACACTGTAGAATACATCAAAACATTTATGGATTCCTGCCTACCTGAAAACGGCCAGCCAGCCCTGTTCCAGGTGGGGGGCTCTGACGCCAGTAGTTCATCACGCTGACAGGTGTGGGCAGCTCTGCGGAGAACTCCGGGGGACTCATGCGACGTTTTGCTCTGAGCCTCATCCACTAGACTAGTGTTTCTCAACCATTTTTTTCATTACTGTCCCCTTAGGGAGTCTTTTTAGAACTTTTGCCCCAATACCCATCCCTTCTATGAAATTTTAACACACAGATGATATGCTGTACACCCATTTACATATTATATGCACGTCTATGATTTATTGATAAAGAGACCAAGGTGTTTTCGCCCCCTTGGGGGGGATGCCACCTGCTTGAGAATGCATGCTGTCATATTCTCATTGGTGAGTTGGCAAGAAGGAGAAGGAAGGCATGCTGATGAAACTCAGATGAAACAGTATCGAGCGGGGAGTGGGGATGTAACAGATGACAGAATCCCGATTCAAAACTATTTGGAATCGTTAGATTCTCACCAACCAGTTTTAAATATAAACTCTTGCACTGGGGTTCAAAAAATTCAATGGCACAGACAGGCTGGGGGAAATTAGCTTGATGAGTGGCATTAACAGCTGGGAGTTTCTCTTTTGGGAAGTGGTGGACTCATTGTACTCCGTGTGGACATACTGCATGTGGAGAAACCTGTTTTCTTCTGGGAATGGCATTTAGTAAAAGGGATTCTGCCAAAGTTGGAGCTGCCCAGAGGAGAGAGCCTGAGACTCGAGCCAAGTGCCCTGAGTACTGAGGTTTGGAGGAGGAAGCTGACCTCACTGCCATGATCCCACAGGGTGTGGCCTGGGCTGCATCGTGTCCCCCACAAGATGTTGAAGTCCTAACTTCCACTACCTGTAAACGTGGCCTTACTTGGAAATAAGATCTTGGCAGATGATCAAGATGAGGTCATTAGTGTGACTCTTACTCCAATGTGACTGTGTCCTTATAAAAAAAAAGGAGATTCAGACACTGAAGTAGACAAGCATGGAGGGAAAATGCTGTGTAGACACAGGGAGGAGAGAGCCCCCTACAAGGAATGCCTGTAGGGACCCAGGGACTGGGAGAGAGGCAGCAACAGACCCTCCCCACAGCTCTCAGTAGGAGCGGAGCCTTTGGGCTTCTAGTGCCTGGAACTGCGAGACAGCAAAGTTCTGCTGTTTAAGCCCCTAGTTGGTGGTCTGGTTACAGCAGCCCCCGCAACCTAATACGGGGTGCAAGTAGGGTCAAAGGGCAGGAGCTTTAGGAAGCAGCTTGTAGTTTAAGGAAGGCTGGGCGTGAGGGGGCGGTTCATCGGCTCCAGCCTGCAGTGTGCTCACCCTGCGAGGCCCCCGGAAACAGGTATCGCCGCATGTGCCTTTCAGTCACTAGCGGGGAAAGGGAGGCTCGATGACAGAATGCCATTTGCTCAAACAAGTAAATGTCAGAGCCAGGCGTCAAATTTATTTTGGTTCCGTTTCAAAGTCCGTATCTTTTCTCAGCCCTGCTAAGTCTGGGAGACAGCGGCACAAGGTGCATCATGATGGCGAGCTGGGGCTAGTCAAGGTGAAGCTCATGGCGCCGGTTCAAGGCGGTGTGAGATGGATGGCAGGTACATCGCTGGGAGGGGAAAGGCCATCGTGGGTTCGGAGCCCCTCACTGCCGGTGCCTAGGTGTCGACGCGTGTCTTCTCCTTTCGTTCTCACCGCAGCCCCTTGAGATTCATTGTAGTTTCCCCGTGTTGCAAATGAGAAAGTCCAGGCAGAGAACTGCATGATTTCCCCAGTCAGTGACCAGCGAGAGGAGACACGGGGCGACAGTCTGCCTCTGTGCAAAGTCCCGCCCCCTCTGGGCCTCTGGCTCTCACGTGGCGGCAGGCTGAATGACAAGGCTCCTGTTATCGCCCCAAATCTAAGTCTGACTCACCCCAGGAACTCCGTCCTGTGATTTAGAATAAATAAGTCTCTGCCCAAAGGAATGTTTGCTCATCTGTCTCAGCCAGGACAACCAAGCTCCTGATGCCCAGATGTCTCGCTCTTTTGTGTGATTGTTCTGCGTGGTTCCACCAGAAAGACCTCTGTCTGTAGTCCTCCACACTGAGGCTAACGAGCACAGCAGGTAAGGCCGTGGCTTTGGAGGCGGACTCCCTGGGTTTGAAGCCTAGCTCTGCCTTTCACAGCTGTGTGCCCTTGGGCAAGTTGCTTAACCTCTCTGTGCCTTAGTCTCCTCTCCTCCCCTGTGAGATGAAGTCTGCAGTGACAGGATCTGCCCCATAGAGTTCAAGTGTGGATTATGTACATTCTCACATGCAAGCCAGCAGGAGTAGCATCTGGCGTGTGCCAAGCCTTCGGCCCTGGCTGCTCTACTATTTTCTTAGTGCATGACTCCCCTGCCTCAGTTGGCTCCTGATTTAGGCTAGGTTCAAAGGACTCAGTTTCCCACAGTAACAATAAGGCAGGCAAATTGAAAACATGGGGGTGGGGGGAATGCAAAAAATCTTATTAGTACTAAGGGCACTTTGAGAAGCAGAATCCACATAAAATGAAACAGCTCTTGTTTATTTCCTTCCTGTGGATCGTTTTGTCTTGGGCTTTCAAGAGGTACCTTACAGTAATTTGCAGTTCCAGTTGGTGGTAAAGCCTTAAAGGACTATTGTCTTCTGTCAGCAGTTTCCAAAAGACACAAATAAAGAAAACATTGCTCAGCAGGACAGGACCCTTTGTGTCCTTTACTGGCGTCGCCTCTGGCTCAGTCGGCAGGCCTGAATCAGTAGGCAACGTTTAATTTGATATAAGGACCCGGAAGGACCTCAACACACACCGAGAGAATCACAGGATTGCAAAGGGCCTTGGCAGGAGGAACGGGGATCACAGGCGTGTGTTTTCAGAGGCTCGGGGAAGAGCTGTTATCAGTCTGAAGTTGACTCTGGCTGTCATGTTTGTCCTCACTTTGGATCAGTCCGGGGTCCACCAAGGATGAGCTACAGAATCTGAGCCCTGGCTTTGTCATCTAAAAATGGAAATCGAGACCCAGTGATTTCCCCAGGTCTCTTTCCCCTCTCCTTTAAGGGAGGGTGCCCCGGGGCCCTGGCCAGATAGCTCATTGGTTAGAATGTCGTCCAGATACGCCAAGGCTGCAGGTTTGCTCCCCAGTCAGGGCACCTACAAGAATCCACCAATGGGTGCATAAGTAAGTAGAACAACAAATTGATGTCTCTCTCAAATCAATCAATATGTTTTTTCTTTTTTTTAAGGGAGAGTGACGTGGGAAGGGGCAGGGGAATGAGGAAGGGAGCCCTTCCTGCCCTTGGGGCTGCCGGCTGAGGCCGAGAGCACACTGTGCCTTGGAGACCAAGGCAGGCAGGTACTGACTTAGCACTGGTGGAAGAATCCAAAGATCTGGCCACCCATGGCGTTATTCTGGGTGAGTGGCATTAACTTTCTATGCTTCATTGTCCTCATCTATAAAATGGGTGAATTGAACTCGACCAATTCCCCCCCCCACCCCCTACCCCCAGCAAACCCTTTCTTTAAGCAAAATCTTGCACATAAACCCAACAGGGAAAACAGTGAGTAGCAGAGCTTCCTTTCTTGACTGGGGGGGATGGGATCTGGAGCCATACCTCCCCTCCTCCACCCTTATCTTTTCTCACCACTCCCCTCACCCGCCACTTGCCAGGAGCCTCAAGGCATCCACAGAGCACAGTTGGAAAACAACCCAAAACTATTGATCTCTCAGGTTCCTTTCTGTTGGAAATTTCTGTGCCTTATCTTAGGGGCCTTAGGAAAGACCCCCATCCTCCTGAAATTCTACCACTAGCAGTTTATTTTTCCATTGCCTTTTCTTGGTCCTCCTTTAAGCAAAGTCACCTGGGAAAGGTGACTGTAAGTCACCAGCAATTTAGTATGAATCAGTGTATTTTACTGGCTGGTTACTGACTTGAGGATATTCTTTCAGAGGCAACCACTCTGTGCCAGGTGCCCTGCTAGACCTGTGGATACAGGTCCAGAAAGGGACCACAAAGCAAGAACTCCCATTTATGAGTCTGCATCTTGGGGTTACAGACATGACTAGGAAGAGGTCAGTTCAGGAACCCTGGATGGGGCAAGAAATCTCTGGGAAGATAAAGGAATGGCTTCTAGCAAGAAGGGACACTGGAACTGAGTCTTAATGTATTAGGAGGAATTAACCAGGAAAGGAAGGGGAAGGAGGTAGTAGTTCCTGGCTGAAGAAGCATCCTATGTAAAGGCTGGGAGATCCAGGGCCCGAAAGCCTGAAATGCCCTTCTGTGGGTCCCAGGGCCCAATTCCAGAGTCAAAAGCCTGATTTCTCTGTCAAGGAAGGTTGAAGGTGAATATAATGAAGGGGAATGTTTAATTCTGTTTTCTGGTGAGCTTATCACAATAAAACAATAGTGTATGTGTGTGTATATACACGTACATGTATATAATCTCTTTCAAACCCTTTGAGAGCACTACGATATGTCCCGCTTACAGATCAGAATCACTTAGAGACCAGCAGGTAAGCTGGTTGGTGTCCTAGGTATGTGTAACACCAGAGCCCAGCCCTTTTGCATCATATCACTCTGATTTATTTCTGTTCTCTCAGGAGGAGAGAGGGAAGTAGAAGAGAGATGGAGAAGAGAAGAGAGGGTTTAAGAGGATCAGAGGAAGACAAAGAGGAGATGGGACTTTCAGCCGGCCAGGATCCTCCCGGCTCTGCCTGCCCTCCCCTCGTCCCTGGCTCCAGCTCCAAAGGCTGGTTCCATGCAATCATCCTTGTGACCACGCTGCAGAACCCACCACCACCAGCAGCAGCCCGAGACTGGCTCTGGTTTGCTTTCCTGGATTTTTTGGACCTGCCCATATTCTCACAGTCTGCTTTGCAACTGGCCCTAGACAGGGCAATTTTATTGGCAAGATCCAGAAACCGACAAGCCAAGCAGGCACAGTGCTGGCACAAAATAGGCACTCAGTGAATATCATCGCTGAAACGGGGCGATCATGGGGGAGCCAGCCATTGTTAGGACACGCTTTGAGACCTGTGTGAACGCTTCCTGCACCAAGCCCAACGGACAGCAGCGGGCTCAGTGGCAGGCCTGGAGAGTGGGCTCTCTCACCCGTTTCATGGGGTCCCTCAGACAACCCCTCTCTGCACCTCAGCCTTCCCACTCGTGAAGCAAGGATCCAATGATTCATAAAGCACCTCCCAGCTCTGCCCACCCATCACTTCTTGAATCGCACAGACCAATTCAGAGGTGAGTGGATTCCATTGTGCACCGGTCATGCTGCAGATTAATTTGTGTGTGAGGACAGTCGCATGCTCAGACAGGGTGGGGTCAGGATCATTAATTTCCAGAGACAACGGGCTACACATTAGGATCTGAGTGTCTCTCTGGCCAGGGAGGCCGGACTCAATGTAGCTAGATTAGTGATAACGTGGTTTCTTTGAGTTTCCATTTCCCGGATGGAGCGGGGGAACCGAATTGCAGCGCTGCCAATCATGGTTCCCCTTTAGGATCATTCACATCCAGCCACGTTTATTGACCTTCGTTTAACTTCACATCCCATCAGTTTCACGATGGGCCTGCCGGACAGGGTGGGAAGGGTGGGAAAGCAGGTCTCTGAGGCCGAACCTCTGGACCTCATCTCCTTACACAGGTACAGGTAACAGAGACACAGGATGGGCACCAGGCCGTGGAATCCGGGTGCTGCTTAACAACTTGGTAGCTTGTTTTGATTGTTTCTTGTCAGAGGCACAGCGATCAACAAGGGACCAGAGGGAGGTTCCACGTGTGGAAATCCTGCCAGCTGTGTGACTCGGAGTCCTGAACCTCATTCTCTTACCTGACAGGTGGGAATTGTAAAATCTCCTCGGGGGTTGAGAACGGTGCTCAGAAACACTGTTATTATTACCTGTACTGCACGGGCACTTCGGTCAGTTATAAAGATTAGCCCGATGCAGGTCCTATTCTCTGGAAGTCACAGGAAATAGCTACTCAAGACGCTCTCCTTTTAGGGTCTCTGACAACTCAGGTTGTCCCACAGAGACGAACGGGAGGTGCTGTGGGGATGACAAACCTCCCACCTTCTTGCACAGGAGGGTCCCTGAATGGTGGCTGTTTGGACAATTTTTAAAATTTATTTTTCAAATGGAGGTATCACTTACATAAAGTGCATGCATGTGTTTACACCCATGGGACCATCACCACGATCAAAATGTGGACCTCACCTCGGCCCAGGCAGCAGGCCTCCTCTGCAGGGAGTCTGCTTCCTGACTTCCACTAGAATAAATTAGTTCGTCCTGTTCCTAAGCTTCATAAAAATAGAATCACATCTGTGGTGCATTCGTAAATGCTTGACAACCGACTCCCCCCAGAGTTAAAAAAAAGCCCTGGTTTTGCAGCTTTTGTCAATATACCCGGCAATCACCAGCACTGATTTGAAGCTATCCAGGTGCGGTCTTTGAACACAGAGTCAGAAATAGGTGTGAGGCAGAACACAATTGTATAGCATTGCCACCATATGGATTCAATAGATGTAAATAGTCTCAACCGCATAGGTAACAGCAGGAAAGTGGTAAAGAATTTAAAAGGAGTTTTCAGGATTAAACTCTGTTCTGAATATAATTTACTTCATTATAAATTTACATAATTAATTTTTAACAAAGGCTGTATTTAACAACAATTGGCTTGGAAAATTCCTGAAAACATAGCAGTAAGTTTGCATGAGCCGCTGCGAGCTGAGTCCTGCGCTGGGTGCTAATCTTTGGAGTCTGACTTCTTTCTTTCAATGAACGTAATGTCTGTGAGTTTCATCTGGGTTATTCTCCATCTCGCTCATAAGTGTTCTTTTTATTTTGTACTGCTGCATAGTATTCCATCGCCTGGATATACTAAATTTATTTACTCAATTTTTTATTAATGGCCATTGAATTATTTCCTTTTTCTTTTTTTGGCTACTAATTAGTAAAGCTGCTATGATCACTCATGCACATGTATTTTAGTGGACATATGCACTCATTTCTTTTAGATATGTACCTAGGAGTGGATTTTTCCAGGTCTTAGATAGACATACAAAGGCCTGTCTGGAAAAGTCCAGCCATTGTTAATATAACAAGAACGGTTAGTATAACATCAGCGTAAACTGGCAGCCACGGAGAGTGAGCTGGAATGCTCATGCGTGAGCAATGACGACTTCACTGTACTAGTCAGTGGGGGTGGTCAACACCCGTAAGTGGGCAGGTGCACTTTGTAGCTGTCACATCCAAATGACTGAGCAAGTAGAGCGAGGAATCTGCATCAGATTTTGTGTTAAGCTTGAATATTCGTCTGTGGAGACTCTTTGGGTGATTCAGAAGGCTTTTGGGGATAATACAATGAGTACAGTGCAAATAAAAGTGTGGCACAGATGCTTCAAAACTGATCGAGGATCTGTTGACTGTGATCCATGTTCGGGAAGGCCTGCACCAAGCAGAGCACCTGAGAATGTTGAGCGGGTACGGGCTGCAATCAGCAAAGATCAGTGACTGACGGTGCGAGAACTGACAGCTGATCTGGGGATTCCAAAAACTACTGTGTCCGAGATTTTGACGCAGGATCTTGGCATGAAACACGTCATAGCAAAATTCATTCTGCAGCTTCTGCTACCAGAGCAGAAGGAACATCGTGCTGCAGTTGCTAATGACTTGCTTCAGACACTGGTAGCAATGAACCAGATTTCCTCAAGAAGGTCAAAGCTGGAGATGAATTGAGAGTCTACGGCTGGGACCTGGAAATGAAGGCCCAGTTGTGCCAATGGAAGTTGCCTGGTTCTCTGTGTATGTCTGAAGAAGACGCAGCAAAGTCGCAGCAAGACCAAGACCATGTTAACTGTGTTTTCTGATTGGGAAGGTGTTGTCCACCATGAGTACGCTCCTCCAGGCCAAACAGTTAATAAGGAGTACCACTTCAATGTTCTTTGTCAGCTGAGAGGTGCAACAGGACAAAAACAGCCACAGCTCTGGGCAACTGGTGATCAGCAGCTCCATCACAACAATGCCCCTGCTCATGCATCACAACCTGTGCAGAGCGTTTTGGTGAAACATCAAATCACCCAGGTGACTCAGCCCTGCTGACAGCCCAGATTTGGTGCCCTGTGACTTCTGGTTTTCCCAAAACTAAAATCAGCTTTGAAAGGGAAGAGATTTCAGACAGTTGATGAGATTCAGGAAAATATGACCGGGCATCTGATGGTAATTCAAACAAAGGATTTTGCAGAGTGTTTTGAACAGTGGAAGAGACACTGGAGAACTGTGTGAGGTCCCAAGGTGCCAATTTTGAAGGGCACTGAGGTGTCACTGCCCTATGTACAATGTTTCTTGTATCTTCTTCAATAAATGTGTCTATTTTTCATATAGGGTACTTTCTGCACAGACCTCATTATGTTTGTCTTTAGTAGATTATGCCAAATGGTTTTACCACATGGTTGAACAAGTTTACCCTTTAATTTGCAATGTTTGAAAGTTCTGTTGCTCCACTTCCTTGGCAACATTTGGTACTGTCCATCTTTAAAGTTTTAGCCATTCTTGTAAACGTGTAGAGATTATACACAACAATTTTAATTTGTATTTCCTTGATGAGTAATGTCATTAAGTTGCTATAGGTTTTTAACTGTTGTTTTTTTCCTCTGGTTCAGAGGCATAAATTAAGTTTTAGAAATTGCTCCTGGGGTTATTGGCGATCTTATTTGGCTTTGCCAGATGTACGGGCCGCTCTCCTGAGATTTAGGTTCCTTCTGAGGGAAGTGAACACTGGACACCTGTTAACACCTTGTCTGTCGTCAAAGGGGCTGTTTGTGACCAGAGTGACGGATCCTTAAGGCCAGCCAAGGGTCACTCCTGGTGCCCACGACACCCCTCAGGATGCTTGTCTGGAAGGAGCCTCCAGGCAGCAGAGCTCTGCACTTGAAGGCCCAAGGTGTTTCGAACCAGAAGACCTGGCGCTCTACTTCTTCCCTCTCTTTTTTGGCCATGGGACTTTGGGAGGCCATGTAGCCTCTGGAACCTCAACTTTTCTCTTGAGTTAAATAGGATGAGAACTGTTGAGGAGCTCTAAGGAGGCATGGAGAGGAATGCTGTAACAACAGATAGATATCAATTCCAGGGCCAGTTCTGCGGGGGGGCAGCAGGCGAGAGGTGGGGACCTCCCGAGGGTGCAGGACCCAGCTCTCAGGGCCCCCGTGAGGAATCAGCGCAGCCCGGAGAGTCTTAGCTGGGCTCTGTGTGATGAGCCCTGACTGGAAAATACCAAGGCAGGGTGTTTCCCAAGATGGTGTTGCCTAGAAGCTTCAAGTCTCTGGAAAGTCCATTCGAGGGCCAAGCAAAATGGGGTGGTGTTGTAGAAGTGGGGGCCATGCCCCAGGGAGTCAGAGTGGCCCTGGAACAGGAGAGGAAAAGGTGACCTGGACACACTAATCATGACTTCTATTTGAGGGAAATCTTGGAAACAGATGAAAGTATAAAATAGAAGAAAAAATGATCTATAATGCCATCTTCTAAAGTCATTGTTAATATTGTACACTCACACATTTCTCCCCACTTAGCTTTGTAATATCAAACTTATAACTTTTTGATGTCATGTTTTAATGGTTGCATTGCATTCCCTCTTGCAGATTTATTAAAACTTATTTAACCACCAAATGGTGTTCTTTATCTGATCTCCACTTAAGATTTTCTAAATACTTTAAGATTTACCAGCATTGCACAGCTGCCTGCGCTGCAGGAAGGAGGCGCCAGAACTTGGCGCGGCGGTCACTTTCTGAGCATTAAATCTCCCACGACTAACAAGACTGTTTGGCTAACAGTTGTTTATGGACAAAGAAGGGACGCTGAAAGTAAACAGGGCGAGAAACAGAGTCCAAAGTGCAACTTTACATTTCTAACATATATAATGGTATTAATTCATTCCTCCTTTATCATCTAATTATCTCTTGTTCATTTATCATTTCATATTTCTTATCGGTTTTCTTGATTTAAGTCTGCCACTTACCAGCGGTGCGACCTTAGGCTGGTAACCTGTGTCCACATGGCCTCTGGTTTCCCATCAATAAAATGGGTACCAATGCCTGTCAATGTTGTGATGAGGATTAAAACTAAGGAAGTACACTGGGCACTCTACCCCACCTGACTGCCTGCCTCTCTGCAGTTGGTTGGGCACCAGGGCAAGTTCTAATGGATTGTCCTCACGGAGGTCTACAAAGAGGTTGGTTTTGCTGATAAGTAGAGGAAGACAGAGAATGGAGCTGGGGGAGAGCAGGGTCACTCACAAGGTCAGAGTTAGGACCCCAAGAACACAGGTCTTTGCTCCTTCCAATGGTCTCTTGTAGGTCATTTGTCTCGATCTTTGTTCTTTCCAATGGCCTCCTGTAGGTCGTTTGTCTCATGGAGTTCAGAACTCCATGCAAATTTCGGGCTCCTCACCATGCCCTTGTGTGAGGAGGTCAAACATAATTGGAACTCCAGAGCTGTCCTCAGCAAAATGACACTTAAGATTCTTATTTTTTTCCCTGTCATTTTCCCAATGTTTCTTAACTTCAAGAGTTTTCATTCTGCCTAGCTATTACTTTCCAAGTCCTTCCAGCATTTTTCTTCCTTCCAGAATGAAGGAGAAGTCCTTCTGAGGTCTCCTACATTAACCGATGTCACCTCAGTGACTTCCATGGGCCATTAGGCAGCCAGTCAACGCCGTTTATATCCTTGCTACCAGCAGGATGTGGAATATGGGGGAAGGAGGAATCAACCTCTCCTGCTGGTCTGACATTCATTAATATGTTAGAAGCACAGGAGGCATTGCTAACTGCAGCTCTCTTCTCAGACATGGGCTTCCTAGAAAGAGTCATGTTCTCTTCAATATGGAAAAAAAAAAATTCTGAACCACCTAGCCCTTCCAGGAAAGAAGCCAAGGTGTGTTCATACCCTTTGAACTGCTCCCCCTCTTGTTTCTGCCGCTCTGTTTGAAGAAGGCTTTCTCCATTTCTACTGTGAATAATACTCTATTGTCCAGCACATGGCATCTCCATCACCTTCCTCACAGTGAAGTCAAGACCTCAATTTAATCCACTCTTAATACACTGCCATTCGGGCTTGGCCCCTGCCCTACGCTGAGCCTGTTCTTGCCAGGATCACAGTGTCAGTAGGCCCGGCGGTCACTCTCCTGTCAGCCTCCCACCTGACCTCCCTCTGGTCTTGGGTGCCTGTGGTCACGGTCTCCCTCCTTCTACTCCTTAGGCTTCCTGGTCAGCAAAACTTCCTCCTTCCTATTGCTTTTTGGCAGATCCTTCTCACTATCCTTTGTGAGCTGCTCCTTTCTCTGCCCATTCTATAAGTCATTGGTTCTGAAACTTTGTTTCCACAGCAGATTTTTTTTAATAAATGAAATTTTATATACATCCAAGCCCAATATAAAAACCGAAATCACAACTGCTGTTTGAAGTAGAGGCTGGTGGTGGTTCTTGGCACTTTCCCTTCCCCTGTCTACTCTTCCAGAAACCCCGGAGGCCTCTCTGCAGATGCCAAGGCTCAGTGAGGCACACCGGACACACCGCAGCCTTAGAGGCTGAGGGTCTTCAGGGCTCTGACTTGGTCCCTCGCATCTCCCTCCGCCCCCTCTCCCCGGATGGTCTCATCCTTCCTGGGAGTAACGATTCCCATCCTTTCTCCAAACATGGTGCGTGGGAAGAGCAATAAACAACATCCTTTTCTTCCCCTTTTCTTCTCACTTCAATTAAGAAGTGAGATTTAGGAGACTGAGTAAAAAGTCAGCTTATTACTGACAAGGCTGGTGAGAGAACTTGGCTTTAAATCTGTAACCAAATGGGCTTGCGCTTCTTCCCAGAGCTAACTCTGGGCCACACTGGACTTCTGCAAGTGATTCCGCCTGGCTGGAGAACAGTCCAGGATGCGTGTTCCTCCAGTATCCTTGGTGTACCGGAGAAGCTAGAGGGGGCAATATCTTCCCAAAAGCACCAATGAGAAAATCACTCCTCCTCCCACAGGGAGGAGGTAGAAAGGGGTGGAGACAGAGACCAGGCACCCAAAGGCTGGTTCCGTTCCCTAGGCTGCTTTCTAGTTTGTGAAGCACTCGGGCCAGTGATGTCGGCACCACAGCACATGGAACAGTTCCGCCCACTAAAGAGCTCTCTCTGATCCTTCCAGAACTCGCAGTGTCCCACCTAGACAGTCTTACAGGGGGATGATGGTTTAAACGTGGGCATCCGGGACACAGCTCTGTTCTTACATAATGAAAGTGCTTTTTGCACAGTTTTGATACACATTTTACACTGAATTTTCTAGAGAAGCAAATACTATGGGCAGGAATTCAGTGTTGATGACACTTCGGTGCACTTAGAACTTTTCTGAGGGTTGTTAACATTTTGGCAGATTATGTCACTTACAACAATGACTTCTGTAGTATTTTCGTCACCAATGCGACATTCTTATTGTCACTACTGTATTGGCCTGGGTCTGTGGCTGTTGCATTCACTGTATTTCCACAAACAGATATGAAGATCTGACTGCTCATTTTTGGCTTTTAGTACACTTGTGCCCAACTATTTGCATATTGAAATAATTGTTAAAAATTGAAAATTATAATTTTAATAATTATTAAAGTTGAATGTTTATATATTTACATAACTACTAGAAATTATCCTCTTTTTCTCCCTTATACTACAGTTTGGGTAGTGTAATAATTTTTACAAGTATTTTTTCCTTAAGTAGGTTATATTACTGGTACATCCCTTTTCAGGTTAGCAAAAGCAGAACTACAAAATATTTCTTCTAAAAATGAGGCATTGGGTCTAATACTGTCCTCATGGAGGACCCTCATGGAAACATGAGATTAGAAAAATGGAGTTCTCTCCCAAAGGGTGATTAAAAAATTCATATTCCTGGGCCGCACCCCCGGCCTGCTGACTCAGAGCCCTCAGGAGAGAGACGAGCCTTCTTCCTGCGCTTGGCGGCCCCTCTGTGACGTGGCCTGTGCCTGCTTCGCCACCCTGCACCCTCAGATGCGGGCAGCTGTGCATGTACAGGGTCTCTCTCTCCTCCCAGACTTTGTCTTCTGATGCCTTCCTTACTCCGAGAAGCATCCCTGACACCCCAGGGTGATGTAAGAGCCCCTCTTCCGGGCTCCCACAGCATCTGTCACCCTGCATTGGTTTCTCTGCTTGTTTGCTGCCTCTGTCCCCAGACTTAAGTTCTGCCAGGGTGCAGACCACATATGTGGGAGCTGTAGTCTTAGTGCCTGGCCCAGGTTCCTGCCTGAGGGAAGCATCCTTTCCCTTGATGGCCTGGATGGGGATTTGGGTGTATACCTTCACACCAAAATAAACAACTTTTACTTGAAAAGCTGTAAATCTCAGATCCATCAGGCACTAATGGGGACAAATGGTGGCATCTCCCCATCAAACCTAAGGTGGGGGAAGGAAATCATTCCTCCCGAGATTATTTTGGGAGACAGTGTCTTTTATTCTTTTGTGTCTCTGCCAGAACAATCAATGGTCAAATATTCATTGAGTGTGATCAGGTCATTTTGAAGGCAATCTTCATAGCACACAAAGTTTTACCAAAGTTGAGCATTATTCCTGATATCAGAGCAGATTAATTTTATAATTGAATACTTAATCTGTCCACAGAATACAATGATGAAGAATTTTTGCCGCTTCTGGGGGACTGAGGGAGCCAAAGATCATCTTGATCAGTTTTATTCTCCCTTTACCGTATCAAGCGAATGAAACTTGGAAGTAATAAAAAGAGGCCCATGAACCAATGCTCGTTTTAATCTACAGGTCCAATCCCTTAATTATCAGCAGTTTAACCGCCTCTCCTGCCTTCCCTTTGACTTCCCACTGAATAACAGGGTGGAGGCTGGAGCCAGAGGTGTCCTTACCTGTAAGTCAGAGCAGGTGGGTGAAAGGACGTGAAACTCAGGAGGCCACACCTGGGCTCTGACCTCCACTCACTAGATGGGGCCCCTGCTCCTTCCTCTCTGGCCCTTGTTTTCTTCCCACGGAAGCTGGGAGTGAGGATGCCCCCGGTGCAGACGTTCGGGAGGACTGAATGAGTGTGGTTAAGCGGCCCCTGAAGCCCAGGAGATGAAGGTTAGCCCTCTCTGCACGGAGATACACATCTGCTGTGCTTTTCTCTCTCTCATTCTGCTAGCATTGTGTTTGGCCTTAGACCACAGGGGGACGTCTCGTATCTCCTTTCAGTCAGATCCCTGGGAGAAGCCGGGTCCTCCTCAGGGCGGTAACTGCATATTTATCCCAGCGGGATTGGGGGGATTTTGGTGTTCAGTCAAAGCCCTGCATGTGCCTCAAAGTGTGGCGGGGTCAGGGTGAGGGTTTCTTCACTGAGACTTGGACTTTGGAAGAAATTCAGCGTTGCCTTTTCCAGTGACCCCAGTTCTCTTTACAGAGGGAGCCTGACTCCACTCTGTCAGGTCTCACTTTGGTCAGCTAGGATTAACTCTCGAGTGACCCGGCGCCACAGGCCAGGACAGCTCCTCCCTGTGGCTTATCAGCTACCCAAGCACAGGGACCACATCTGTCTGTATTTCAGTATCCCGTAAGACAGTGTAACTGTCAAATGAACGAATGAATATATCTCACCCATTCATTAAATCACAGTATTACAATTGACTTGCTCCTTAGGCGTCCATCATCGGTGCTTTTATAGCCCCCCCAAAAGCCTTCTGCAGTCCCAAGAATTTTCCATGTGTTCCACCTGATGGCGGCTGGTAAAACTACTGTGTTTTGGAAGCCAACTCCATACAGCCCAGTTCATTTTTGCTTTGGTATATTTCACAGGTCACCCTTGATTAGAGAGGCTTGATGCCGGAAAATTGGTGCCAGTGAGAAAGTCAATTAAAGCCCCCATAGAAATAATGTAATGACCTGCAGTAATCCTGAAGACTGCGGGCCACATCTTAAGCCTCTCCCTTCCTAAAGTGAGTGCTTGCCTTTGCAACCTTAATGCTTTTGTAATGGGTTTTTGTTGTTGTTGATGTTGAAATGTCTAGTGAAATACTGGCCAATTAGATAACCATTTAAAGCACTTACTTTAGTAAATGAGAGAATCTGGGAAATGTCTTTTTTGTCTTCATTTTACCAGATTTATGTATTGGGGAGGCACTGAGTGGAATTGGAATAGCCGGGGAATCAAACATAGTGGCTGGAACAACCTTATCATCATTACCAGCTCTAAATCACTATGGCTGTTTTCAGTTGAAATAGTCCAGGAAAATCTCAGTTAACTGGACACCAGCCTCCTAGAAACCTCAAGTAATTTGAGGAAACACAACACAACACAAAAAGAGAACAGCCAGATTCCCATGGGGTGTGTAGGTGTGCTCTGTGCTCAGTGCGCGATTGGTCTGCATTTTGCACGTGACTGTCATTGATATCTAATTACAGTATTGATGAGAAGCGATGTGAACCAGGATGATCTGGAGGCTCTCCACCATCCCAGTAGAACTTTCTGGAGCAATGGGTATGTTCTAAAGCTCTGCTGTCTGCTACGGTAGACCTGTGCCTACTGAGCACTTGAACTGTAGCTAACGTGATTGAGGAACTGACTCTTACATCCAATTAAAATTTAAATGCAAGTTTAATTGAACTACTAGAAAGCCCAGCTCTATAATACTTTGAGTCAACAATGCCTTTTTTATTATGAAATACTTGTGCAGAAAAGTACAGGGTGTCTTATAAACCACCAAGTGGAATACACAGTTAACCTTTTGCTATATTTGCTTCAGATATTTTAAAAGAAATAAAATATTAAAGATACAATTGAAGTTTTCCTTGCACCCCTCTCCTTCCCATCCATGTTTTTGTAGTTTAACTATTTATAAACAACATGTTGCAATGTTTGTGTGCAAGCGATTTGAACAAATGCCATTATACTGTATATATCACTCTGAAACTTGCTTTTTTTTTACGTGTAAATATATTTTTGGATCCTATCCATGTTGGTATCTAAAAATCAATGTCATTCATTTTAAACTCTTCTAGAAAGTTCCAATTTATAAATATACCACACAATGTATGGTATATTTATGTAGTATCCTAAAAATATTAAATTTGGGTTGTTCCCAATTTTTTTATCTATTACAAACAACTATGTGATGAACTTCTAAATAGATTTTTTCCTGAATATATTTGGGAGTTTCTCTATAGTCATTTTTATTTCTTATGATTACTGATATATATGGATTGTTTTTACTAGCTTATTTTATGCTTCTTTCTACCATGTTTTTTTTTCATTTTGCTTCTCCACCCACCTTTTCCCCCTTCATTGTTCATTGTTGAGAAGTTAAACATTAGGTTTCCATTCACTGGGTAGTTAATTGTTGGCATACATGATTAAAGGTTTGGCTCTAATCCACTTCTCTAAACCTTTTCTCAAACATGAGGAGCTCAGAATGCTTTAACTCCTAAAACCCTCTCCTATCATCTACATTATTGTCAGGTAATATTTTAGTTTTATTTATTTCAACATCATTGTCATAATTTTACAGTCAGTATTACTTAGATTTGTCAACATTCCTATCAGTACCTAGGTTTACCATTGTGCTTTGCATCCCACACCTTTTTTTCTGGGTCGAGTTTCTTTCTTGCTCGGATAGCGCCTCTGGCATTGCTTTTGGTAAGAAAATGTGACAGTAAATTATCTTAGACTTCGATATGTCTACAACCTATTTCCCACCTCACTCCTGCCTCGTAATTTGGCCTAGACTCCTAACAGTATCTCCTCTTATCTGTCTCCCTCCTCTAGGACTGCTGTTAAATACAGACTGAACCTCTTCATTCTGTATTACACATCTCTGAACTTCCTCCATACTTTCCACCTGTTTCTTGCTATGAGATGCTCTCCGTTTTCTCAAATTTGCCATTCAGCACGTTAGTTCTTTTGCCTCAGAAGAGTGCTCACTGAATTTTTTATTTTAATGACTCTTTTTTTTTAATTTCTAGGAGTTTAGTTGAATTTTTAAAATTTCCACGGTTCCTCCACTAGTGTCGTGTTCTTTCAGTATCATGCATTTTATTCCTTTCTATTACTGCGTGCTTGTATGATATGATTTTAATGTCTCTTTGAGATTGCTTTATATCTGTAATTCTTGGTTCTGAATTTTGTTGCATTTGTTGTGTTTGCTGATTTTGTCTCACAGCAGTTACTTCTTTCATGAGATTAGTAACTTTCTATTGTGAGCTTATCTTCAGCAGGAGTGGTGTTCCATGAAATGCTTGTACCGGCTTTATGTAAGTTGCTCAGAACGGGCCCTCCGGCACCATCCGCAACGTGGACTCAGGGCAGATGCCTGTGCAGGTTGATGGTCTGCTTTCTTTATCTTCCCTGGCCCTGAAAGGTGGTCAACTTCCTTTTTGCATCCCTGGCCAATGAAAGGACTTCTTCTACTACCTGTTTCAGAGACTGTTGCAGACACCGGCCCACAGCGTCTGCAGTGTTATGGATGAGATACGAGACAAATTCACATGGACTACTGAGTCCTGTGGAGGAAAAGGAATGACGCAGCTTCTCTCTCAAGGGGAGAGCAAGCCTTAGAGCACCTCAACCACTCTCTCAAGAGAAGAACACCTAGACCCTTGCCTTGACAAGCTTTTATTGGATTCAATTTGCATAGGAATACAGGGTGTATACGGAAAGCTCATCAATCATTGTCATGCAGAAATGATTAAACAATAGAGAACATTCAAAGAACTCTGAGGGCCTATTTTGAGTCAGGGTCAGATAGCTAAAGGGCCATAAAACTTTGAGGAACAAACTCACTTCCTGCTTGGTCCCTTATCATTTAAATTGAGGGTATTAGCAAAGTAGGTTTCCTAGGATTTTATGTTTTCTTTCTTAGGCCTGAGCACCCTAGGGAACCCACCCTTTCCAGCACAGGGCCTCACCCACTCCAGCAAAATTTCAGGTTTAAGGCATTGTTTCAGGCTTAAGTCAGGCAGGGGAAGTAAGGCAGCTAAGAGATCAGGAGACTTCTTGCAGACAGAATGAGGACTCAGGCTATGTCAAAGCCAGGGGGGTGAGGGTCCATCACCCCCTTTTTCTATGGCCCCCCAAGTCCTTCCCTGGGGGCCCCCTGTGATCATGCCTGTCTTAGGTTGTCCCTCCCTTGAGGAATCTTACCTGTCATTAGCTAACTGATCTAGCACTGGGGGCCAGGCAGGGTAAAGTAAAAGGAGAAGAGGCAGTGCCCCTGCCAGGGACATAAGCATTGTTTCCCTAGTGGCTTATGGTCCCAAGGTCACTTACTAAGCCTTAGCCATGGGGGGTTACAGCTCCTGAAACCAGGCAGGGCAGCTCCCATCGAGAGACAGAGAGCCTTCATGCTCCCAGCATTATGGAGCAGAGGGCTCAGTTCCAGCTCCCCACCTCTCACGAGCTGAGATCCTGGGTAGTTGTTCCATCTCTAGCCTCTGCAATACTGACCTGGTTCCAACACTCCTTTCAGCTCCTGCTCCTTGCTCTGGAACCTGGGGATATAATCTTTGCTTCTTTTTTCAAAGGTCGACCGTGTATTTAAGAATTGGGGGTAAAGGGACTAAATTTTATACAACATTTGTATGTGATAGGAGCAGAAAGTTCTTCCAGTCTTCAAAATTAATCAGAAATCCAGTAATAAATGATTCAAACTTTGTTCATAGAATGTTACTTGCCCTTTTTGAGCTTTGGTGCCCTTAACTGTATATGGGAATAACATTAGTACCTACCTCACAGGATTGTTGTGAAGATTAAGGAAAGAACATCATGGAAGTGTTCACTAGATATCAGCTAGGGTCTTGCTGCCCCCTTTGGTTTGGATACAGTGTCTTCAAAGCCCATTCCCCACGCCACCAATGGGGAGGCTGTTTGCATTCCTCTGCTCACTCCTGCTTCTGTTCGTAACCCGGACGTGCTGTCCCTCGCCCACACTGCGTTACCCCAGATGAGAATATTGGACAAACCATAAGCAAACAACACGAGGCTCTCATAAGGCCCTGCGCATTCTGTAACAGACACAGTGGAAGACATTGTTACCCTAAAAATTGAAGACTCTCTCGGTCATTTCAGCAACTTGAGATCTGTCCACCCTCCAGACTGCCTGGCCCTCCCCTTACTCGGCCCCCTCCCATCTCTCCTCCTCATCCCTTCCCTCACTGCACGAGGCAGCGCAGTGGGCGCTCTCTGGCTTCGAGCACCAAGCCCACACTCCCAGTGTGTGACCCAACCAAGGTGATCAGCAGAATGGGCTTTTCTAGGTAAAAGACTCCCTGTCCTCAGAAGGAAGTTGTTATTTTGAGGAACAAGGTTTTCATTCCTTCATGTATGTGTAGCCCACAGCACAGCGCCTGACACACAGGGAACGCTGGACAAATGTTGGCCGTCACCGTGTCCACTCCTAAAGCCTGCAAGGCTAAGTCAGATTTCATGACCGCCTAAGCAGAGTTAACTTAAAAAGGAAAGCGTGGAGACAAATCACTGATAACTCCAAAGTTCAATTGAATGACTTTTCAATCCTTGTATTGTCTATTCCTTTGCTAATGCCTATGAATGAAGAAAACCGAGAGGGCCAGGCGCCAGCAAGGTGTGAGAGTCCTGACCACAGAAAAAAAAAAGTTTCAGTGCTGCGTGACTCGACATCCCGCCTCACTCTGCCCACCTCCATCACAACACCAGCCCTGGTCATCGTTATTTATTCTATTGGTTTAACTTAGGTGTTCATTTGATAAATGAAATGCAGTTTATTGTTCTATATTCATTATTGGTGAGATTGATCACTTTTCACATCTCTTACCCAGCTTTTGATATTTATAAGAGGTTTATAAAGTGGCTGCAAAGACTTACTTTTTCCCACTAGTGCCAGTCGATGATAGGAGGAGAAGGTGTCCTGTGTGTGGACATCGATTCCTGGCGCTGCCCCGCACGGTCACTCGCCTGTGCTGCGGTCAGTCTCCCGTCTGACGCTCTCGGTTCACTCCTGTCTGTGGTTAACGCCCACATCACTTCAGTGTGTTAAGATCAGATCAATGTCACTATAAACATGAAGTAATAATAGCATACTAAAGTCATCATATGTCATGCTCACATAGTTTGTGTCTTGGGAGATCACAGCACTGTGATAATGTTATTTTAATGACTCACCTTTGTTAACCTGTCTGTTATTTCATTGAATGTATGCCTGTACTTCCACTAAAAAATTTTCCTGGTGTATCTGAAGTTCAGATTTAACTGGGAGGTCTGTTTTGTTTTGTTTCTAAACCTGGCAGCCCTGGGTGAAGAGGGTCTGGAGTTTGAAGCACTGAGTGGGGGGGTCTATAGGAGCCACGACAGGCTGAGGCTGAGCCGATCCCAGAAGAAGAGTCCCAGCCCCTTTCCTTCCTGCAGCCCCCCTGCCTCCTAGTTCCTGGCCCAGGACGGCCCGAGTTTGGGGCTCCAGCCGGGGTACCGGTGGAGGGTACTGCTGGTGTCCCTGAGGCACAGCTGCCGTATCCCTGTCATTCCTGTTCCCTCCGTCCATCTGGCATGGCAGAAAGAGTTTTGGAGACAGGCAGTTTAGGTTCAAATCCCATCCATTCCTTTTCTTTTTATTTTTTGGAATTTTTATAAGAGTTTATGTGAGCCAAACTGATGACATATGCCAGGGAGCAAGATCTTCAAGTGCTCCCCTCCGCCCTTCTTTTAACTAGCCTCATGACCTGGGCAAGCAGATGCAGCTCCAGGAACATGGAGGGCAGGTGGGGTCGATGAACCCGTCCTGAGCGTGAACTCCAGACTCCTGGAGAAGAGATTTCCTCGCACACAGGACAAAAATGAGCCTGAACTCACAGGGCTGTTGCGAGGGTTAATGAGACGATGTCGGAAAGCACTTGGCAGAGTCTTCGGTACCTCGTAGGCAGCCAGGACTGAGTCTGCACCTCGTGGCAGCAGCAGGGACTTGTGTGGGCAGAGTAATTACCCTCGTGTACCTTGGAGAAGTGAAAACAATGACAGCCGGGGAGACCGCAAACCCGAGGGACCGGCAGTTCTAGTTTTTGGTGGCGCAAGGTCTGCAGCCCTTCAAAGGGAGGTCGTATCTGTTTCTCTGTCTGTGTTTTCCCCTGAGAATGAAACTGAATCCATGCGGGGGTTCTGAATCCAAGTTTGAAAGACAACAGCCCGGGCAGCTAGCTGGGGAGGCGGCGCTCCGCGAGAACCCGGCTGCCCACCCTGGTTTCGCCATCAGCCCAAGGGGAGGTCTGAGCTGATGGGACACCCATGTGCTCCTCTTTAGGGGACGAGAGAACCCTTGACCAAGGCTTTTTTTGTTTTTAAGAGGTCTACCAGAGACTAAACAAGTCTTTCATAATTGAAGATCGTATTGAAAAGCTAAAGAGTTACCTATTTGCAAATATTTTTTAAGGCAGGTGTGGCCATCCCAACCAACCTGTTCCCTCTCTCTGTCTCCAAGAGCTGGAGCCAAGAGCTCAAGTGCCTTCCAATTTCCTCTCCAGAAGGGGCTTGTTAAAAGCGAAGTGGGGAATGATCTTAAAGGGCCAGGAGAGCAATTAGGGCTTCTGGTGGCACTGGTCCTGTCATTAGTGGGGCAGGTGGTGTCTCCTCCTCAGGTTCCTCACCCACCCATGCAGTTAGCATCCGCCTGCCTGAGAGGGGAGGGCTGCGGGGCGCTCCCTGAAGCTCACCTCTACATTAGGGTGTGGGAAGCACAGCCTTTGGCTCTCCCGGAGGGCATGACCTGGACTCAGGAAACAGCACGATCCCTTCCGTGGTTTCAGGGAAGGAATAGGACACATGCCAGCGACTTCTTTCTTGCTGGTGGGACCAGGTGGAGGTGGGCATTTTTAAGGACGGAGAACAGGGAGAACAGCTGCTGAAAGCAGGCACTGTTTTGGGTCCAGAGCACAGTTTCCCAATGTTTGAGTATGTGCATTTCACCTTAGTCATTTTTGCTGAATCTCTTTACTATCTATGCTATTGTTGACTTAATCTTTTAAAAAATCAACTCTGTATTTTGATGTAAATACCATTTTTATTCTCATTTTAGGCAGTCATAGCAATGAAACCATGGTCAATAAATGCACTCCATGAACTTAATAAGGCTTATCTCTGTGACCTTTAAAATCATCGAGTGTAATAATGCTAAGATTTATTGAGGGTTGTGAGTCAGGAAGTCTTCCAATTCTTCCATGGGTATGAATTTATTTAGTCCTCAAGGCAAGACGGGGAGGAGGAGAGTAATAGTAATACTGACTTCCAGGATTGCTGTGCAAGGGTTAGCTGGTTGGTCTATGGAAAGCAGCAGTCCCCAAACTTCTTGGCACCAGGCACCGGTGTCATGGAAGACAATTTCTTCCACATACCAGGGTGAGGGGGGCAATGATGTTGGGTTGATTCAAGCACTTGACATTCAGGTTCACCTCCTGCTGTGCGGCCAGGTTCCTAACAGGCTCCGGCTGGCACTGGTCCGTGGCCTGAAGGTTGGGGACCCCTGAAGCAAAGTGCTTAGAACTGTGTCTGCTGGGGAGAAGACACCTGCATGCGTTTGCTATTGTTATCATTTTCTCCATCATACAGATCACTCTTGCCATTATACAGACAGGGAAATGCAGGCAGATTCAGGGACATTAACTTGCATATAAGAGTTGGTGGGAGGCTAAAATCACCAAGACCCAGAGCGGACACCGAGTCAAGCGCAGCCTGTGATTCGTGATGTCGCTCACCTTCCATGCTTTTGGAAACATTACCTAGGGCCCAGGTCCCAACCCACTAGAAGAGGTTCCTGTCACCTGGATGCAGAGGGGCGGAGCACGGGGCCAACTTCTTTGGACAGTGAAGGAGGGGCCAGGTGTTCACAGAGGAACTGGGGATAAAGGAGCCAGATATCCGCTCTGAGATGTACTGACAGCTCATAAGAGACTGTCAGGGGTGGGTGACAGCGAGTCACAGGACCACACGTGCTGAGCTGGTCCCTAGAGCCAGGCCAGGGGCAGCCAGGGAGGACGTGGTGTGGAGCCAAGAGTAAGTCCTTGTCCACTTGGGGCGCAGTGTCTAGAGTAAGGAGAACTCATTCCCCATTGTCTTCCTACAGTTCAGCACCAACTCCTCCTGCTTTGAGCAAAGGCATCAGCAAAGTTAATTGCCTGCGTACTCCATGTGCCGAGCCCTGAAGGTGTGAGAGGCTTGTGAGGCCAACCTGCTCCCTGGGTGTGCAGTGCCTGCCTGTCTGAAGGAGGCTGCAAATGAAGTTTTCCATCTTTTGGAGAATAATCTGGTTTTGACCACCCGAGAGGCCCTTGTTTACATATACACATGTTGGTTTGGTAAATAAATCAGTCCCATCTCTTTCTTACAGCAGATCCTGAAAACTCTCAGCCAGACAAGTAGACCCCAGTCAGAGTGACTCTGGGGGCTGGAAAGTGCCTCCTTGCCTTTGTCACGTGGTCAGAACTTGAGCTTTCTGTTAATTTAGATTTCGAGATAACCCTAAATAATGCATAGCCCCTGCTGCATGCATTTTTCGAGTATTCAGAACTCTTGCTGTCAGAAACCCTTGCTCTCTCTCCCCTGCCTTTCAGAGAAGACTGTTAGTTGTAAGAAGTCATTTAGAACAGTTTCTCATGCAGGCTCATCTCAACACATTTAATTAATTATTCATTAACTGGCCCCAAGCAGAGTTGTGGTGTGGGTGAAGTTCACCAGAGATCTTTACTCCTCCTCACCCAACTCCTTTTCAGAATCTTTCTGGAAACTGTTGCCCCTTGGCTGGTCCATACTCCCTGTGTCTCCAACAATGGCTCAAATAGGACCCTGTAATGAAGGGCCTGTCATCCCATTTTACAGATAAGGAGCTGAGGTCTACTGTCACCCAGCAAACTGTGAGGCTGGGCTCAGATCTGAATGCGTCCAGCTCTAGCTTGAGGTGGGTCTGCCTCCCAGGTGAGTTTGAAGGAGTTTTGTGAATTCATGAGGAGCCCACTGGCTTCTGCCCCGAACTTACCAGCTAACCCACTGTGTGACCTTGGGTGAATTCCTGCATCACTCTGGACCTCTGTGTCTGTCTGTTCAGTCTGCTCTAACAGAATACTACAGGCCATGTGGTTTGAACAACAGTGTTTATTTCTCACAGTTCTGGAAGCTGGAAGTTCAAGGTCAGGGTGCTAGCATGTTTCGCATTCTTGGTGAGGAATCTCTTGCTGGTATATAGATGTGTTTTCTCATTGTATCCTCACACAGATACACAGATCATCTCTCTCATCTCTTCTTTTTTTTTCCAAGTATATTTCATTGATTATGCTATAACAGTTGTACCATTTTTTTCTCCCCTTTATTCTCCTCTGCTCTGTACCCACCCTCCCACTGGCATTCCCCCACCTTAGTTCATGTCCATGGGTCATATATGTAAGTTCTTTGGCTTCTCCATTTCCTATACTGTTCTTAACCTCCCCCTGTCTATTTTATACCTACCAGTTATGCTTCTTATTCCCCCTCAAGCTTCCCACTGATAACCCTCCACGTGATCTCCATTTCTGTGATTCTGTTTCTGTTCTAGTTGTTTGCTTAGTTTGTTTTCATTTTTGTTTTTGTTTTAGGTTCAGTTGTTGATAGTTGTGACTTTGTTGTCATTTTACTGTTCATATTTTAATCATCTTATTTTTCTTAGATAAGTCCCTTTAACTTTTCATATAATAATGGCTTGGTGTTGATGAACTCCTTGAACTTGACCTTCTTGGGAAGCACTTTTTCTGCCCTTCCATTCTAAACTATAGCTTTGCTGAATAGAGTAATCTTGGATGTAGGACCTTGCTTTTCATGACTTTGAAACTTCTTTCCAGCCCCTTCTTGCCTGCAAGGTCTCTTTTGAGAAATCAGCTGACAGTGTGATGGGAACTCCTTTGTAGATAACTGTCTCCTTTTCTCTTGCTGCTTTTAAGATTCTCTCCTTATCTTTAATCTTGAGTAATGTAATTATGATGTGCCGTGGTGTGTGCTTCCTTGGATCCAACTTCTTTGGGACTCTCTAAGCTTCCTGGACTTCCTGGAAGTCTATTTCCTTTGCCATATTAGGGAAGTTCTCCATTATTTTTTCAAATAAGTTTTCAATTTCTTGCTCTTCCTCTTCTCCTTCTGGCACCCCTATGATTTGGATGTTGGAATATTTAAAGTTGTCCCAGAGGTTCCTAAGCCTCTCTTCATTTTTTCTAATTTTTATTTCTTCATTCTGTTCTGGTTAAATGTTTACTTCTTCCTTCTGGTCCAACCCATTGATTTGAGTTCTGGTTTCTTTCCTGTCACTGTTGGTTCCCTGTATATTCTACTTTATTTCATTTTTCATAGCCTTCACTTTTTCCTCTATTTTGTGATCATACTCAACCATTTTTGTGAGCATCCTGATTGCCAGTGTTTTGAACTCTGCATCTGATAGGTTGGCTATCTCTTCATCACTTAGTTGTATTTTTTCTGGAGCTTTGATCTGTTCTTTCATTTGGGCCCTTTTTTTGTCTCCACGTGTCTGTTATGTAGTAAGGGGCGGAGCCTTAGGTACTTGCCAGGGTGGGACAACCCTCATAGCTGTGTTGTGGTACTGTGTATGGGGGAGGAGTTCAAGAGGGAACAATGCCATTTGCTCAGCTCTGGGCTGTCTTTCAGTCACTTCCCCCACTACCCTCAAGCAAACTGGGCCCTTCTGGTGCTGTTTCCCTGGGTGGGTGGTTTTGTGTATGTTCTAGGACCCTGTGGGTTTCTCCAACGAACTCCCCTGTGAGGCTGGGAGTTTCCCCCCCACTGCAACACCCACAGGTATTTTTAGTCAGAGGTTTTGAGGCTTTATATCCCTGCACTGGAACCCTGGGTCGTGCAGTCTGTCTCATTTCCCAGTTGTTCCTCCTGCTTTAACTGCACACAAATGTGGGACCACCTGCTCCACCAGGCACCACCTTTCTGCTGTCCTCCCCACCTCTGCTGCCTATCTCCTCCCCTCCTAACTCTCTGGATGAATGTTTCTTCTTTAACTCCTTGGTTGTTGGATTTACATACAGTTCGATTTTCTGGCAGTTTTTGGTTGTTTTTTGTTTTTAAATTTGTTGTTGTCCTTCTTTTGGTTGTGTGAGAAGGCAGAGTGTATCTATTTATGCCTCCATCTTGGCCAGAAGTCTCTCTCTGTCTCTTCTTATAAGGGACTTTAAGACCTATTCATGGGACTAATACTGTTCATAAGAGGACCTGCTTATATGACTAATTTCATTCATGATGGCTCCACCCTCATGACCTAATTACCCACCAAAGGCCCCACCTCCAGATAGCATCACATTGGGGGTTAGGACTTTACGATGTGAGTTTGGGGGTGGGGGACACAAGTATTCAGTCCATAACACTTATGAAATAAAGGTATCAAAGAGTGGGCTCTCCAAAGTCCTCTAGTACTAAATGTTGTGATTCTGCTGAATGTTACTCTATTATGATCGGGGTTCTGCTCATTAATCTCCAGTGTTGAGTGTACAACATGGTGCCTGGTAGATGCTTGGAAAATGTTTATTGAACACATATGAGAATAAAGGCAAGAAGCTACTTTTCACATCCTGTAAAACCATGAATATAAAATAAGAACGACCAACCCATAGAAAATTTTTGTAAGAGTTTATTTGAGCCCAACTGACGCCATATGCTGGGGAGCGAGATTTCCAATGCTCCTGAGAATAACAGTTCTGCAGCTTCTTTTATGCATCTGGAACTAAGGAGGGAAGGAAAAAAAGATTACATGGCAGTGGGAGAAAGTAAGGCTGGGATTGAATTACAGGATAGTTAAGATTATGTGCTCTCTCGAGAGTGGTCTGAAAAGAGGCATTTCAAAAGTGTGTTAATCTAGATGCACAAAAACAATGGACAGAGCTTTCTTAAGGCAAAGGTAAAGCTTTTACTACAAAGTTCGATGCCTGGGGTATAACCATCCACCATGACCTGCCCAGTTAGGAATTCATGATCAAATCACCCTGTGAGGTTCTTTTTTCATAGAACCCTTTTCTTCGTCCATGTCCCTAATGACTTGCTGACAAGGGATCCTTGTTTTCACATCCCTCTCAAAACCATGACCAATGGTGGGAGCTGGATGGAGTGCAGGTGAGAGGGGGAGAGCTGCCCGAAGGGATGCTGGTAGAACAGAAGTTTGCAGCAAAAGGGTCTCCAAGGAAACCCTACAGTCCCCCTGCCTGGCCGGGTGCTGACCCTGCTGGCTCGCAGACACCATGTCCTGTTTTGATATGGGAAGGGGGTGCTTCCATCACTTCCAAGCCTGGATGGAGTCTGGGAAGCATTCCGACAAGGGCCACCCTGCGAAAAGGAGCTGTCCTCAGAGGTTCCGCACCTCTGATCTTGCTCCTTCAATGTTTTCTTTTGCTTCACCCTGTCTGCCTTTCTCCATTTGCACTCCTTTCTTCCCTGTTTGGGGCAAGTGGGATAACTCCTGGGCCAGAAGAACCCCCTTCAAGCCAGTAGAAGTAGGAAGAGTATGATGCTGAAAAAGGGTGGCTTTTTAAAATTTTGAACGTTGTTTTTGTTTTTGTTTTTTTTGGCAGGCTGATTGAGGTATAATCTGTACACAGTAACATTCATAGTTTTTCAGGTGTACAGTTCCAGGGTTTTGACAAACGCATACGGTTGTGCCACCGTCACCACGGTGTACAATGTTTTCGTTTTCATCCCCCAGAGTTCTGTCGGGGTGACAGTCTCCTCCCCTGCCCCAGGGCCTGGCGCCCACTGTTCAGACTTTTTGTCTCTATAGCTTAGTCTTTTCTTAGAGTAGGTATTATTAGTTTTAAATAACAAGACTGCTGTGGTTTTTGTTTTGTTTTTAATCACACTTTCCACTAAAAATGCCTGGAAAGAAGCCGATATTTAAAACCTTTTTATCCTCCACACTTCTTATTCCAAAAAGGATGTAAGGCAGTAACAAAGTCACACAGTGAGAAGAACCAACAACAAGGATTAGCAGGCACAAAGGAGACTTGTTCAAGAGTTCCCTCTCTCCCGGTTCTTAAAAAAAAATTGATTTTCAAACCTTCAAATAAATTTGTGAATAGGGCTGTGAGCACCCCTATACCTTTCACCTAGTTTACCCACTGTTAACACTGCTGCCACATTTGGGCTCTCTCTGTCCATGTGTCTACCCTTGTTTATTTCTATATTTGTTTACCTTTTCTGCACCATTTAGAGTTACCTGCAGACCTCATGACACCGGCCCCCTAATACTTTGGAGAGCATCCGCGGACAACAGAGGCGGGCTCGCCCTTGGGGGCCACCGCACAGCCGTCGCACTCAGTGGAGTTACACTGGCAGAGTACTGTCATCAAGCATACAGACCACGATCCCATCTCTTCAGTTGTTCCAACGGTGTCCTTTCCAATGGTGTTCAGGTTTTTAAAAACCACTTGAGTCCAGGATCCAGTGAAGAACCAGCGTTGCATTTTGTTCTCTTATCTCTTTATCCCCCTTTGTTCTTGAATAGAACCCCCCACCCCCGGTACCTTCCTCTTGATTGAGCTATGAACCTAAAACTGATCTTAAAAAATAAAGTCTTTTAAAAAATTTAAAAAGTTAAAAAATTTAAAAAGTACTTTAGAACCACCTCACACCCATGAGGATGGCTACTTAAAAAAAAAAAACGACAAAAAAACACAAAACAAAACAAAAAAAACAGAAACTAACAAGCATCGGCGAAGATACGGAAAACTGGAACCTCAGAACACTGCTGGTGGGAATGTAAAAGCGCAGCCGCTGTGGAAAACACTACGTCAGGTCCTCAAAACATGACTGGAATTCCCATGCGACCCAGCAATTCCAGTCCTGGGTAAGGATCAGAAAGAACTGAAAATAAGGACCTGTGCCCGCTTCGGCAGCACAGACACCGAAAACAAGGACCCGTGCCCCCAGCGGCATTGTTCACCACAGCGAAGGGTGGAGGAAACTCAGTTGTCCATTGACAGACTAAGGGATTTACAAAACTGGGATGCATACACGTACATACATGTCCCAAGTAATGTTTATGTCGATATACATATACGTGGACTGTTATCCAGCCTTAAAAAGGAGGAAAACGCTGCCACATGCTGTCACATTATGTTTAGTGAAATGAGTTGGTCACAAAAGGACAGAGACTATAGGATGATGTTTATATAAGGTTCCTAAGGCATCAAGTTCATAGACACGGAAGGTGGAATGGTGGCTGCCAGGGGCTGAAGGAAGGGGAGCAGGGAGAGTTGTCGTCTGGTGGGCACGGAGTTTCGGTTCTGCAGGATGGAGATAGTTCTGGAGACTCACGGTGCAATGGTTGTCCAACAGAGTACTATTGTCCAACAGGCCACGGAACTCTGCGGTTAAAAATGGCTAAGACTGTAAATGTTATGTCATGTGGATTTTACCATAACAAAAAATAATATCTAAGAGGTAGCCTTGGGTTTGTCATTTGACCTTGGCTCCCCTTTTGGAGGAGAGTCCAGAACCTCAAGATTACGTGGCGGTGAGTGGGCTGCTAAGGGGCCCAGGAAACCTGGCCAGGTGTCCTGGCTTTCCCTGTTCACAACCCTGCGCCTCGGCATTCCAGCCTCTGTCAGCGGGGACTCTCCCCCTTGAGGGTAGACCCTTCTTTCATGTCTTTTATTTCAAGAAGATGGCCCCAAGACAGAGAGGGGTTTCCCTTGCCTTTTATTTCTTTTTCTACATGAATAGCACCTTCACAGCTCCAACCTTGCACCTGCTGTTGCTCCTTAATGTCTGGGACAACGACAGAGTCCCCGGGGCACAGGTTCTGACCTCCTTTACTGCCAATCTGGGGCAGAAGCTGTGGGACCGTGGGGCCCTCCGGTCACAATCTTATCTCACTGGGACATCAAGGAGCAGGGGTTTCTTAGCCTCCAACAGAGACACGAATCAAGGAAGAGTGGTTTCTAAACGAACAGGAAGTCCTGACCCGAATGTGCTCTGCTCTTTTCTTTCACAGCAGTGGTGGCCTCTCCCTCCTACGGGCACACCGAGACCACAGCACAGCTTGCCTGAGAGCAAGAGGCAGCGACAGTCACGGGCTGTCACCCCACGAGCTCCCCTGGAGAGGGCAAAGTCGCGGTGGGAGTGGGCATGGGATCCTCCGGCCAGCATAAGAGTTTCCCGAGCGCTGCCCGTACCCTGGGTAAGTTTCTCAACGGGTCCAGTTTATCCCTGTATTTGGGGATAAAGACATTTGTCTTCCATGGCTCTTGTAATGGATAGAAGTAATACATGTAAAATGTTGGGCAGATAGTAGTTATTTAATGTTAATAACAGTGAAAATAACATCACAGCCCAGCTGCGATTATTAAGTCGCTACCCTGTGCCAGGCACCAAGTGAAGCATGCTACGTACACAGTCTTGTCAATGCTCACCGCGATCCTCTCCCATAGGCTGTCCTGTTAGCACCATGTTACAGGTGTGAAAACTGCGTCTTCACCCCCTAGAGCGGTTAACACTGACAGCGCCAAACGCTGGGGCTCTCTCACTGCTGCTGGGAATGGTGAAAGGCCCAGCCACTGTGGAGGACAGTTGGGCAGCTTCGTACAAAACTAAACCTCCTCGTAGCACATGATCCAGCCGTTGCACTCCTTAGTGTTTATTCAAACGAGGTGAAAACTTATGTCCACATAGAAACTTGTACAAAAATGTTTATAGCAACTTTATTCTGTTTATAATCACCAAAAGTTGGAAGCTACCAACATGTCCTTCAATGGGAGAACGGATGAATAAGCTGTGGCACATTCAGACAATGGAGATTATTCATCACTTTAAAAAAAAAGAGCCATCAAGCTATGAAAGGATATGGAGGAAGCTTGAGTGCCTATCACTAAGTGAAAGAAGCCAGACTGTAAAGGCTGCACACTGTGGGCTTCCAACTTTATGGCACTGTGGAAAAGGCACCACTGTGAAAACGAGAAGATCAGTGGGTGCCAAGGGCGATGCAGGGGGAGAGAGATGCGAAGGCCGAGCACAGAGGTTTCATAGAGTACTGAAACGGTCCTGGGCTAGAATCATGGGCACATTTCATTATACATTCATCCAAAACCATAGAACGGACATACACCAAACCAAGAATGAGCCCTCATGTAAACTATGGACGATGGGTGACTATGATATGTCGATGTAATTCCATCCGTGGTAACGAATGGACCTCTGGTGAGTGGTGCTCACATTGGGGGAGGCTGTGCGTGCACAGGCAGGGGTATATGGGAAATTTCTGTACCTTCCTCTCAATTTTGTTGTCAGCCAAGACTGCTCTAAACAAAATAGTCTTTAAAAAAAATCTGAGCCTAAACTCACAATTATTAACAACCACACCTAAAACAAAAACAAAAAGAAACTAAGCAAGCAACTAGAACAGGAACAGAACCACAGAAATGGAGATCACATGGAGGGTTAGCAACAGGGGAGTGGGAGGAGGAGAGAGGGGGAAAAGGTACAGAGAATAAGTAGCATGGATGGTAGGTAGAAAATAGATGGGGAGGTCAAGAATAGTAGGGGAAATGTAGGAGCTAAAGAACTTACGACACATGGACGTGAACTAAATGGGGGGGAATGTAGGTGGGAGGGGCTGTGCAGGGTGGAGGGGAGTGAAGGGGGAAAATGGGACAACTGTAATAGCATAATCAATAAAAAATAAAATAAAAAATAAGAAAAATAAAAAAAAATCTGAGCCTTAGAATATATTTCTACTTAAACCACACAGAGAAAGTAGGGAGGTTTCAGATCGAGGGCAGACTGCCTGACTCCAGAACCAAGTTCTTAAATTCTTAACTGCGCCCTGGCTGGTGTGTCTCAGTGGACTGAGAGCTGGCCTGTGAACCGAAGGGTCACTCACTGGTTTGGTTCCCTGTCAGGCACATGCCTGGGATGCAGGCCAGGTCCCCAGTTGGGGCCGTGTGAGAGGCAACAAATTGATGTTTCTCTCCCTGTCTTTCTCCCTCCCTTCCCCTCTCTCTGAAAATAAATGAAAATATAATCTAAAAAAATTCTTAATTGCTTTGCTTCATGCCTTTTCAAGTGAGATATACCTATCTATCTATATATTATTCTCCTTAGTGTGTATTTAAATGAGTTGAAAATTTACATCCACATAGAAACTTGCACATGGATGTTTATAGCAGTAAACTTCCGTGTGTGTGTATGTGTGTGTATTCTTTTCCAGGGAAGATGAACAGAGGAACTGGACATTCTGGGAAGAACTTGGGTGAGTCGTCTACCTCTTTGGGTCCAAGCATTTCCATTCGCAGGAAGCTGAGAAAAGACTCCACATCCTCTTAGTCCAGGACATATTCTGATTGCTCTCAACACTTCCTCTTCTGGGAAGTCGCCGCTGGCACCCTTTGCAGCCGCAAATCTTCGGCACCTGCCTTTATGGTGGATCCAGAGCGCTCTGGCAGGCTCCGGGCCGGGCAGAGGGTGGTTCCAGTGGCGAGCCCTGGCTCTGGGGTGGGAAGCTAGTACGGTCAGAGTACTGGATTTGGGTCTGCCACATACCCGTGTGACCTCGGGCAAGCCACTTAACCTTGACCTCAGTTTCTTTTATGTGTCTCTAGAAGCACTTTAAGACTATACAATATTATATACATAGAAGCTGTTCTTAATTATGTCTATTTTTTCCCCCAAAATGGGGAATGAGTAGATCTGCTCTGACAGAGTTCGGAAAGCCACATAGGAACTTTCAAATCCCTTACAACTCTGATGTGATCGGAGCAGAAAGCAGTGTTCACGCTGCGGATCCATAGGCCTCCTTGCCGTTGCTTGAACAAACCCCAGGGCCTTTGCATGGCTGCCAGAATACTCGTTCCCCACTAGCACTGCTCGCCCCCTCACTCCATTCAGGTTCCGCTCAGAGCTCTCCTTGTCAGAGAAGCCTTCTCTGACTTCCCCGTCTCAGTACACCCCACCACTCCCCCCACAGCCCATCCATCACTTTCACTCAGGCTTTATTTTCCTTCACAGCATTTAGCCCCATGTAACGTTATATATTACTCATGTCTCCTCTGAGCCTCTCCACTCGAATGCCAGCTCCATGGGGCAAGGCTGCTGCTTGTCCCCAGTGACTGGCATGGGTTAACTCCCCGTGAATGTTTACTGAACTAAAGCTTGAAGACATAAAGACACTGATTTCCTCCTTCCAAGGCTTCACTGCAAACAGGCACGGCCAGTTTTTCGGATCTGCTGGGGCAGCTGAGGAACTTTTCTCTTTCCAGCTCCTGCGTCTAGGTTTCTGGAAGGACAAGGCGGCACGGCACGTGGACGACCACGGCTATTCTCGAAGGGGGTCGGTTGCCCTGCATCAGGTTTGGATGGCCTTGAGACGTCTCTGATCTCTGACCACCCACTGGGCCATGCTAGTTAACCTCTCACTTAGTCACTAGTCATTTCCTCCCCTCCCGTGACCCCTCTCATATTTACCAATTAATACGATACTTATTAATTTGCTATGGTGAACATAGAACTATGTTAACAACTATGGATGATTTAGAGAACTGTTGAGTGACTCTTTACTTTCAAGTAGGTTACAGGCAGTATGGCTCAGTGGTGAGGGCTGGGGGTGTTTACTGATGACAGAAAGTCCAGGTTTTAAGCCCTAGGTTTTATGACCTGCTAGCTGTGTGGCTCATATTAGACACTTACACTCTATCCCTCAGTTTCTTTACCTAGCAAAGGGAAATCGTAATAGTACTACTTTGGGGGGTAATAGGAGTTTTCACTGGGTAAGCTCCCACACCCATGCTGAGCACAGGGCGACCACCACCTGCTAAGCCTCAGTTGTTTTTGTGGAATTGTATCGTGAAGGCTGGTGGTGTAGCCATGGAACGTGAAATAACGACGTGTGGACGGAGGCCCGGTGCAGTGTTTACACACACATGCAGCGTGTTCCTGGATGTCACGGAGAGAACGTGTGCTGTGGGGCCATCCAACCTGGACGGGGATGGTGGCTCCGACTTTTGTGAGCTGTGAGACCTTGAGCAACCAACAAGGTCTCCAAGAACCCTAGTGTCCTCATTTGTAAACAGAGATCCGAATTTTTGCTTTATGAGCTATTTGTGGAGACTAACCAGGACGCCTGTTCCTTGCCCTATACAGGCCTATGGCTGTTCAGAAATCCTGGCGCAAAGGCAGAGACCGTCCCGATTAGGTGGGAATGGATATGAGGTCCTTACCTCCCTTGTGGAATCAGGAGGACACTGCTGCTACAAGGCTTAGAATTTTAATTTTAAGAAAGTCAATCAAAGCAGGTAAAAAGGCAGAGGATAATGACTTATTCAAGGAGTGTGTTGACCTCTATATTGTGAACATTGTCATCCCACAAGCTTATGTCAGAGAATCCTGAAAACCCGATAGCTGTGAAGCCCCAGGGGGCTCTGGGGCTCATTGCAGGAAGCCCCTCTCTACCATCCCCCCACCAAGGGGTCATCTCATCTCTGCTCAAATGCTTGTAAAGTCGCCAGTGCCCTGATGCATGAGGTTGGCAATTTTGCTTTTCATCAGGTCAGCTCTTTCTAATATTTGCCCCAAACTCTTCCTTCATCTGACTTCCATCAGCATCTGGCAAAGCACATTTTCTCATTTCTTCTTCCTGCGACTTGGCGGGGATTGGATTTTAATGATAATCTATGGAGCAGAATACTTTACAGTGCTCGATCGCAGGCCAGTATTCAGACAGATCGATACTAGCAACTGTTCAAGTTTAAAAAGAAATTCGCAAAGCACCCAATTTTGGTGGTTTAATAGCATTGCATTTGTAATTCTTAGCACTACCTGCAATGCAGAAAGGTGGACCCAGTGGTTAACACTGGCAATGAAAACAGGGATAGTATGTTTCTTAGTTAAAATGTATTTCTGAGTACTGCATCTTGAGTCCAGTCCATTTATCAGCGTTATTGAGCATCTACCAGGCTATGGGAGGCACTAAATCCAACATAAGCCTGCACAGTGGCTTTCTTTTTCCATTTCTATTATCTCGTTTGGAAACCCATTCCCAAGATGTGAGTATAAAGTAACATGATTAATACTTTTAACAAAGCCACAGGGTTTGGCAGCAGGAGGAGGAGAGGGGAGGCAGCTTAAATTTATATCCGAAAATCTGGAGGCAGGGCTGGGACTAGGGTGAGGAGAGTGAGGCACCTGGGACACCAACTCTGAGGAGATGCTTTCTTGAAGGTTCTGGGACCCTAGTCCCAGCCTTGCATTCATGCCTTCTTCCAGGTCTGGCATTTTGTGGTTGAAAGTCACCACCTCGGAAAACTTCGCTTTCAAACAATGCTTCCATTGTCCTCATTTTAGGAACTCTTTCTCGAGAATTATCTTCAGAGCCTGCGGTGCATTTTCAATTTCAGTATGTCTTTGGGGATGACAAATCTTAATCTTTGGAAGGAGGATTTGATTTTTTGGAAATAGATGTAAACCATTTGCGGTCAAATCTGGAGACTAATGTAGAGTAGACAAGTCATGTAATGCTGTTTGGGGTCAACAGTAGATTTTTGTGAGTGTCTTGTAAATTGGCTTTGAAAGCAGTCTCCAAAGAAGAATTGCAGAATGTGTGTTGAGCCATATCAGCGCTTTCCAGCTGGGACTTATTCCTGGAGACCCACTCTCCTCCTGTTACGAAAGTTGTGGAGTGTTTACACTGAAAGTAACACCCTCCTTTCTCCCTAGTCAAACTTTGTATTATGAAGTTATAGCACATAGAGATTATTGAACTTATCTCCAATCTTTTTTCTTAAAGTTTGGAAGTCTGGAGAGATTACATAAGAATAGTATATTACAAAACAGAGATGTATTTGCTTTATAATTCAAAGAGTTGACCCTCAAGAGAAATTGCACGGAACCATCTTAACATCTTAAGTTTTCTCTTAACTTCCCAAACACCTCAATTTCTCTTCAGGTTTGATTCAAATATTTGGCACTGGGGAAATCCAAAGTAAAGATTTGCTTCTTAGCAAATCAGCGGAATCAAAACATTTGCTGAAGTTCTCTGAAGCGGCTGAGAAGCAGAGAGGAGAGATTCCTTTCAATATTTCTACCGCTGATCTGAAAAATCTCCGTTGGCAGAGAAGTGAAGAAAGAACTGAGGGTCTTGCTGTCCAACCAGAAGGACTCGGACTTGCCTTCTTCTAACTGGTCGTGTAGCCAAAGGTCAAAAAACAGAATTCTTGAGTTTCATTCTTCAAGTGCGCCCTGATTTTGTCCTGGGCCTTGCCCTTCCAACTTTTCAGAGAGCTTCTCTCTCAGGTGGAAAACCAGCAGCCTCACATGTCAATCACCAGAATCCAGGCTCTGCTTCTTCAGGCCCCAATCCTGTTGGCCACTTCTGGGTGGAAGTAGCCTCCAGGTGCTTCTCTGCCACTAGGGTTTCTGGGAAAGCCCTTGGTTCACGCCTTCAAAGAACCGCAAACTTGAAAATTAAACAAACAAACAAATAAATAAATAAATAGGACTGCAAGCTTCTACCCCCTCCCCCCCTTAATTAGTCTGCAGCTTGGAGCCTGCCCACACATTCACACTCCCTGATGATTTTTGGATAGCAGTTATTGCTAATTGTTTCACGGCTTTGCAACTACGTGTGGTGGCTTCAGTTGGTTCTAAGGCAAGGTCACAGAATCCTGTGCCTTTCAGACATTTTGAGAAAAGGAGTTATTATCCTCGAATAGAGAGAGTGATAAAGGGACGGTCCAAGGGTTTGTGCTTGAAAGGGAAAGAGAGCAACTACCCTTCGAGCACCTACAACAAGCCAGGCGCTGTCAAGTGAGTTTCTGTGTTATTCCTTTGACCCACAGGGCTACGCTACACTAGGTTAGGGCTATTAGCTCCTTTTTAACCCATCAGAAAGGGGAGACTCGGAGAGGTTAAGAAATTTGCCACAAAGCCACAGAACTAGGGATTAGCAGAGCCGCTGTTTTAACCCAGAGCCCAGCCGAGGCTGGGAATTGTGGAGCAGTGGGGAGAGGAAGAAACGTCAGACGGTGGAAGGGGACAGAAGGCGGAAATCCAGAACTTCAGCCGATGGGAGAAGTGTCTTGGCGGATGCAATGCTTTGAGAGAGGAGCCAATAGAAGAGGTGGAGAGAGATGGAAAATGAAGCCGACATGAACTCCCTCATTTACTCAGTGTTTCATTCAACAAACATTTGCAATTTCAGCTGTTGAATTTTGCTCAGAGCCTCAGCCAGATAGACATCAAGCTGTGGAGACGTAAAGAGCTAACTTATATGAGGTCACCATTACAACCTCCTTACAAGTAAGTGTGCAGGGCCCCCAGCTGTGCCAGATAAGGGCTCCACACAAGACGTTAAACAGATGTAGTTCCTGACCTCTAACCCTTGACCTGTAGTAGCAGAATAGCAGAATCCATGTCTTAACTTCCCCACTTCCTAGCTGGGTGACCTTGGGTAACTTTCTTTACCTCTCTGGCCTCAGTTTTTCTCCTTGTGGAAAAGGATTATAATAACAGTACCCACCTGGCACACGGCAAACACTTATGTCAGGGCATGAGTTGGATTCTGTTGCCTACAGCCCAGTGTAGCTCCTGGGCTACCCCCCGCCAGCCCCCCTCCACACACACACTGACCACAGTAGGAACTTTGATAACACAGGTCAGCCCACTTCACTCTTAGCACCGTGACAGGAAGGAAGGTTGGGAGGGGTGGGGATGCTGCTGGCTGTCCCGCAAGCAGGGCAGAAGGCTGAATTCTCTCCACCACACACATCCCTGGACACAGAAAATCCAGATCATGTGTCTCCCCATCCTGGGTTGGTGGGATATATGGCACCAGCGCCCAGAGATACCAGAGGGAGACGTACCTTGGTGGAAGGAAGACCTTGAAGGGACTGTGTCATTGTCCCTCCTTTGGGGACCACTTGGTGCCCCTGTTCTCTGCTGTGGATGCTGCTTGGCTGGCCCCATGAGTGGTCTCAGTGGGGTTTGCTCTGGTTTCTGAGTAGAAGATTCTCTGGGCCCAGCATGAAAGTTTAGTGAGCTCTGAGGTGGACCCAGACTGGACTTTGGCTTCACTTAGAATCCAGGGCTCTATGGGTGAGAAGGAACCGAGAGTGCGTCTAGTCCGGCCTCCCCCTGGTGCAGCCCTGGACCCTGGCTAGTGTCTGACCTTCATCTGCTCGCTCAAGGGTCTGGCCTGGCCTTTTATGTGTGGCTTCCTGTACCTCAAATACCCTCCTGCCTCCTCCTCATGGAACCCCAATATCCTCAGGACTGAAGTTCAAGCCTCAGCTTAGGCACCACTTTCTCCAGGAAGCCCCCCATGTTTTTCTCAACAAGAAGTTGCTCCGCCAGCTCTGTGGTTCCCTCTATCCAGTTTCCTCTGTTAGGCCTCATACGTACTTGCTTGTTTAATGGCCTGTTTCGCCTCCCAGACCATAACCCTGGCGGGCAGGGCTTGGGTCTGTCTTACTCCCTCCTGTAGCCCCAGTGTCTAGGATGGTGAGCTCATAGTGGGTGCCCAGTGAATGTTGGTTAAATGCACAAACAAATAATGAGCTGGGGCAGTGTGAGTCTCTGGGCCTGATGCAATAGAGATGGCCTAGAGCAGTGCAGAAGTGGGTAGGGGTGGGGGGAGATGGAGAAAGACAAAGGCAGAGGGCCTCTGGCTGCCCTGCTTCTGCCCCTTCACCTGGTGCTTGTTTTGAAGCAGACAGAGGTTTAACAGCCATGGGGTATTTGAATAATTTCCTATTTGAGGTTTCCAAGCTTTGGCCAATGTGGTCCAGCTTCATCAAGGTGTGTGTTCGACTACAAGGAACAAGGACCCTCTGGAGTTTCTCCCTAAAAGCAAGAGAGTTGGTCCCAGGGCTGTCTGTGCAGTGATGGATGGTGGGGACAGGATCTCCTGGAAAGGTAAGAGCTGGGGCTGCAATGGGGTACGGGCTCGCTGAGAAAGGGTGTGTGGGGCACCTGTATCCAAGATAGCTCCAGGGACCTCTTGCATCCAGAAATTCATGGATCTTACCTTTAGGGTTGCACCACCGATGGGATGGGACTCTCCCTGGGTGCCCACTCCCCTCTGTCTCCTTGTGTCTGATGCGGGGGTGGGGGGGGCACTTCCCAAGAGAGGCTGGCATTGGCCCAGGTCATCATGTCATGCCAGGCGTACACATAGGCTCCAGGTCAGCCGCCAGAGTGGCTGTCCTGGGGGTGGAACCCAATCCTGGTCCAGTGAGCTGCAGTTGGTGAAGGGGGATGCAGATGGAAGCAGGGTCACACAGTGCAAAAGGTGGTCCCTTGCGCAGGCAGGAGCTGAAGGTGGACGGGCCCAGGAAGTGGGCCGGGCACAGTGTGTTAGACCAAACTTGTACGCTTCACCCCGCTGCCGGGATCCTCTCAGAGGCCAAGGCCGCAGTGTGAGCCCCCCGACACAGTCCTCAACCCCACATCATAAAACTGGAATGAGTTATTGATCGCCCTTTTATAGGCTGGCTGTCAAGATGAAACAGGAATAATAATCTTAAATCTTACACCAAGGCTTTCAAGATCAATGAGGTAATTTATAGGAAATAGTTTTGGCTCTCTGGGAAACACTGTGTGACATAAATTTAGGCTTCTTCAGTGGATGGACCCTATGCCGATAATTCACCCCAGTTAGTAACAGACTCACTGGGCCCTATAGACGGTGTACGCTGCGATCGGAGGCCAGAATGCGATGTTTGACCAGGTGTGGACTTGTCTCACCGTGGTGCGGACACCTGCCGCAGGCCTTCCCCGCCGCAGGGTGGGGTGTGGAAGAATGCCGGGCCCCTGCGTTTGGGTTTGTAGGGCAATAGCCTGTCTGAGTGATGCCTGGGGGTCACACCATCCCATTTGAGCCATGGTTTAGTGGCTTCTAACTCAACTCTAGATCCCAAGGTTCTGTGTCTCTTGTGAAGCCAAATAAATATTCATATGAGTCACTGGAAACACTGCAAAATTGCTCAGCTGCCATCACGGAGTGGTCCCAGCACCGTGTGAGTGCCCTGTGAACTCTGCACTTGTACATGAATTACGGCTGTGTATTGTGGGTCCGTCTGGGATAAGAAATGACCGTTTGTTGGAACTGAAACTGAGAGCGTTGTTTATGCCCATACTGGCCTACCGTCCTCTTCTGAGCCCATGGCCCTCGCCCCGGTGAAAATGCTCTTGCTCGTCCTGGCGCCTCCAGGATGGATGTGGTTCTGTGGCCAATGGACAATTCTCTTTCTGCATCTGACTCCACCTGTCTGCAGCATTGGATTCTCAATATATCACTCCCCCTTGCAACACTTCCGCCCACTGGGCTTCCGGAACACCGTGTCTTCAGTTCTCTATCCACACTGCGTGACTCCTGGGTGCCATTTGCCTTGACCAGGGTTTGATAAACTGCAGTCTGCAGGCCAAACCCAGCCCGCCACCTGTTTGTGTAAATAAAGCTTTCCTGGAGCACAGCCATGGCCGTTCATTTACATATTGTCTGAGCTCTCACGCCGCAGTAGCAGCCTTGAGTGGTGGCAACAGAGGCCAGATGGCCCGCACAGCTGAAAACACTTACTGTGTGGCCCTTTGTGGGGAAAGCTTGTCAACCCCTGGCATAGACTCCTTGGGGACCCTCATTGGGAAATAGCTACCACACCAGATAATCCTAGTTTCTTTTGCTGCTTCTTCTCATCTCCTTGACCGTTAAGCCCTGGAGTCCTTGAACTCTTCTAGTCTTTATCTATCCTCGGTCCCGCGCTGCACATATCCAAACCCACAGGTTTAAAAACAGCCCTGAACTCCATGCACATGTATCCACGTGCCAACTCAACATCTCCACTTCATTGTGGAGAACTATCTCCTCTCTGCAAACCTACCTCTCCTATAGCTTTCTCATTTCTGTCTTTCCAGGCACTCAGCCCAAAGACCTGAAACAGACATCATCTCTTGCCAGCTTTGAAATGGTCTCTCTTCCACCCCCTCTCCTTGCAGCAAAGTGATTCTTTCTAAATACAAGCCAATCATCTCCTTTCATTGGCTTCCCATCTCCCTCAGGGTAAAATCCAGGTCTGCTTTCTTGCCTCCTCTCACTTGAACACCTGTCCAATTGGTCTCTTTCTTTATCCCACCTGGCTCCCGCTGCTCCAGCCACACTGGTCACCTGTTTGCGAACACAGCCGAGCAGAGGCCCTCTGCCAGGAACCCTCTTCCTCTGGATACACGCATGCTGCATGCCTCATGTCTCCTTGTCACGAACCTCTCCAGACACCCTAAAAAAATAGCAGCCTGTCTCCTACTCCTCTCTGGCCCCCTCTCCTCACCGTATAATACACTCTGCCTTTATTGGTTTACACGTTTATTGTTCATCTTACCACTCACACAAGCAGACTTCTGTTCATTCTGCATCCGCATTGCTTAGACAGGGCTTGGCACGTAATAGCTGCTCGATAAAAATTTAAATGTCTTTTGTTCCTTACAACTCTGTGAACCCTATTTTACAGCTCAGAATATTGAGCCTTAGAGAAGTTAAGGCACTTATACAAGGTCAACGGAGGCAGCGTAAGGCAGAGCAGTTCCTCCCTGGTGCTATTTGCAAATCCAGTGCTCAGTCAACATCTCCGCCTGGTGCTCTGAGGGCTGTTTTGTGGACAGACACGTGTTACCCGGGGCATAAGTGATTCCAAGATCCACTGATAACATCTTTCTTATGTTTATATTTCTGGTCCTGACAACCCAGGGGTTTTCAGTATGCGTGTGTGAGTTCTTTAAGTCCTAAAATAAAATTTCCCTTGGTTTACACCGTCCTTAAACATTTTTGCCTTTCCATTAACCTACACCACCTGTATGTCAGTTTGGAATTCAGCAGTCTTTTATGGATAATCAAGTAGATGAAATTTTGAGGGCATTTTTTTGCTCCTTTTGCCCATCTCCAGTGTAGTTAATGATCTCTAAACATATGCTTAAGTGGAACAAAATAGTGTCTAGTGAAAGAAAGCTGTGGTAGATCTAAACACTTTTATTTGTTGTTAAAAACATTTGAGAATTTATTTCTAAATGTGAAACCAACTCCTCCCCTCCCACCCTCCCTCCCTCCCTCCCTCCCTTCCTTCCCCAGGAAGCCCCCGGGCTAATATCTGTATCACTTGGGTTACAGTCCACCTTCCTCTTGTATTCGGGACTGGACACAATTTACCAAATGGGGACCATCTTGGGATTCTCTCTTCTTGCAAAACACCTCCCAACCAATTCCTCTCAGATGTTTATATTGCTCATCCTTTCTTTAGGATTACCTTTCATCTGGCCCTCTATCAAGTTCCTCTTTCTGCCATGGTAGCCCCTTGTGGGGAAGAGAGCCATAGTCTGGTTCCCGGAAGTCTCATCTGTTCTTGCCCAGACTTTGGTTATCCCCCCTGAGCAACATCTTCAATATTTGGCAAGAAAGGATCTCAGAGAAATAGAAGATCAACACGTGCATTTCACAGATAGCAAAGGACAGTTCTGGTGAGGTGGGAAGGGCAGAAGGGGTTGGGCCTGACAAGGGGGAGGGGAAGAGAGAGGAAAACTCTGTTCAGGAGAAGACTTAGAGGCCAGACAAAACCCAGATGGGCGGATGCAGCCCAGCTCACTTGTGCCTGATGTTTGCATGCTCTGGGGGTGTCGGGGGGTTAGAGGAGCTCATCCCTGCAGCTGGCCACTTGCCCGGATGGACAGAGTGTGTAGAAGGGCCTGGCCTTGGGGGACCACGTGAACCTGAGCAACAGCGCCTCCCTCTGGTCTAGGGAGCTAAAGCGGGAAGTGCTGGGCACGGAGGCCCAAGATGGAGCTGCAGCTCTGATTCTCCCAAGCCTTAGTGTGCTGATCTGTAAAATGGGTCAACTTGCATTTTTAGTTTAGGGGTTCATCGAGAAGATACTGTAAAGAAATGTATGTGGAAGTACTGGCCACTGCACCTCACAGGTTGGACAAGGGGAGATCATGGCTCCTGTAACAAGGGCAGACACTGTGAGCCCTCACCCTGTGCCAGGCATGGTCCCCAGTGCTCGACCTGCACAAACACAATCAATCCTCACAGCAACCCTGTGAGGCAGCTGTTTTTATTTGCCATGCTTTACTGTTCAGCAACGGCGCAGAGATGTGAAGCCGCTTGCCCAAGACTGCACGGCTAAGACCTGGTCATCTGTCCCTAAAGTCTGAGGTCCTTACTAGCCTGTTGTTCCGACATTGGGAAGGGTCCTTTATATTTACTCCCCATGCCCCGCCCCACTGCCCTGAAACTGTGTTCCTGGTGGTATATAAGCCACAGACCCTTCCCTTCAAATAGAATCTTGTAAGGAAAGCTAACAAAAACCCATGGAGCAATTTTGGTAAAAAGCGGGTGCTGTGGGCCACAGTCTGGCCTCCCCTGCTTCCCCTCCCTGGACAGTGGAACCCAGAACTCAGAGGGGCTGCACCGGGCAGTGCTGGTTGAAAAGCAAAACAGCCTTATCTCTTGAGTGATAGTTAATTGGACTTAATGAGTTCTTGGAATTTGGGACTTCCCTGACCTCAAGGCTGGGGCTTTACCTACCCACCCTGGAAGTGAACACATACAGACACACACTCACCTGACATGCACACACTCACCTCTGCACTCACACTCGTACATTCACCTTTGCACCGACACACTTCCACACAAATACACACAATCACGCACACACTCACAGACACACATATGCTTGTGTACTCTACTCACCCCCACACAAATGCACTCACACACACTCCTCTTACACATGGGCCTAACACTCTGCTTTTCCCCTCTTGCTACCCCCATTCCTGTGCTATATCAGATTCCAGCAGAAGAAGGGAAGGAGGACCGCCCCCCCAGGAAGCCTCACCCCCACCCCCACCCCGGCCCCAGTGACTACAGGGCTGGTGCTGCCCATCAGAAGCCTTTCCATCTCAGGAGCTCTGTAAACAAGTCCCTCAGCCAAGCCCATTTTACAGACAGGCAAACCCTCATCACTGGAATGACATCTCATGGAGAGCGGCCTTTCATCTGTGGATCACAAAGGACTCTCTCCGCACACTAGCTAGAAGTCCCAGCAGATGATTCACCACTGTTCTTGCCTTCCGCAGTCCTGGAAAGTGCAGGCGCAGGAGGAGCCTCGGGATTAGATGGTTGGGAAGGTGTAGCCCGTTTCCCAGTCCAGGGACCCGCCTGGCTGGCCTCAGGCCACAGTGTGAACCTCAGGAACTGGACCGTTAACTACCCAGGGAGGGATTTCGGGATGGAGAAGAAGCCTGCGGAATAGGACTTGGAACAGCGTCATCGTGAGAGCTACCATGAGTGCGTGCTTCCTGTGCAATAAGCACAGTTCCTGGCAAATGCTACAAATCAGGGCTTTTTGTGTGTGTGAGGGCTGGGGGCAAGTTATAAGCATTTCCCAGGGCACACTGCTTGGAAGACCCTGGAAATTTCATTCAGTGAGGTGTGGTACTTCAGGACGTTAGATCTTTATGCCGCATGCAAAAGGGATGTAAAGGGGGGTCAGGGGCCAGCCAGGTGCTCACTTAGGCCTGGGGCGACTTGGATGTGATCTGGTTAGGAGTTGGCAACGGAAAGGAAGGCGGGTGTAGAGCTGTTATAAAGTAACCTGGCAGTTGGGAGAAGCTAGTTACCTTCCCGGACTTGAGCCTAGATTTCCCTGGCTCTGGAAAACAGGTGCATTGGACTGCACCTTGGAAGGTTTTTTTTAATGCTTATGTTCTGAGTCCAGATTCTGATTCAACTGGCCCGGAGTGGGGTCAGCTGTGCCTCCTCGTGTGATCCTAGGGCACAGCCAGAGCTGAGGATCACTGTTCCGAACCCTTGCTGCTCAAGGTGTGTCCCCCACCCCCGCCCCCTCACCCCCACCCACAGCACCGGCAGCAGCTGGAAACCCCTCCCCACTCAAGGCCAAGTGAATACAGACTAGTACCCCGAAGGCTTCTTTTACCCGGGGACCTGCTGAAGTGCAGTTTCTGATTCCGATTCAGATCCTCCTGAGCGCTAACTCTGAGATCCGCTCCTGGGCCCCGTAGGTTGTCGGCTTGATGGTGACTGGCTGTTCCACGGTGACTTGGAGCTCATCACATTGTGCCTAACCTTTGTCCTTATGCTGCCCCGCAGAGCGGGCGGCCGGGCACCCTGGGCCCCACTTCGGCAGCTGTGTTTTACAAAAGGGAGGCTGAGGCTCAGAGCTGGAAAACCACCCTTTGCTTGCTGAAGGCCCTGTAGCAAAGCAGTGCCCGAGTTGGGACGTACAACTCCAAGTCTGTGGGCATCAGATACCGGACAACGTTGATTAGGGACACGGCCTCCTGAAGTACTTGCCGGTTGAATGACAGCTTACCGCCGCGTGAAGGGGGAGACGATTAGCATGGGACTAGTCTGAGCGGGAGGAAAGGGGTCATAGACCGGTGGTTCTTGACCTTGGCTGCACAATGAAATCTTTCCTACCGGATCTTTAAAAAAAATACCCAAGCCTGTGTCCCAGCACAGCCGTTCTGATTTAACTGATCTAGACGTGGCCTGTGTTTTGAAATGTTTTCAAAGCCACCCCAGTGATCCCAATGTGCAGCTGAGATAGGGAACCTATTTCTCTCCAACCATGCAACGCAGTCCTGTACCCTGAGCAAAGACAGCCAGCCACCTGACAGCACAGACCCCTCCTCCCAGGCCCTGGGGTCCGTCCATTGTCCCCGGGCAGCCTAGCAGCGAAGGTGCCAGCTGGGTCCATGTGCTCTTTCGGGATCTCACCTGCAACCTCCTTCACCGTTGCCAGGGTTAGCGAACACCATACACGATGCCCGGTTAAATCTGAGTACCAGATAAACAATGAGCAGTTTTTTGCAGCATAAGCGTGTCCCAGGCAATATGGGCAGCATACGTACACCACACATGGATTCCTCGTTTATCTGAAATTCGAATTTCACTGGGTGCCTGTATTTCATCTGGCGGTCAGTCTGGCTCCCAGCAACCACGCCTCCTGAAATGAGGGCACCTGAGGTGAGGGCGTCAGCGCCTGGTTTGAGGCACCCAGCTTTGTCAGATGAGGCTGCTAAGGAGGATTGGTTTTCAGGTTTATTAAAACTATCCCAGCTGGACAGACACAACACCCTCCTTGTCTTCTTGGCTGTGGAGTCGGCTTTCCATGAATTGGTCCCACGTGGATGGGCAGGCCGGTTTCTCTTCTCCCTGGCACCAGGCTGCGGACCCAATGATGTGGCCCTGCTAGACACCGGGAGCCCAGAGTTTGAACATGGAAAGATTCTTTCCCCCTGGAATCAAGCAACCAGAGCCAAACAGCTCTATGTGAAATTCGGTGGAAGTGTCGCAGGTGGCACGTTCTAAGAGAGTTGGCTACAGGTGATCTTGGCTTACATTTGCACCTGGCACTCACACAGTAGGCCTGCAACTAATGCTGTTTAATGAAAACAATTGCTGAGTGAAGTCAGGGTGATGAGAATCTAAACTTCCACAGTCTAATTAGTATTAGTTGCCTGCTCATACATTAATTTCAAAAAATATTTCTTCTTCACCTACTATGTGACAGACGTTGGGGGTGAAAAGATGCATCCTTGCACTCAGGTTGCTCCCATCCTGTTGGGGTAGACAGATGAGTGTAGACAATTACAGTGCAGTGAGATGAATGCTTTGATGAGGATAAGTGTGGATGCTACAAGTTCCCCTGGAGCAAACTTACCCAGAGGTGGGGGCAGGGAAAGGTCTCTAGAGGAGACACAGCTGTGAATTTCTGGGGTGCAGAAGGATGGAAGAACTGAGAGTATTCCAGGCAGGGGGAATAGCTTATGGCAAAGCTGAAAGAAGGGAGAGAATGTGGAACCCCCAGAGAACAGCAAATTGTGGGATATACATGCAGGGCATGAGAGTGGGGAGCTGAGCAGAGGCTAAAGAGGGCATGAGTAAGCCTGGAGTTTGGAGCAAAGGAAAGTTGTGGAAAGATGTTTAAGCAAGAAAAGGATAGGATCAAATACAGAGGTTGGGTTGGAAGGGGCAAGCCTGAGTTCAGGGAGACCAAGTTGAAGGCTGGAATTAAGCATCCATGTGAAGAGATGAGGGTAGACCTGCTTAGGGTGGAGGCAAAGGAGTAGAGAGAAGGGGTATGCTGCAGAAGCTTTACAGAGGCAGGGCCAGAAAGATGTGCAGATCCCATGGAATATGCAGGGTGAGGGAGGGGCAGTGTCTAGTATGGCCCCCAGGGTAGGAGATAAATCTGGCGGTGTAATTGCCCAGGATAGGAGCTACATCTCCAGACCCAATTTGGCAACTGAGCTCCAGACTTGATGACCCAGCTGACTTCACTATCCTTATGAATGAGTGAATAACAGGCTTTTCCATCTGGATGCATCTGACAGGTTCTGGTGGTCACCCATGTAACTGTCTCCCTGAAGTAGGAGTCCCCTCCACAAGTCACAGTCAGTGATTGTCCATTCTCAACAGAAAGGTCTCATGTGACAGGAAACCCCAGGACCTCAGAGGAGCGAGCCAGAGCTTCTTACTAAATAGTTTTGCTTCCCATTGGAGCAAAGTGTCTTCTGCTGACTTCCGCCCAGTAACCCCGTTCTGCTCTCCAAGTTGAAATCTGATTCTCTTTTTATATGACAGCATTTTAAGTATTTCCAGGAAGCTATTGCTTTGCCAAGTAATCTTTATATCCCTAAGGTAAGCATCTTTAATTTTTAAACTTTCTAATAGAGTTTCCAGATAGTTCTAGGAACTCAGAATAAATTTTAGGATTACATAAAGTAAAAAAGGAGTTAAGTGAAGATAGCTTTTGGTTAGAACAAGAACGAGACAGGGAGAGGGAGTCAGTGTCTTTCATATCATCTTGATTAATCCTCATAGCTCCTCAGTAAAGACACTGTTGGTCAAGACTTACTGTCCTGGCCTTGACCGGCATGGCTCAGTGGGTTGGGCAACTTCCCGCAAACCAGAAGGTCACTGGTTCCATTCCTGGTTAGGGCACATGTCTGGGTTGCAGGCCGGTTCCCACTGGGGGCATGCGAGAGGCAACTGATCAACGTTTCTCTCACACATTAATGTTTCCCTCACTCTTTCTCCCTCTCTTCCCCTCTCTCTAAAAATAAATAAATAAAAAAAATTTTTTTAAAAGCTTACTATATTGCAAGTGACAAAAAACAAAAACAAAAACAGAACATCAACTCAAACTGTCTTAAGCAAAGAAAAAAAAACAGATTAATAAGAAACTGAAAAATCCCAAGAGTAGATCTTGACCTTCAGTATAACTTGGTCCAGGAGCTCAAAACTCCAGGGTTTCTGTCTATCTGTCGGCAATGGGAAAACAAAAACAGTCAGCAAAACCAGTCTTTGTACGGCCTTCACTCTTGATTGAAAATATGGTGACTCCCTGCAAATTCAGGTTCACATCTTCCCAAGTTCAAGTCCAGCAGGAAGGAGCCCCTTCAATTTCAATAAAAGTCTCACTGCATCTCATTGGCTCTCACTGCCTCATGTGCCTGCCTATGAACCAGTGGATGTGTCAGGAACATGGGTGAACTTGCTACCAAGGCCTGAGACTCCACCCACCTCTGAAGCTTAGGGCTGAGGCACCACCCAAAATGTCCCTACCACGAATGGCGTTGAGGTGGCTCCCCAGAAGGAAGTCTGGGTGCTGTTACCTGTCAGGAGGGGTAGAATTTACTCCCTCTACCTTTCTTTAGTTCTTACGGCTGGACTGATGATAAAATAGACATAGGACTAGATTAACTGGAGCAAAACCAATTTAATACATAAGCATGGGAAAATCCTAATAGGATGCTCAGATCCTAAAATGAGGCTCAAAGAAATGATCAAACCAGGCAACTTTTTGTACTTTTTAGACAAAGAAACAATACAGTTGTGTGAAGTTGACAGGACAAAGGAAGTTAGTGCTCACTAGAAAGGAATCTAAGCAGGGTTTGGGCTGAGGTCATAAACCCAAAATGGCTCCCGGGTTTGTTTACGTGCTTTTCCATTCCGCATTTTTTAACCCTTGTGATAAGGTTGTCTCTCCGGTCTCAGGAGCAGGGAGGACCCCTGTGGGGGAGAGCTATTTCCTGCTTGTACACAGAGCAGAGCCAGACAGGCTGCCCTCCAACCCCTGCTTCTCCAGTGACTTTAATTTGAAATATTCTGGGATGGCCTGCCCTGGGCCCCAACAAACCCAAAGAAGTGGAATGAAGCCCCAGCCAGCCTTATGCACGGACGATTCTGTTAGTCTCCCATTTAGAGAGGAGGGAACCAAAGCTTGGAGACAGGAAGCTGTTTGTGCAAGGTCACATACCTGGAAGGCGGCGGGGGCAGGCGGGGGCGGGGGGATGCTGGCCTGCAAAGCCGTGCCCTCTCCCCACAGCAGTCTCCGGGGAATTCTGCTGCCTGGAACTGAACCCAGCACGTGCATTTCCACTTTTTATGATTCAGTAGTCTGGGTGACAGGGTAACGAATTTTTAGCCCTGGTAATTCATAAACTCCCGAGTTGTTTGAGCTAAGCTACGGGTTTCACTCAGAATTCCCGGCAATGTGTTGGGATTTCTCCATGTGTGGTCACTGAGTTCATCAGCATCTTCCCAGAACCTGGCGGGGGGCCGGGTGGGTGTAGCTGCTGGGATTTCAGAAGCCAGTCACCCGCTTCATCCTGATTTTCATTTCCTGGTAGCAAGTCTGGCACTGTCTGTCATGGACAGACAGCCTCAAGGGTCAGTCTCAGGGACACTGGAGTGGAACCCCATGGTGAGCCTGCTCCAGGGATGAGATTTGTTTGACCTTTGCGGTTGTTCGAAGGTGTAAATGTGAATGCCTTGGTCATTCCCCACCCTAGGCCTTATTATCTGTAGAGCACTTCGCGTATTTCTCTAACTTGTCTGTTCTGAAGACATTTGAAATGCCGCCTCAGATAGACTTTAGAAACCTAAACTATGTCCCTTATCACTAGCGGGAGACACTGTGATGGGACCATGCATGAAACACATTCATACACAGGATACCGTCTGCCAGTAACGAGAACAGAAGGAGGTAACCAAATGCCAATATTGGCAAATCTCAAAAACGCAACGTGGAACAACAAGAGAAGTTGCAGAATCGTACTGTGTGGGCGTGGGGCTGCACGGGGAGCAAAGACATGAACACGTGTGTAGGCGTTTCACGGTGGGAGCTTCTCGGGGTAAGTGGAAGGGGCTTCACATGGAAAAGGGAAACAGGGCGTTATCAATTTTGTTTGTGATATTTTCTTTCTTAAGCTGGGTGGTAGATACAGAAACGTTTGTCACGTTATCGTCTATACTTTTTTTTTAAATAAAATATTTGATAGTGCCCCTCAGTCATGCCCCTCAGTCATGGCCGAGTTTCTTGGATTTGGTCAGGGATTCAAAGGCAGAGACATAATCCACTCTAACTCTGTAGGCAGTTTAGGCTGACAGATATTTAATATTGTTTCTAGAATTACCAATGAGAAAAGAAAAGAAAATAGAGTTAGTTGGGAGGCTGAAGGTGCACACTGAGATTTCAGGAATAGCTTTGACAGCCACGCCACAGAATGAGGCTCCACTGTCTTCTACAATCAAGACTCTACCAACTGGATTGGGACCAACACCTTGGAAAGACCAGACTCCACAGCAACGGGGCTTCCCAGAGGAAACGGCAGAAGCAGCAGAAATGTGGCCTCCCACTCCCTCCTTCTTCTGGTTGGTGGATCCTTCTGTGTGTCTGAGATTTGTAGTTCCTAACTTCCCGGCCTCTGCAGTTGCAGAAAGACACGTGAGGAGAACGTCAGAAAACTTAACCCACCTTATCATGGGAGCTGTATTGTTCCAACACATAATCAGTTCCTGCTGGTCCACGCCATGGGGACATGGGCCCAGTGCTGGTAACTCCCACCTTCACCCCCACTGCATTCCTGCCCCAGCCTCCATAATGGATTGGGCACTGGTAGTCAGAGGACTCAGTGAAAAAACAAGATGCAGTCCATACGCACCGTTGTGGTGTGGCAAGCTCATGCATCTAAGACCCAGGCACAGGACTGCAAAGAAGGCATTAGAGCTGGAAAAAAGTCTGGGGCCTGAGTGGACCACAGCCAGCTAGGTGGTCCCAAGGAGAAGGTGGAGGCACTTAGTGGTGAAAGAGTCCAGTTCGGGACTCAGACAAATCTCAGGCCATTTTTGATGGCCTCGCCGCTTATTAAAGGGTGACCTTGGACAAGTTCCTTGATCTTTCTCATCAAGAAAATAGGAATGGCAATGATGATTAAATCTCCCTCACTGGGCTGTTGTAAAGATTAAATGATACAGAAATAATAACAACAAATATATACAGTGCTTATCAGGCACTGGGTTAAACACAGAAGGTACTTGAACTCATTTAACTTCACAACAATGCTGGAGATAGGTACTTTAAAAAAACTTTTATTATTATTATTATTTTCATGTTAGAGAGAGAGAGAGAGGAAGGGGGAGAGAGAGGGAAACATTGATTTGTTGTTCCACTTATTTATACATTCATTGATTGCTTATTGTATGTGCCCTGACCGGGGACCGAACCTGCAAACTTGGTGTATCAGGACCAAGTTAACTAACCAACTTAACTGCCCGGCCAGGGTTTGAGACGGGCGCTTTTGTCGTTTGTGGCTCACAGAGGCGGAAACTGAGCTTCAAACCCAACAGTCTGGCTCTGTGCTCAGGAGCACTCTACGCGGCTCCTCTCGGGACACGAGAAGGGCTCAGGGCCGACTGAGGACTGGGGGAGCCTGAAATACCGCATGTTGCCGGGTACAATGCGCTCCCATGTGTAATGCACACCCACGTTTTTGGCCCAATCTTTCAGGAAACATTTTTCATTTTAATTTTTTAATGCAACTTTTTATTTATTTATATTTAGAAATAGAATGGATCATTGTATTCCAGGGTATTAGTTTACATACAGATATTATTGCTTTCTAGAGTTACACTTTTAATGCGTAAGCATAAATAAAAGAATTAAAACATGTATATAGGTATGGAATTAGTACTACCCATGTACAATGTGCATCCTTATTTTTCTCTCCGAAATTTGGGTAAAAAAGTGCACATTATACATGACAAAATGTGGTAACTTTAGCTATTATTATCTAGGAGAACTGGTAGAGAGAAAGAAGTGATCATAGGACCAACATCGGTAGTGAATTAAGTCCTGTGGCAAAATGTGTGCACTGCAGCCTGGGGGGAGGAGGGTGAGCCCCTGAGGCAGTTGTGTTCTGTGTTACTATAAATCCCCACCCTCAGGGCAACGAAGAGTCTACAGCAAAAGCCATTGGGGTCTTTATAGCTCTTTAGGAGAAAGCCTCTCTCCCCTCAATAAAATAGAAGTCTGTGGGGACTCTCACAATTAGTGGCTGCCCAAAAGTGCAACCTGGGAAACAGGCAGGAGCTGAGGAAGGACCCTGGAAGGACGGCTGCTACCCTTGGCTTCTGCTGAAACCCACTTCAGGGGAGGGCCCCACCTCGGGCTCACCCCCTGGGTGGGGACTTAGGTGTGCCTGGCCTCCTGGCCCCAGGGCATGGGAGTTCTAACCGGATGGTTCTGTTTGGGGGAGGTTCTGAGCCTGCAGCTTCCTTTCTGTCCTGGACAATGGGGATAAGGGAAAGTGTTAGAAAATCCTTAAAGGCATACTAGAATCCAGCAGAAACTTTCTCTTTTACCCACTATACGTGATGCTTTGAATTAAAGAATTCTTTTAAATAAATGTGTATTTTCTTAAATTCATCAGTAACTACATAGCTTTGAAAAATAGCGATAGATATGCAAAAAGCATTTGCTCAACCTTCAGATAATGAATGCCTGGTAAATATAGACCTGAGAGGACAAGGACTTGACGTCTGTCCTGTTCCAGGGGTGGGAAGTAGGAAGATCTGAGCCTCCAGCCTTCATGATTTCCATTCCCACCAGGCAGGACTGGCTACATAATTCTCAAGGCTAAGTGCAAAAGCAAAGCACGAATGGGTCCCTTATAAAAATTTTATTAAGAATTTTAATATGGTGATGGAACATTAAAGCAAGTGTGGGGACCCTCTCGGTGTGGGTCCTGCCTGGGTGACTGCACAGGTCACGTGTATACAAAGCTGGTCTTGCCACTAAGGGATTTCCCCCAAATGGAAGAGTGGTGTGGGTGCTGAACATTGACCCCTCAACTGGGATGACCTTTTCAGTCTACAGAGTAAGCGGAGTAGGGCGACCTGTGATTTCTGGGGAGTATCACAACACGCGAAGCCCAAAGAGCTCCCCATGGCCTCTCTTCCCTTCTTTCTACCAGCATTTATCAAGCATTTCCTCAGTGGCCAGGAAAGTGGGACAGACAGGGTTCTAACCTGCAGCGTTCTCAGTCTACTGATCGTTTCACAGGGAGCCGTGGAAATACAAGGGAGGAGTGTGAGGGACATTTTGGAGAAGGGTAACCCGTCAGGCAGGGGGAGGCAGGAAGGGATCCCCGATAGACCCTTCCAAAGGACTTCGCAGACCTGGGGGCCAGGGTTCTGACCGTGTTTCAGAAAGTCACACTGGCGCAGGGTGGAGGCTGGGTTTGTGCAAGGCATTGAAATAAGAAGGTCCAAAGCTGTAGAGAATTCTAAGGTTTTTAGCTTGTTTGCTTGCTTGCTTTAATCGTTCATTTTTTATTGTATTTTTTCCATTACCATTTATCCCTCTTCTACCCTCTTCCATGTCCACCCATCCCCTGTCCCCTCCCCAGTCACCACCCTGTTGTCCTTTTTCTGCTAGATCCCTCCACCCCAACCCCACCCGCCTCCAATCTAGAGCTGTTAGCCTGCTCCCTATCTAGGTAGAGAATTTTAATGAGTTTATCAGAGTTTGTTTGAGCCCAACAGGGGAACTCTTGCAAGCAGGATCTCAGCAGACAGGTAAATGCTTTAGACTAGAGAGCGGCAGTTTGCTGTTTCTTTGATGCATTTGGGATGAAGGAGGGCGTGTAAGAAGGATCACAGGAAGGTGGGAGAAAGCAAGGTGGGGGATTGGATTACAGGGCAGTTAAGTGATCACGTGCTTTCTTCAGGGTCGTTACAGCTCATTTCAAAGAGGTGTTAACCTAGCTGCACAAAAACAATGGACAAGGATTGCTTAAGGCAAAGGTAAAGCTTTTACCGAAAAAACTTAGGTTCCTAGGGTGTGACTTCCCACTGTGACCTGCCCAGTTAGGACTTTATGATCAGGTCACCCCATGAGTTACTTGCCACAGAACCCCTTACGAGGGAGGTGTGTGAAGGGACGTTTTGGGAAGAGGCACTGGTCATCCGGAGGGAGGCAGGAAAGGATCCTGCATGGGCCCTTCCAAAGGACTTTTCAGGCCCTGGGGGTTGGGGAGGGCTGGGGTCCTGACTGTTTCAGAAAGTCACACTGGCACAGGGAGAAGGCTGGATTTGTGGAAGGCTAAGCCGGTACTAAGGACCCCACTCGTGAGACTGTTCACTGCCCTGGTGAGACATATCTGGGTCCTAAGAGACAGCAGTGGAGCCTGGCACTCCTGGAGAGGAGAGGGCAGATTCTAGAGTCAGCTCGGGCCCCACCCTCGCCGCTGTGTGGCGGCTGCTCTGCCTAAGAGCTGGAAAACTAGGAGGTGGGAGCAATGGAAACAATACTTGGGAAAAGGAAATTCTGAGTGTATAATCGCTTCTAGTTCTCTAATCAAGGGCAATCATCCTAATACAAATATGTTTTTTAAAAATAGAAATAATTTCCCCGGCTTTCATCAACAGACTATTTAGAAATGTTATTTACGCCTTTAACAGACTATCATATTCAATAGATGAACTCAAGTACTCAGTGAAAAGGTGAGGGTGGCAGAGAAAGGAGGATTCTTGTCAAGTTAAGCTAGATCGTTAAGTTAAAAAAACTTTTAATTTCCCATAACAGGGTCTCCCCGATACACCAAGGCTGTGTTCAATCCCCGGTCAGGGCACGTACAAGAGTCATCCAATGAAGGCATAAGTTAGTGGAGTGACAAATCAATGTCTCTCTTTCTCTCAAATTGAAAAATTTAACTTATATGAAATAAAAAAAATACCCGTAATAGGTTCATTTCTTAAGAGTCACCTTATGTGCACAACACAAATCCTTGAAATGATTAACAGAGGAAAAGATTGGTAGCAGCCCATAATATGCCCCTTATTTAGAAAGCGTTTGGGCCAGACTCTATGATGCAGCCTCAAAAGAGTCACCAATCAGATTCTGACTTCCGGAGCTGTAAGGATATGGAGGCCTCAGCCTCATTGCTAGCGTAGAAAAATGGCACCAGGCATTAGGAACTCAAATTATAAGGGGAAGTTTATTTAGAAAGTTACAGAGGTAGTAGTAGAGCTCCTGGGGCTTTGGGCCAAGAGGGAGGGAGATACGTGCCTTGCTGGACGACAGAGAGAGTAGAGGCATGGGATTGCTCCAGAAAACAGAGAACACAGGGGTCCCTGTTCCAAGGGCTTTTATCTGGAGGCCTTAGGGAAGAGTCCCAGTAGAACATGCACCAGCTTTGCAGGTGTTTCCCCTCGTGATCTCCATGGACTGGTTGGTGCCACATGGTCCTTAGTCAATGCAGCTGGTCCTGATGGCAGCCATGGCGTCACTTTGTCTGGTTTTGCTGCTTTTCTGGGTGTGGAGCTGAAACACAGCTGAAGCCTCGATGTCATCTTCCGGGGGTTAATACTTAAGGGAGTGTTCCAGCAAGGGCTTATAGTTTTGCCTGTTGCCAGGTACCCTTGGTTCTCCGCCCTGGTGACCCCCTGCACCTGGCGTATCATTCCTACTACAACGTCACCTGAGCAGTAATAAGCATTAAGCCACACCACATCCATGTCTCATTTCACACTTTCTAGACCCCTTAGTTCCACCTGAGCAGCAACGGAGGGAAACTATTCGGGTATTCATATATGCCAGATCACAGCGGGCACTCCCAGGGGAAACCGGACCCCTTGGTAGAGCGTAGCCAGCGAGTTCGTGTCCGTTGAAATACACACCAGTTTTCAAGTTACCCAGAGTTGGTCTTAAAAAGCCTGTCCTTTCCTTTTCTTCCATGTTGTGATGGGGACACCTAGGGCTGCCACCTCCCGAGCCATGTGCTTTTCTTGGTGTGGCTTTGGGAGACAGGCATGGGAACCACAATGACTGAGAGCCCTTCTCAGAGATCCTGTTTCTCAGCTTTCTTACAGCTTCCGTCGGGGGTGCTGCTTCTGTCCGCAGTTGGCCGGGGTACATCAAGTGAGAGATTTTTCTACTGACCTGTGAAATAACTTTTTAGAAGTAATTGCTCAGTGACCTTGGTCTTTAACTACTCCCACCTGCAAGGCTGGGAGGGTGGATTATATACAGAGGCCTGACGATCAGCTCTCCCTCTCTCTGCCTTGTACACGGTGGTTTCTTAGAGGCCAGGCGTCGAGGGGCATGGGTCCCCTTCGGCCAAGGGGTCTGAGCTGGCCCGAGGGACTTCATATGTTGGAATTGCTATTGTTATTTCTTACAGGCAGCCATCTCTGGGTGCTCTGAGCAAACCATACCAGACCTCTCCAGCACAATATTTGATCAGAATGTCTCCATTTCACAACGGGCTACACTCTAGGGACTGAATAATGACCAAATTGATTGGGGTTCCAAAAACTTAACCAAGCATCTTCTTAAATGGGATGACTCACATTCCCGAGGCCTGTGAAGCAAAACTGAAATCGGCTCCAACAGTCTTGCTGGAAGCAGGTGGCAGTTTTTTAACCAGCCTTTAGGGGAAGGTGCCGGATGTCACGTGGACAGAGAAGCGTGCTTCCCAGGAAGGCAGGCGGTGGAAGGGCCAGAACGGAGGCACAGGTTGGGACAGTGGCTAGCTCTGCAGGAGGCCCTCAGGGGCTGCTGACCACCCGGCTCTGTGTCAGTGCCAGGCCACGGGCAGCCTCGGCCCAGGTGATTTCCGGATGACTGGGCATAGCGCTCCTCAAGGCTGAACGAGCTTCAGACCTTCTGCTGAATCAGTGACGTTGTTTGGTCACCAACTCCCGGGTGAGCAGGGGCGGGGGGGGGAGAGCCTTGGCTGCTAAAGCAGGGGGAATAAAACAGTCCTCTCCCCGGAGCGTCGGTGACCAGTGCAGGCATTTTCTGGGTACCGACTTGGACAGCCTTCCGACCCATTGCAGGATGTGTTAATCTATTGATTGCAAAAACTTCCTTCTAGAAACCAGAGCTCATAGGTTTCCTGACATGCCTCCTCAGCAAGGGAATGTGGTTATTTTCTTCTCTCCTCTTCAGGGAAGCTGGTCAGTGGCTCTCTGAGGCAAGGGGTCTCTCAACTGGAACGGGACATGAGAGGTCTCCTGGAGGGTGCGACACAAATGCAGGAAGGGACAATGGGAAGGACCTCAAATGTCCCTTTCTCAGGGAGGCCTTTCATGGCCACCCAATATAATTTATCCTCCACCCCATCCAATGTCTACCATGTCATTCTGATACATGATTTCCATACATGTGATAGACCTTATTACTGTGTGACATTATCTTTTTTTTTTAAAGAGAAGATAGTTTTTTTTTTGTTTAAGATTTTATTTATTTATCTTCAGAGGGGAAGGGAAGGAGAGAGGGAGAGAAATATCAATGTATGGTTGCTTCCTGTGCATTCCCTGCTGGGAACTGGCCTGCAACCCAGGCATGTGCCCTGACTGGGAATTGAACCGTGATCTCTTGGTTCACAGGCCCATGCTTAATCCACTAAGCTACACCAGCCGGGGCTGTGTGACATTATCTTGTTTGTTTAAATATTTCCTTGCTGGAGGTCTCGCTCTGACCTAGATATAAATTCCAGTGGAACAAGGGTTCCGTATGCCTGGGTCACCCCTCTGTCCTTACCAGCTAGACAGTGCTGGTCTCTGATGGGTGCTCAATGAGCATTTCTTGGCTGACTGTAGGAATGCACGGGGTGGGAACGTTTCACAGGGCCTCATAGTTTTCTTTTTTTAATGTAGATGTCTGGGTTAGAAGTTTTACTAAAATGAATTATTTGGTTTCCTGCCTTCTGTAGTAAGAAGATAACCAGAAAATTAAAGCTGCTTGGAATAAACCAGGGCATCGTTGTGAGTGCTGGTTACTATACGGGACTGCCATCCCATCCTACTGCGTGCTAGAGTTGTTGAATGTGCCTTTCCACAAACTTGTGATTGTTGAAGTTTTGGCTCCGAGTTTTATGGCTTTTCTCACTTCATCCCGGCCTGGCTCTCAGCTCCTTTCTTACTGTCATTGAAGCACCTACAACAACAATTCTCCTAAAACTCATTTCTGACTGTGGTCAAACTGGATAGTTGAACTTAGGAAAGATAAATACAAAATACAAGTAAATAGGTCCCACCTACGAAGAATCTCTTGGCTACATATATGAGTGTTAAAATGTCCTTGGTGGCATTTATTTCACTTAAGGCAAATTTTTTTTCCACCACTACTTAATGGATGATAAGTTATGGGTAACTTGAGGGCAAGCCACAAAAAACGATGTTGGATATCTCAAAAGAAAAGAGGACTGTTTTGGAGCCCTCTGGGAGAGCTTATAGAATTGAAAGGATTCTGTCATTAAGGAGCTTACTAGCTACGAGAAAAAATTAGATAAAACTAGTGTGAGGCAATTATTAGTCAAGGTTCTCCAGAGAAGCAGAGCCAATAGGATGGATAGATAGAGAGAGAGCTAAGAGAGAAGATTTATCATAGGCATTATTGGCTCATGAGATTACAGAGGCAGAGAAGACGCAGGATCTGGCCCCTACAAGCTGGAGAGCAAGAAAGTCATTGGTAGGTTTAGTCCAAGCCCCAAGGCCTGAGAACCAGGAGAGCTGATCTCCGAAGGCAGAAGGTGGCTGTCTCAGCTCCAGCAGGGAGAGCGGGTTAGCCCTTCCTCTGCCTTTTTATGCTACTGGGGCCCTCAGCACACTGGGTGAGGCCCATCCACGTTAATGACCCTCTTCACCCACTCCACCCACTGCAATGCTAATCTCCTCAGGAGGCACCTTCACAGGCACACCCAGAAATGATGCAACATCAGCTCCTGGGGCATCTCTGAGCCAGACCAGGCATAAAACTAACCTTCCCAGGCGACAATACAAGTGGCATCATAATGCTCTTTTCGTAGAGTCTCCAGATCAATTAAACAGACTCCAAACGAGGAATTCTTTCTTTTTCCTGTAGTCCAGTGTCTAAAAATGGTTGCCTCATACATTTTGTCCAGTTTTATATTTATATATTTTTTGTGATGGGAAGGCTAGTTCACAATTAGTTTCTCCATCATGGGCAGAAGCAGAAGTTGTTGTAATTATATATAATTGTGTCCAAAGGCTGATGGCTATTTTTACCTTCCATACTGTTATCAGGGAGATTTAATTTTATGTCCAAACGAGGAATTCTGAGGAAGGGGGGATCCCTGTACAATGAGGACATCACATGAGGCTTTAAGAAGAGTGCAATGCGATTTGGAAGCCCAAGGGGCCTTATAATTTGTCTAAGTAGAGAGCAGTGTGTGTGTGGGTGGGGTAGAGGGGGAGGTGGTCAAGTCTTAGGGAACAGCACAAACAAAAGAATGGGAGCAAGACCCTATGTGACATTTTTAGGGGCAAATAAGTTGACTGGAGTGGAAGTTTCCAGAAAGGGAGTAGTGGGAGGCAAAGTTGAACGCTGCGAGTAGGTCAGGACAAATTAGATGGGGTTTTGCATGTCAAGCTAAGGCCTTAGAATGACATCCACAGCTGAACAACTGATGTGGTAGGACAGAGCGGAAACCAATCAGCAATGTTGAATCAATACCTACAGTCTCATCTACAGGGAATGTAGTCATACCTTGACCTTGACGGAGTGACTTCCCCTCTTTATCTCCCAAATAGAAAGTGACCACAGGCAGATCTGTTGTAATTTCTTCTCCAGAGTTCCATAGTCTTGTTTTGGAAACTATCACCCAATTGGAATGTGCCTAAATCCTTAATCCCAGATAAAGAGCTTGGCCTTGAAGAGCAGGAGTTTTGTCCTTTAAAACAGACCAGTGGTTCCAGGTAATAATAACAGTGACTGAGATTTGTGGAACACTGACCATATGCCAGATGTTCTTCTAATGGCTTATTCGTTATTGAATCCTCTTTTATGTTACTGTATTTCCAGGTTTATCGGTGAGAAAACCGAGGCACAGGGAGGCCACAACGTTATTGGTAGAGTCGGAAACCCAACCACAAACCCTGTCACAAATTCCAAACTCTTAATAACCAGGCCCGAGGCCCCACAGGGCTTGAGGGTTGTGGGGGAACTAGAACGGTCCCCTGGGGTGGGGTGGGGGCTGCAGAGGTCAGCGGTAGCCAGCTTCACCTCTCCTCAGGGGCAATTGGCAGAATTCCGTCACTTGCTTTGCAGATACCAACCAAATTTTCTCAGGACAAAGATGTAGGTTTCCTATTCCCCCCACCCCCAAAGGTTTTTTATGGGATGAGTGGATGGATGGATAGATGGTGCAGAGAGATGGGTGGATGGCTGATGGATGACTGACAGATGGGAATAGAGACCCATTGCAGGTTATAAGGCGGCTCACCCAATATCTCAAGAAAGCATTCACATTGAACAACAAACAGTCTCCCCACAATACTTTTTTAAGAGAATATAACCAGGGAAGTAGATAAAATCAATAACTGACCCTTTGTTTCAACTAATTTTAGTGACCTGTACTTGGGATTTGAATATGTTAGATCTTGATGCAAAAATGTGCGTGTATCATTCTGAAGCAATGTTGTTAGTGCCTTTGCCCTGCGTCAGTGCTGAGGACACCACAATGCGTGGGGCAGATGTGGTTCCTGTCTTCTCACATATTTATGCAATTAGGTAAGAAGTTCTATGAGAAAATGCTTAGCACAAGGCCTGGAAGCTACTGTGTGCTCAATCAGTGCTGGTGGAATAAAAAAATGAGTGAATTAATGAAAATAATGAAACTAGCAATTTTTATGAAATCGCTTTACTTGGTGGCTTCCAATCTTTTATAATTTACAAACCAGCATCATGATTTTTACCTTATACACAAACTACATTGCTATTATTTATTGAGTATTTATTCTTAAAGTCTAATCCCTTGTTATTTGCCAATTTTTCTTGAAAGGAAAACCTCCTATTACTGCTGCAAATAGAAACTCATTATCACTTGCTATTAAATACAAGTGACCTTGAAAATACACATAATGGGAAAAATAAAATACTGGGTAGCAACATCTCTCACTGCTAGGGGCAAGGTGCTGAGGTCAGGGCTTCTTTTCTATTGCATATACAGGGTTGCCTAGCAAGTATTAGAGAATTGTTAAAGACAGGCTAGTTTAACCCAGATAAACTGAGAGTGTGAGGACAAAATATATGCCACTTCGAATTAAGTAACTCTTTCAATGAATGTGGATTTTAACTTCAACAGAGGCTACATAGCTTTGAAAAATAGCAGTAGAGGGCCCAAGTCCTTCTGATGAAGCCCCTCCACCCCCAAACAGCAGCAGGTAAATATGTAGAAAGCACCGCCTCAGCCCTCAGGGAATAGTGCACATGCGTTAGGAAGGGTTAGGGTTAGGGTTAGGGTTGGGTGCAGCTGTCTACTAGACTGCTAGGGCTGCCGAATAAAGCACCGCAGACTGGGGGGCTTAAACAGAAATGTATTTTCTCACAGTTCTGGAGGCTAGAGGTCGGAAATCAAGGTGTCACGGGCTGGTTTCCTCTGAGGCCTCTCTCCCTGACTTGTGGATGGCTAGTGTTCTCCTGTGTACACATCTGTGTCCTCACCTGCTCTTCATTCACATAAGGACACCAATTAGATTGGGTCAGGGTCACCCCTAATGACATCATTTTAATTTAATTACACCTTTAAAAACCTTGTCTCCAAGTACAATCCCATTCTGAGACACTGGTGGTTAGAATTTCAGCATATGAATTTTGGGCGAACACAATTTAGCACCTTTAGCAAGTATCCTTCCTAGCATCCAGAATAGTGTTGGCACGTGCTAGGTGCTCAATAAGTGAAGGAGAGGATGGCCCTACAGCCCCTGAGGGAGGTCTGTGCAATCAGAAGGTTCTACCGGTTTAGTATTGTTTAACCTCTCCAAGATTTTTTGTTCATGGTTGCCCTTTGACTAAATACTAGCTTGATTATCCATAAAGTTGTTTCCAGTGAACTCACGGTACAAAGGACCTGCTCTTGCCCATCATAGAGAGGCTCATTCATTCATTCACTCATTCAAGTGTATGACTAGGAGGGATAGTTCATTGGACCTGGCTTCTTTCTCTGGCTTCATTCCCTTGGCGTCACCTCAGATTATGTCATAAATCTTGGTCTATGTCCAATACCCAGGAATCCCTAAGAGATTTTCTACACATCTGAGCACCTAGATCTGGCAAAGGCCTTATAAACTGCAGGAGGCTCCAACACTTCCTGGTCCCGGCTGCATGTTAGAATCGCCTGGGAAGCTTTAAAAAACTTCCATGGCCCAAGCCTCAGCGTAGTCAGACTGGACTGAAGTCTCTGGGGGAGAGGCCTAGGTATCAGTAGTCTGCAACACCTCCACCTGATTCCACGGTACAGCAAGCACTGAGACCCAAGGGGACCCTATGACCCTCTGTAAATAATCCGATCATGCCATTGTAGATCCCAGGGGTCCTCACAAGCCTCAGTCTCCTAAAGAGGCCCCTTCCTGCCTTGACCCTCCTTACTGTCTCTTACTGTCCTGTGTGGGGACACACCTGTGCATCCATTCAACCAAGACTCGTCGAGTACGAATGCGGGAGCTATTGGGAGAAAAATATAAACATGATGTGAACTGTCTTATTTAAAAAAAGTAAGTAAGACCCAACTGGGTAGCTCAGTTGTTTAGAGCTTCTTTCTGGTACACCGAGGTTGCATGTTCAATCTCTGGTCAGGGCTCATACGAGAATCAACCAGTGAATGCATAGCTAAATGGAACAAAAAAATCAATGTTTCTCTCTCTCTCTCATCGATAACAAATAAATAAAGCTTACAGTCATGTAGGAAAACCAGAAGTAGGAGTATTTACTGAGTATAACGTTATTCATTCACATGTTTATTCATTTATTAACTATTAAGTGTCTATTATGTACAAGGTTTGGGGATACAGAGGTGAGCAAGACAGCCAGTGCCTGCACCCATGGGCAGGAGAGAAAGAGGTTAAGGACACTTACCAAGGGACTTAACCTGGTTTAGGGGACAGGGCATATTTCTTTCGGGAACTGACATTTAAGCTGAGACCTCAAAGATGAAACAGTCCACCAGCCCAGTGTAGGTCTCGTAAGAGCAGAAGCCCATATGTGTCTCATTGTACTCCCAGGGCCTGGCTCGCAGTGGGGGCCCAGCAAATGTTTGTTGAATGAATGAAGTAAATGAATAGTGGAAAACCCGGGAGAATGTTTAGCACTCCCTGTCTGAAGCAGGAAGTGTCAGAGGGAAAATCTCAAGATTTCAAATTAGAGGGTAGGCAGGGTCTAGATCAGGGAGTCATAAAGCTCATAAGCCATAAAAAGGAACTTGGACTTTATTTGGGGTCAAAAGGAAGCCACTGAAAGTTAGGCAGAGCCACGCAGGCCAGATTTGTATTTTAGAAGCATCCCTTCCTTCGGCTGCAAGGTGGGTTTCGAGGGGAGGGGTGTGAGAGACTAGAGGTCAGCAGTTGTGTGACGGGCAAGAGTGATGGTCTGGTCTAGGGAGGGGAGAGATGAGGATGCTCCAAGCACAGTAGATTGGGCTTAATGGTGGACTGATTGGTTTTGGGGAGACAGAGGGTGAGGGACCCCCTGGCAGCTGGTCTAGGAAGCTTAGAGGATGATGTCATTATTCACTGAAACAGGACGCTCTAGAGGCAGAGCAGGCTTGGGGTAAAGATGCAGTGTTTATGGCAACCTGTGCTGAGTTCGGGGTACCAATGGGCTGTGGAAATAGAGATACCTCACAGGCAGTTGGGTGGATGTGCTGATTCTCAGGAGAGAGGCCTGAGCCGGAGGCAGAGTTGTGGACAACAGTGCAGAGAGGGGACAGTTGAAACCATGGGAGTGGAGAGATCTCTGGCAAGATTGTGTAAAGGGAGAGGAAGGAAGGCTGAGTGAATTTACATTTTGCAATAACCTTCCATAGTCAATTTTACTGTTCTCATAGAAGCCTGAATAATCCCTCCTTCACAAGTGGGCCCCTGACTTCTTGGGCTTGTTCGATCTTTTAACTAGAACACATATCAGCTACCATTGACTGAAGAACAAAACATGTATGAGGCACCCTGACCCTTGTTAGCTGTGTGGCTTTGGGAAAAGTACTTAGCCACTTTGTTCTTCAATTTCTTAACCTTTAAAATGAGACTAAAAGTATGTACTTCAGAGGGTTGCTGGGAGGGATGAATGTGTCACTACATGTAGGCTCTTGGAGCAATTCATGGAACATGAGAAGAATTATCAACATTTGTTCTTTATCATCTTTGTTACTGTGGCTGCATTTTATCCTTCCCATTTCTCTGCACAGTAGGAATCAGAAGTGTCCCTTTCTTGATAAGGAAACAGATTCAGAGAGGTAAAGTATAATTTGCCCAGGGCCCACCTCCAACCTATAAGGACACTTGGTCACAAGAAATGGAATTCACTTGAGCTCCCTTAAGCAGTATACACGGGCTGTCTCATGGAACCCAAGCAGGTGATGTAACTGGGTATCAGGCAGGACCTCTTAGTTGCACATAAGAGAAACCAACTCTGGTTCTGCTAAAACAGGGAATTTAAGGAAGACCGACGTGGCCCACAGAGCTGCCTGACTGTAGACGGTGCAGACCCCCTCGCAGCCTGGAAGGGCAAAACCAGGAGGTCCAGCCACGGCTGCCCAGGCAGGCAGCCACCATCTTGGTCGCTGGGGTGAGTGGACCCTGTCAGTCACTTGCCTAGATTCATGTCCTGGGAGAGGCCACTTGACATGGATCCTGGCTCCTGGGGTCCGTGGCATTATGGATGAGATGAGACAAATTCACATGGACTACCGAGTCCTTTGGAGGAAAAGGGTTGGTGCAGCTTCTCTATCAAGAGGAGAAAAAGCCTCAGAGCACCTTGGCCACTGTCTCAAGAGGAGAGCGCCTTGACCCTTGCCTTGACAAGCTTTTATTGGATTCAATTTGCATAGGAATACAGGGTGTATACGGAAAGCTCATCAATCATTGTCATGCAGAAATGATTAAACAATAGAGAACATTTAAAGAACTCTGAGGGCTTATTCTGAGTCAGGGTTAGATAGTTAAAGGGCCATAAAACTTTGGGGAACAAACTCACTTCCCACTTGGACCCTTATCATTTAAATTGAGGGTATTAGCAAAGTAGGTTTCCTAGGATTTTATGTTTTCTTTCTTAGGCCTGAGCACCCTAGGGAACCCCGCCTTTCCAGCACAGGGCCTCACCCACCTCCAGCAAAATTTCAGGCTTAAGACATTGTTTGAGGCTTAAGTCAGGCAGGGGAAGTAAGGCAGCCAAGAGATTAGGAGACTTCTTGCAGACAGAATGAGGACTCAGGCTTTGTCAAAACTGAGGGTGAGGGTCCATCACCCCGTTTTCCTATAGCCCCCCAAGTCCTTCCCTGAGGGCCCCTTAGTGACCATGCCTGTCTTAGGAATGGATTCCTCATGCTTTTTTTGAGGAATCTTACCCGTCTTTGGCTAACCAGTCATCTGCCCCGGGGCCAAGCAGGGTGAAGAGAAAGGGGCCAGAGGTGGTGCCCCTACAAGGAAGATAAGCTTTGTCTCCTAAGTGGTTTATGGTCCCAAGGTCCTTTACTCAGCCTTAGCCATGGGGGATTACAGCTTCTGAAACCAGGCAGGGCAGTTCCCAACAGCCACTGTGTTTTCCCAACTGGGACATGCTCCTATACCTGGTGGTTTCTGGGGTGGGCAGAAGGGGGTGGCTTCCCCCTAATATAGTGAGGTGGGTCCCTGGAATGATTTGTCCCTACAAGGTGACTCTTGGTGAAGAAAGGTCACTCCCCAAAAGGAAAAAAGGACATGTTTTGGAAGGCGATGAATTCTGAACAATCAAAAACACACACACCTGCACCTCACCAGCTCTTGACCATGAACTGACCAGGACAGGAATGCCCTCAAGACTGTCTCAAAGTGTCATCTGGAGCCTTCTCTATATTCCCACTTCATTCATCAATCTCTTTGCCTGAAAACTGACTTTCTCTGTATCCTGGCTAGAAAACGGCTGTCCACAGCCTCAGGATTTCTTGATAGGTTCAACCACAGCAGGACTGCATGTTAGCACAATGGCAACTTTCCAGGCCAAAAAAAAAAACAACAACCCCCAAACAAAAACAAACAAACAAACAAACAAACAAAGCCTCCCACAAACTTCCGAGGCAAGGAACTGATTGGTCCAGCTTAGATCAGTTGTCTACTTCTGGTCCAATCATTTGAGGCCAGAGGGTGGAGACAGCCTGAGCCCTCTAGGAATGTGGATTGAGGGAGAGAAGCACTTTGTAGCATAGGCTCGAGGACTTCCCTAAGGATATGAACCCCAGTTTGGGGGGTTTGCAAGTCCCTGAGTACTCTAAGCACTCTGGGTCTCCAGATCAGTCTATAGCCTGGCATCCCCTCCAGTATCCACAGTCTTCAGGGACTCATGCAGCTCCTTAGGAAAGAGATGACCACAAGACACTTGTCACTGTGAGGCCAGAGGCAGAAGTGAACTTCCTGGAGAAGTCAAAGGAGGAGGTAGAGTGAGGGGGAGGCAGCCCGTGCAGGACTGGGGACCGTGTGTTCCGCGGGAAGATGTACAAAAGGAATGAAGCCTCTGTTCCCTGCCTTGGGGAGTGGCACCCCCACGCACTGCCAATTAGCAGGGACTCCACTTCTTGGGGTCTGACACTATGAATCCAGCGGGGGGGTAAGAAACTAGGAGGACAAGCCCAGAGTCGACACATCAGAGCTCAGGAAGGGACTGAGGGAACATCGGTCCCTCTCCGTTTCCCAGATTCAGAGATTCGGAGACGTGGAGTTTTACCCAATGTCCAGGGTGGTGACAAAGCTGAGAGCTTCACTCAGGTCTCTGAATTCCACGCCTGGGGCACTCCCCACCGCAGAGCACCCTCGCTAGTGTTTTATGTTCAGAACTAATGATTTATTGTGACTTTTGTCACCCAGCCAGAAGGAAAGAAGTGAGCTCCCCTCAGAATGGCTGTGGGTTTGCCTCGGATTCCACAGTTAATCCCAACTGTGAGCTATTGGTGTGATATTCCTTTTTGCCCTCCAATAAACTGAGAGAGTGGTCAGGCTGGTTACCACTCCTCCGCCTTCTGAGGAGCTGTCCTGTGAAGCCTGTTCTTGAATCGGGACCATTTGGGGCCCCAGGAAAAACTAGGCCAAGTGTTGCTCTAGCTTGTCTGTGGTGATCAGAAAGGCGTTTGTCGGGAGAATCTGGAACTCCGGCTCAAGGGGTGAGTTAGCACTGGGGAGGCTGGCTCACCTGGCCAGCCAGGGAAGACCTTTCTGGGGGACCCCTCAAAATTTTGCTGGGCACTGAACACAGTGAGGGACTCTCTGACTCCTGGTTCTTCTGAGGATAATTTGTTTTTCTTTTTTTCTTTTTGAACTTTAATGTTAGCTATTTTGAATACGTAACAATCATATTCGGAAAGCTCAAAGTTAAAAAGTGCAAGAAAGTGTGCAGAAAGTAATCCCTTGCTCTGGCTGGGTATCTTAATTGTTCGGAGAGTCATCCCAATAAGCCAAGGTTGCAGGTTTGATCCCCAGTCAGGGCAATACAAGAATCAACCAATGAATGCATGGATAAGTGGAACAATAAGTTGGTGATTCTCTCTCTCTTAAAAAAATCAGTTAATAAACAGAAAAGAATCCCTCTGTCACAGCGTGGTCCCCAGGTCCATGTCCCCAGGTCCATCGCATGAAAACAACGAGAGCTAACTAGTCATTTTTTTTTTTTTTTTGTCAAGCTTCTTCTTGGGGAGAAACTGCCTGAGGAACCCAAGTGGTTGTTGATTCAGGGAGGTTTCTATAAGGTTTACTCAGCTGCAGTGTATCCTTCCTGCATCCTGGCTGCGCTGGGCAGCTTCCAGAGCTGCCAAGAGGCAGTGGGCAGAAGACTGACTCTGACGGCTGGTGTGGGATCCCTGGTCTGCCTCTCACTCCTTCTGGGATCTCACAGAGTGACCCCATCTGCAAAATGGGGGAGCAGTAAAAGAACTTCCTTTACAAGGTTGTCGAGAGGACTGCATGAGACCACATGCACCCTGGCACTTTCTCAGGCACGGGTGTTGCGCAATAATTCTTGGCATTACTTGTTCACAGTCTGAATTCTCACTAGAACACAGACTCCTGGAGGGCAAGGCTGTGTCTGCGGCGGGCACGTGGCAGATAGTCAGTCAACTGCCATCACGGTTAATGATCTGAAGCGTTCGCTAGGTGCCAGGCCCTGCACCAAGCTCACGACAGACGAGCTCACGGTAGCTGCTACTCTCAGAGGTAGTTGCTACTCTCAGTCCTGCTGCATACAAGAGGAGACGGGCACAGAGAGGTCGTCTCCCGGCCACAGAGCAGCAACGCCAGGCTGTTCTGGCTGCCAGGGCACTGCCAGGGTGACCATCTTTTCCCAATTTTTCCAGGTCTACCCTGGTTTTAAAGTGGCAAGACCCCCTTTCCAGCAAGGGCAACTTGGAAGACCCCCAGCTAGGGTGAGGTAACTGAAGCCCTTGCCTGGTGGGGACAGTGCAAGGTGCTGCCCCACAGCTCAGGGGCAGGAAGGAATGTTTTAATGCAAGCTTTTAAAAATAATCCAAAGTAATGCAAAAACATCCATGGTGAACAAATAACACAATGTAAACAAAGAAAGGACGGGGACCGAGTGAGAGCGGCCACTCCTTTGCCCCTGCCCGGAGAACCTGTCTGGGTGGGAAAAGCAGGGCCCCTCCTCCCCTCCTTCCAGCTGGGACCCAGGGACCTGTGCCCGCTGCGTCCTTAGCTCTGGGCAGGTGGGCTGTGGTAGTAGCTGCTGCAAAGCAGACAGAGGGGGTGGGTTTGTGGGAGGCAACCAGAGAAGTGCGTGGCTGACAAGGGGAAGGCTGTGGGAGGAAGGAGAGGGGACCAACTGTGCCAGGAAAGTGTTTGGGAAGCTCCTTTGCTGGAGGGGCTGTAGACCAGGGCTTCACCGGTGGCCAAAGTCAGAGGAAGGAGAAACTTGTGTGTGAAAGCTGAAAGAGAGCTGAACTGGAGCTGGGGTGAAAGACGGTTTTAGAAGAGGACAGTGGAGACAGAGACAGATGCTACTTGATGTGAACCCAGGATGTGAGCCCTCCCATTGACTTCTTATCGTCATCTTGAATTAAATTTGCCACCACCAGAAACTCCTGGGGGCGAGATCTCTAACACGATCGCAGAGGCCAGGGTCCGTGTGGCCCCTGGTCCGATCTGGAAGTCGCCTACATCACACATGCCGGAAATCGATGCGCCCTCCCTTTCTGGGAAGGATGGCTCATTTGTGCCTATTAGCCAGCAATCACGAGACTCCGGAGTGATTTTGCTGTTGAATAGATGCTTATTTGGTGTTCCCTTTAGATCTCTGTAGATCTGGGATAGCAGTCGGCCTCTCCCAAATGTTACTGCAATGGCTTTGCCTCTTGGAGAGGTTTGGGGAGCGCATTTTGGGGCTTTCACAAAGCCAAGCTCTTCATTTTTTTCCCTTCCAAATTTGTTTCTCTCTCATTCTCCTCACCCCAATAAATGCCACCATCATCCACCCAGTCATTCAAGCTAAGTTCCTGGCAGTCGCCAGAGATTTCTTTCTTTTCTTCCATCCGATCTGCCAGTGAGTCAGAGGGGCCCCGCTCTACCCATGGTGGCCCAGGCTTGCCGGGGATTTTCCCTTTTCAGCACTAAATGTCCCACGTTCCAGGAAGTGTCTTTGCTCCCGGCAGACGGGAGTGGCTGGTCACCCCAACCTGCGGTGGCCACGCTGGTCCGATTCACAGGACAGCAGGCCTCTCCCATCTGTGGTTTTACTTTCCCTGGTTTCACTTACCTGTGGTCTGAAACTACTAAACAGAAATGTCCTGAAATAAACAGATCGTAAGTTTTAAACTGCGTACCATTCTGAGCAGCATGATCTCGGGCTGCTCAATCTGTCCCCCCAGGACGTGACTTACCTGTTTGTCCAGCGTCTCTACTCTGGGGATGGTCCCAGCCCCTCAGTCACTTAGTGACCAACTAGGTTATCAGATCAACTGTCCTGCTATCAGTGCTTATGTTCAAGTTGCCCTGATTTTATTTAGTAATGCCACATTCACATAATTTTATTACAGTATGTTGTTATAACTTTTACTACTATATCGTTAATTGTTGTTAATCTCTAACCGTGCCTAACTTACAAATTAAACTTTATCATAGGTATGTATGTGTGTGCAGTGTATATAGTGTTTGATACTATCCGTGGTTTCAGGCAGCCACTGGGGCTGTGGGAGCTGGAAGGTGCCCCCTGTGGATCGGGGGGCTGCCGTACTGCACGCCCTCCTAGCTGGCCTCCCTGCTGACTCTGGACCCACAGCCCTTCTCCCTGCAGCAGCACAGTGAGCTTTTAGACAAATGAATCGGGGGTGAACATCCTCTGCTAGAGACCCTCAGAGGCACTCGAACCCACAGCCAACCCTCAGCACATCCTCTCAAGGCTTGGCGTGACGGGGTCTGGCCTCACTCCAGCCTGTCTGACACAAGTCACTATGCCGGAGCCACCGCCTCGGCATGCCACATCCGCTCACCCCATGTCTGCCCTTGCTGTCCCCTCTTCCTGGAACACTGTCTGAGGTGCCCATGCGTGGCCAGCTTCTCACTGTTCAGGTCTCAGCACGAGTGCCGCCATCTCAGAAAGGGCTTTCCTACCCCCAGACCTGCAATAGCTTAGCCTCCCCCGAACTGCCTCTCTTCATCCCATAACTGTTTTATTCTCCTTATGTGTGTGTCACTATGAAAACAGTTGTGTCTGTGTTTGTATTTTTTGCCTGTCACCTCTTCTCTGCTCCTTCCAGAAGGCTCCTTCCAAACATCTTGGTAGCAAGAACCTTCCCTCATACTCCACTGAGCCCCCATCACCTAGAACCGTGCCTGGCTCACAGTTGGGGTTTAATAAATGAGTGGAAGTAAGGCCTCCCTTCACAGGATTCAAAACTGCAGAAGAAATGGCTTTCACCCTCCAGGAGCTTTGAGTACTTAAGGGCTAGTGGACACAGTAGCAGAAGGGGAACATGTGATCGGTATTATTTGAATTTTTCAAAGGAAAAGAGGGTCCCTGAGTAGGCCGTGAGTCCTGAAGGAAAATGGGATTTCCAGAGTTACAGCCAAGGGCACTTCAAGGGCATTCCCTAGTGGCGGAGGATGGAGGCAGGAATGCAGTGTGGGTCTGCCCTGGGGGCTGCTCGTGGGATATGCATGAAGTCATCCATGCCTGGCCAGTGAAATGTGCGGAGGGAGTAGCAGGGAGCCCCAGAAAGCTTTGGAGCCACACACTTGTGTGCTATTTTGGGAAGGTTATTCTGGGTGTTGGAGAACCATCTCTCGCCTGTGGGGCTCACACTTGTGTGAGGGGTAAAGGGAAGAAGGTCAGACTGGGAGAAAGGAACCAAATGCAGGGAACATTCAGAGGGAAGAATTGCTAGGGTTTTGTGGCTGTTTGGAGCTTCATGGCAAAGGGGAAGAAACTGTCCAACCCAATACCTAATTGCACTGATTTCCAATAGAATCCATTTGAATTGAGCAATGAAGTAGGCAACTGCAGAAATCGGAGAACTGGGAAATTCAGTAGAAAGAGCAACAGAATTAGGTGCCATATTTTTCCATGTATAATGCACCCTTTTGCCCAAATTTGAGGGGAAAATAAGGATGCATGTTATGCATGGGTATAATGATTGCATGCCACGGGCATCATAATCCTGTGCACAAATGTGGGTGTGCATTATACTCGGCAAAAGATGGGTAATTGGTTGGATGTTTTTGGCAAAGGAGAGGGCACGTGAAAGCTGTCTGGGTTGCTGGGTGGAAGGGGGTCTCTACGGAAGGGACAGGTCTGGGAGGGTCACTCCAATAAGACGGTTTTGCAGACTGTTCCATGTAGGGTGCTGGTGGGACATCCAAGTGACGCTGTATGTCAGCCGTTAGGACCTGTGGGGCTGCAGAGAGACAGGACGAGTCACTCTTGCCAGGGTGGGAGGTTCTTAAACTTCTTTGGATCACACACTCAGAGAAATGCCCGTGCAAGATTAACGAGTGGGCGTTTTTTGTTTTTCTTTGTGTTTGTATGTGAGTGCCCTTGAGGTTGGTTTTTCTACAAAGAAAAGCCTACTCCAAACATATTTCAATTTTTAAAATCATTTTGAATTTGTTCAAGTGCCCGTTTTTTAAAACCACTTCTTTTATCATCTTCTTAAATTTAGTTTACAAATGTCTTTGTGCTACTTATAAATCTACCAAAGTTTAAACAACCAATTTTCAAAGCACTTTGTTTGCCTTTTAAACTTCATTTATGCTTTTAATATATTTGGTTTCCTCAAATTATTGAGATTTTGAATATAACAAACCTTTCAAGATACGTGAATAGTTTGTAGAACTCTAACAAATTAAACCTTAATATGATGGATTTTAAGTTCTCTCAACTGTTTCAGTATGGTTTACAAACTTTAATATAATTTCCATTTAAATTCACAAGTCTAAATCAATCACACAATTACCTATTTTAAATTAAAATGACTAAGTTAACCTGTTATAAGTGCAAACATGCTAGCATTTCAAGAAATTAGACTAACAGATATGGACAGATTATTTCTAAATTCGGCACAAAAATGTTGATATTCTGGGTCTGATTGACTTTGTAACTGTTCTTAGTTCTGAATCTCCCCTTGGGTTAACTTTGCTTGTTCATCAAAGGAAAAAAAATCCCTCCATTACTGAGCCTTTCTCAGAGTCACTATGTCCAGGCTCCCAAACTCTTACAGAAAACGCTCCCTGATCCAGCCGCAGCTGTCTGCATCCCCACCCGTGGTGCTGCATTATCATATTATACTTTTTAATTAGATTTGACCTTGTGGGCTTTTGTTTTTTGGGTCTTCAGCTATTTCAACGCCTTTTCTGTCTAACCCTGAAGACCTTGAATTGGATGGAACTCTGTCTTCCTTTATGCTGTTCACATCTGGTGGCGCCCACGGCTCACAGACAGTGCAATAATGTCTGAGGGAATCTCCCATGGCTTTGCCTGGGTTCAAGTTCACATTCATCTCGAACCACGCCTGGGACAGCAGTGAGGCCGTGAGAAGCCCATGGACCCCACGTTATGACCCCTGAGTAGCATTAACAGCTGAACTGAGAGAAAGCAGAGAAGGCAACTTGTTCAAATCGGAGGAGAGAGGCAAGGGGAGGGGGCGGACCGCAGTGGAAGCACAGAGCACAGAGCAGAGGGTCAGCGAACCAGAACAGTGAAGGTCACAGAAGCCAAGATTACGGAGAGTCTTAAGACAGGAACGTTTATCAGAAACGTCAAAACCACAGAAAGGCTGAGATGGATGAGGGCATCAGAAAGACTCGAAATCTCTTGGATTTCAAGAGCTCGGTTTCTGAACCTGACCGCTAGCTGAAGCTTCTCTGATACCAGGCACAAAGGCTGGCGTCCTTTTGCCCACCGCGTCCCCCTTTCGGAAAAGGTGTTATAATTTCTCGGCCCCCCATTCAATATTAGGGCCAAAGAAGCAGCTGTGTCTTCTCACACGGGCTCCACATGGTCGTGCCAGGCAGTGCAAATTTCCGTTAAAGTCCCTTAATCTGTTCTTCTAGGGACTGGAAGAGGAAATTGATCATTGGACTCTCCTGCAGGTCACTTCCCCGTGTCTCTTGGAGGGAGGATTTAATTAACCTTCACACGGTCAGCTTCTGAAGCCATAGTGAGGCCAGTGCCACCAAGCAGGCAGATCACAGATTTAGGGCACAAGTTGCAAAGCGACAAGGTCTATCAGGTTTGGAGAAAACAGAAAAACACACTAGCTGAGGATTTTTCAACCTCGGCACTACTGCCATTTTTGGCTGGATCAGCCTTTGTTGTGGGGAGCCGTCCTATACAGTGTTATGTATACAGTGTCTATGTCCATGGTGTTAGCAGCATCTGCTGCCTCTGCCTACTAGATGCCAGGAGCTATTTTAAGCAAAGAGTTTAACTGGAAGAATGAGAAGCTTTCAGAAGCACACTGGAAGTCTTTGACTTTGTCGGTTACAGGCAGACCTGGTGGCAAATCCTTGGGTCTGCCCCGTACCAGCTGGGAACTCTCAGTCAAGTTAGTATTTAATTTCTTGAAACTCTGCTTTCCCCACCTCAGAAATGAGGAATAACAGCTACTTGGACCAGTTATTTAACTCTCTATCTGCTCCACATGGGGCCATTGTGAGGATTAAATAGGAAACGTACTTAAAGTACTGGCAGCTGGCCTAGCTCTGTAGGGGCTCAACCTGCACTAATTTTATTGCTGTCAAGATTAAATAGCAGCATAGGCAAAGACAGAGCACAGAGGGGCACACTGTAGGTGAGCAGTAATGTAGCTGTTAGCCATAGAACTGATATCTCATCTAATCTGCAAGAGCAGAGGTTATCTTCTTAAGGAAAGAATTTCGAAAACGTGGTCCAGCCACGGGCCATACCCGGCTCTCCTCTTAATCTCAGCGATTGCGGGGCAGGTGTGAAACCAGTATGCCCCTCCTTCAGAAACCAAGACCTGGAATTTTGGGAGCTGATTCTTGAAGTGGTCTTTTGCCCTTTGTCTTTTGTTTCCCTTGCCATCTTTTTTGTCTTAATCTGTTGGAGTACGTTTAAGATTTTACAATACCTTCTTTAAAAACCATCAAATTGTAAAACAAACTTTCTATCAAAGAAAATTTGGAAAAATAAGAAACACTTTAAAAATTCCCTTTGTCGAACAAAAAAAAGAGTCTTGGAGTCTGGAGAGCCCTGGCCTGCATGGCTCAGTTGGTTGAAGCATCATCCCGTGGACCGAAAGGTCGCAGGTTCAATTCCCAGTCAGACCACATACGCAGGTTGAGGGTTTGATTGCTGGGTGGGGCGCTTATGAGAAGGCAATCAATTGATGTTTCTCTGTCACATTGATGTTTCTCGCTCTCTCTCTGTCTAAACACAATGGAAAAATATCCTTGGGTGAGGATAAAAAAGAATGTGGAGTCTTTGTTAGAAATGAGTGATGAAGATGTATTCAAGGGTCTTATGTCTTGCAAACCAGAAACGCAATAGGCAATAGCCATGTCGCATGGAGAAAAGAAAAGCTGAGGGTGGGGAAGAGACTGTCCCTTGCCATGACAGTTGTCAGACCCGAAAGCTGGACTAGGCCAGAATGGAGCTTCTTCACCCCTAGCTCCCCTTAGAGACTGCCTGATTGTAATCATCCTTCATTCTGACAAAAATCAACACCACTTTCCTACCTCCTGCTACATGCTGGTTCCTGGACAGATGGTCCTGACCTAGTCAGACACGTCATTTCCACACCTGGTAGCAGTCACTTGCTGGTACCTGTACCGAGTCCCCCCCTGCCACTCTGCGTCGCTCTCTGGCCCCTGTCAAGCAGTACAGAGAAGATGCACTCGTCTTGCAGCCCCCGAGATGCACCTCCTATGTATGTTTCCTTTAATAAACTCAGTTACTAGACTGGAGCGGCCTGCTGCTTTCTTCTGTTTTTCTCGGCTCTACCCTCATGGAGGTAGATTTTCAGTCTCTGGGCTTTACCCAGGGTTTGTGTGCATTAACAGATTCTTGTACTGAAAAGTACATTCTTGAGAAGAATCAGTCGTACATTCTCAGCCTCTGGGATGGTACTCCTCTAGATGACTGGTGGTCCAGATACTGGATGTCTGGTGGTCCATACAGGTGAGCATTCTTTCCATAGCCCCTCAGGGATAGTCAGATGGTTGTCTGGATGTTTGAGGTATATCCAGGCATTGACGCGGCACTTGAAAGTTCAAAAGTTTAAGTTCCTTGTTTAGTTAAAACAAGAACAGAATGGTTTCCTCATGCCTCACTCGATTTTAGTAATTTAGTAGCTTGACTGGAGTGACATCATTTCATTTCTTCACTCTATTTCTCACCTTTACCCCCACTGCCTCCCCCTGCCCCCGCACACAACCATTCTTATAAATCTGGATGCAGCTCGCCTTTTTCTGCCTGGCTGGGTTTTTCCTGTTTTTTCCTACCATTTATTTCTGTTTTGAATCCAGCATTTCTTTGTCGAAGAAATTGTATCACAAACACTTTTATCTTGCTACATTGTTTTCCTGCAGGCTAGTTTCTCCAATGGTCACAGGTAGTCTCATTTATCTGGTGAGTTATAACTTACTTGTCATGCTCCCAATTTTGGCCACATAGTAGGGTCCTCTCTTTATTCTTTACATTCTGATGAGTATTTTTATTCATATACTTGGGATCTTTTCCTGATGTGGGTCTCTGTTAAGTATAGTTACTAGGCCAAAGGGTAAAAATAATGTTATGTTTTTTAAACATGTTTCCAACTTAATCCCCAAAGCTATACCAACTTGCATGACACAGGAAAATATCTAGTGTTCCATTGCTCACCACGATAGGACATGCATGTTTCAAACAAATACTGCCAGGAGGGAGAAATGTCTTTCACATCTTAGTATGTATTTCAAAGGATTAGTGGCGGCTTTCAATGAGTAGATTTGAAGCTGTGATCCCAGCCGCGGACCTGGAGGGGTGGCCTGTGGCCAGCCCTGTCAGATCTCAGCTCTGGCGGGATAAGTGGTCGTCGAAGACCAGCTAACTGCTTCTCTGCTCTTTGTCACGGGGACAATAAACTCTCATCAAAAACATGCGGATTCGATCCATATCTTTCCTGGTGGATTTTCTGCTTACTGCTTTTATTTATGGACATCTTAGTGTTTGGCTTACTAACATGAATAAACTTTAAAAAATTCAAAAGATCATTGTATTTGCTTAATTGTGTATTTGTATATTGATTCTATAGCTCTTTTGTCTATTTCACTTTTTTTTTTTTTGCCCCTGTGGTCTTAACTGAAAATTTATCAATAGTCCTTGACTTTTAAGTTGATTTGAGATGACTGCTTTATGAGATTTCAGCAGGGGCCTATTTCTGGGGTCCTTTATTCAATTAATCCTCTTGTTGCTTTTAGGCTATTACCACTCTGTTTTGATAACTGTGGCCTTTTAGTGTGTTTCGATATCTTACAGAGTCTGTTATATCTCAGCTTTTTACTTTCTTCTGACTTTCTTCCATATTCTTGCTATTTCTATTCTTCCATTTGAGTTTTATTCACTGATTTTTAGAGGGCAGAGGAGAGAGAGAGAGAAACATCGATTCGTTGTCCCACCCATTTATGCATTCATTGGTTGATTCTTGTGTCTGCCCTGACCAGGAATCGAATCTGCAACCTTGGCGTAGGCGGACAATACTCTGACCAACTGAGCCCCCCAGCCAGGGCCTCTTCCAGATGGGTGTTAACATTGTTTAGCCATTGTCTATACCTTCTCTCCTGGCAGGGAATGTCAGCATGGGTTGGCGGCCTAGGTCTCTGATGCCCCCCGCAGCACGTGTGTGTGAGCCAGACTAGCCAGCTCAGACAGGACCATCAGAGCAAGGGCTGAGGAGGAGCAGAACCCATGACCAAGCCCCAAGGCTATGTTTCTAAGCCTGCTGAGAGCAGGAAATCAGCCCTGGACAGGGGGCTGCAAGGATCAGGTTTAGGGAGGGACCTGGATGGGTGGGACCATCCTGCCCCTAAAAGAGGATCTGGGTGGAGCAGATTTAAGGAGGCTTCGGCCCTGTACTGTAGCCTATATCTTGGCTCACACTGTGTAAAGCCTGGTGCCTTCTTTCTCAGCGAACAGCTCTTCTGGATTGCGTCCTTGCCAGGTAGGAAGGTGGCTGTGTGGCTGGAGGGGTCTGGAGCCTTCTCCACAGGGGCTTGGTTTCCTCTAGTCCCTGGTGAATAGAGCTGGTCTCTGGGAGGGTGGTGGGTGGGGTTTCAGATGGCCCTGCAAGGCCAGAGTGATGAAGAAAGTCCGAGTGAGTCCATTTTCCAGCCCCAGCAGGCCTGGGTGTTGCGGGTAGAGCGAGAGGGAGGGCCCCTGTGGCCTGTGTAGAGTGGGGTGTTCACTGGGCTTCCCCCTGGGGGATGCCTATTGGAGACCTTGGTCATATTCGTGCTCAGGTTCCTATTTAGACCTGTGAGAGGTCCTGCTGCCGGGAGATTACGGTTCAGCTGGGTTTAAATCCTGATTGGCCCAGAAACTAACATTGTAACTGTAAGCAATCTCTCAGAAGCCTCTCTAGGCCCAGGCTCCTTTTCTGTAGATCCAAGGACCAGGTTACTTAGGCCTGTTGTGAGAATTAAACGGTAAGTCTCATGGCTTGCTGCAAAGTTTGGAGATGAAAAGCCAGAGATTTTGTATCTTGGGTTCTTCATGCTTTGTTGCTTACTAGCTGTGTGGTTTAGGTAATCTGCAAAAATGTGGATAATGATAAGATCAGGTTTTTAAGGTGATTGTAAAGATTAAATGAAATTAACCCAAACCCACAAAGACTTAACCCTGGGCTGTCCTATGTAACTCTACTCTTGGGGATCTCCCATTCACTCTGAGGTTCTCTTCACCGCCCCTGATGCACAGGTGGGTGGGTGGGGCAGTTGGGACCTAGAAGGTGCTGCTGAAATTGCCTCCAGGCTAAATCACATGGCCTTAGAGGCCTAGGATGAGAGTGGGTGGGGCCAGCTCACGGCTAGGGAAGTACTCTGAAGACCCTATTAACCCAACACGGAACACCAGTTCAAAAGCCCCCCCTAACAGGTCTTTGCAAAGACAAGGGAGAAGGGTCCCACCTAGTCTCAGGACGAGACTCTTGCTGGGGCTGGGAAGGGCATTGGCAAGGTTGGCGGCAATAACTTCGAAGACATTTTCATGACAAAGAAATTGCTCACAACATTAATAACGGGAAGAAGAGGGAAACCAAAGCAAATATATAAAATGATAATTCTATTAACATCTTACACCAACCATTTCAGAAGAGGTTACTTCAGAAGGTCCTGGAAAGCAAGAGAAATTTGGCCAGACTTACCATAATGGGGAGAGGGACTGTGTGACTTGACCCCGAGCTGGGAAAGGCCCACTGCCTGAAATAAGATGAGAGACTAGGTCATGTTCACCCCAGCTGACTGCCCACTGCCTTTTTCTCTGAGTCACATTCAAGGGTGCCCCCCACCCTCCACCCATTCCCACAGATCAGAGAGAATAAATAACAGTTAAAGCCGGAGTTAAAAATGGCAAACCGCCTTGCCCTTTCTCAGGAGTTATACGATCTGTTTTATTGAGTTCCTTGAAGGACAAAAGCTGGTATTGTTCCCTGTAACTAGCGGCTGCTCCCAGCCTACAATCCTCTGGACACCTGCCCAGCGTAAACAAGCGCACGCAGGGGCGTGGAGCCCCTCCTGGCCTGAGGCACTGTGATTAACCGTCATTGATCTGGGAAGACACCAAGGGCTTTGGAGAGTGGGGTGGGAGCATGGTGCCTGCAGTCAGGTGGGCTCTCGGGGGGGGGCCTTCCTTCCTGACATGAGCCAGGCTCTGATAAAGAAGGAATCGGCACAGAGGTACCGGTCATTGTGATGATGGTGTGGTGTCTGGCCTGCGGCCTGCAGGCTGCACCGCAGCCCAGGGTGGCTGTGGATGTGGCCCAACACAAAATCGTAAACTTCCTCAAAGCATTAGGAGATTTTCTTGTGATGACGTGTCACAGTGTATTTAAGGTGTAGCCCGAGACAGCTCTTCTTCTAGTGTGGCCCGGAGACACCACAAAGTTGGACACGCCCGGTAGATTGTCCTCTGTGTCATTTGTTCATTCCATACATGTCAGGGGAGCTCTACTCTGAGTCAGGCAACCCTCTAGGTCTGGGGGACTCAGTGGGAAGAGACAAAGATCCCTGGCTCCATGGGCACATATTCTATTGTCCTCAAGAGTCGGAGTTCTAGGAAGGTTTAAAGAGGGAAGCGCCGCGGAGCGTGAACTAGCAAGCGGCTCAGTGCGCTGTATGTGGCCTGAGGTGTATTTCATTTGGCAGAAGTGTTGAGCCAACATCAAAAATTCTGCAATTGGCCCTAGCTGATGTGGCTCAGTGGATTGAGCATGGGCTTGTGAACCAAAGGGTCGCTGGTTTGATTCCCAGTCAGGGCACATGCCTGGGTTTCAGGCCAGGTCCCCAGTAGGGGGCATGCAGGAGGCAAACACACATTGATGTTTCTCTCCTCTTTCTCCTTCCTTTCCCCTCTCTCTAAAAATAAATCAATCCATCAAATCTTTAAAAAGAAATTCTGACATGACCTCCTGAAACACAAGAGAAATATCAATGCTGGCCCTCGTTTCCAACAGCAGCAGCTGAAACTGAGTGGCGGCCGCCGCTCCTTTGGGGAGCATGTGAGTGGGTCAGTCAGTCTTCCAAGGTCGGCTGTGACACCTGGCCTTTCTCTCTCAAGCCCTACCTGGCCGCCGTAGTGGAACTTGCCTCTTACTTCCCTACACCTCTCTTTGCCTCTTCTCACTTCTTTTTCTTCTCTTTTTTTCTTCTCACTGCTTTTTGAATCAATTTTCCTTTGTCAGTTTGTAAGCTGCCTTGAACCCTCCGTGGAGCAGCTCACAAATGGAAAATAAGTCACCTGCTTCCCACCGCCGTGATAACTGCTGTGAACGGTTTGTGTATTGCTTGCCGGTTTTCTTCTCTGCATGCCTGTATACAAATTTAAGCCAAGTTGAAAATAGCCTACAATTATGTCAGCCTGGGTTCCGTGTCCTTAGCGGTTCTCCATCTAAACCCGTGCTTTCTCATGCCGAGGAGACATTATTTGACACTTCCTGAATCCTGGCTGCATCAAGGGGATAGATAGCCTGTCAGTGGGCCTGACTAAACAACGCTAGAATGATCAGCGCTGTCAGAGGGCTCCGAAGAAGCTGCTGATGAATGAATGCAGGAATTCGAAGTGGTTTTGTTCAGCTGTTATTTTTGGAGCCACTTTTCTTGTAGTGGCTGTGGCCAGGAGAGCACTAGGCTGTCTGCACACTGGCTCCCGGGGTGGGTGCCGGGCGAACCAGCCCAGAACGTAGCTGCCTTGGAAGCGGAGAGTAGAGCAGGTGGTACCTGCCATCCCCTCTTATTCTTGCTTCAGTCACCGACAACTCCTGCTGCTGGGGAGTTTGGATGAACAGGGCAAAGCCAGGGTTTTCTCACCGGTCTGAGTACCTTGGTTTTCCCAGGCCTGGGGGCTCAGAGCGTAGGGCACTGAGCCCAGGGCCTGGGCTCGTGGGTTGCCCTTCTTGGGTGCACGGTGGCCTCCTAGGAAAGAACGCCATCCTCTCCGCTGGACCCTCTCTCTGCCGCTTCTGCTTTGTAAATTGCCGAGCGCATTAGGAGAGCGGCAGGAAGAAGCAAGCACCAGAGGGCCCTGAAGGCAAGCCAGGCGATACCGGAGATCCTGTCTGGCGTCAGGATGAACGCTGGCAGTCCACAGAACCGCTTACTTCGGCCCGCTCAGTATTATTTTTTTAGTGGTAAATTTCAGATAAAAAACTGGATATGTGCCTTCTCCAGAAAATTGTAAAGATCTGGCAGCATCAGTCCATGTCTTTTAATGCAGCATCTGGAGCTCATCCCTGGACAGGGCATTTCCTCTCCAGGCTAATAGTGTCTCCCTGGTGCCTGGCTCCTCCAGGTGTGTCCCCTGCCTGGAGCCTGCCCTGGAGGGAGCAGCTCCTGCCCCTCTCTGCTCAGCACCCGAGGGTGAGCTCAAGGCAGCGGCAGCACTGGCCAAGACCAGCGTGGCTCAGTTGGTTGAGCCTTGTCCCTGCAAAGTGAAAGTTTGCTGGTTCAATTCCTGGTCAGGGCACATGCCTGGGTGGCGGGCCTGGTACCTGGTTGGGGGCATGCAAGAGGCAACCGATCCATGTTTCTCTCCCTCCCTCCCCCTCTCTCTAAAAATAAAAAAAAAATCTTAAAAAAAAAAGCGGCAGCACTGTTCACAGACAGCACGATTCCTTCTGCTCCTGGTACTACTTGCCCCTCCAAAGGCTGGGCCATTGGGGCGGGGGTGGGGCAAGGTGGGAGGCAGGGACATTTGGGGAAGTTCTCTCAGGCTGCTGGATTTCCAGAAAATACACCTTTCCAGAAGGAAAGATGATATTGAGAGGGCACTGTTTTTATAGGCCAGGAGTGCTCTGCTAGGCAGTGTCAGGCGAGGTGGATAATAGGACAGGTTAATGTGGGAAGCACTTCAGGGGAAAAAGGACAGCGTCACCCTGGCCAGGCCTCCTTTTAACCTGACCTTGGGCTCTGCTCGGGCACCTGAAGGGGTGGGGTGTTATTCCAAATTTACTATGCTCTTCAGCTAAACAGATGGGCAATCACGAGCGGTGGTCATCACACTATACAGTAAACAGACGATGTATTATAGACTTACATACCTGAATCCTACGTAATTTTATTAACCACTGTCACTCAAATAAATCCAACAAGTAAATAAACGGACATATATGTGATAAATGCACTTTCAATCCAACTCTAGTGCTCGTCAGTAGAGAAATGCCTCTTTGGTAGAAGTTACTGGGAGCGTGACTGGAATGCCCTGTTTCCTACATAGTTAATGTAACAATACGTCTGTGTGTACAATGCGTTGGTACAGTTCAACTGTCCTTCATTTTAACTTTGCAGTTACAGAGCCCTTTCCTTCGATAAGGCAGGTTGTCCCCATTTAACAGGTAAGAACTCAGGCCACTCAGATTAAGTGGCCTGTCCATGCCAATGAGGGACAAATTATTAAATCTTACCCTCGGATAATCCCTGTTAAGGTTGGCGTATTATCTCCCGATCTTTTTTTCTATCCATAGCTATTCTCCACTATTTAAGTGGTAGCCCATTGGCTCATGGGTAGCTTGATATAAGGGTTTTGTTAAGGTGTATATGAAACGGTAAACATAATGTTTAGCTTATATTATAATGCGTGTCAATGTGGAAAAGGTAGTGAAACTTGAAGATGTTGTACATTCATTTAAATGGTTTCTGTTGGTGTGCCACCATAAATATCATTCTACCTCCACGTACAAAACACTTTGCGGGGAGGGCCACCAGACAGCTAGGAGCTAGAGCGGAGTAGAAGACTTTTAACCGCTGCTGCCCCACTGCCAACAGTGTCCCCTGAGGCGATGTGTGCCTGCTTTCCCATAGTTCCATGCAGGGCAGGTTCTGTGACTTTTCCCTTTGATTTCTTTGGTCTTCGGGCATAAAGGGAACATGAGATGCCTGGAAGGGTGGTAGGCAGGTGCTTGGGAATCACCCGCATGTCTTCCTTTAACACCTCCAACAGGCCTGTGGGACCCGGACTCTGCGGAGAACAGAAGGGAGAGCCCAGCCTCCGGGATGGTGTTCCGAGCTGTGAGTCCCTGCTTAATTTTAAATGATTTTATCGTTTCATTTTAATTATGTGATTAGGAGTGTTACTTTTACATCATGTGATGAAAGGTTATATATCCTAAGAACTTTTAATTCCCTTGGTTAAAAATATTTAAGTAGAAAGTGAAATATTGAGGGAACAATTTGGACCCCAAATTCTAGTCCCTCACCCCAGGAAGAAACAATTTATTTGAAAGTCTATGGTTGAAAAAGTCATACAATAATTTATGAAGGAGCTAAGAATATGGTGACAATGGCTGTGGGCAAGGGCAACGCTCTGAGACGTGAGTGACAAGGATGAGTGTCCGTGTGCAAACCAGGGAGAATGTTCCAGGCAGAGGGCACGGCAAGGGCAAGGGTGGGGTGAGTGGTGGAAGCAAAAGGTCCAAATGGCAGGGAAGCCTCCTTCCTCCTGGACTCCTGGTGCGTCCTGGTTTCCCCAGGCCCGCTGCACAGCCCTAACTTGTTAGTCTTATTCCTGGCATGCTATGTTCCTGTGCAGTGGGAGCTCAGTGCCGGTGGCCTTGACTCTTTAGAACCTAGCCCAGTACTATGTGGTAGAAAACTTCCCTGCTTTTAACAGTAATCAGTGACTTAATAGTAACTATTAAGTCTGGGTGGTCAAAGATGCATGGAAATAGACCCATCAGAGCTTTCGGGTCTCCTTACTGTTGCTCTACCCAGTTTTAATGATGGTTAGGTGAACGGATAAATGAATGAGGTGAGCTATTTTCTGAATCCACAACAGGTTAGAAATAGCAATACGATAATGATGGGTGATAAGCGGGGAGGTCACGGCTACATGTATAGTGACAAGTCAGAAAGCGTCCATGAGTGGCCTAACTGCTGATGCTGACACTTCTGCAGCCAAGGAAGAAGCTGGTGCATGCGCAGTAACTTCTGGGGCAGAGCCAGCTGTATACAAGTGCTGGCTGTGCTGACAATCGTGGAAAACATTGATGTGACAGCCAGCAAGTGGCTCAAACCTATGGGTTTCAGAAGAATTCAAACCCAGTAGTATACCCCAGAGCCTAGCCGCTTCCCTTACACCACTCCCAATACCATTCGTTGTTTAACTTTTAATGGTGAGGTCATCATAGAAAAATACACAGGATTCATACTGTACCACTCCAGGATTCATCACAAAGCAACAACCACAACCAAGAAGAGCATAGTCAACACCTCAGAGATCCCCTCATGTTCCCTCAAATCTTACCCCCTCCTTCCTAACAGAGTGACCCCCACCAGGCTTCTGTGTCTAGTCCTCGCTTCTTTTCTTCATAGTTGTACCACTTCAGCACACATTTCTGAACACTAAGATTTAGTTTGGGCTGGTCTCGAATTCCATACCACCGGCACTAAACAAACCCTTCTGGCTTTTCTTTTTCTTTGCTTTTCTGGTTTGTTTAACTTAACATTGTGTTTGTGAAATGAGACTTATCCATTTCATTCGATGTGACAATAAGTTGTTTATTTTCATTGATGTATATTATGTGACCATTTTTATTACAAAAATGGCAATTTTATGATAGTAGCTTACTGTATGAGTGTTTCATAGTTAATATTCTATACTAACTATGGAACTAACTCAGAGGTGGACCTCTGAGCTGTTTTGTGGGCTGTGCTGCTACAGTGTTTGTGTGTACTTTGGTGAACACGGGTGCACATTTCTCTTAGGCATATGCGTGGAAGGGAAAGAACATACACTGGATTTAACTCTCACTGTGGTTTAGTTTGCATTTCTCTCAATAGTGACACTGAGCACTTGTTAATGTGTTTATTACTCTCATTTTTGAAGTGACTGTTCTAGTCTCTTGACCATTTTTCATTTTTTTAGATTATATTTTATTGATTATGCTATTACAGTTGCCCTGATTTTCCCCCTCTGCCCCCCTCCATCCAACAGCTCCTCTCCCTCAGGCAACTCCCCCCGCCGTTGTTCATGTCCATGGGTCATGCATATGAGTTCTGTGGCTGCTCCACTTCCTGTACTGTACTTCACATTCCCACCGCTATTCTGTGACTGCCAATTTGTATTTCTTAACCCCCTCACCTCTTCACCCATTGCCCCACATCCACTCCCAACAGCAACCATTGAAACTCTCTGTATCTATGATTCTGTCTCTGTTCTTCTTGTTTGCTTGGTTTTTTAGATTCAATTGTTGATAGATATGTATTTTTTGCCATTTTATTGTTCATGGTTTTGATCTTCTTTTTCTTAAATAAGTCCCATTAACATTTCATATAATAATGGTTTGGTGATAATGAACTCCTTTAGTTTTTTTTCTTTATCTGCCCTTTGATTCTAAATGATAGCTTTGCTGGGTAGAGCAATCTTGGCTGTAGGCCCCTGCTTTTCATGACTTAGAATATTTCTTGCCAATCCCTTCTTGCCTGCAAAGTTTCTTTTGAGAAACAGCAGACAGTCTTATGGGAACTCCCCTGTAAGTAACTAATTTCTTTTCTCTTACTGCTTTTAAGATTCTTTCTTTATCTTTAACCTTTGGCATTTAAATTACGATGTGTCTTGGAGTGGATGTCTTTGCATCCATCATAATTGGGACTCTCTGTGCTTCCTGGACTTGCATGTCTATTTCCTTCACCTAATTAGGGAAGTTTTCTTTTACTATTTTTTTTCAGATAGATTTCCAATTTCTTGATCTTGCTCTTCTCCTTTTGGAATCCCTTTGATGCCAATGTTGGACCTCTTTAAGTTGTCCCAGAGGCTTATACTATCCTCATTTTTTTTTAGATTCTTTTTTTCTTCTTGTTGTTCTGATTAGTTGTTTTTCACTGCCTTATGTTCCAAATCATTGATTTGATTCTCAGCTTCATCCACTCTACTGTTTCCTTGTAAATTATTCTTTATTTCAATTAGTGTATCCTTCATTTCTGACTGGATCTTTTTTATGATGCTAAGGTCCTCACTAAGTTCCTTGAGCATCCTTATAACCAGTGTTTTGAACTCTGCATCTGATAGATTGCTTACTCCATTTCGTTTATCTCTTTTTCTGGAGTTTTGACCGGTTCTTTCATTTGGGCCATGTTTCTTTGTCTCCCATTTTGGCAGCCTCCTTGTGTTTGTTTCTATGTAATAGGTGGAGCTGCTTTGACTCTGTGCCTTGGTAGGGTAACCTAATGTAGTAGGTGTCCTGTAGGGTCAGTCCAGTGGCACAACGTCCCTATCTCCCAAGCTGGGTACTCGAGATGAGCTCTTCATGTGAGCCTAGTACACCCTCCTCGTATTTGAGCCTTGGTTGCTGTTGGCAAATCAATGGGAGGGATTTACCCAGACCAGTCAGCTGCAAGGATTGGCTGTGACCACTTGTCACCAACCTCTTCCCTGTGTGGAGGATCAGCTGTGCAGGGGCAGGGTGGTGATGCTCCTACATGGTCTGTAGCTGTCCACTAGTTGCTCTGGCCCTGGGGTTTCCCAGGTGGTATAGACCAAGGTCAGCCCCCACTTAGGTTTTGCTGGGGGCCTGAGCTATAAAGCAATCTGAAATGGCTGCTACTTGTGCTGGCCTTGGAGATTCCCAGTTAAAGTCAAGCTGTGAATCTAGGCTGGTGGCTTCTAGTGCCAGACCTGGGGTTCACTGAGGCTGGCTCTTGCTTGTTTGAGAGGATTTAGGAAGTTGTGGAGCATCATCCAAGACCAGTTATTCATATGGAAAAGCAGCTTGTGTAGGCCCATAAGTCGTGTGGGGTGGTCTCTGCGGCTCTCCAAGGTTGATCAAACAGTGTTAGCCAGGTTGACAGAATCTCAAATATGGTACCAGCCTGCTGACTCCATGGCTACATGGGGGGAGGGCTCAGAAAAGGGACAATGGCCTTTGTTCACCCTGATGCCAGACACATCAGCATCAGCCTCTCTCAGTATGTTACTGGTGCCCTTCAAGCTGCCACCCTGACCCTGGAGCTCAAGGAAGTGAGTCTGAGTAGGTGAGTCTGTGTGTGGGTTCTTTAAGAGGAACTGCTTGGGGCTCCAGAAGTTTCTTCCACTGACTCAGTCCCTGCTGGTTCTTGCAGCCAGAAGTTGTAGGGACTTAACTTCCTGGCACTGGAACCCTGGGCTTGGGGGCCTGGTGTGGGGCTGGGACTCCTCACTCCTGAGATATCTTTCCTGAATTTTTATCCTTTCACACAGTGTGAGGGACCACTCCATTCCACACCTGTGCCCCTCCTACCAGTCTGGGTAAGTGTGGTCTTTTTAATTCCATAGTTGTCAGACTTCCATTCAACTTGATTTCTTTTTTTTTTTTTAATATATTTTATTAGTTATGCTATTACAGT
>CM052538.1:12915163-12940271 GCA_028533065.1 Trachops cirrhosus
TGTTTTTGTTTTCTTTGTTGTTGTTTTTTGGTCTGGTCGAGCTCCTGTAGTGAGGGGCAGGGCCTTAGGAGTTCACCAGGGCGAGGCACCCCAGTCTCTGGGTTGTGATGCTGTATGTGGGGGCGGGGTCCGAGGAGGAACAATGGCGCTTGCTCTACTCTCTGTAGGACCTCAGATCCTTCCGCCGCTTTCTGAAAGCCAACTGGGCCCCTCTGGCACCAATTCTGGTGTGGGTGGGCCTGTGCACCCCACAGGACCTTCCTTTTCAGTCAGTGCCCCAAAGCTCTATTTCCCGGTGCTGGGACCCTGAGTTGGGCACAGTACCCTGCTTCACAATGGCCGCCTCGCTGGGTCTGCAGGTCGCCACCCCCTGGCTGGGGCCCACCAGCCACCGCTGCTTGTGCGCCCAGTGTCTGCCTGCTGCAGACTTGCCCACTGCCCCAGTTGCTCTGTGCTCTGCTCCGTGTCCCTGGTCCGGCCGACTCCGCCCCTCCTACCGGTCTGGATGCATGCATCTATTTTTAAATCCTTGGTTGTCCGACTTCCATAAACTTCAATTCTCTGTCAGTTCTGGTTGTTATTTTGTTTCTATATTGTTGTCCCTATCTTGGTTGTGGGAGGAGGCACAGTGTGTCTACCTATGCCTCCATCTTGGCCGGAAGTTCAACTTGATTTCTGACAGTTCTGAAGGATAGTTGTTCTATATTTTAGTTGTAATTTGATGTGGTTGTGTGAAGAGGAGAGCCATGTCTGCCAACACCACCATCTTGACCAGAAGTCTTGACCATTTTTCAACTGGATTTTTCTCCTCTTATTAATATGTAGCCATCCGGTCTTCATCAGTCTTGTGTTCTGGATACTTCTTCCATTCTGGTTCACCTTTTAACTCTCTTAAAATGTCTTTTCTTTATGGTTAATTCATCTTGTATCTTGTTTAAGTCTTTCCCTACCATGAGTTTGTGAAGATTTATCTATATTGTCTTCTAGAAGTCTTCTTTGTCTTTTACATTTAGGTGTGTGTGTCTGTGTGTGCAGTATGGGGCAGAGGGTCGTCTCATTTGTTCCCACTTGGATAGCCATTCAGTGAAGATGATCTTTACCTTAGTGCTCTGCAGCGATATTGTTGAATCAAATGTCTGTATGTCTCAGATTCACTACTTCATTCCATTCATGTAAGTCCTTCGGGCAACCAGATACCCTTATAAGGAAAAGGAAATAGGAAAATAGTGAAAACTTTACTGTGAAAACAGTAATAGTGAAAACTTTACCATAATCATATGTGGCTAAAATTGATAACTGGGTTAAGATCTTAACTTTGCCACCTACTAGTTCTGTAACAGTGGGGTAAGTTGTAATTCCTCTGAGGCCCTGTTTCCTGCCTTTCCATCTAGCTCCTGGTATTATAAGGATTACTGACTTAATATGTGTGAAGTGTTTAGAACAGTACTGGCACTTAGTAAACACTCAATAAATATCAGTCATGATCTCTAAGCTGCAATTTAAATACTCATGTAGTGCCAAACTCTAACCTGAAATCAAGTTTATTCTCCTTAGTATCAATACTTATACATTTTTACAGCAAAAATGTCAGTGGATTTGGTTGCAGGGTGCTGTCCAGGTCCCACTTGGGATGTTTGCATCTTACTTGCTAGAAATGGAAAGTTCTCAATGGGGAAGCACACCTGGCCCCAGGGGCTCAGTAAGGGATGTGGGCCTATGTTAATTAGTTCATTGTCTTGCAGCCTGGGGGCAAGACACTGGGTGACCTCTGGGTGGGCCTCAAGTTCGCATTAATAACACCATTTAGTTCAATCAGTTCTACCTTGTAGGGCAACAGCAGACACACAAAGTGTGCTGAACGGAAGCACTTTGGCAGTGGTGTGAGAGCAGGGGCCCGTGTTTACAGGACTACATGGCGGTAGGTTCTGTGTCTGAGATGGAACAAAGACAGGCAGATATTCTGCTTTCTGCAGCAAACTGTGTTCCCCGCAAGGGGAGGGTCTAGACATACGCACACAGTCTACCTTTCCTCCACACTTTGTACAAAACGTAATACAAAAACTGAAGTCCAAAACAAGAATCAAACAGACATCCATCCTGATCTATTACTGGGATCCAGGCACATTTTAAAAAGGTCTCCTGATTGAACCAGCATTTTGCCTTTTCAATTGGAACATAAAAGGGAAACCTTTCTTTTTCCCAGTTTTTTGAAGTTTCCATCTGTCTATTAGCTCCTGGTTGGGAGCGATAAAGAGATGTGAAGGCAGTTAGGTCTGTGCCCTGCGTCAGAGCCCACAGTCACTGCGGGAGGCTTGTCGGAATGAATGTCCAATGAAGGCTGGCAGCTGGGAGCCCCTGGTGTGTCTGCAGCCCCCTGCCCAGGGCTGGAGGCGGAGCTGAGCTCCATGAATGCCAGTGGTTTAGCGCTGTCTCCGAGGGCTGGCTTTTAAGTCAAGCACCCACTAGCAAAACCATTATCCCTCTAAAAATGACTTGATTTCTAATACCTGCTCTCCAAGCAGTATGTCCTGGCCTTTGGGCCAATGTGACTAGCATCTGAGGCTGTGGAGTAATGACCTCAAGGTTCTAGGTGAGTCTAATCAAAGCTTTTCATCTCCCAACATCAGAGGTTCCCGGTGAAAACTGTGATGGTTAACACTGAGTCCACATCATATGCCAGGCACCATTCTATGTGCTATAAATATTGTAGCTCGTTTTACTCTGATAAGGACCCTTATTCCCATTTTCCACAGAGCAAGTAAAGGCAGGGGAAGCAGGGGGCAGAGTGGGGAACTGATTTCGGATGTGTAACCACTGGCGGCTCATCCTCAGGGAGATCCTGGCTCTAGCTCTGGCTCTGCAGGCTCCTGGAAGCAGCACTCCTGACTTCTACCCCTGATGGTGGAGAGAGCTCTTGGCTTTGGGATGAGACCAGCCTACTTGCAATGGGGCAGTCCACTACATACTAGTCGTGGGCAGCTGGCCTGCTAGTAAGCTGCTAAGCCTCACTGGCCTCAGCTGTAAAAGCAGGACCCTATGCACAGGGAGTAAGACCCCGGTTTTGGAACACGATCCTGGCTCAGCAAATCCCCAGTAGTCCCATATCACAACCACCCCCGCCCCCCCAAGCTCTCAACTAGAACCGGAGCTACTCTTAGTCCAAGAAGGCGTTTGCGTGGGCATTGGAGAACTCGTCTGCTGGCACAGAGCCGGGTGGCTGCTAGGATAAGCGTGGTGATGGGCTGTCCCTGGGACAGGTATCCTCTGGGTCAGGATGGACCGGACAGAGGGTGAAACGGGGCCACGGTTCGCCAAAGCCCAACAAGCCGCTGGGGAAGCAGTTTTCCTTTTTAAGAAAATTAAATTTACTGGGGTGAGGTTCGTGCGTAGGGCCATATAATTTGTGTGCCCACCACTCAAATCATCTCCTGTCACTCTGTATTTGTCCCCGTTTACTGCGCCCCGCACGGTGAGAGAGCCCCAGCCCTGTCCCGTCGCAGACCCGGGGCTCCGAGTGTCTACTGCTGAGTCCAGAAAGCAGAAAGCATCCTCAAGACTAAGGCTGAACAATCCTGGCTTTGTTTTGAAAGGTTTTGTCCCTGAGTTTTCCAGTTGGCTTTTGTCTGACTTGCTCCGCACCAGAGGAGCTAAACTGGAAGATTCAGGTTCTCGGGGAGGGGAGCGGCGGAAACCGGGAGCCCCACTTCCATCCATCCCTGTGCTGGGATCTTTTGCGCGCGGCGGCGCTGAGGCAGAGGAGAGAGCGCGCCAGCCGGGGCCCAGGGAGCACGGGGCGCGGGCACGTTCGCTGCCCTGGGACGCCGGGGAAAGGCCGCGACTTCTCCCCGTCGCCTTTCTTTCCTCGTCGCTGCGGGCGAGGTCACGATGGGCTCATTAAGCCGGCAGGTAGGCTGTGTCCCGGCGGCGGCAGGCGGGCCTGGAATGTGCGAGGGGCGTGGTGATGGGCCCTGCCGCTGGCCTCTTTGCGCAACACCTTGGCTACAAATACCCGGGCCGCCGCGCTCCACCTGGGTGCCGCCTTCGGTCCATTACCTGCGCGGCGAGCGCTGGTGAGTACCGCCGCCTCTGGGGCAAGGGCGCTTCCCGCTCCCACCTCACTCCTGAAAGAACCTTAATTTACTTTTAATTAATTCTTTTAGATATCCCTCGATGCTGAACTCGAGGAACTTTGGGCCGACTTTGGGCCGCGAAAGAGAAAAAAAATGAGAAACCTGCACATTTTCAGATACTTTCCCCCTTAATGTTACTGCTACTGCAACTCCTGTGACTACACTGTTGCTTCTGGCAGTGTTATTAACGAGCCACCCTTGGGGGCGCTAAAGTTATAGATGCTTTAGGGTCCGTGGTTTCGGCAGGAAAAATGGGGTGGGGGTGGGGAGTGGGGGTACCACGCAGGAATCAAGAGGGCATGGTGCTCTTTTTGGTCACTGATTTGCTGTGTGACCCAAGACAGGTCTCTGAATCCCACGTGCCTCAGCTTCCCCCTTTTACTACCAGAACAAAATCATCTTGGAGACTTGTTTGAGCTGAAAATTCTAGGTTTGTGTGGTTCTTTGCACACCCCCGCCCCCACCGTGCATGACTTCCACGTGCTAAGTTCTTCATCCAGAATGACTACAAGAGACCGTGCAATCGCGCTGGGCCCATTAGGGCAGGCGGCCTGAATCGGCAAAGGGCTGGCTTGTCCTTCCGCTTGCCTTGGGAGAACAGAGCCCGCAGATTTTTAAGTGGTGTGAGGGTACCAGGCCAGCTGGCTTGGGAAATGGCTCGCCAGGTGACCTGCACAGGTGCAGCTTTGTTGGGGCGAATGAGAATCTCCAGACCAGAAAGAGGGAGGCTCATGGAAGGGAGTTCATTCAGTCTTTAGATCCCCTGGGGCAGTTGTCTGCCTTGGGTAGCTGGCAAGGAGGTGAACCGAGGAAGAATCTCTCCTCCTCAGCAAGGAGGCAGCTCTCTCAAACAGGTGAACTTGTGGATTGTGTCACTTGTAATGCTCTCTCCCTCCTTGTTTAGGCTCAGGGAGAGATTTCTTTGTCAACCCTCCTGTGTTGGAATTCCTTAACTTGTTGCCTGTGGGATATTGCTGCAAAGTTGTGCCTCCTAGGAGACCATTGTTTCAGATCGTTAAGAGCTTTTGAATCTCTCTGTGCCAGCCAACCAGCTGATAACTATCTCCTATTTTTATAACTTTGGAAATGGGTGGCAAGAAGGGTATGCCTCTAAAACCCTCCCCAAATCACTCAACCATCCCATGAAAAGAAGTCCCCGGCGGTGGAAGGACGCCTGGATTATTGCTGTTAGACACAAAGTTGACAAAAATAGCCCGGAGTTCAGTTTAAGGAAGAAAACAGCCACCTCCCACCACACCTCCCTCACCCCCTCCTCCCACCTCCGCCCTGGGGACAGCAGGACGGGATCTGCAGGGAGTAATCAGGACATCCCAGTGAGTCATTTCATTCCAATGAATTTAAAAAACGCAAAAGAGCACAAAAAGGTTGAAATGCGTTTTAAATGTTTATTTTTACAAATTAGCCCTTTTAACTCCCCAGTGCAATGCAAAATAATTGATATAGTTGTAAGTTAATTACAGGATTTATTTAAAATATAAATACAAATTAAAGGCACACTGGGAGGGGCTTTGGTCAGGGGGCCCTAGTTCAAAGAGAGGGTAGATGTCTTTTTAAAGCCCCATTAGTGCATATCAAGAGTCTAAACTAAAGCCTTTCAGCAACTAAACTCAGGCCAATTGCTTCCCAGTCTCCTGTCCCACACACCTCCCTCCAGCCACTGCTTCCTTGGGGATCATTTTGCCCCGTGATGGCTAAAGCTCAAGAAAAGTACCCATCACCCTCTTGGGAATTTGTGAAATCTTGGTCATTTTTTCACAGTATAAGAAAATATGACTCGAGCATACCGAGCACGGTGGAGTCAGACGACCTGAGTCCGAATTGTCTCGCAGGTGTGGCGTGCAGTTAGTCCTTGTGCCCCAGTCTCCTGCTGACGTTGGTGCTGTGGCATAAACACTTACAGTGAATTTCATACAACTTTGTATGTGCATGTGAGATTCAGGGGGTTCATGTGTGTCCACGGCTTACAGCAGTGCCTGGTACAATACACGCAGACACACGGCTGGCTACTCGGTGTCCTGTATGTTGGGGCTCCAGCGGTCATCCCCCCTTTGCACATGGAAGCCACTGCCTGGTGGGAGAATGTGTGGGTGTCATGGTCTGCAGAACGCTGCCTTGTGCCCCCTCTCCCCACTTGTTCAGATGTCCTTGGGCTGAGCACAGGCGGCCCCAGGACCTGGGTTAGAGAGGCCCAATGCGAGTGTAGGGGCTGGGTGACTGCCAGGTGCCCTACATTTCCCTGTTGCCCAGGTCTAAGAAGAGCCAACAAGCCTCCTCAGCCTGCAAGAGTTCCTCTTGGCGTTGGGCACACAGGTGGATGCGGGAAGTTGAGCCAAAGGGCTGTCAGCACAGCCAGCTCGATTATAGGGACCAGTGGTGGGGAGTGAGGGCACAGTCTGTGAGCATGACCCCAATCGCGTGCCTGGGCCTTAAAAACACCTTTCTGTCGGAGTAGGTGCCTTTCCTCTTCCTCCTCTGCTCCTCTGCAGGTAGCAAGCATACGCTGGGGCATGGTTTGCGGAGGTGGGGAGAGGGAATAGCTGGACCAGGGCTGTGGGGTTAAGAGAAAGCCTTGGGGGGCCCAAAGTCTCCAAGGACCCCTGCTGGTGTCCACCGAAGGCTGGAAAGAACGGGGTTTCCACAAAGGGCCATTAATCCAGGCAGCACGGCATGGTAATAATTGCTACTATCTATCAGATGCCTGCTCGATGCCAGGTCAGGCACTTTCCTACAAATCACTGTTAATCTCATGACCCTGCACAATAAGGATTATCCCCATTGTATACGTACATGGTGAAACCAGCACTTCATGCTCAGAGGCATAGAGTGATTTGAGTCAACACACACCCATCAATAAGGGGCACCTCTGGGATTTGAACCAAGTCCAGCGCTCCATGCTTGCACGGCAGACCCCATGGTTGCTGGTAAAGTGGGTAGAGTGTGTGGGAGCACGTATGTCAAGTCCACCAGGGCCCCGTAGAGGACCGTGAGGACTTGGCAGACCGTGAGCTGATGATGTGGAGGGGTTCGCACCTGCTCTCTGACTGAAAGGGACAGTCAAGACAGGGGCTGAGGCAGAACCTAGGGAAATCAAAGATTTGAGGCAAGCATGGCAGAACACCGGAAGAAGGGGTGGATTTAGTGACTCCCTGGGCGGGTGGTTGAAGGGGGCCTGCAGAGGGTGTAAAACAGTGCTAAGAGCCCACACTCAGAAAGCGTAATAAGCACGTCCACGCCCCAAAATCTTGCAACTACTGGCTCTCCCGGTCATGACGACTGAGTGCCCTCCTTTCAGTGGCTGTTCCTTTAAGCCCTGTTTTCCTATCCACAGACCATGGCTCCTTGGCCGGAGGTGGAAAATGCCCAGCCCAACCCCAGTAAATACATTGAAGGGACCACCAGGGCTGGGAAAGACAAGGAAACCGACAAAAGTAAGTGCTGCTCACTTAGTCCCCGATGAACCTCCTGTGGGGACCCCAGGACACTTGGGGCTGACTCCTCCTTTCTCCTGGCCTTTGTTTGGGCAGATGACACCGGGATCATTCTGACCAAGATCGAATTTCTGCCATCGCACTCCACTGTGGCCCTGATCGAGGAGCCCGCAAAGGAGTCCACGGACTTGGAAGACCCCTGGGACCTTCCCGAGCTTAAGCCCCAGGGGGTCAAGTGGTCAGGTAAAAATGAGATTGGCAGGGGGTTGAGTTCACCACCTTTACAGTATCACCTCGTTTCCCATTGTCTGTTTGCTGTCCTTTCAGCAAAGGTCCTGGCAAGGGTTGTCACCCGACAGTCCAGGAGGCTTGGAGTCAGAGCGTGGTGTGATGGTTGGGGAATCGTCTGTCCTTTTTTCATTCATTCAGCAAATGAGCTGTTGCTGGGGTTATAACCAGGCCAGACACAGCGCTGCTCCTTAGAATCCATTGCGTGCTGACCAGGTCCCGGGTACTGTCCTGGGACAGTCAGGGCCCCTGCTCTGAGAGCTCCTGGGTGGGTGGATGGGGCCCCCTCACCTAAATGTGAGCATCAGAGGAGACTTGGAAGATAGAGACTGCACAGCCAGAATAGCTGGGCAAGCAAATGCTGCACTTTTCCTGATGCAGGGAGAAAGGTCTGTCTGGATCACACAGCTGGGAAGGGAAGGGAGCTGGGAGGGAGGAGGTGAGAACCACTTTAAGAGTAAATAGCCATCAGGGATGCAGCCTGGCCCAAGCCCTCCCCAAATGGAGGCTGTGATTGCTACCTTGCAGCCTCGTGATAGAAAATAGTCTGTGCTGTTGAGAAGGTGCTTAGTAGAGCCATTATCTCCGGCCCCACCCTTAGCAGGTGGTAATTGCCTTTCACTGCCTCACCCGGTGATACTGGTTCAGCTGGGCATGGAGCCTGGTTTGCTTGTCCCCAGACAACCCTGAACCCCTCCTCCCAAATGTAAATCCTGTAACGACCCTTCACCACGGATTTCAACTAAATTAAGTGGACTGCAGTGGTGCCTAGCCACCTCTGGGCCTCACTGTCCATGAGAGCTCCCAGCCCCCTAGCTGGGGTGGGGGGCTGGGAGAACTCTGAGCTCATTGCCCAACTCCTCAGGGTTTTAGACACTAAAAGCCTTCATGCCTTTTCCGCTCCCCGCAGAGAGAGACACCAAAGAGAAGATTCTGTGTGTCTTCCAAGGGATTGGGAAGCTCATTCTGCTTCTGGGATTCCTCTACTTGTTCGTGTGCTCCTTGGACGTTCTCAGCAGTGCCTTCCAGCTGGTTGGAGGTATGGCTGGAAGGGGCCGGGGGCGGGGGTGTTCCCGTTTGGTTCAGACCCTCGCCACTCAGCAAGCTCTGTCCTGCTGCCTCTGAGGCCTGGGAGCCACCTGACATCATCTCCCCCGTTTCACCGAGGAGAAAACTGAGGCCCGTAGGAATGTACGGCCGGCTGCGGTGGCTGAGGCCCGGCGCCAGGGCTGGAGCCCCTTTCAGGCACTCAGCCTCTTTGTGTGTGTCCACAAATCCCAGACAGGAAGCTGTTTGGTGTAACGATCTATCTCAGGGATCCCATCTTTCTTTGCCCCCCGCCCTGCCAACTGAAGGGAGTATTGGGTAAGAGTCTTCGTAGGCCAGAGCAACTATGGAAATCCAAGCTGGACCTTTGCTGGAGAAGGACAAGGGGTCCCCAGCCTGGGGGACTCTTCATCCAGGGCTGAATGTGGCTGTGCATTGTGAGGGGGGCCCAAGTGAAATCACCATGCCCTTGGTCGCCTTTGTACCCAAGATGGGCAATAACACTGATAAGCTAGCTAGCACTTTGAGTGCCTGCCGGGTACAGATATTTTCAGGGGCACTGTCTTACAGTCACTTCCACTCTCTGGGTTTCAGTCTTCATAAAATGGACTGGGGAATGGCTTGGGCATCTCATGGCCATACTCAGAAATGACACTCCCAGCATTCAATTACAGGCTGTGGCTAGGGCTAGGGGTTCGGGGGGACAGTGGATAGATGAGAAGACCCACTGCTGGAGGGTAAATCTTACGAACTGGAATACATCCTGGAGACAGGCCTTGGGGCAGGAGGTTCGCCGGCATCAGTCCGGGTGCAGAGCTGAGGCCAGGTTCCTGATCAGAGGCTGGAGCAGGGTTTGCTGACAGAGGTTGAAGGATGGAAGGGTGCAGGACGAAGCCACACGAGGAACGGGGCCAAGGGTGGGTGGGGCAGGCCTCCTGGCATCAGGACAGCTCAGGGAAAAATGCAGAAAGAAGCAAAATGCCATAGGCATGGGGGCTGGGCTAGGCTCCCTTCCCCATGGCCCATGTTGGCCCCGGCTAGAGACTCCAGCACTCGGTGCCCACCTAACCCCCTGTCATGTGGCCACGGGTTTTTGTTTTTTCCAGGAAAGATGGCTGGGAAGTTCTTCAACAACAACTCCATTATGTCCAACCCCATGGCGGGGCTGGTGATCGGGGTGCTGGTGACGGCCATGGTGCAGAGCTCCAGCACCTCCACGTCCATCGTCGTCAGCATGGTGGCCTCCTCACGTGAGTCCAGGCGTGGCCCTTTGCAGCCGGGGTGTACTCGGAATGTGCCCCGGCATGTCACCGTTGCCCGCCGTCTTGTCCAACCATGATGTCTTCCACTCGGGGTCCCAGGCGGGCTCCTGGGTCCATTGCTGTAGCCAGATCTGAGAATGGACCCTGGCGCTTGCACTCCCTAGAGCTGTGCTGCCCAGCCCGGCGGCCCCTCGCCATATGTGGCTACTTCATATTGTTTAACCTTAACTGATTGTAATTTAAAATAGAAAACTCAGTTGCTCAGTTGCATCATCAGCTGTATTTTAAGGGGTCAGTAGTCCCGTGGCCAGCGCCTGCCATATTGAACAGCAAAGACAGCATTTCTATCCCTGTTTAGTGCTAAGCATAAAGACATCTAGTCACATCACATGTTGGTCTGGGAACAACTGAGCTTGGGGAGCTGGCATTTCAAACTTGAACGTGACTGATACTTGCCCTGGCTTAGTTGAGATGGACCCTCTGAGTGGAGCCAGTGTGAACACATGAATTTTCAGCCCAAACCAGCATTTCAGCCAAAATTAACTAGAGCCCTTAACGGGCCAAATTAGAAAAAGGTATTACTTCTTTAAAATATTTATACAGGGTTCAGCAGAAGTAATACCTCCTTGAGTGTGGTTGGTAGGGTAATAATATGGGTGTAATAATTTATAGTTTTAATTTGAACATTTCACCTAAAATGTCATGGTGTGCTTGAGTGTGATATTATTACAGAATTACATGCTATGATTTTGTAATGACAGAGTTTATAATAAAACAGGGGCATTATGTGTGCCAGACCCTGTATATGCTAGAACGTTGTGGCAATAAACTAATTTTGTAGGAAAAAGAAATTATATTGCCAGAAATTTGCTATCATAAACACACAAGTCTGTAAACGATGTTTTCTGGTCTTGAAGGTGGCCTTGCATCGGAGGAATTCAGAAAGGCCCTTTTGAACCAGGGCCCACAGAAGGGCTTCTTGGCGTCTGTGGATTCCCTGAAATTATGCACTAAAATTTTTTTTGGTCCATGTGCCTGTTTCTGTGGTGGACCGCCGTAGCTTTCATCAGATTCCTTGCAAGGTGCAGAGCCCTGAGAGGTTAAGAACTGCTGCTCTGGGGAGTCACTAGCCTGATGCATTCGGCCGCCCGGGTCCCACCAGAAGCTGGCCAGGCTGCCGTCCCGCACTCGCTAGCTTGCTGACTTGTGTTCCCTGCGCCCCAGTGCTGACGGTGCGGGCCGCCATCCCCATCATCATGGGAGCCAACATCGGGACCTCGATCACCAACACCTTCGTGGCGCTCATGCAGGCAGGGGACCGGACTGTGTTCAGAAGGTAAGAGGCTCAGAGCCAGCCTCAGATAGGCCACCATCGGGCCTATCAGCTCTGGCCAGATTGCCATGAACTTGTTTTTACTTATTTATTTATTTTTGTTCAAGATTTTATTTATTTTTAGAGAGGGGAAGGGAAGTAGAAACATCAATGTGTGGTTGCCTCCTGTGCCCCCCCCCAGCTGGAGACCTGGCCTACAACCCAGTCATGTGCCCTGACTGGGAATCGAACCACCGACCCTTTGGTTCACAGGCCAGCACTCAATCCACTGAGCCACACCAGCCAGGGCTCATGAACCACCTTTTAACAGTCTATGAGAATATGTTTGTCCTTCCTTGGGTCACTTATTATTGGCCACAGTGAGTGCAGCTGAGGGTAGGGATCATATACTTAACCACCCGCCCCTCCTCTGCCGATCTGCAGAGCGGGGATAAAAACGGCATCACCACTGTGTCCTCTAGAGGAGTAAACACAATTGCACAGGTAAATGCTTAGCAAGGTGCCTGGCACAGAGTCAGGGCCCCCCAAATGCAAGTCCTAGCTGGGAGCTCACCTGCATCAGGGCATAGTTAGGACAAGGCCAGCCAAGTTAGGACTTCCTGTCCTGCTTAGTCAGAAATAATTGTAACCAGAAGCTTCCATTCTTGGCCAGCTCAACCCCTGCCACTTCTTGGTTCTTCATGTGCCTGCTACTGAAAGGCAGAATATAGCTTCTGTGGTTGTGGGGGATATGAACGTGCAGCGGGTTGGATCCAGGCAAAGAGAACCCTTTCCTCCCAGAAGGTTAATGTGAAAATTAAGCGCATTTCCTGGCCTCTCTTCTAACAGGTGACAGCTTTTTCAGCTTTTGTACTTATTAAGGTAGAGGAGCAGTTTTCAACTTTTCTACGTCACACTCGTGCCCTGTGGGTCACGCACATGGCTTTCAGCAGGCTGGTTGGGGCTTCGCAAACACCCCCACCCTTCTTTGGTCCCTGATGAAAAGCTAATGCACATTATTTGGGGGATTGCTAAGCTGCTCTTCTCAAGAAGCTAAGTAGGCTTTTCTATACACCCATTTCACTGATATAAAAAGGCAAAGAGGTTGAAGTGTCTTCTCTGGTGCGCTTGAGTGCAATATTGTTATATTACAGAATTACGCGCCCTGAGGCACATGGCTGGGAATCTAGGTTTTCTTATTCCAGATTTTGATTTCTGTTCCCTGTTCCATGAATTTTGGCCTCTGGAGAACCTATGAAATAGGCATATATGCCCTTTGGAGGTGCCTGCACAAAAGGACGCCATTGACCTTGCTCGCCCCTGTTTGGCATGTGTTTAAATAGACTGACCTTCCTAGACTGGGGCCCACTTGGTCATTGGCCAGTCTGGCTGCCGGCTCAGGATGGGGTTCCCTCCCGTAGGGCTTTTGCCGGGGCCACCGTCCACGACTTCTTCAACTGGCTGTCCGTGCTGGTGCTGCTGCCCGTGGAGGCCACCACCCACTACCTGGAGGTCCTGACCAACCTGATCGTGGAGTCCTTCCACCTGAAAAACGGAGAAGACGCCCCGGCATTTCTGAAAGTCATCACAGATCCCCTTACGAAGCTAATCATCCAGGTAGCCTGGCTTCCTCTGAAAGGGGAAGGCGTGAACTCCCTCCCCATGAGCTTTACCCCCGCTCAGCCGGGGATGCACAAGGCTCTATGAACACTGCTACTTGGCTGCCGCTGAAAAAGGCTAAGAGAAGTGGGGCGGGGGGGGGGACATGAGAGAGACTCACTGGCCTTTGTTTCTTTGACTTCAACGTGCATGACATGTTGGGGGAGGGAGGAGGAGTTGGTGAGAGCGTCTCAAGACTCAGGCACTGCCCGCTGGACACTGGGGGCTACTTTGTTCCCACTGCTGACCTCAGCACCAGTGGGCTCACCGCTAAAGTACTATCCTACTTCTCACCAAAAAGGAAGGTTACTGGCCTTCCCTTCCATCTCACGGCTTTGGGCTCCAGGGTCTGTCCTCATTATTAAAATGAAAGAAGGCTTTGTGTATGCTGCCTTGGGGAGAAGGGGCCAGCTTAGACCTTGGCCTTTCACTCTCACTTGTCAATGTCCTTCGGTCACAAAGAGAACATCTCCATACTTTCCAGAGAGCAGCCCACCCACCGTTCACATGGCCATTCATTTACCTGTCAAGCACTTGCTGATGTCCAGGTGCTGGGCTGCCCCCGGGAGTGCAGAGAGGGGGAGTCCCAGCTCACCTCTGCAGGGCCTCAGTCTGTTCGCGTCTTCCGAGCCCCTGTTTACAGAAGCCCCTGCACGTCCCTCCCCTGTCAGTTCTGAGGATGTGCTGACTCCCTTCTGTCTGTTGCCTTCCTCAGCTGGATAAAAAAGTCATCAGCCAAATTGCAATGAATGATGAAGCAGCTCAAAACAAGAGTCTGATCAAGATTTGGTGCAAAACTTTTACCAACGTGGTAAGTTTCTAAGAATACTGCTGGGTGGATGAACTCTTGCGTCTGTACTTTAAGTAAATTCCTACCTTCAGAGTGGGTAAATAATAGGTAAGGGAAAAGAAACTGGGGACTTCTGAAAAATCAGAACTGGCCAGTGAGAGTCCGTAAAGAAGCAAGTCCTTGAACTCTGGATGGACAGACAGAACGCAGTACAACATAGGCCGTCTTTTGCCCCATCCCACCACACATACATTGTTCCCGCTTGGCACTGTTTTCATGTCTCTTGGCTTACCCTGGCTGTCCCCATGTATGGAGGGACCCGTGGAGGCAATGCATCATGCCCACAGGTGCACATGGTCTCCCCGGACTCCTCACCAAAAACGAGCGTTGGGGGCGATCCATGCCATTTCTCATGTTTGCCATCCAGACTCAGATGAATGTCACCGTCCCCTCCAAAGAGAACTGCACCTCCCCCTCCCTCTGTTGGACAGATGGTTTCCACACCTGGACCATCAAGAATGTGACCCACCAAGAGAATATTGCCAAGTGTGAGTACGGCTCACAGCATCAGTCACTGGGACGTGCTGTCTGGGGTGCTGGCGACCAAGGTTCCATTACTGGGAGACGGAGGAATAAATAACAGTCTGGCCCTGGGGGTCTCCGTGCCCTTCGAGTCAGGACTCCCATGGTTTCTTCAGGCCACCACATCTTCGTGAACGCCGGCCTCACGGATGTTGTTGTCGGTGTCATTCTGCTGGCGGTGTCCCTGCTGCTGCTTTGTGGCTGTCTGGTGGTGATCGTTAAGCTCCTGGGCTCTATGCTCGAGGGGCAAGTAGCTGTTGTCATCAAGAAGACCATCAACACCGGTAGGTGCCCTGCCCCCCATCCGGGGCTTTCTTGGGGGTGGCATCACTGTTGCTACCTCAGGGGAGCGCCTTCAGCTTCTTCTCTAGCAGTGGCCTCTCCACGTGTAGTTTAACTCTTGGATTTGACAAGCTGCAGAAGGTTTAGATTTTGCCCTTGGAATCTTTCTGGGTGTCATGAGTGGGACCTGGGGAGCAGGAAGAAGCTTCCATCACCCATTTGCAAGGTCCTGAGAAAGAGGCCTTCCTTCCTGGCAGCTTTCCTACCCTAGTTGGTGTGCCCCCCACCCCCAGGCCCCCAGCCCTCCTAAAGGATCGTGACAGATCTCTTTTCCCTCCGCCTTCCAGATTTACCTTTTCCCTTTGCCTGGCTGACTGGCTACCTGGCTATCCTCGTGGGGGCAGCCATGACCTTCCTCGTACAGAGCAGCTCCGTGTTCACGTCTACCATGACCCCGCTGATAGGTGAGCTTCTCCCTGGCTTCTCCTCCTAGCCACCATTACCTTCTCCTGTCATCCCCTGGGCCTGATGTCGTGTGCTTTGTGTTTCCCTTACCCTCCTCCCCGCTGCCGCAGGTATCGGCGTGATCACCATTGAGAGGGCGTATCCCCTCACGCTGGGCGCCAACATCGGCACCACCACCACCGCGATTATGGCTGCCTTGGCCAGCCCAGGCAGTAGACTGAGGAGCTCGCTCCAGGTCAGGACGTGTTGCAGGGGGCAGGCAGGGGCTCTGTAGGCAGGACACAGTTCCTTTCATGGTCTTGTAAGGGAACGGTCTCTAACAAGAGCCCAGCTTTTCTCTGGCAGGTCTGAGACTGTGATGTGGAGGGGAAGCAACAGGGAGACAGAGAGGTAGTGAGGCTCCCAGCACCAGCAGCTGTTTAAGCAAAGGTGGGGTGGCCACCTGATAGCTGTAGGAGGAGTCTTCAGGGAGCATAGACCCCCCACTTCTCTCCCCTTTCCCTTGGGGACTCAGCCTAGGTCTGGCATTAAGAAGAATCAGGGGAACCTTCCTTGCTGCATCAACTAGGCACCAAGGTGTATTTTACACTCACAGCACGTCTCAAGGTAAAGGAGCCACATTTCAAGTGCTCCGTTGCCACACGTGACTCATGACTAATGTATTAGGGCTGGTCCGAAGCCCCTAGCATGATGCCTGGTACCTAGTGGGAGGACATGGGACAGTGCATGGCCTCAGAGCCAGACTGCAGCTACCTGGGTTTGAAACCCACCTCAACCATGTCCATCTGTTTGATTTTGGGAAAATAGCTTAACCTCAGGGTGCCTCATTTCCTCTTATATCAATTGGGGACAATATTGATAGCCACTTCATAGGATATTGTTTTAGAATTTAAGTAATTCACATAAAGCGCTTAGAACAGTTGTCTCGCTAACGGTAAGCACATAAATGTCAGCTGCTGAGGCTGCTGTCACCATCCTTCCTTCTCTCCCCTCCCGAGAATGGGGCACTGAGCCAAGAAAGCCAACTACACTGCGAGCCTTTCCTTCTGCCCCTCCCGCTCCTAACCACTCAGCTGGGAACAGCAGGGCCAAGACACAGGCTAGCAGTGGGCACATTCGTGAAGTTCATTGTTAGAGTTTGCCTAAAGGACTTCGGGCTCTGAAAACCGAGCTGTAATTCAGCTGGTCCCTTCCCCTCCAGCCTCCCCTCAACCCCAGATGCTTCCCAGGCCCTCGTGTGATACAGGGTCCCACCCATGCTGCTTGGGAGACAAAGGACCCGTGACTCTGCTGCTGATGCTTGCTAGGTGACAACCCCCTCCTCCCCACTACACAACAGACCATTCACCTGTCTAACCTCTTGTGTTTCAGATTGCCCTGTGCCACTTTTTCTTCAACATCACAGGCATCTTGCTATGGTACCCAATCCCATTCGCCCGCCTGCCCATCCGCCTGGCCAAGGGGCTGGGCAACATCTCAGCTAAGTACCGCTGGTTTGCCATCTTCTACCTGATCGTCTTCTTCTGCCTGGCCCCGCTGACAGTGTTTGGCCTCTCGCTGGCTGGGTGGCCAGTGCTGGTGGGCGTGGGGGTGCCCGTCATTCTCGTGATCCTTCTGGTGGTGTTGCTCAAGGTCCTGCAGTCCCGCTGCCCACGCATCCTGCCCAGTAAGCTGCAGACCTGGAACTTCCTGCCCTTGTGCATGCGCTCGCTGAAGCCCTGGGACCGCATGGTCTCCCTGGTCACCCTGTGCTGCACGAACCCGTGCTGCTGCTGCTGCCGCGTCTGCTGCCGCGCCTGCTGTCTTCTCTGCTGCCCCACGAGCTGCCGCTGCAGCAAGTGCTGCCAGGACCTGGAGGAGGTGCCAGACATCCACATCAAGGCCCCCGAGGCCTTCAGTAACACCGCCGTGGTGGGAGAGGGGCAGGATGGGGTCCCTAAGTCCCAAGCAAATGCCCTGGACACAAACACCATCTCCAGCAGCACGGCCTTTTAGCAGCTGCCCCAAGACAGGAGGAGGGGCCCCAAGTCTCACGTGCTCCCTCCTGGTTCTGCCTGCCATTCTCCACCTCGCTGAGAAGTGGCATCGACATCAGCTCTGGCTCATTCCCCTTTGCACTGCTGTGGCTTAGAAAAAGGATCCCAACACCCACCCACCCCTGAACGCAGATGGGTTGGCCAACAGAACTTATTTTCAGACTGTAACCATCCTTCTCTGAAGTCCTAAAGGAGGGATTTGTGGGGGATTCTCAAAAGATGCGTTCATACACACCTGCTTTTCTTGTAATAAAATTCTCCTTTTACCAAAGACTGGCTTCAACTAAAAGCAGCTGCCCCTCAGGTGTCTTTGACCCCAGAGCAGTCCAGGTCAGGGAAAATGGACCTTGGAGAATGCAGGTGTGGGCCTTTTTCTCTTCCTAGGGCTCCCCAAGTTCCCCGACAAGGTTTTCTCACCTGGGCAGGTAGGGCTAGTCCAAGCATTTTACCAGCTGTGCCCTCAAGTTTCCAGGATGGGAGCCACGTGGGAGCTGCGGAAAGACCCAGGATGCATTTTGGCCCACCTGTTGCTTCGACCTCCTAAGAGGAGGGTGGTCCTGTGCCTGAGCTGGGCAGATGGAGGGTGAGAGCAAAGCAGTTCAGCAGTGTCGAGCACGGGGGAGCGGGGAAGAGGGCTCTTTTTAATTTGGCTATTTTGGAAGCCAAATTGACCATTATAGCTAAAGCCTGGTGCCACTCTTGGTCAGATTAAAATCATCCCTGCTGAGTCTTCTGGATTCAGGTTCTGAGTCCCCTCCACTGCCACTGCCTTGAGTCCCAGGACGCACCTGAGCATGGGACAGTCCTACATACCTGTCTCCTTGCTCTGTGTGCAAGGTGACTGTCCCCGCTTCCTCCCATCCTTTCATCCATCCACTCTTTCCAAACATCCTCCCATATCCCCACAGATGGATGAACTTGATTCCCTGCCCTCTCTTGATGCCTGCAGAGCTAACTTTTCTCTGAGAGTGGAAGGGCCCAGCTGGACTCCCGCAGAACCCTGGTCATCAAGTGGCAGTAGTGTCATGTGTGTGTCGGTTGGTCCAAGGGGTGTGCTTCTCGCCCCAGATGCCTTCTGTGCCTTGTAGATCCCCTGTTGTATTTCCTCCTTCACTCCCCACTGCTCCCCACCTGTGCTCCCTGGAGAGTGAGCTTTTAACCAGGTCTGGGGAAGGCAGGGGGCGGGGCCACCACGCTCCCAGTCAAAGCAGATTGGGTTACCAAACCAAGCCCTCCCCTGACCTTTGCCTGTGTAGATACAAATTCCTTCATGGCCACTCATGCTCCATATTTATAATTGTGTACCTGTACAGTGCTTGCTTTTTCTTTTTCTTTTTGTAAGTTATATGGTGAATGCACATGTTTTGGGTTCTCATTTGGAAATGTAAAGGAAAAACCATCTTTGTGTTTTTTTAATACCGGCTTTTCAACATGCCTCTGTTAGCCATGCCCCATGCCTCACTCTGTAAATAAATACGTAAGCAAAACCTGGGCGGGGCCCTTTATACTCTAAAAATCGGGTCCTTGTATCTGCATTGATGTATTTTTTTAACTGGTTGTGGGAAGGGAGAAATAAAAAGATAAACCCAAAAGAATTGTTTTGCTTTCAATTACAGGGAAATAAGAGCCCCCTGGATCTATTTCCTAAAAATTTGAGGTCCTTTTCCTCACTTAATGATGCTACCCACCACCAGGGCCAGGGCCATAATTTTTGGACCCCTTCGTCAGGAAGCAGGAAAGAGATTACAGGTATTAAAGACAGAAAGCTTTCCTTTCTTCCCCAGTCTCTTGACTTGTCTTTGTAAACATTTGCTATTTACAGGTCCTCCTCGACTTGTGATGGGTTTATATCCCTGTGAACTCGCAAGTTGAAATTACTGTAAGCTGAAAATGCATATAATACGCCTTACCTACTGCACATCATCGCTTAACCTCGCCTACCTGAAATGTGCCCAACAGTTCCCCAACAAGGCGGCAACGCCGTCCGCGTGCAGGGCTGTGTTCACCTCGTGGCCATGCGGCTGGCAGAGCCGTGGCTCACGACCACGGCCCCAGAGCCGCGTTTGGCTGGCCCATGAAAAAAGGGTCGAAGCTCAGGCTTCCGAGGAAGGTTTCTACTGAAGACATATCACTTTCACACTATTATAAAGTCAGAAAATCATAGGTCAAACCATTGTAAGTCAGGGAACATCGTAATACTGTTCCAAGTAAAACTTAAATATTAGCCTGGATTTTCTGTTCATGTTGTGTGATGCCAGTTTTAAATGCAGAGTCGCTAAAGTCACACCACTCATGTTTGGTAGCTCATCCACGCATTTCATTCCTTCCAGAACAGCAGGGAACTGCACAGAACTACCTCAATTGTCTCGATTTCATTTCCTGGTGCATGTACATTGCACCCATACTTCACCTTACTGATGAGTGAGTTAGAGTGAAAGGAAAAGGAACCATGGCTGCCCTTGGTGTGGACGCCATCACTTTCAGCCTAGGTAGGTGACTAGCACAGGAAAGTGAGCAAGGATCCGATAAAGTTTGTTTTGTTCAAGGAAAGTTCTGGTTTAAATGAAAAGCATGGCCTCGGGGTTGTTGTCAGTGCCCCAGCTCACTCAGTTGCAGACTTAACGTGCCTTGTACTTGGCTTTGGTCTTGCTGCCCTCCCACTGGTGGGAGTCTACAGGAATTCTGTACTCAGGCATTGCAAATGTCCGGCTTTCTCCTTGACTCACCTCCCCGGGGCTCAGCCAGCTCCTCCCTCCCTCTCAGATGTCAGCCTCCTTTCAATGCCTCCTCCCCCCAGGCCCAGGGATCTCCAAACACTCTGTATCCGGGGTGTCCTTGGAGGAAGCTCCAGATCAGTAAACATCCTAGCAGGCCAAGGTGGCACACCTACCCTTTCCTGTGCAGAATAATGGAATTCTTTCTTCAAAACGGCAGGTGTCCAGGCTAGGCCTGCGGATGAGCATTGAAGAGGTTTTTCCACCGCCAAAAGCAGTTCCCTCCATCCCCCGATCTGAGGATGACTCCTGGGAACGCTCAGGAGTGTTCTCAACTTTGTGGAACCAATTAAGATGCTGAACCCCAGGCTGCAGCCCAGAGACTGTTTAAATAGGCTAAGGGCCAGGAACCTGAATTTTTTGAAAAATGCATGGAAAACGTGATTCTGATGCAGGTGATCATCAAATCATGCTTTATAAGAACTGTGCTCCAGCAAAGTGCAAAAATTAAGCCCGGTGTAAACACAGCTTCCCAGGCCTTCTCCTTTTCTCTCCCTTCCTCACTACCACTCTTCTCCCCCACCGCCACCACACACAAATATTAACAGTCCTTTCTGGGTAGTAAGAAATACTTATAAAAAATGTTGTATATGTGTATTTTATGTCTTTATATATTTACTTATGCTACATTTTAATAATTATATATATTTATATGTATGTTAACCTAAAAATAAAAACCCAAAGTGAGAGGCAACAAGCGTGTATCTGTGATGAGCAACATTTGGGAAACTGATTTAGGCAGAAACCCAGTGTCCCGATCAGGAGGTGAAGGCTAGAGGTGTTTATGAGAAATGGGACAGAAGGAAGGAATTTCTGTGGATGTGAAGAAGCTAAGGAAGGACTTTTATAGGTACAGGCAAGCTAACAGAGTGATCTGAATTTTAAAGGCTGCCTTCAGCTGTCAGTCCAATATCGTGATGAACAGGTGTCTGCAATACAACTTCTAAATGCTGCTTCAGATCCCGCCCACAGGTCGATCGCCCAGTTCTACTCACTCTCCCGGAGGTTTGATGAGTTAGATGTGCCGGCACTTCCCGGGGAGGGCAGCTCTGCCTCCGCTTTGTTTTTCCTTTAATAAATTTTGCAACCCACCCAACTTTTTAAAATGGATTTTATTTATTTTTAGAGACAGGGGATGAGAGGGAGAAAGAGAGGGAGAGAAACACCAATGTGTGAGAAGTACATCAATCAGTTGCCTCTCGCACATCCCCAACCGGGGACTTGACCCTCAACCCAGACACGTGCCCTGACCAAGAATTGAACAGGTGACTTTTCTGAGGAATGATGCCCAACCAATGGAGCCACACCAGGCAAGGCTCTGACTCTGTTTTCAAGTGACTCTATTTTTTTTTATTTTTAAAGTTACTTATTTTTAGAGAGAGGAGGATGGAAGGAGAGCGGGAGAAAAGTATCAACGTGTGGTTGCCTCTCACGCGCCCCCGCTGGGGACCTGGCCCACAACCCAGACAGGTGCCCTGACTGGGAATCCAACCAGCGACTCTTCCGTTTGCAGCCCGCACTCAGTCCACTAAGCTACACCAGCCAGGGTGTGACTCTATTTATATTATGTCTTATATGTATATGCATATACAGTATAAGAAAAATACAAATACTTAAATTTTTCTGCTCTCCTCCCTATTTTTGACCATGAACTCACATTATTTTGTCACTACTAAGAAAAAATCTAATGACGAAAAGAAAAAAACAAACTCAAATGACCCATCCAGGTAGTGTATTGATTGGGAGACTGGTTTGACCTGGGAGGCTTCCCTTGCTCAAGGACAAAGCTTCCTCTCCTAATATCTCAGTAACCAGGAGGTTGTTCCTCTTGTCCTGAGTGACTGTCAGTGCTCACCAAGGACAGCAAGTTCCTCTGGCTTTAGCCACGTGCTCTGAGCTTGGAAGGGAAAAGGTGCTTGAGGGTAAAAGGGTCAAGGTCATCTGCCACAGGTCTGCCAAGTCCCACAGTTCCCTTCCTTCTCTGCCTCCCAGGCTCCTGCCGCACCCTAAGGTCCTGAGGTCAGCCTGGTGAGTTTGACCCCAGTCTAAGCCTGAAGGCAAGACTCAGCTCAGCAGTGCCCACTGCCGGCAGGGCAGCAGCGATGCAGAGTCATAACCCTTTCTTCCGAAGCGAAGCGTGTTGGGAGAATTAAATGACAATCAAACCTTGTCCTGGAAATACCCTGCAGGCATTCATTGTGTCTGCAGAGCTTTACAAATTCTGCTGAGGATTGGCAAGGGCCCTGGGCCTGGGATGTGAATGGAGAGAGAGAGAGAGAAACAGACAAAGCCAGTGTGTGTGCAGGTGGAGTCAACCCAACCTGAGAGCAAACCCTGTCCCCTCCTGAAGAATTCTGTGACCTGGGGCAAGTGTTTCAACCTCTGTGACCTGTGGGCTTGAATCTCAAAAATGTAAAGACCTCTATGTCACAGGGTTGTTGTACAGGTTAAATGAGATTTCCCCAAACCCTGAGTGTTAGCATCTTTCTTTTATTCATTTATTTGTCTTTATTTTGAGAGTGCATTTATTAAAGGTGAGGACAGTGCATCAAAGAAGCGCTTAGCACAGAAGAAACAACAGGGAGAGCCTCGGCGGGGCTGCGTTGGCTCAACGAGAAGTCAGAGAAAAGGGGCCTTGCAGACGGGTTCAGGGAGGGGATTATCGCAGGACGAGCTGCCGCTGCTCGTTGCTCCCCTGGTTGCACGTCTCGTGGGGACACTTAGAGTTTAAGAAATGCATGCTTGGGAGGGAAGAAAGGCGTGGGTATACTCCCAGGAGGGAGAGGATGCCAGCATCATTATTGTAAAATGTTGGCTACATCTCCCTGCAACCTCTACAATTACAGTTGACCCTTGAACAAGGCGGGGTTTAGGGGCACTTACCTCCAGGCAGTGGAAAAATCTGTGTATAATTTAAGTTGGCCCTCAGCATACAATTCCTGACCACACACCCAAAATACAGTAGACCTTTGGACTGCCTGGGTCCATTGTCTGTGGATGTCAGCACCCCTAACTCCTAGGATGTTCAGGGTCAACAACAGTTCATGGACATTGCTATTCACTTTCCTTTAGTTTTTTTTAAAAAGATTTTTATTTCTTTATTTATTTTTAGAGAGAGGGGAAGAGTGGGAGAAAGAGAGGGAGAGAAACATTAATGTGTGGTTACCTCTCAAACGCCCCGTACTGGGGACCTGGCCTGTATCCCAGGCATGTGCCCTGACTGGGAATCGAACTGGTGACCCTTTGGTTCTCAGGCCAGTGCTCAGTGGTTCTCATTAAGCCAAGCTAGCCAGGGTTCCTTTAGTTTTAAGCGGCAATATTTGTGAAATTGTGGGCTTGATGTATGAGTCCTGTTTTTTTCCCCCCAATGAACAGTAAAACAAAGGCATAGCTATTAAAATTTTAGAAGTCCATTCAGCTACTTAGAAACAATGCACATGCCTTGAGGGGTATAAATACTATACTTTGGGAGATGCTGAGATTCATCACAAAAGCACCCAGCACATTGCTTGGTGGTGGTAAGGCTTACATGCAAATTTTGTTGATTCTGAGAAGCACAGAGGTGAGAGGACCCAATGCTTTGGAAAGGGGAGGTAGAGGGACAGGGAAGAAGGGCTTCCCAGGGCGGGGGTGGAGGCGGGGTGTGGGGTGGGGGGATGCCTGAACACTGCACTGAAGGCTCAGCTGCCACCAGACTGGTGAAAGGGCTGGCGGAAGGGAGGAGGGGAAAAGAGCCTGGACTGTAGAACATTTGAAGAATTGCCTGCAGGGCAGCCAGGCTGGGCTATAAGGCAACAAGCCTGGAGCCTGTAGATAAATTGGCTCAGATAAAGAAGGCACTGCCCGTTCCCAGAGGAGTCTGAATTTGATCCCGACTGATATGGTGAAATGCTGAGAAGTCACGTGGTCCTATTTATAGCCTAAGAAGACCTCAGAATTATTTAGAAGTGGCTGCAGACAGAAGGTCCACAAGGCTATAGACCAAGGTTGCCTGATAAATCTGTAAAAACACCTCTCATGCTCCTCATCCCTTCCTTCGATAACTGGGGCTTCCCAATAAAGCAGCCCATGTGGAACTATTGATTCATTTCAGCAGAAATGAGCAGCTTCTGCTGTCCCAGAGAACTGTGATTGTGAGGGTCGTCATTCACCCACCTGGTGGGGAAAGCCAGGAACCTGGGAGCTGCCATTAATCCCTTCCTATGCCCCGTCATCCTCAACCAGGTCAGCAGCCTATCAATTTCTTTCTTTTTTTTTTTCAATTTTCTTTTCTATGTGAACCAAATCCTGTCCCTCCTCCGCACCCCACTGCTGCTATAGGTCATAACCCTTTTTATCTCTTGCCTCAGGGCTTTGCCCTGGTCTCCCAACTGGTCTCCGGCTGGTTACATCTGGATTCCTAGAGGTAGGTAGCTGCAAGATCCTCAGCAAATCCTCTAATCTCACTAAATCTCATTCCCTCATTGGTCCAATGAGGATAATAGGTTCATATACCTGTCTCCAGGATTGTTATGGGGACATTGTGAGATACTGAGTATGAGGCACTTACTATACTGCATTGCACATAGAAGTTCAATAAGCATTTGGTGGTATTTTTTTCCTGTTACATTTTTGCTCATTTGAGATGTTACTTCATTTTTTAAAATATATTTTATTGATTATGCTATTACAGTTGTCCCATTTACCCCCCTTCATTCCCCTCCACCCTGAACACCCTTTCCCACCCACAGTCCCCCCCTTTAGTTCATGTCCATGTGTCATAAGTTCTTTGCTTCTACATTTCCCCTCCTATTCTTGCCCTCCCCCTGTCTGTTTTCCATCTACCATCTATGCTACTTATTCTCTGTACCTTTTCCCCATCTCTCCTCCTCCCACTCCCCTGTTGCTAACCTTCCATGTGATCTCCATTTCTATGGTTCTATTCCTGTTCTAGTTGTTTGCTTAGTTTCTTCTTGTTTTTGCTTTAGGTGTGGTTGTTAATAATTGTGAGTTTGCTGTCATTTTACTATACACGTTTTTTTATCTTCTTTTT
>CM052538.1:12940771-13001420 GCA_028533065.1 Trachops cirrhosus
GCTAATATAATTCTGATGTGCCTTGGTGTGTTCCTCCTTGGGTCCAACTTCTTTGGGATTCTCTGAGCTTCCTGGACTTCCTGGAAATCTATTTCATTTGCCAGATTGGGGAAGTTCTCCTTTATTATTTGTTCAAATAAGTTTTCCACTTGTTGTTTTTCCTCTTCCCCTTCTGGTACCCCTATAATTCGGATGTTGGAATGTCTAAAGATGTCCCGGAGGTTCCTAAGCCTCTCATTTTTTTGAATTCTTGTTTCTTCATTCTTTTCTGTTTGGTTGTTTCTTCCTTCTGGTCCACTCCATTGATTTGAGTCCCAGTTTTCTTCCCATCACTATTGGTTCCCTGTGCATTTTTCTTCATTTCACTTAGTGTAACCTTCCTTTTTTCATCTAATTTGCGACCAAAATCAACCAATTCTGTGAGCAGTCTGATCACCAGTGCTTTGAACTGTGCATCTGATAGGCTGGCTATCTCTTGGTCGCTTAGTTGTATTTGCTCGGAGGCTTTGATCTGTTCTTCCGTTTGAGCCATTTTTTTTTTTTTTGGTCTGGTCGCACCTGTTACATATGAGAGGCGGAGGCTTAGGTGTTCACCAGGGTGGGACAACCCTCCTCGCTGGGTTGTGATGCTGTCTGTGGAGGTGGGTCCGAGAGGGAACAATGGTGCTTGCTCCGCTCTCTGATTTCAGTCCCTTCTGCCACTTCCCACAAGCAAATTGGGCCCTTCTGGTGCTGGTTCCTGGGTGGGTGGGCTTTTGCACGTTCTAGGACCCCGTGGGTCTCTTCAACACACTCTCCTGTGAGGCTGGGAGTCTCTCCCTGCACCTCAACGCCCACAGGTGTTTTCAATCTGTGCTTTCAGGCTTCATTTCTCAGCGCTGGGGCCCTGGGTTGTGCGGTCTGTCTCGCTGCCCATTTTCACCTGGTTTATCTGTGCGTGAACGTGTGTCCACGGTCAGCCAGCGGCCTTTCGTGCCTCACTGGATCTGCCCACTGCCACCCGGGGCCTGGGGTCTGCCAGCCACCACCTGCGCACCCGGGACCGCCAACCACAGCTTTTTCCTGCCGCGACCCCTCTCCACTGCCCACCGACTCCTCCCCTGGATGGAATGGTTGTTGGACTTCCATACAGTTCAATTTTCTGCCAGATCTGGTTGTGGTTGTTTTTTTATTTCTAAATTTTTGTTGTCCTTAATTTTGGTTGTGTGAGGAGTCACAGTGTGTCTACCTATGCCTCCATCTTGGCCAGAAGTCCTGGTTTAATTATTTAAGTAAATGTGTATAAGTTCCAGAAAATGTAATTACTAGAGTTAATTATTTATCATTTTACCTTTAGGTATGGAGTTGGACCACCATAAATGTTGGGGAGGCTTATAAAGTTTATAGTTTAGGTCAGTGGTCTGAAATGGGAGCAGTTTTACCTTCCGGGGACAGTGAGCGATGTCAGGAGACATTTTTGCTTGTTGCACTGGAGGGTGGGTGCTATCCGCACACAGCAGGCAGAGGCCAGGGGGCCGCTAAGCATTCTACGATGCACGGGACAGCTCCCCACAGCAAAGAATGATCCAGCTCCAAACACCTACTGCAAACGCCAACAGCGCAGAGGCCAAGAGGGGTCCTGCTTACAAGACTGTGGGCTCCGGAACCTGGTGGCTCTGCCCTTGACCAGTTATGTGACCTTGGAGACAAGTTTCCCACTCTCCTTCTAAAATATGGGGAAAGGGAAAGTATCGGTACCCTGTTGAGCTGTTAGGCTTAAATAAACTAATGCACCTGAAGTGCTTAGAACAGTGCCTGGCAGGCAAAGGCACTCGGCAAATGTTAGTTGTTACTACTAGTGAGCTGGTTTACTGTAGAAATGTGTTGGGGTTCATTAATTTCAGGTGCACGGCTTGCAGGCTTGAGGAGAGTTGGTGCATTTGTTTGTGGGATGTCTACACTTCTCTTTCAGGCCCAAGTAGCCAAGGAAAACAGCAGAAATGTTGAAGCCAGAAAGACCAGGAGTCAAATGGCTCTGTTGTTTTTACCAGTGGAGCGATCCTGAGCAAGCTACTAAACCACTCTGAGCTTCCGTTTCTTCATCTGTAAAGTGAGGGCAGTGGTTTGCAGGGACGGGTGAGGTATGCCTAGCACAACGGCCATCGTTGGGGCAAACAACTGCTGGTTTGCTTTTAATCAGTGATCTTAATTAAGCTCAGGAGTCCTGGAGTGTTACAGTTTTCAGTCGGTGGGGCCATTTTCAAAGGTTCTCAAGTGTCCGTCCTGAAATGTATTGACTTTTAGAAGATGCCACTACATGTTGGCAATCTGACTCCCAGAAAAACCTGTCAAAAGTTGCAACTCCAAGGACCTACAGTCATCTCCACGGGGCCGTTCTAAGAAATTCAACAATGGGCTCCAAAGCCCCTGGCTTCTCACGATATGCAAAGAACCCTCCGAGGAATCCCTCTCCGTACCCACAGGAGATCTTGTGAGTCCAGGGACCGTTCTGAAAGAACAGGACCGTGGAGGGGTGGGGGCTGAGGGTGTTACCGACGCAATGATGTGACATTTCTAGGGGAAAGCCGTCCTTCTGGCAGCTGATCTAACTGTGGCAGGGAGCAGAAGGCCCAGGGAGGCGGCACCAAGACCACCCGCCGGAGTCCAGAGACCCAGTCTGGTCCAGCCTCACGCACCTGCCGCCAGTACATTACTGTGGGGTAGATACTGAATAGCACAGGCTTCATTTCTAAAACGCTTGCATCTCGTAGGCCTTGGTTTCCTCACCTGTGAACAGGGCGGCTTAGATGAGAAGGTCTTGGACCCTTGGGCCCTCAAATTGATCTTTCTGATGAGCTCTGAGGAAGTAAGTTAATGAAGTACTAAGGCATTCATTTTTTCCTTTTCAAGCTTAGGGAAATGTTTAAATCACCATGGTAACAAGATAAATCAGCAATCAGTTTTCTGATTAAAACAAAAAAGTGCCCACGTGTAAATGCAGAAGGAATGCATAATCAGCACTGCCGTGTTTAAATCTACTTGTCAGAACATGATGAAAACGCTCGACGTTTCTACAGTAAGCTCGGTATTACCGCGTGGGAAGGCGCTCTCCCTGCACTGCGGCTGTGCCCCCCACAGCCTGTCGTGATTCTCAAGTGGCCTCTTTTTCTGTGCTCACCTGGGGTGTGCACGACGAATTTGATTACTGGACTCGAATCAAGGTGACCAGGAAGATGGGCATGCTGTTTCAAAAACGTACGAGAGTGTATTCCAGAGCCACATAGAAGTGATTTTTCAATTACTTGCCACCTGGGGGGCCGTCTTCTGTACATTAGTGAGAATCCTCGAGCGCTGGCCCTGAGTCACGTGGACGGACCGCAGCCCCCGGGCCCCAAGTGCAGCTCCCTGCCTGCTGTACGGCTCACGGTCTAAGAACGGTTCTTACATTTTTAAGCGATTGGACAAAAATCTAAAGAAGAGTAATATTTCATGACATGTGAGAAACACATGAGATTCAAATGGTCATGTCCATAGAGAAGTTTTCTTGGCAACCAGCTGTACCATTTGTTTTCATGTATCCTCGACGGCCGCTTTCGCGCTAGGAGGGTGGAGTCACTGTCACAAGGACGGCACTCAAAGCCCCAACTGTTTGTTACCTGGCCCGTTACAGAACACACTTGCCAACCCCTGCCGTGGCCACTTCGGCAGAAACATCCGCTTGCCAGGCGGCCGGGCCAGATGAGAGCATGCAGGGAAGGAGGATGCGAGGGAATGTGTTGGGTAGGTCCTGAGATGGCGAATGTTTGCGAAGGGGAGGTGGGAGGGGGCGCGGGGCTGGGGGAGGAAGCCCTGGAAGTCACCTGCTATGGGTAAGATCTAGCCTACTTCCCTGGGCCTCCATTGGGGCGGGTCCCGGTGCAAACACGTGTGCCGTGTCATTTACACCTTTGCTGTGAGTGGGGCTCCTGGGAGGGCACCTGGGCAGTGAGGCGGGAGAGCGAGACCCTGCCGGGAACGGGCTCTGACTTAAAGGCGCCTGCTTCTTCTGTGAGCGCCATGTTTCCTGACATTTTACCGTAATTTCAGTAGAAACCTCATTAATTAGAAGTGTAGAGGACAGGAAAAGGTTTAATTGATCTTGTTTATATCATTTTCCTCTTACACGAGGCTAACCACTTGGGCAGAAAGGATGAGTTGGCTTAAATTATGAATGTTCTGAGTAGGCTGGCATTGGTTTCAAAGGTTACTTGTCATTCTGAGGAGCTGGTAGGTCCGCAAATCTCACTCCAATCTGTGTATTCTGTTTAGACACAACGTTTACACTAATACTGGGCAGGCAGGACTCTTTCTTTGAAATGGCCATTTACATTTTCTCCCCTTTTCTTCCCTTTACCTTCCTTCAGGTAGCCAGCCAGGCTCCACGCTTTTTCTTTGCTGGTCTCGGGAGATTTGTGGCAGAGCAGAAATGGAGATGTTTTTAGACGTACTTTGCTTTGGGGATTTTTTGTTTTATTTTGTTTTTTTGAAAGCCTGAACCCATTAAGGCAATTATGCTTGGCATCCCTGGCAGGCAGGGGAGAGGGAGGGGGCTTTAGAGAGGCACCGAAGCAGGAAAAGGAGCTTTTTTGGAGTCTGGGAAAGTGGCTGAGCCTGGCGGTGGGCTGTACTGTCAGTGAGGTGCTCACCTTGCACGTCAGCCATCTGAGAAGGGAACATTTGGAGAAAAAAGGCTAATGGGGCTCAGCTTTGGCAGACGACAGGACTCCTAGGCGACCCAGAAGCTGCAAAGCCAACAGACCTGGAGGGACAGTGAAGGCTCTGGGACACTGTGTGTGTGTTCCTGTATCAGACCTGTGACACATGAGTGTTCCTAGTGCCACCTGAGACCCAGGGGCCTTGGCACTCCCCTGGGCAGCATCGGCCTCAAGGACTGAGCAGCCTGGTGGAAGGGAAGCTCCGAGTCAAAAACAAGTCCCCTGAAAGGAAACAAAAAGGTGTGCAATATTTCCTGTGGACTTTTTTTGGTGCCTTTGATAGACTAGTTGAAATCTTTGTAACATGCCTTAAAAAGTACTTTATGTGTTAGACAGTCTACCAACATAGAAAACCGTGCCAGGTTCTGGTCATTGCGCCTGTTATGGAGGTAAACGGAGCTAGTATTTTGGTGCAGGCGCTACCTGCGGTCAGCAGGCTGTCACTGCACATAACGTGCCTCTAGGACGTACTGCTCAGGCGCTAACATGTGCGGAGTTCTAAGCACCTTACCTCTGTTGTCTTATTTGGTTCCCACAACTACAATAGGAGGTCGCTGTACTACTTCCGCTGTTTTACAGAAGGGGAAACTGAGGCACAGATAGGCTCCCTGCCCAAGGTCACACAGCTGGTGGCAGGACCAGCATCAAGGCAGCCTGACTCCGAGCCTGTGCTGCTGGCTACTGTCCTGCACTGCCAGCCTCCTGGACTGGACACAGGACAACTTAATGTGGCAAATGCAGGGGTGGGCTGGCTGGCTGGCTGTCCATCACAGGGCATATAAGCTCAGCGGGGAGCGGGGGGGAATGAAGGGAGTTGGAGCTGAACGCAAAATGGATGGACACCTCGATGCAAAGGTTTGACCATAAATCTCTAATTTTTACAAACAACTCACTGAAAAAACCCAAATCACAAAACGACAAAGATCCCGGATCCCACAATCCTTACACAAAGCTACTTGGTGTGGACTCCTGACTCTCAAATCCGGTCCTGCTTCACTGTCATGCTTGCTTCACGCCACCGTGGCTGCCACCAGCATCTGCCACAGCTTCCCCCTCCCGGGGGGCAGGTCATGGGGCCTTGCACCCGCTCACCGGGGTGACGCCAGGGGCAGAATCTCTGCCCTCTAGAGGCTCCTTGCAGTGGCCTCCCTTCGCTCTCTGGGCCTCTATCACCCCCACCCCCATCGCCCCGTTGCTGATGGAACAGTACCCTCTTATATCAAAGCTCCTGACCAATCTGCACTTGGGCTGGCAACCTGAAAAATACGAAAATAATTTACTACATATTTTTCCTCAGCACTAGTTCTAGCAGGGCTGGCAGGCACCACGGTGGGGCACATTTTGGAAATATGTGAGTATGTGGAGACTTTTTCTTTCTTTTTTTTTACTTCTAGGCCCTTATGACTCAAAGTGTGGTCCACGGCACAGCAGAATGGACGTCATCCGAAGGCTCGTCAGAGCTGGTGAGTCTCAGAGCCCACCCGGGACCCGCTGAATCAGAATCCGCATTTAACAAGCTTCCTGGGTGATGCACGAGCACAGGAAAATTAAGCACGGGCTAGAATTTACATATTGAAAAAGATATTATCTTATGATAATTAGTTTCTTTTTACTTCTTTATGTTGATGTTGGAGCAGTCTTTAAAAAAATAACGTATGTAGGCAGGTTAATTATCATTCACGTCAGGGCACCAAAAGTGTGCCTCAAAGTGTTTCTTATGTAAGGAGATAACAGAATAGGTTCGAGACAGACGATAATGAGCGTTTTCAAGTATGGCGAGTCGGGAAACATTTAAAATTCCGCTGCCCTACATCCTTTCTCGGGCTTTATTTTGTGATTATGGGGCAGGCCACGTCATCCCTTTGGCCTCGATGCTTCAGAGAATTGAATTATTTTTAAGATCCCAGGCAGACTTCTCTGAGGCCGGTTAACAGAGAGGGAGGGATGGTAAGGAAGAAGCAAGCGAAAGACTTTGAAAACCATGAAGAAAACGTGTGAAGGAGCAAAGCATACACAGGAAGGGGAAGTAGACGAAAGGGCAGGAGGGATGGGGAGATGAGGATGTGGAGGGACTGATAATGAAGACCCGGGAAGGGAAAAAGAGACGACTTCTGATAAAAGCAATTCCACCAGCCCATGAATTTTCATGGCTACCAGCTGGCATGAAATCATAAAGACAATTTTCAGCTCCTCTAACGGAATTGCATTTGTAATAATCATAACAATATTTCTACAGAGTAAAAATGACAAAGATAATTTGAAATGGAAAACACTGACAAGATGCAAAATAAATGGGCTATACCTGGCAACAAATTTTGGGACAGGGCACAATTTGCACGAGGGAAATTTATAAGTGGCATATACCACAGGGCATCAAGCCTGGAAGGGCTTCTGATGGCTCACTGTCAGCCTCCTCAGGTGAGTCGGTGGGGATGATTCCGTATCAGCCTCTCATAACAGTGCTGTCTCACCGGTGAATCTGAGTGGGACAATGTGCCCCCTTCGCTTTTCACTATCTGCTCCACAAACAACAGATGCATGAACGCTCAAATGCCATGTCTGTCCTACAGATCCCTTCGCAAAGGTCCCTGTTGGTCCTCGTGAGCAGTTTTATGTCCTTTCACAGCCATCCCAGACCGTGGGAAATCATAATCCTCTGGGAGACATGTTTGCAAGCAAGTTCGAGCACCTACTAAGTGTGAGACCGCAAATAAGGCCTTCCTCTGACTCCACTTACGATCTAGTGGGGGAGGTAAATGTAACAGCTGATATTTATCAAGAAGGTTTTACATGTCAAATACGTATGACAGGTAAGATTTAACTACAGTTGTCATTTGGTCTCATATATATTGTTTTTTTTCACTGAACCTTTTTAACATCCCTGGAAAGTAGCTATTATTATAACCTCATTTAACCGATAAGAAAGAAATTGGAGGATCAGGAAGGTGAACTAACTTGCTGTAAATCACACAGCTAATAAGTAGCCAAGCCTGGACTCTCAGCCCAAATAGAAGTGACGGAGGTGCCCATATCCTTAGCTACTGCCCATTAGCACAGAAAAATAACGGTAACTAGTGGAAACCACACTAAAATAAACGTTCACTTTACATTCCTCCTCGGACCCTCCCTCTGAATCCATGGGGCTGGGTATTTTGATTCATCATCGTGCTTGCTTATCATCCTATTGGATTTTTTTATCTTTTGATTGGAATAAATAGGATAAGACCTCACACTAGAGGGGGCCTCGGAGCTGGGTTTTACGGCACACATAGGTAGAATTTTGCTAGCAGGGAGTTTCAATAGGAGAAGACATTTCACTTCAATTTCTTAAGCTTCTTAATAAAAAATTCTGCCTCCTTTGAAAACTATAAGTCATTAGGGGCTTCCATCAGCCAGATATTACAATACAGCCCCAGGAGGACCCCTGCCCCATGGACGACCATCTGAGCAAAAGGAAACAGCATGACCCGGGCATGAAGAGGGAGAGGGTGATTTTTCTGGTAAAGGAAAAGAACTGGTACGTTTTTATATTGCCCTGGCCTTGCAGGAATCTGTACCTGAGACGGACTGGAAATACTGCAGGGTCCAGGCGATCAGCACAGACAGCAGGAAGGTTCCCAGGAAGTAGGTCTGCAAACACCGGAAGCACACGTCAGATGACGGACAGGGCCCGGGACCTCGGAGCAGGGCTGGCGGGAGACGGCACCTACCAGAGCCGAGTGCAGGACAGCACCCCAGATGAGCCGGACGTGCAGGTAGAGCCAGGCCAGGGCACAGGGGCTGAGGGACTCCTCGCTGCTGTGGCTCCAGCACCTGCAGACACAAAGCACAGGGTGCCTTGACATGTCAGCAGATGTGGTTGGCATCACTCCTGACCAGCATTGTCGGGTCCTTAAACCCACCTCCTTCAGCCTGGGGACAAGGGGGCACAGTTGAGATGAGAGACAAGGGAAGAAAGCCAGTTCTCAGGGGTTCAGGCCTGCCCTGACATTCTAGGACCCTGCCAGACATTTCAGGAAAAGGTCACTGCTGTCCTCAATAAAAAGCCAAGAGGTCAAGGAGGTCCATGAGGCATGGGGGCTGGCAGAGCCACAGCTCTGTCCGAGGGACTGTCCAAAGTCCAGACATCAGAATGCCTCCCTGTCTTACAGAAAAGCATGGTCTAATCAGATGCATTATTTTTCCCATTCTTGTGGAAAACCTTGGCCAGCACCTTAACTTCAGGTCAAGTTCATTTTGTACCTTAAGCCTCAGAAACTAGAAAATGGAAGTAAGTTTGGGTCCAGCTGCATGTTCTCTAATCAGAACAAACCCCGAGCACTTTTTATAAGTGACATTACAAAATAAAAGTCAGGCTAACTTTGACCAAGATGCCAACAGCACCCAGATTCCAGCGTTAAAGAGGCTCTGAACTTACCTTTCATACAGTTCCTGGAGGATGGAGATGTTATTCGAATGGATAGTTGGGTCAATTTCCAAGAAATCCAAAATGTGATGTGGGACTAGAGCACCTTCCTCAATCAGCAGGGCCAGGTTAAAAAATCCCTGAAAACAAGCCACAAGCCATCCTCATCAACTCCTTACAATAAAACCCAGATGCATACCCTTCATCAGAATGTAAACGTTCACAACCTCTAGATATTTTTTCAGTCCCTAGGGCCAGATGGTTTTGTCATCCTCATTGATGAATTGTTTCCCTAAATATATGCCGCTGAGACATTTATTTGCAGGAGAACCAGGAGGCTTTCAGAGGAAGCTGGGTCCCATCTGCTCAGAAGCCAGTCAACCGGCGGATCTGTCCTTTCCTGCTCACTCTCCAAAACAGAACTCGCTGGAAAACGTGCCCTGTGTCACCAACAGAACCAGAACGCCAAGCTGAAGGCCATGTCCATCACTGATGACTCTGGGTCACCATCAACATGTCAGACATCTAACACAATGTTTTTGTGGCTGGAGGTGCTACTGACGACTGACGTTCTAACGTGAGGAGTCTCACGATTCTTCTTGGCACAGACCTCCACTCTGGTGCCTTCCTTCACATACTCTTTACATACCTTGTTCTTGACCCTCAGATGCAGGGTCTGCCTCATTGGGCTGTGCAGGCCCAATAACATAACGCAGTGAGGAGCCTGATAGTAGAGGTGCTTCATCAAGGATGGGAGCTACTATACTGCCTGGAGGAGACGCACTGTCCATCATGAGCTGAGCATGTGGCCAGACCAAGAAATAAACAAAAGATGACCTTACTCAGCATTAGGGCTTTACAAATTTCATTGGTCTGTCGCCCTTCAAGGAGTTCAGGGTCATGTTCTAATGACTTAGTCTCCTTTTGGTCGTTCCGTTTAGTTGCCACTGACGGCAGTCTCAGTGGAAGCCATCATCTGCCTGGGTGTGCACACCAGGGCTCTTACAGGCATCCTGGGCAATAACCATGGGAAAAATAACAGCGGCTAGTATCCTCTGAGTGCTCACTCTATGTGAGGCATTGCTCTGGTTTCTACATATTCATGGAATACTCATAACAACAGATTGAGATAGGTACTGTTATCCTCCTCGCGGTACAGATGAGGAAACTGAGGAACAGAGAGGTTAAGGAATTGCCCAGGGTCACACAGCTGGAGAAGAGCAGACAGGGTCCAGAGTCTTCAGTCTTAACCTCCACCATGCTGCCAAATAACCTCTAAATAGATGGAAGCATGAAGTATCTTTAAGATGCACACACATGCAGAAAATAGAATACTTCTCCATGCTTTGAAAAGAAGGTACTCTTAAAACTTAACTTATTACAAGAAAAGAAAAAAAGTACCATGTAAACATTTAAAGTCTCTGAAAAATGGAAAAGTAAAAAGATTAAAATAAATGAGAAAATAGACTAGGGGAATATTTACATGCAATGTAATAGCTTAAGGTTCATTATTTACTAGGCAAATATATAAAAAAAATGAATTGTCATTTACATTTTTAAAGTCTCAGAACTCTAATAGATCAACAACAGGCAAAGAGCAAGAATAGAGAATTCACCTAAAAATATGAAGAGTAAATGATCATAGACAAGTATATGCAAAAAGTGTCCCTTCCCACTAGAAATCAAGTAAATGCAATTCAAAACAACAAAGAAGTATCAACTTCAAATTATTCAATTAGCAAAATCAAGTCACCAATGCAGACAAGTGCAGACAAGATTTCAGTTACCCTCCTACACGTGCCCGCTGCTGGGTGATGCATTAACTGGAAAACCCTTTCAGAAAGCAAGTCGGCAATAAACTATTATTAGGTAGCCATAAAAACATTCAGATTGCCCTTGACTTAGTAATACTATCCCTCAGATTATAAAGAAATTATTCAAATGGAGCTAAAAGATGGAAATATGAAAATGTAAATAGAGCACCAGCTATAATTACAAGCCGATAGGAAGGACCTCCTCATGTTCCTTTATGGGCTATAATCCCATGAAGGCAAGACTACTGTCTATTTTTTAATCTTATGTTCCCACTACTAGGCAGTGTCTCAGACATGCAGGACTGAGTAAATGTGCCAAATCAATGATTAAATTAGCAAACAAATAATAAATGTCCACCAAGTAAGATAAAGCTTAATACATCACAGTCTATTAGCTCGACGGAATACGGGGAGCGGTTAAGAGCGACTATTACATCAAGTGTGTGACAAAACACACCCACCCCTACAATACGGGAGAGGAACTCCTGTGTGCACAGGAGTTCACACTGCAGAGGTCCGCGCGCCTGGGGCAGGGACTGGGGGAACCAGCAGACACGAAGGAATGAGGCCTCTGCCATGGAATGCTTTTTTTCTTTTAAAATTATCTTTTAATGTTTTTATAACACTACCTTTCCAAATGATAAAAATCAGGTTAAAAAAAATGGTCCGGACCTAATTTTTAGTGTCAACAGACATCATCTAAGGGAGTTTGACTCTACGGCAAATCCTTTCAGCACCAATTCGTGTTGCATTCCAGAGGAAATAATAATAGAATAGATAGATCACGGCCATCGCTGGGCTCAGTGCTCCTACATCAAACATCTCATAAACGCAGAGGCTGATGTTGTTACTGTTCCCAGCTCACCAAGGAGAACAGGAAGACTCAGTGATTTAGTGACTTGCCACGTACAAATCGCCACGAAGTGATACAGATAAGGGACTTTAACCCAGGTAAAGAATGGCTCTGACTAGGGCCTCCCCCCCCCAAAAAAAAAGACTGAGACCAGGATGAGTTTCCAATGTTTGCTCTGCAGTCAAACCCCAAAGCACGACACCAAAACCTGTTGCCTAAGAGAGTAACAGCTATTCCAGCTTCCACTGTGAAAATGGTCCTGAGATCCTCACGAGAGGATTCTGATTAGCAAACATCCAGGAAATTAGAGAAACAGAGAATCATCATTAGTGCACTAATTGTTGCAAGATCTATCCAAGGGTACTGAAATTAGTAGCAGCAGTTTGAGGAGAAGTAAGAGATCTGCACAGTGGCAAACCCTCTCCCCATGATCTCTCTGAACAGAAAGAAAAATATTAGCTTTTCAGGGGAGGGACCCAGCAGAAAGCGCCTCAACCGAGCGCCTGCGACCAAGCTCACCAGCAGTGAGGCACCACGTGCGCCTCCGAGGATACAGCGAGGACACATCGCTTTTGTGCTCTGCCTGCCCCAAATGCATAATCTCAATCTGTGCACGAGAAAACAGAAGCCAGACCCACACTGAGGGACACTCTACAGAACACTTGGCTAGTTCATATTCTCCAAAAGTGTTGAGGTCATGAAAAGCAAGGAAAGAACTGAGGAACTGTTACAGACTGAAGAAGACTGAAGAAATATGACAACTAAATGCAATGTGGGGCCCTGGGATGGAGAAAGGCCTTGAGTGGAAAAGCTAGTGAAATCCAAACAAAGCCGGAAGTGTGCTTTACGGCACTGAACCAACGTGGACTCCGTAGCTTGATAATGGAATTGTGGCCATGCAAGATATTCACATCAGGAGGAGCTGAATGAAGGGTGTACAGCAACTCTCCTGGATTCTTTCTACTACTATTCTACAGATCTTAAAATATTCCAAAATACATTTTTAAAAAAAGTCACCAAAAGCGAAGTGTTGGCTATCGCCAAAGTGTGGGCTCCACTATACAAGCAGACCACCTTGCTTTTGACCACGCCTCCCATTTCCTGAGTTTCTACCTGGTGAGTCTGTTTGATGGAATCTGGTAGAACGACTCCTGACTCCTGGGCTCGGGGTGGAAGCTCTGGCTGCTTCCCCTGCTACCTGATTGTTTGGCCTCGAGAGATATATCACCTTGTCAGAGTCGTGGTTTCCTCTCCTGTAAACTGGGTCTCATAGTCCCCATCCTGCAGGAGACTGCTGTGAGAACGGTGGGGGCAACAGAGGAGGAGCTCAGTAAAGGCTCACTGTCATTAGTGTCCTCACGGGGTCTTGGTGAGGGGCTTGTGAAAATGGATGAGAAAGGACTTTGTAACCTGGGAAGCACATGGACAGGGAGCTGGAGAGAACTCAGGGCCTTGCGACCTTTAGTGGGCGCACCAAGAACCCCTTTCTGTTGTTCTTGCTGTTGCTGCTTACCTGCGAGTCTCCATCCAGCGCCGCCTGAGCGTACATCTGGACGGACAGTTCAAGGTCTTGTGACTGGTTTGGGTGGCCGTAGTAGTACAGGTCTCCCATCTTCAAATATGCTGCAGGACAGAAGGCACAGATGCATTTTTCAGTGGTTTTGTTTCAGAATGACAGTTGAAATGATTGGCTCATTCCCATGACTGAGAGGTTTTCCTACCAGAATCCTAATACAGAACATCTTTAGGGTCTTTAGTTTTTCATGTGACAGTAGGAAAAAAAAAGGCTTTTCTGCTGAGTATCCACATTTCCAGATACATTTTCTTGCTTTGCTTGGTAGCTCTCTGGAATAGATCTATTTGGGAGGATGGCAGCCCAATCAGCCAAGGATTTGGGGGGCGGGGGGCACTTTATTCCACATCTTAAATTTTGCTGCCTAGATTTGATGACTAAAGAGTACTTCTTTACTCTGCTTAAGCCATACATTTTATTTTTTCTTTTGAGGAAAAAGTTTTGTTTAAGAATGTAGGTATTGCCCTGACTGGTGTGGCTCAGTGGATTGGGCATCATCGCACAAACCAAAAGGTCACCAGTTTGATTCCCGGTTGGGGCACATGCTTGGGTTGCAGGCCAGGTTTTCAGCTGGGGGTGTGTGAGAGGCAACTGATTGATGTTTCTCTCATACATCAATGTTTCTCTCTCTCTCTCTTCCTCCCTCCCTTCTCTAAAACAATAAAACAAATAACATCTTTTTTTTTTAAAGAACATATGTATTGCTCAGTGTCCATTCAGAAAAATAGAGTCCACGTTAGGTAGTCCAAAACAGGGATTTTCCAACTGGGAAGTGGTCCCCAGGGTGTTGGAAGAGCTGAAAAGGCAAACGGCGTCCCAGGTGTCAGCAACGCAGGAAGCTACTGCCCTCCCTGGGCTGAGGCTCAGCGGGGCCCACAGAGTGTGGACTCCCAGGTGGGAGCTGGGACCATGGGAATGCACCACTGCCAGAGACACAGCCCAAAGCAGAGGGAGAAGGACAGAGATACCTGGGCCCCTCCACTGCCCCCATCCTGCAATCTCCTACCAGAATCTTCCGTTGACTGAGCTGATCAGGAGCCTCAGGGCAAGGGAGTCTGGGAACTGTGGTTCCTGGGGGTAGCCCCCTGCCCTACAGAGCAGAGGAAGACAGGGAACCTATCTGAGAGCCAGAGGGCACTGGCTCAGAGAATCTCTCCATAATAGCTTCCTCGGAGTCTCACTGACTCAAGAAATGGCGGGTCAAGGCTGCAGCGGACAATGGGCGGGGAGACGTCCACAGCATGAGGCAGAGAGCAGTTTGGTCACGATCTTAATAGCAGAGATTTTCCTCTCTCTCCTAATTGTTGAGAAATACCACATTGCACACACAGAGTTGTTAGATGTTTGCTGTTACTAAAGATTAAAAGCCTCCAGTGCTTCAATTTAGCACCCGCTTTTCCACACATACCAAAGGAAGGAGCGTCGATTTGAAAAACAGAGAAATTATAGTATCTCCAAACACAGTTCACACCCAAGTACGTCTCAGCCAGGTCCTAACGGGGTGAAGGGAGGAAAAGTTAATTCATTAATATTTTGGCCAAGTGACTAATTTTGCCTCCCTAAAACCCCAATTCATCCTCCTTAACCTTAGAGCTTCTATTCTGAGAAGAATACATTTACTCACGGGCCTCTCCTCACAGATGTGTGCTAAATTTGTCTGTGACACTTCAATTCCAGTTTCTGCAGCTAAAACGTAATACAGCAAAGCTTCGTGCCTAAAAATAGATGATTAATAATAAATTTCATATAGGGGCTTTTGCTAATATTCACAGACAACTTGATAGTTGAACATAAGGTTACAAAATAGGCAGTTTTTTAAAAACCACAGAACCATGAGTTTTTTGAACATTTTTAAAAAAATGCTGTTGTTAAAAATACTGCATGCACTGATTTATTTTCTTCTTTAAGGCTGAACTGGCAGATACGGCTGGGAGCTAGTTAATACAACAGCTACCTCTACTGGCCGAACGGTGCGTCAGCTGGGTTCTCGAGTGCTTCCATCCTTCTTAGAGGAGACAGCAGTATTAAAAAAGAAAAAAAAAAAGTCCTGTGCCTTCAAGTCCTCTGTTTTGTGAAAGGCTGTATGGGAATTAGGATTCTGAACAAGCTTAATTAAAGCTGAGCTTTTGTGGTGCATCAGACGTTTGGCAAGGGAGAGGCAGTTCACAAGGGCCAGAAACACATCTGAACAAGTAACAGTTAGACACCACTAGTCACCGAAACAATGAGACCACTTCTCTGCTGAAAGGACGGCACAGACTCACAATACCAGGGATGGCGAGAGCTCGGGGAGGGGACGGAGAGCTCGGGGAGGGGACAGACGTGTGTCCCTACAACCGCTGTGGGTGGGAGGCCCACCGACGCCACGGTTCCGTGTGGGCAGCCTTAAGAATGCAGAGACCGCGTGCCCAGCAGTGCTCCCTGTGAGGGTTTACTCTAAAGAAACAATAGGAGACGTGCACAGATTCTGTGTCAAGACTTACTGGCAGAGCTTTTACTATGAATGAAAAAATTTTAAAAAAACCTGATAAGAACTTAAATATCTGAAAATCAGTGACCATTTAAATCAACCCACGGTGCAGCCTCTTTCAGATGAGGCCACGAACAACGATGTAGAAGAGTATTCAAAAGCGTGCAGAGACGTCTATGCAAAATTATCTATTCAGTGGAAAAAAACAGGCAGAACAAAAACCAGTGCAATTCCATTTCTGTATAACAGAAATAAACCCGAATACACACATACGCAGATAAATATATGCACAAAAATTATCTACCAAAATGCTCACTGTACTTATTTCTAGGTGGTGAGAATGCAAGTCCTTTTTATTCTTTACTTTTGACTCATCTGATTTTTTCCATTTTCTTTGTGGCACCCAGTTTATCACTAAAAATTTATTTTAACCATAAAAGGTTGTTTCAAAAGTAGTTGACATTAAGAACTCTCCCTTAGTTTCCGGTCCACCTAGGAAGTGCTTTAAGGAGTGTGGGGATGGGTGGGTGAGAAGGGCTAAGGGAAGCAGATTCTGAAATCACCTTTTCTACGCTGCTAAAGCAGCTTCTGGCAGACCGTCCCTCGGGGACAGAGAGAGGTGACCGGGGAGTCAAATTAGAACAGCAGACCTTCAATCTGACATACTGCAGGTCACGGGCCACGTGGCTGCTGAGTGAGCTGATTCTTAGCCTCCAGGACACCCAAGGCAGCCAACCAATTATCTGTGACTCATTCTAAAGAGACACAAGACATGAGGCTTGCCTGCATAGGAACGTCGGCTGCCAAGCCCTCGCTGCAGCCGAAACAACCATGAAAGACCCACGAGCATTTTCTCACATGGACTGCAAACATCGCGTTTGGTGACACAAATCCTCAGAGCAGACCGGGGCGTGCGAGAGGCGCAGCGCAAAGCCCGCATCGTTCTGCAGTCAGGTCCCGTTCCCGAGGCCTTGTAATCTGAAGTGTCTTCTGAGACACTCGGGCATGCACCAGTGCCTCAGTTTCCACCAAGGGTGCATGAGGGAACGAGATGGTGTGCACTTGCCAGCCCAAGGCCAAGTATCAAGCTCGCTCCCTCTGCTGCTGTGACTGCACGGAATGTGACTCCTGCTATTAAAATGTAACAAGATGAGTTTCCCTCAGACAGCGGTCAAGTACTAGCAGACTATTAGAATTTGTGGCAGGGGTCGGGGGCACGAGATTGACCCTCCTGTAAACCAGAGGCGCTCTGATAAACTTTATAAAGACAGTATCTCGTCTCTGAAGTTATTCTGGTGGTGGTGGAGGCACGGGGTAAACAAGGTTTATAGAAAGGCTTTCGCCGTCCAGTTATTGTGCAAGCCGGGAGGGGATTTCATAGAATCCTCGTGCATTTCCTTTGAGGAAGTGTGGCAATCCATCCAAAAGAGATGTCTGCAAACGTCGATGGGCACAGAGGTGCTGGGCAGAAACCCACCTCTGTCTTCCATCTTGCAAAAGCAATCACCAGAGGCCAGCGTGCTCTGATTCTACCGCCATCTATTTTCACGTAACAAACTGTGAAGTACCGGCGAGGCTTTGAACCCTGAAGACCCAACTTTCTCGGGTTATGAAGACTTCTGAGACTCGCCACCTCTGCAGAAACCCTGTCCCCATTCAGCCTCCCTCCCAGCGTGTTAATTACGGGTATTTCTATACTCATGCTCATGGGACGGTCATTTTCTCAGCGTTTGCTATGTGCGGGAAGCTCCAAAACAAGCCACAAAACTGTACTGCCCTTCCAGAAATTTCCTCAAGGTTGAGGAAGCCATCCCAAGCTTCCAGTTTTATTTCCAATGCAGACAAGTGCAACAGTCCCCCCGGCAGTCATTCTACTAGGGAGGGGGGACGTGGAGAGGAGGAAATTCACAGAAAAGGAGGAGGTGAGGGGCACATTTGCTACTCTCCCACTTCAAAGTCGGCATACACGTTTACAGAGTTTTCCTAACGAGGCTTCGTAACCAGTTCTTGGTGTGCTGGCAGTGATTTGTGAATCTGACTACCTCTGAGCAGGTTCTCAAACAACTATTTTCTCTGTGCTCCTTTCTTAACAATGCCCAAAGCAGCGCAAGCTGGAAGGATGAAAACCAATCCTGGGGTCTCAGTGGAACTCAGGGCCCCTGCTCCATTGCCAAAAGGTGAATCTCTTGGCTGGAACTTAGCAGGCCTCCTTGTCTTGCCTCCAGCCCACCACAGTCAGGCAAGCGTCCTGGGTTAAGTATTTGGGGTGTATGTAAGATACAGGACAATCAAACACACAGTTCATAGATAAAGCACATGAAAGGCCAAGGCAGAGAGGAATGGAATCTGACAGCCGGCCTCTGCATAGCGGATCTCTCCTGGTGTCTGCGGACAGCCTCGGGCATGACAGCACTACCTCCCGTGTTACTATTACGCCCGAACAGGAAAAAGCCCTTTCCTCAAGCACGCTCCTCTTTGAAGCAATCCCATATAAATCTTGGAGCCACACAGAAAAGCACGAGCTCATCAAACTGACACGAGTAATTTGAAAGTAACGTCCAGAATAAATTCACTCACAAAAAATGTAGAAAGGGGATGGACTGGGGACATTGATGAATGATTTAGCTCTGTGACAGCAAAATAGATGGCACCCAAAAAAGTGATGTTGCGGGAGGTCACGCTCTGATGTTTCCTGTTTAACCCCCGGGGGCAGGTTTGGGGCTCAGAGAGATGAAAGCACTCAGCCTCAAACATGTTTTGACAAAAGTTTCCCATCGTAATGGGTACTAAGATGTTTCTGTGAATTGATATGAAAAGGCCTCGACTTCAGATGGAGACTTATCTTTAACGATATTTTAGTGCCAATGTCAAGACTGGCAAAGATATGGAGGACTAGAAATGTATAGAGGATTGGCGGGAGAGTAAATTGGTGAAATCATTTTGGAAAACAATCGCCATTACCTTTTTTCAAAATTAATTAATTAATTTAAAGATTTTATTTATTTTTAGAGAGAGGGGAAGGAAGGGAGGAAGAGAGGGAAAAACATCGATGTGCAAGAGAAACAGATTGGTTGCCTCTCGCTCACCCCCACCGGGTACCTGGCCTACAACCCAGGCATGTGCCCTGACCGGGAATCGAACCGGCAACCTTTCCGTTTGCAGGTCAGCGCTCAATCCACTGACTGTACCAGCCAGGGTGCAATTGGCATTATCTTGTAAAGTACAACATGTGACCCTACTCCTAAGTTTATATTCTTTAGAAACTATTCCTCTGAGGGTCAGGATATAAATGTAGATAAATATAGATAAAAATGTTCATGGCCACGCTGTTCTTAAAAACAAAAACCAAAAAAATGGGGCCTTGGCCAGGGGGCTCAGGTGGTTGGAGTGCCATCCTGCACACTAAAAAGGTTGCGGGTGTGATCCCTGGTCAAGGCAGTAACAGGAGGCAACCGGTCCATGTTTCTCTCTCACAGTGATGTTTCTCCCTCTCTCCCTCTCCCTTTCTCTCTCTCTCTCAAATCAATAGACATATCCTCAGGTGAGGTTAAAAAAAATTGGGTAACAACCCAAATGCGTGTTAATATGAGAACTGGTAAATAAAATGTGGTATATGATAGCAGTGAAAATGAATGACCTATAGGGACATGCATCAAAATATATCAATCTCAGAAACATATTGTCAAGTGACAAGATGCAGTTGAAGATTTGTGTCTACTAATAGAAACCCCAGAAGCAAGCCAAACTAAATCTGTTGTTTAGGAACATACCTGTAAATAGCAAGAACTATAAAGAGCAAGGTTCAGGACCATGGGTGCTCCTGGGTGCCAGGGGTGGGGGTGGGTTTAATCTGGGAGGGATGTGCAGTCAGGGACTCCAAGAGTTCCTTTTCTTAAGTAGGGTGGTAGGTTTACAGGTGTTCGTTTTATTGTCGTGCTCTGGAGCTTACCTATATATCACTTGCATCTATTATTTCAGGTGTTATCAACCACCACATGACAAAAGAAGAGAAAAACAACTCAGCTGGCTCATGCCACTTCTCCAACCCAAATGCTCAGCTCCTCTTACTGGGACTCTCTCAGGATGTCCCTTGTCTCCATCATTATTCAGTTGTTCGGTTAAGCATCTCAGAACCCAGCTCCGGCACATCACTACCCTCTCCCAAAACTGTCAATGGCTCCCTGCTGCCCCATGAATTAAGTAAAAAGGCAGATCCTTTCACTCAAAATTCCATAAAGTAGCACCTTGTTATATATTATTCCCTTTTACAAATCTTGCCCTCAAGGTAATCTGGGTGGCCTGAAATCTTCTAGATACTCCCAGAATTTTCCTCTTTGTTTTTGTTCCTGTGATTCCCTTCACAAGAAATGCTGATCCCTGCATGGCAAAGTGGACATTGCACCCATCCCTCAAGGCCCCCATCACAGAGGCTGGTCTAAGTCCCCCAAACCAGATAGCATCTTTCCCCCGTCAGAATCCCCGATGTTCTTTATATACTGTTCATGGAGCTTACGTGATGTGTGTTCTATTTGCTTTAGCTCATTCACTCAGTAGTTTTGGAGTACTTCCCAGGGGCGCTAGGTGCTGGCCACTGGGGTACAATTCACAGGGCAATCAACAAGTGAGGCACAATCACGACCCATGGAAGGACCAAAGGGGGTAAGAAGTTAGGCAAGACTTCCGGGCAAGGGCCAAGGCCCGGAGGTCAGACAGAACGAGGCACGTGAGAAAATGCAGGGAGTTCAGCATGAGGAAGAGAGGAGGCAGCCAACTACCCTACCCTCCTTGCTGACACGCCCCCCCCCCCCCAGCTGATGGCAAGGTGCCCGCATGGGAGGGACTCAGTCAAATCTGCTGAACTGAATCCGAACTCCAAACTCACCAACAGTGTAGGACACGTCAATTTCCCCATCCCCTCCACCAAAAAAATAAAAATAAAAAAATCTCTTGGGGTTGAATATTCTAAGAAAGACAGCAGGCCACACAAATCTTAATTCATCTCGACTTTCACAGCAAATTTTTAAATGTTACAGTGATGTTAAATTCAAAAGGCGGCAGGAAAGCTAAGCTACTGACAGATCCTCTCTCATGAAAAAGTGTATCAGACCTCTCGGCGTGCGTCTGTGAGGGCGTCGAGGCTGTTTGCTGACGTGAAAGGCTGTTTCCCTTTGGGAAAGCCCCACAGGTCAGTCCCTCGCTATCTGAATGTTTATTCCCCCTAAGAAGCTTGCGAGGAGCGAAGGGTGGGAAGTTTGGAGGGTGAGAACAGAATAGCTGAACTCAAATTTGGGAGTTTTGCAAGATAAAACAGCACCAAAATTGGAAGGTATATCAATTAGAAAAGAATAATTTCATAAAAATTTCTTTCCTGTTGTGCAAAGGGAGGCCACGGATAATAAACTTTCACAGGACGTTAATAATGAACATTTTTATTTGGTGCCTCTTTCCATTGGCCTCCTTTCCCCTGCATCACCTAATTTCGAACTCTCCATCACAGAGACGCTCTCTGTTGGTTACACGGGCACCCGCGGACCAAAGGGGAAAACGGCGTTCTCTGGGACTTACATTTAAATTTTTTAATTAAGGTTCTGATCAGAGTATGATCGATGTTAAGTCTGGTCTAATGTCTTTGAGGCAGTGTTCCGAAGAAATATGTGCTGATTTGCATAGCCTTTGTAGTTATTACTGAAATAGCCAGATCATTTAGGCAATAAACCAGCCTAAAAAAATGTAGCCCAAGGGGAAAGTGAGACGGAGCGCTAGAACCCACAGGAGAAGATGAAATGATGGAGTCCGGTAGAGTCTGGAGAGGGGCGCCCTTTTCTGTAAAACTGAGGAGCAGCAAATGGGGGGCATTTGAAGTCGGCACGTGTGCTGTCAGGGGGTGTTCTTCATCCCACAGAGCACAGGATGAGGTCTGCGAACCCCATCAGAAGGAGGTCAGAAAGGGGCGTCTGTTTGCCTGTGACATGAGAGGCCGTGGGACTTCCTGCAATCCCGGGCTCCTGGTCACAGAAGATGCAGTACAATATCTGCGGAAGGATGCAGTCTGAGCCCTAATTCTTTTCCCACAAACATGGTGAAAATGCTGGACCTTCTATGACCTGCCAGCGAGAAGCAGAGGGCCGGCTAAGACCCCCAGTGCTGTGTTTAGACTCTAAAACCGAGAGAAACAAACTCGAAGGAAAGAGACGTCAACACACTCGTGTGTCTCTCAACTGGATGAACGTGGATGCTCCCCCTAGAGAACTAATTTTTGTGTCTAATTAGACACAGGATTGCTATGTTTTCCAATCAGCAGCCAATCAGTCAGTGATAGTCTGAATAGTATTGCTGAGGGGCCGTGATTTCCCTGCAAATTGCTTTTTTGGTTGCATTTTAAGCTCTATCTCCTCAGACGACAGTGACAGGTGAAAGGTAAGGGCTGAGAGCGTTCGCGGTAACGCGGGGCCGAGCTTACCAGGAGCCCTCCAGGTAGGCGTTGAGGCCTTTCCGAATGACGTGGCCCAAGTAGCCGTTTTTCTCCGCGATGTGCTTTGCCCATCTGAAAAGGAGAGGGAAGAGAAAAATCTCCAAACTGTGGCAAATTAAATAATTGCTTTTTTCTTCATATGATTTCGATAAATCCCACTTGGGGAATATTTTGCTTGTTAGAATTTTTACAGAGCAACAAACCAGAACTGAATGTTAAGAAGGTAAACGGAGAGGCATTCTGAGAGCTTAGCAAAGCCGAGGAGTTGCCGGTTTATGGAAACAAAGAAGGGAAAGGCTCCTAAGGAGCAATGCGCACCAATACAGGAAAAGATCATCTTTTCTTGACATCTGTATGGTGATTAATCGATGCTAATTTTCTTGTCCTACCTTTACTTTAGAATGGGGATTTATAATATTGGGTATTTTAAAAATTTTAATTACAGTTGACATTCAATGTTATTCTGCATTAGTTTCGGGTGTACAGTGTAGTGGCTGGACAGTCATACACTTTACGAGGTGGCCCCCCAGTGTCCCCAGCAGCCGCCTGGCACCACGCACAGCGAGCCCAGTAACACTGACCGCATTGCCTATGCTGTGCTTTACATCCTGTGACTGTTTGGTGACGATCAGTGTGTACCTCTTAATTCCTTCACCTTGGGAAAGATCATCTTTACCAAGAACTCTAAGTTCTTCATTAAAACATTTTTACTTCTTTTATATAAGGTTTCCTTATTTTGTTTCTGCTCTCTAATTTATCCTGGAGGGTAATTTCTAATAATTATCCTTAATTATTAAAAATTATCATTAATAATAATGAAATAGCCTATTGTAGTCTTTAGATTTACAACCACTAAAAGAACGTTATCAAAATACATAACAAGCTAATGAAATGGGATATAGAATAATTTTTTTAAATATTTGGTTAGTCATGGCCCCAAAGTACAAGAATGGTGATGCTGGCGATTCGGATAAGCCAAGAGAAGCCGTAAGTGCTTCCTGTAAGTGTACAGGTCTGTATGTATAGAAAAAACATTTCCTACAGGGCTCGGTACTGTCTGTGGTTCTGGTCATCCACCCAGGATAGGTCCTGGGACATGTCCCTGAGGAGTAGGGGGACAACCATAGATGCCCTTCCCTTCATACACAACGTCTGGTAGATGCTTACACAACGGCCTTCTCAGGGTCTCTGGGGAACGTCGCCAGGTTGCCCGTTATATAGTAGAGGGAGCACCACAAGGTCCCTTCGATGTGTCCGCCTTGCGCAGCCTTATGGAAATATTCGCCAGCTAAAGTCTGTCAAGAGAAGAGATGAAGCAGCGTCACTCCCCTCCGTGAGGAGCCCTCCTGGCTGTGCTGGTTCCAGCAGAGCCGGTGTATTATCACAGGCTTATACCTTCTGATATCTTTAAGAAAACCAAGTCAAGTTCAAGGAAGACAGCCAATCACAGATGCCAGCCTCTGGAGGTGATAACCCCGACCACAGCTATCCTGTTGACGAGGCTTGGCCCACAAGTAGGACAACATGTAACTACGAATATCACTGTCATCTCATTTCGTCCTCACATAACCCCTGCCAGCAAGAGAGAAGGCTGCGTCGGAAGTCACGCTAGGTGAAAATGCAGGCATTTGCTTTCCTAACCTTGCTTAAGACCTTTCTCCAAACTCGTGCACAAAGACTGCATTTCCAATAGGAAGGTGAGAATTAGACAGTGACAATAAAAACCCACGTTCCCAGCTGTGTGGGAGGATTTTTGCAATGCACAGAAATACACAGCCTCACACGTAGTCAGAGAGAGAGAGGGAAAAAAATGAAACACTTTGACATATGTTCTGCTGATTACTATTATTTTTCTGAGACAGTTTACTAATGTTTTATTTTTGTTTTTATTTTTTTAAGAGAGAGAGAGAAAGGACGGAAGAGAGAGAGAAACATCAATTTGTTGTTCCACTTATTTATGCATTCATTGGTTGATTCTTGTATGTGCCCTGACCAGGGATCAAACCTACAACCTTGGCTTATCAAGATGATGCTTTACCCAACTGAGCTACTTGGCCAAGGCTAAATGACATTTTTAAAGTATGGGCTCTGGAATCTGGCAGGCTTGGGTTCAAATCCCAGCTGTGTTTCTTACTAGCTGGGTGACCTTGGGCATGTTAGTTGCTCTCTCCACCTGAGAAATTAACTCAGTTTTTTCAGCTGAAAAATGTGGTGTCTGATAAAACCAAGCATGAGAGGTGTTGTGAGGATTAAATGAGAAAACAAATTCTTCAGGTTTAGCATGGCGCTTCATGAAAAATAATCTGATACCCCACCCCAGATATGCTGCTGCCCATCCCATATATGCCTCTCCATTCTTTCCACCTTAACATAATGCCAGATGCTCCAGAGTGGTCCTGACTCCTCGCACCCTTTCACACCTCATATCCAATCATCCGCAAACCCCATTACCTTGACCTTCAAAATATATCCAGCATCCAGTCACATCTCAGCCCCTCTTGTGACATGGCCCATCCTGTCTCACTTGGATTCAATGCATTAACAATACCCTCCCTCTGCAAGCCTAGTTTCTGCTGGTATCCGGGAGCCTTTTAAAACACATCCCGCCCACTTCAAAGCTGTACGGTGCTCTCCCATCTTGCTCAGAATAGCTGAGTCATCACAAAGAACCAGCCACCTGCCTCCCCGACTTCATCTCCCACCTCCTGATCTCCTCTGCTTTCTGCTCCTGCCACTCTGGCTTCCCTGCCAGTCCTTGAGCTTATTCTCTGAGTTTTTGCCCTGGTTGTTCCCTCTTTCTGGAATGTTCTCCCAGATATTCACAAGAGTCCTTCAGGAGCTTATACAATGTCACATTGTTAGAGAGACCTTCTCTGATCCCCCTTCTAAAACAGCATCCCCCAATCTCTACACTCCCTGTCCTCCCTCTCCTGCTTCATTTCTCCCCACAACATCCTCATATTATATATGTAATAACTGATTGCCTTTCTTCCCCATTGGAACGTACGCTTCCTAAGAGCAGAGACTATTTTGTCTGTTGCTGTAACCCCAGGGCCTGGAAGAGTGCCTAGCACTGGGTGGGCGTTCAATGAATGTTTTAAATGTGATGGGGCTCAGATCGTTGTCATCATCGTCAATGTTATTATTAATGACCAGGAGCCTCCACGCTACATTGGGATCCAGATCCTGACTCCAACAAGTGTGTGATGTAAGTTCCATGCCTTTCAGAGCCCTGGTTGCTTATTCTGTAAAATGGACTTAATAACAGTCCATTTATACCAACACTCCAGGGGTAGGTAAGATGACATGGGACAAACCCTTTGTGAGTGTCTGGCACAGAGGAAGTGCTCAACCAACACTAAAGATTACCACTGCTGTTTTCACTGTTCTTAAATCCGTTCTCCTATCAGGCCACCCCATCTGAACCCAGCTCTCTTCCAGTAGGATCGATCTCTACACTGCCTCTTGGTTTCTCACTCATTCTCACCTCGTATCATCTCCCCCTCCTCCTGAGTTCAAGCCTCCCTCCTCCATGAAGCCTTCCTGACTGCTCTGCCCTTCAACTTTCCCCCTTCCAGAACTGTCTGGATCATATCAATTAGTATACACTTGGCACCTGGCTAAATTCACTACGTTATGTTCCTAACTGGGCCCTTCAGTTTTTGAGAACCTGGTCTGTGTCCTGGGTGCTGTCTGTGCCACCACGGGCCTGGCCTGGGCAGGGCACACAGTACACCCTCACAAAGACGTCACGAACAAGCGACCCACCAGCTGCCCCATGTGTCTCAAGCCTTACTCACTTGATTCCTTCCAGGGACTCCTGGGAAGACACCATCTAAATACAGGACTCCAAGATTGTATGAAGCATCCGGGTTCCCCATTTCTTCTGCTTTTAGCCAGTACTTGGCTGCCTTGGCATAATTTTTCTTGAATTTGTGGTAATACCATCCTAGACCATTGACTGCCTGATGCAATCCCTGGATTTTAGAGCGACAAGAAAGAAATTACTTAAAAAAAAACATAAATAGAATCCATTGTCATGAAAGCATTCTGCACGAGTCTGACCAAAACCTCTCCTGTCTCTTTTTTGGGGCAGATGGCATTGGAGAAAAGCTAAGTGTTCGAACGAGCCCGCCTCAGAGTGCTCCCAGGTGGGTTTCCCGTGGCGGCTGCCGGGATGCCTGCCCTCCAGCTCGGCAGCGATGCTGGCCCCCAAACCATCCCTCAGCTCCTCTGGGCTCTGCCACGATGCCCTTGTCTACAGAGAGCCTCCGATGGTCCTGCAGTATCGACTGTGCCCCGACATCCGTGAGTGCTCAGCTGCGACAGGCAGCCTGAAACCCGCCCTGGCAGGCACGGGCATGGTTTCAAGGTGACCCGTCTGCCCATCTGGTGATGACTCTGTCCCAAACACCGGCAAGTCCTCTGAAGGAAGCAGCTGCAACCTCCTACCTGCACTGCACAGGTGATTTGTGACTGCTCAGCGTCCCAGTTCAGGGCTGAGGCAGAAGGGGAAGGTGGGGGGATCAGGGAGCTGGTTCAGAGCTGCGTCTGAACCAGCAGGGCTGGTTTATGTGATTCTAGCCTCGAGCCTCCTTGCCCTCACTGAACGCTCTCAGGTGGGAGCCTCTGCTTTCCCCAGGGGCTCCCACCTGCTTCCATCGGCAGCTTCCAACCTGCTTGTCGAAGATGCAGCTGCCCTGCAGGGAAGCATGTGCCAACCTGGGCACACAGCCTCATTCCTCCCTTCCTGCCCGAAGCACAAGACTGTGAACACGCAGCGGGAAGGGATTGGAGGGGCAAACAGTGCCCTCGCATCGGTGAGGGGTGGTAAGTTAGAGCCCAGGTGTGGGACCCAATCTCTTCTACCTCTCTTCTCACAAGGGGCAACTGTATGTCCCTCAACAACAGAAGCCAAGGTCCCAGCCTGCAGCCTTTCCAGTTGGCATAGCTCCTAAAGGCCTCACCTCCTAGTCTTTATGTTGGAATCAAGGTGCCAGGGAGACCAGGAGGAAAACACTGTGGGAGGCAGTTAGACAGACATGCACAGAGTAAGGACGATGGCCCAGGGACAGAAGGTCACCAGCGGGGAAGGCCCGGGTGCCTAACAATGGGCAAAACTGGGTAAATAAGGATCTCGCCCCCAGGGTAACCATTCCCTCCTCCTCCCCAGCATATCACTGGTCATGAGGTCTGGGCCCCCTGACCTTTCCTTCCTAAAGATGACATCTAGGCCTCAGCGGTGTTTCAGCGCCAGGCCTGAAGAGCAGCAAAACTAGACAAGTGACGCCAAGGCTGCCCCAGGGCCAGCTGCACTGACTGATGACCCCCGGCCCTGGCAGCAGCCATTCAGGGGAGACCACGGCCCTGAAAGGACACACCTGGAAAGCTGGCTAATATTCTAATGAGACCCACCCCTGGGACCTCCCCCAAGGTTCCCACCTGCAAAGGGGGAGATGAAAACCCATAAGACAAAGGACCCAGTGCGCACTCTCCCTCTGGGGAGCAATCCCACACCATTCCCTTCCTCCTCTTCTTCCCCCACAGGCATGTGTCTCCCAAACTCCAAGGGTCCCCACAAGACTTGCAACCAGGGGACAAGGGGCAGCAGCAGGCAGCTCCCTTATAGTTACCTCCCAGGCTAACCCCTTATAGCCATCTCCAAGGGCCCCTTTTCTGACTTCCCAGAGGGCTGACAGCAGCCCCGCCTGGGCTCTCCCGTTGCTTCTTCTACGCCAAGCCCTTCCTTGTCTCACAGCCCCGAGTGTGCTTCCGCTGCGGTCAAATGCCTGCTTGCTGTGCTGCGCTTTGTCTCTCGACCGAAATCTGTCCTTCAGGAAGACAAGAACCAAGACCTTGAGGTCTCGCCGATAACAAAACTAGCAAAGCCCATTCACACAGGAGCTCCATGAGGGCAGGGGCCTCTGTTTTGGGCCCCAAGCACCAACATTAGTGCTTGGCACAGGGTAACCGCTCCATAAGTATTTGATGAATGAACGAAAGCTACCCTTTGAATGCCAGTGCTCAGTGAAATGGAACCCAAAGCCACCACCCTGAGGAGCCAGAGGAGGGTTTGGATTTGCAGGCCCCCAAGAGAGCGGACACCTGGGAATGAGTCAGTGCCGCGGATCCAGTCACAGAAGCGTCCTTCCTGAGCTTCACACAGCACCAGATAAAAGGCCAATTCCTGACAGGTCTCGCAGAATGAATAAGCTTCAATGGTGTAACAGACCAGGCCATGCTACAGAGAGGCCAGAGCCGGCTCTGGAACAAACTCGCAGGCGGACACATCCTAATGGCTTTCGCAGTGCTTGTGTCCAGAGGCCACAGCTCCTTCCAATGTACCTGTCATCACCCACCTCACCTGCACAGCTCCTTTATGAGCTGCATTTGGACCTAGTTCAGGAACCCTCAAGAAATCTTATTTTATTTCTTAAGTACTCATCCATTTTTCTGGACTTCACTGCTTGATCCACAGATTTGCCTCCAAGTGATTTTTGGCTAATTCCAAAAATGAAACTGTGTGCAACCTTCTCCGCAGGGCCTGGCAAAGAGTAGGGGCTTCATAACTCCCTCCTCAGTGAATGGCTGAGAATCATTTACACTTTCCAGGATGTGACTACTCCAGGCCATAAAACTGCATTTGCCTCAATACTCATCTAAGCCCTGCTAAAAATACATGCAAAAATACAGCACATCAGACACCAATTCACCACCAGAATGGCTAAAGAGATGCAAATTTCACACCTGCCAGGAAACCCCACCACTGGCCCTCTTTAGGGTGTTCTGAAACCAATGCCTTCCGTGACCAAAATTCAGCTGCTTTTCTGGTTCTGCCCTAGAATTGTGCTGGGGTCGAGAGCTGGTGGGCTGGTGAGCAGGTTCCCTTCTCCTGGGTCACATGCCCTTTCGACACAGGAAAGCCTCTTGGCTCTCTCACTCCATGCTCCAACTTCTAGTACTCCAGAAAAATGTACTCTGAGCTCCCGGAAGAAGAGGAATGAGGAAGCCCAGCCTGGTTCCTTCCGGAGTCTGAGACAGGGCATCCTCGGGGTGGAGCAACATTCACGAGCCAGAAGGGCTGTGCAAGTCCTGCTAAGGTGTAACATTCCAACAGTTCCTACAAAATGTATTTATTTGCAAGTCTGCATGCATGCGTGTGAGTGCGTGCATGTGCACATGCATGCTTGGGGCGTGTGCCTGACTCAGAACTATGTATGCATATGTCTGCGTGTATGTGTACCTCCTCACAGGCAGCATTATAACCTCCGTTCTGAAGCGCTGTGCTGAAAATAGCTGCCTGATGACAACACTGAAGAGTAAATAGTGACAAAAGCAAAACAACGTTTAAACCCGGTAATAAACCTGATAAACAGCCCCATTATTCAAGCGCAGAGAAGCACACGGGCATGGACAGGGCAGGGTTAACCTCCCACAGAATTAGGCTTTTGGTTTTCCTAATTCAGTGGCATTTATATCCATTTACTTTCAAGGAGCCCCCGCTGCTTGTTATCAGGGCAGCCTTGATTATAATTTTAGCCTTCAAACAAAATTGGCCCGAATTCTATTGACTGAAGGTGAATACAGCTTTTGAATTCTGCTGTTCCCATTGTGGCGGGTTTCTGTATGCGTGTAGCTCTGAAAAAGACTAATGTTGCCATTCTGGCGACCCCTCCCGCCCCACTCCGTGTCTACCTTGGGGCTTGTAGGGAGACACTGGCCGTGTTCTCTCTCGAGTGGGTGTATGTAGTGCAAATGTTTTCCTCTGACAATATGCGAAAGTGTTACCTTGGATGCTGCTTTCTTCATCAGCTCCAAGGCAAGCCGTCTGTTCCTTTTCACTCCTTGACCCTAAACAATGATAAACAGCAATGATTACAAACAGAATGAACCCAGTGTGTGCTCAAAAATACCACACAGATAGGCCCGAGTTCGGCACAAAAGAACTTAGAAATAAAACCCAAGCCTTCTTAATTATAAACCAAATGTTAAAAGTTTCTATAAGCAGTGCTCTACATTATCATCATCATCATCGTTTTGTTTATATCTGTGGAGCCGAGGCAACGAACCTCAGCCTCCCAGCTTAGCATCCGTACACAAGTCCTTACTAATCATCGAGGGACTCGCCTGCGCGTCAGCCCACAGGTGCTGTTGGGAGAAACCAAGAACGGGGTTAACGAGTTTGGTCATCCCAGATGGGTTTCTCTGGGGATTATCTAATTTGCTGCCGGACACAGTACTTTATCTGTGTCCAGAGGCAGAGTTATCAGGTGTTGTCTGCAGCCTCCCTGGGTATTCACTGAAGCTGCAGGGTGAAACACAGTGGCTTCAGAACCAGCTTGAGAACCACCTCTGAAGAAGTTGGGACCCCTTGGAATCGGCTGTGTCAGGCAAAACCGACACGGTTCCTCCAGCAACATCAGGCTCTTTTTTGCGGAGGTGGTTTGTGTGCCACAGAAAGAAATGGCCGTGGGGTTCTTGTTATCAGAGAGGAGCTCTGTGGGACCACACCAAGACGTGTGCAGGACCACGTGGGGAAACAGTAACTTTTTGGGGGGAGGGGCCCCCTAGGTCTCTCATGACATGGGTCTAACCATCAGGATGGCAGGTGGGGAAAGCCAGGTGAAAATCGCTGCTTCCTCCCAACTCACCCAGGGTCCCTATGAACACACCCCCCGCCCCCATGTGTCCCATGGAGTCCTGGTCTCAGACACAGTGGTTGATGGGGTCACGTGTACTCTAAGGTGAGCGGGCTTTGCAACAAATCCAGCTTTTAACTCCAGTTATGTAAATACTTGGCTCTATAGTAAATGAGACAGCAATAGTGAACGTTCCTGTGTTAATTAATGTGGGTCAAGCACTATCCTGTCATTCTCAATCCTCACAGCAACTCCGCCGAGGTGCTGCTATAGTTCCCATCTGAGAAACTGGCCCAGAGTCCCACAGCGACAAGTAGAGGCAGGATTTGAACCCAGGCTGGTAGGCTCCACGGTCCAAGCTTATACCCCCCACGCTATGTTTTCCCCTGTACATTTCAGTTGCATGGGGGAATAGTGTAACGACTCATAACCTCCTTGCAGGATACAGAAAACATACAGACTACGTTTGTCTCTATATTTTTCAGGATCTAAAATAAAACTGTGAATCCAGCAAAAGGTTAAATTACATACACCAAGTTTCTATTAGATTTTAACTTACCTATTTAATAAAACCAATGAGCTGAAGCAAAGTAGAAGATGAAGATATTTTTCAGAAGTGCATCATTACTTCATTTAATTAGAGAGGGAGAGGAGAGAGAAGAGGACATGAGGATATTGGAATAACTGGAGGTGCCAATGGGACAAGCTTTTCTGATTTCTGAAAAAGCACCAAGACCACAGAATGTTCAACCCAAAGTTTATCCTTCATCCTTTTCCAACTTCTTTATTTTGAAGAAATAAAATTGAGGCTCAGTGAGCTTGTCTTATCCAAAACCTCACAGTTAGATCTACGACGAGAACTCAGAGATGCTGATTTCCAGGCAGGGCTTGTCCAGTGAGTGTGCTATTGAATCAGAAGAGGCATAATGATGTCTTGCACAAAGACTACGCAGTAGACTCAAGTCTGAGTGGTACTGGAAGTCGTTAAGTGAGAGAGATGTAAGGTCCTGGTACCACGTGGTACGTGCTCAGTGATGTTCACTGAACACATTCATTGAGGACAGCTGGGCAGCGAAGTCAAAGCTCCATCCTCGTATGGATGCAAAACGGGATGGACTTGACTGTCCTGGACAGACCACCGCTGCCATCGCGGCGCCATGTTTGAGTCCAGTAAGCTGAACGCCCTCACAATACAATAAGCCAAGTGCACATTCCTGTTCTCCACATTTGGGAAGCCCGTTTTCTGCTCGGGGCTCTTTCACATGGAATACACTTAGAGAGACCTTCCGGCCAGAGGGGTAAAGACCTCCCCTTGAAGGCTGATCAAGGGCTTCCCTCATCCCACTTAGGAATATCTTAGTTAAAAGGCAGGAAAATCGAAAAAGCTTTCAGGTTGGGGAAATCAGACCCCGAGGAAACAGTATGTCCTCTGCAGAGTAGCTGATTTATGCATCTGCCTCTCCCTCTGGACTGCGGGTTCCTGGTGGGCAGAAGTAATGTCTGAATCACACGCTTTGGGGGGCAGCCAGCCCTGGCTCGAGGGGACAGGTGCCTCTCCTCCATGCCAGTCTCTGTCCTGTCTTCCCCATCAGTGTACGAGCCCCCCGAGGTGGGGACGTGGCTCATGCGCCCGTATGTCCCGCCATCTAGCACAGGGTCTGGCATTTTGTCAGACCGAATGGGTGTTTATCGAACAAACAGATGAATGCACTGGCGTATGGCTAAGAGTCAAACCATTTCTATGTTGATTTGACAACTGGAAAGAGAAAGCCCAGGCCATACATTTGGAAACCATAACAACCAATAGGTTTTAAGGCTTTGGAAGGTTAGAAACGTAGCAAAAGTCACGGCTGTTAATCGGTGAGGGCCACAGCTGCGGTTCTGGAGCTGGGCCTGGCCACAAGAACCCATGCCTTTGTTGGAAGGCATTTGCTATGTGGGGGCAGCTGCTCTGTTTGGGCACGGACACAGGTCTAGGGGTTTCCTTACCAGCACCAGCAGCTTTTTCCTTTCCCAGGACTGGTGAGTTGATATCTTGTGTTTGGGAGTGAGAAGCACAGACTCTGAAGCCAGCCTGCCAGGATCTCAGCTTCAGGTTTGCAATGCACTAGCTGTGCGCCCTTGGGCAAGTTACACAACCTTTCTGTGCCCTGTTGCCGTGTACATAAACCACAGTAATAATACCCGCTGTGCCCACCTTGCCAGGTTGTTGTGAGGATTAAATGGTTCATACATGTAAATCAGGTAATAAACGCTCGGTCAATCACTGTGAACGATCATTGTTTTGTATAAAATGCAGCGTTTTACAGTTCTCAAAGCACATTCATTATGTCACTTCATTCAATGTGTGGTCATCACATCCCATAGGATCAGATAACTCCAAGGACACAACAGAGGCAGGGCTTGAACTCCATCCTGTGTCCTGGGCTAATGCTCTTCCCACCTGTCCCCCTATTCCTCTGTTGGCTTAAAACCAAGGTCTTTGTTTGACCAGCAGAGATGGTTGGGAACGAGCCCAAACACGCACTTTAAGCTGTGACTCAATGACAACACTGGCTGGTGGCAACACCACAGCACCTCTGGGAGCTGGCGGCCACGCACCAGTCCACAGACTCTGCAGAACGCCACAGAGCTTGCAAAAGCAAAGAGAATCCAGGCACCAAACATAAAACTCATGATTAAAAATGAGACCAGGAGACCGCCTCGGACTCTGCCTTTTCAGCAAATACCCCTCTTCACTAAGAGTGACGGAAGGGTACACTGAGGTTCTTCGGTCCCAGACTCCCTGTTTGACCGCATGCCTCCGGGAAACTGCTCGGAAGTCGGATAAGAACTGCACAGTCTCAGCGCCAAAGCGAGCGGTTCTTACCTTGAATAACACAATGGCATAGTCGTATATTAGCGCGGGGTCCTCGGTCTCCAGGGCACCCTTGGCGTACCACTCGATCGCTGCTTCGGGATTCTTGGCCACACCTTGCTGCCCCCAGAACAACATCTGGGCCAATCGTTGCTTCAAGACAACAGCAGTTTAGAATAGTGACTTTCCCGTGCAATGCTTAACACGAAGTTTTGAAAGGTGGGAGGACAAACCTGGCCTGGAGTGTTTATGTACTGAGAGCCAGGAACGAGGCAGATTGGTATAATTTTCCAACCTGAGCCACAGCCCTGAAGGTAGACCTGTGTAAATACAAGTCCCTAACGAAAGCTGGAAATGGCGTGTCTGTGTGTGCACACATGCTCATGGGCATGTGTCCACGTGTGTGAATGCATCAACTGCACCCAGGGCCAAAGCTGGATGAAGACAGCCACAGCTGTCTCCTCTCCTCTCTTCTCTGAAAGGTGCTGCCCGGCCTCTTGGCCCAGTGAGTTGTGTAGAGACCTGTGCACATCCATACCCGTTAGGGCATCTTTCTACGGAATTTATTTCCTCCTAGCCCAGCATTTGTCCACACGGCCGGCTCCACAGTTACACTCGAGGCTGGGAGCCCTCTGGGGTTAGAAACCTTGAGAAGTGATTGGTCTGCCCTCGTCTCCTCCGCCTCCACACAGCAGAACTCATAGAAACCACTCAACAAAGATCTTCTGAAAGAAGGAAGAAGTGTCCATGGCTAGGAAAGTGTCCAGGGCCTTCGTGCAGGCTCTAGAGCACCCAGGACGGGGCTCTGGCAGTGGCCTTTCCGGAACCATGCACTAGAATTCCTTCCTGCACTAGAAAGCATGCCCAAGAACGGAGCCAGAGGCAACATTCGTTAACATTCTGGCCCCATGCGAGCCCCTGATCATCTCCTTCCTGCCTCTTCTCTCATCTCCTTCCTTTCCTTCCCTCCTCCCTCCAACTCCACCAAGTACTTGCACCTCCTGCAAAGTATCCCTTGAATTGCTAGGGAGACCTCTACAGAGGGCGGGAGACCTCTTACTAGAGGGTCTGAAATGAGTGCCTGTCGATGCATTTATTCTTCTGTTCTCTTTCTCTTTCCATTTCTGGTTCTTCTGCCTGCCTAGAAGCCCCGGAGGCCCTTCCCGACACTGTGCTCACCAGGAGCGTGCAGGCAAAGCTAGATCCTTTGGGAAAGAGGCCTCCCCCTCCCCGCCCCAGTGCAATCAGCCTTAGCCAGCTCCCACCAGGGGCTATCCTTCACTGTGAAATGAAGGCCAAAGGGCAGACAGGGCATGTTCTCCAGCCTCGTGCCCTTTCTAGTACCCCTTTGAAGTCCACCCAAAGACATGTTCAAGAGAGAGTTGATCTTTTTGGCACATGGATTTCTATTATTCCAGCCAATACACAGCCTTTTTGATGCCCCTCTAATCTCTCCCACACCCCAAGACGCTTTTTTTGTTTCTATCTTGTGCACTGATGTCCACTGGCAGCCTTTCGGACTGGCCATAAATACTGTGGCTCTTTGTCTTTCTGGGGTCAGGGTAGGGCTACACTGCAGACCACCTGAAGTCAAGAGCGACCAAGGACTTGTTCTGGCCAATGAAATGTGAGGAGTCACTTGTGCCACTTCTGAGCACAAGCGTTAAGAGCCAGCCTGGGAGGTCCCACGGCAGTCATCTTGCTGTAGCGGTTTTAGAAACATGCGTTTTGATGAAGGCTCCGTTAGCTTGGGCTCCTAGGGGACTACGGCAGCGCAGCCCATGCCAACCCCCGTTGGACAGGTCATGGGAGCAAGAAATAAACCAGCACCACTTTAAGCCACTGTGGTTTGGGGGAGTTCATTAGCATGGCATAACGTGGCCTACCACGACAGAGAATTTCCAAGACTGTGGACCACATTTTTACCTGAGCTGCCGCATTGCCTCGGGTAGCTTCATGCTTCAGCCACATAAAGACATCTCCATCTTCTTTGGTTTGTACCTTGAGTACTTCATCATCTTTTAGTCTAATTGTTTCAACATATGCCTAAAAAGGAAGCCAGGAAAAGAGGAAGAGAAGAAGGGAAGAAGGAAAGGGAGATAGAAAACATCTAAATGATATGGGCATGCAAAAGACAAGACATTGTTCTTAAGCCAGAAATTGCTCAGGGGAAAACTATACGAATAATTGAAACATGAAGGGTGTCCACTGTACCATCAGATCAAAAGAAATTTTTAAGCAAATGCATCACATCCAAAGTATCTAAATGAGTATTTTTGTTCCTATGAAAGCATATGCCTTGGGAGGGCAAAATTTATTCCACTTCTACTTCTATCGCTTAAGCTTGTTCAGAAGTCAACTTCTGTGCCTCTGATTTCCGAGCCAGATTATACATAGCATCAAAAAAGGTAAATCAATATTTTCTAAGTATAACCTTATTTTTTATCCCAAAGTGTTATTATCCTGCATGACTAACCCTTTTGATTCAGCAGGCTCCGCTTCAAATATCTTTTGGCTATTTCCAAAAATTAAATCCACCTTGCCAAGAAGAGGGCATGTTAACTCTGAGGATGCGAGCGAGAATGTGCTCAGAGGCGCTGCAGACGAACCCAAAGGGAAAGTTCACAGAATATTCGAATTTGTGAACAGCCTCCCAGGTCTCTGACTCCTCTGAACGAAATAAGACTCATTTTGAAGTATAAATTTTGGCTGCTTATCAAAAAACCAGTCCTGTTGTCTCGTAGTCCCCCCTTTTGCACAATGAATTCTACCTAAGAGGGCCGCGAGGGTTCCTAGAATGGGCTTCTCGTGCCAGCGCAGCTGCAAGCAGATGGTGGAAAAATTGGATCTGGGAGAGTTTGGGAAAGAAGCCTCAGAGAACAAGGAGCTGATTTCCCTTTGGACCTCTCTGTTGTTAGTTAAGAAAAGTACTTAGATTCACCAGCTCTAGGGCACAACCCCATTCCTGAGGTCTTTCAGTCACCATGTCCACTGTGGCCATGTGGAGCCAGAGGTCCCTCTCAGGGCTACAAGGGCACTGAGACTTGGGGACAGTGTGAGGACTCAGAACCCAGCAGGTATTAATTCCTGCTGGATGTCTAAGGGGAGACCACCAAGCCAAGAGCAACAATGAGAATAATAATGCCCACACTGGCTGGTGTGGCTCAGTGGATTGAGTGCCGGCCTGCAAACTGAAAGGTTGCAGGTTTAATTCCCAGTCAAGGGCACATGCCTTGGTTGCAGGTCAGGTCTCCAGGAGGGGGCGCACGAGAGGCAACCACACATTGAGGTTTCTCTCCCGCTCTTTCTCCCACCTTTCCCCTCTCTCTAAAAATAAATAAATAAAATAATAATAATAAAAAGAATAATGATGCCCATGACATTTTATTGAAACCAACTGTGTGCTGGGTGTTTAACAAGTGTTTTTTCCCCCATTTAGTCCTCCCAACAGGGCTGTGACCCAAATATCACTGCCCTCAATTTATACTCCAAGAAAAAAAACCGAGGCGCAGAAGGTGAAACTATGAACTCAAACAAGGTCACATTGTAGAGCCGGCCCTGGAAGCCAGGTCGGCTTGAGCCCAAAGACAGGGCTCTGAGCAGCTCCCCGACGACGTCCTCTAGGGAGAAGCCCCTGGAATCCTGCCTGGGCACAAGCCATTTGTTAACTCTTTGCCAAGTGCACGGCCAACGAGTGGTGCTTCAGCTCAGCCTCCATGGGACGCAGTTGCCAGCGGTGAGCCTGCAACGGGCTGAAGCTTGAGATGCTCCCAAACTAGAATTCTCAGCAACAAGTTTTTGTTTAACTGGAGAGTTTGGGTTCTGAGTTGTTTTTCTCCTTCCCTTTAACTGTTTCAAAGGGGGAGAGAGAGAGAAAGGAGAGAGGGAGAAAGAGGAGAATGTGAGGCAGGGATAAAGAAGGGAGAGAGAAAGGAAGAGAAAAAAAAACAAAGAGAGGAAAAGAGAGGGAGGGAAATAGAAGGTGGAGAGGAGAGAGGAGAGGGAGGGAGAAAGGAGCGGGAGGGAGAGAGAGAGACAGGGACAGAGAAAGAGAATGGAAGACAGGGCAGGAAGGAAAAACCCTCCGACTTTACAGCTGGGGAGCACAGGCCCTCAGCAGCGCCCCTGCTTCCAGAGCCTCTGCATTCGCTGGAGCTAGAAGTAGACCGGGGCCAGCCTGGGAACTCAGAAGCAGGGTCTGTTCAGAGCTGACACTTAAACCACCTACCTACCTCCTCTAACTTCCTCCGGGGCCTGTGGGAACCGCCATTAGGAACCTGCCTGGGGGGCCAGAGGAGGGGTGTGTGCATGTGTGTGTGTGTGTGTGTGTATGTGTGTGAGAAAATCAGCTATAATGGTTGGCTCCCAATGGGGGCGGGTGTGTGGTCTTTGTTGACATTTAACTAGGGATTTTAAAGTAAGAATGGGGAAATATCAGCAGTAACACAGAGAGACAGGAAAGCAAGTACCCAAGATTCCCCAAAAGGGGGTACCGCTTACTAAGGAAGTGTTGAGTGCAACAGAGGCAGAGTTTACAGCCGGTGCTCTGGGTACTGGCCATCAACAACGGGCACTGGTCGCATCACAAAGCACCAGAGTCGACAAGAAACTGCAGTGCCTTTATGTCAATCACGGGACTGGATGCACTGCACTTCCAGCCTCTCCATCATCCCATCGTTAAACACCGAGCACCAACCTTATGTCAAGCACAGTGCTGGGCACTGGGGTCACTGATGTGAATACACAAGATGCCTGTCTCGGAGCTGACACCCTAGTGGGGAAGCCGGACCTTTAATCCCATACCCAACACCCATCATAAGAGCAATGGCAGGGAGGTGCCTGGCCTCACAACAAAGGGGAGATCAGGAGGAGGAGGAGAAGCGTGAGCCTTGAGTTCAAGTAGGAGGAGGGGTGAGCAGGCAGGGAAAGCCTGGTGGGCGTGGAGAAGGAACACCAGGCAGAGGACAGCGGGCAGGGCCGGGACGTGTGGCCAGAGGCTTGGTTTCTCCAGGGTGGGCATGCCAGGCAGTGATAGCTGAGAGCCGAGGTTGGGGACACAGAGAGAGACCAGGTCAAGGGGCACCTCCTCTGCCCAGTGACGTGCTGGACTTCGTGCTTCTGGGTCAGTCCTTCTCAGCACTGGCTGCACATTATGATCAGCTGAGGGGCTTTTAAAAGAGACACATGCACATATACGCACAAGTACAGATTACACGCCCGGGCCCACCGTCACTTCTGTGAGTCTCTGGGGTGGGGCCTGTGCAGATGTGCTCTCTAAGCCACCAGGTAATTCTGACGTGTAGGCAGGTTGAGAATCTCCCATCCACAGCCCACCGTGGCCTTCGGGAGAAGAGAATGGAAGGGACAAGACTGGCGACAGAAAGACCAGTTAGGAGGTATATTTGTTGGCTAGGGCTGCCCCAGGCTGGGTGGTTTAAACCACAGACGTTTATTTCCTCACAGTCCTGGAGGTTTAAGTCCAAGATCAAGGTGTTGGCAAGTTTAGTTTCTACTGAGGCCTCTCCTCTTCGCATGCAGGTGGCCACCTTCTTGCCGTGTCCTCACATGGTCATCCTTCGGTCTGTTGTGTCTGTGCCCCAACCTCCTTTTCATGTAAGGACACCAGTCATACTGACTGACTCCATTTTTAATTTAATTACCTTTTTAAAGGCCTCATTTCCAAATACGGTCACATTCTGAGGTACTGGGGTAACAGCTTCAACATATAAATTGTGGGGGCAGGAGGTGGTGAAACAGTTCAGCCCCTGACAGGAGACTGTCAGGGCAGCTCGGGGAGAGACGACAGACAAATGCAGGCAGCGGCAGCAGGGATGGCGACGGAAGAGACCGAGTGACATGGGAGGCTGTTGGGGACTGTCATTGATTACGATGATGGGGGTGTTTAAGATGACAGCCTAGTGGCCAGCATGGAAAATGGTGCCATCCGTTCAGGTGTTTGCGGGGAATGGGGGGAGGAAATGCTGGGTTTCCTTTGCAGCGTGCTCTGAGTGCAGATGTGAGCTGTGGGCAATAGCTCAGCTGGAGAGGAAGGGTCATGTGTCATCGGATTTGGAGGACAGTTGAAACTAGGGGTGCGGAGGAGACGAGACTCCTGCCCTCTGGCAGGTGTAGAGAGGAGGCTGCGGCCCAAATCCCGCAGGAAAAGCAAGTTCTGAAAAGTGGAGGGAATGAGAGGAACTCCTTTGTGATTAAGCCACAAAAACAAACATAACCCGAGAGCATCTTCTTTCTCTTTAACCTGAAGCAGAGTCCCACGAAATCATCAAGAAGTGATATGAAGTCAGATTACTAATAAAGAAGACGAAGTGATGCCAAGTACGCGTTACATAAAAGAGAAAATGAAACAAGAATCCGGAAAAGAACGCCTGACAGATCCTTGGCTTGCTAATTAGAGGTCTGGTCTTCCCTATCTCCTCATCTGTTGCGTGCTGCTGGTGAATTAATAGATTTCTCAGCAAAAGGACATTTACGTCAACGTATGACACCTGCTTAGAGTCTCAAGAAGCCATTAATTACACATTCTTAAGAAAATGAGCTATGATACCACTCTTCTAACTGTGTAATTTGTATCTGGCATTCTTAATCATACGACTTTTCAGCTGCAAGATGGATTTTTGCTATTCAACTTTGCTGGTTCTGACCAATTAAACATTTTCTTTCATAATCATAACGTTTCATGTGTCAAATCTTCAAAAGAAAAGGAGCTTGTTAGCAACATACCATTTCCTGTTGCTAATTTATGCTAAATTAGAATTCTTAAAAGTATAATATATACATATAGGACATCATTAACACATCCAGGCTTAGTAGAGCAGTGGCAATATTATTTGGTGGCTTGATTTTGCATGAATGTTTTTCAGAATAATTAAAAAAAATCTTTATCAATTAAATCAATTCCTGTCAAATGGAGGTCAAATTTTGCACATGGCTTATATACACTGAGGGACTATATACAGTGAAGAGAAAATTGTGTATGTTTATTCAAAAAAAGCCACTTTCTAAAGGAATTAGAATGTCCATACCTACAGCCTTCGGTGTTTTATAGCTTGACTCCTGTTTAACGTTTGCCGACAGCTCGTCTTTGAGTCATTTATTTCACGACCACGTAGTGGTCACTGCAGATCTTTTTTCCAGAAAAAGACCCATTCCCAGTCATCAGAGCAAGTGGCTTCCCATTCGGGAGCTGCACTAGGGGACAGTGAGAGGCCTGGCCCCCCACTGGCTGCTTGGCCTAAGATTCCATGACCCTGACCTAGCCAGGCCTAGCCCTAGGCTGAGTGCAAGCAGGGAAAATCAACAGTTCATGGTCTAGGTCAAGTCCAAAGCCGGCAAAGCAGTTTACATTTCATTCATACACTGTCTCTGGCAGAGTCAAGCACAGTCTCTCTCATCAGAGACTGTATAGGCAAAGCCTGTATTTACTATCTGGCCCTTTACAGAAAAAAGAAATTGCTGCCTCCTGGCATAAACTACTTGCACTTCCTCTCAACTCGCCCACCTCAAGTGCTAAGACCATCAAAACATCTTAAATCCTTTCTGGAGGAAGAGGATATATAAAACACATTCCAAGAGGCTAACCACATCGTGGTCTACTCCCTGGATACAAATCTCCATCATCCGCAGGCAGCTTCCCTTTTATTCTTACACTGTCTCCTTTGCTGGTACCCTTTCATTCACTGTCATTCACGCCAGTATGGAAACAAACCATCGGTAGTTGAATGTAACACATTATGTCTTCTGAGTGGATGTAAGTTATTGATAGCTTTGCCCAAAGAGTCAAAAAGATTTAGGAGCCTGCAAAGTTAGGGACTGGAGTTAGTGCAAACATCACATGCTGTGGATCACCCGGGAGCACTGGGCCAGCAAGGCTCACGGGATGGGGACAGAAGCTTCTCGGGGTGTCCGGCAGTGGGAACATAGCTCCGACGGAGTTTGCTTCCTCGTGTCATTGCCCCCGCTCGATCATTACATATTGATAGCCCCTGGTTTAATGTTCCGCCCATTTGACTCAATATCCCCTAACATCTCTAGACCCACGATGTCACACAGTCATAGAGTAAAGACAAGATGCCTAAGTTTCTGGTACACATTCTCCTGCAAAATCATAATCTGTTCTTTGTACACGAGTCCTCCCACTCATGAAAAGTTTTTCATGCGTAGATGGAGGATTATTCCTACATTCAGCCTGAGAGCACAGACAGGAAATACGAATTGGAGAGTGTAAGAAAGTTTCTCTCTCCATTCAGTGATGCTCGTCCTCTGGAGGCCGGCGGAGGTAGACAGCCACAGGTGTAGACACTTCATAAAACATTCAGGAAGCCCTGGTAAACAGGGCCATACCACTTCCTCCCGCCTGGCTTTTGTACCTGGTCTCCTTGCAGCGTGTGCTGGTCGAGGGGCGTCTTCGTGGCAATGTTGCTGTAGTAGGCGTAGGACAGCTCCCAGTCCAGGGGGTAGTTATCAACGCCCTGGAAGTGTTTGTACCCAAGGTTCATTGAAGACAGCCTCTCACTGCCCTGGCCTCCCACCAAACTGTACAACATGCCCTGTTAGGAAGAAACGGGCGGTGTTCACAAGGTTAGAGGTAAGGTCATCTGGCCCCGCCCCTATATGCCCGCCCCAGCCATTCCCAAACACGTTAACATGTCTTGATAATATCTTTAGAAAAGAAGGGACAGCGGCTTTCTAAAGGTTTACAGATTCCCAGCTACCTGCCCCTCTAAATGTCTGATAGCTTAAAATTCCTTGACCTTTGCTCTTCTTCAGGGACAATGGGGGCCTTCCCCTGACCTCTCACAGTATCTTCGTGTTCCCGCTGACTGTTCTACGGGTCCCTGTTCTGCTTCAGCCACGTCACCTGTGGCCAGATGGCCCCGACCTCACGCTCTCAGAATGTTACTGTTCGGAAGCATCTTTTGAGATGGACTGGTGCAAAAACCTTATTTCATAGTTGAGGAAACAGAGGCCCAGAGAAGTAGTGTTGTTGCTTTAAGTCCAACCAGCCACTTTGTGGCAGAGACAGGGCTAGAATCTTCTAGACTATTCCACCCTTGTGGGGACTGCCTCAGGGACTCGGGAAAGCCTGCTGTCTGTCACGAGCTTCCCTAAGCCAGAGTCGTGCACGAAGAGGTCAGTGTTCCTACACAGAGCCACCTGGGCACGTCCAGACAGCTCGACTCCCCACACCCAGGATGAACAAGTCGGGAAACAAGGCGATCAGGGACCATTAGGCAGTACCTCCACAAACGTGCTTCCAAACGCTACCCGAGTTGTGTCAGACACGGGATCCAGAACTGAAAAGGAAACTGCCTGGTGTGGCTTTCATTCTGAGGGCTGGATGCAGCAATACTTGGCTTTGTGGCCCAAATGACTTGACTTGATAGCAAGTCATGGGGTAATGGTCCCAAGGCCAGAGGAGTTACAGGGATTGGGTAAGAGGCACCTGTTACGGAAGGGCTGGGACTCTGGTAAGCCCAACCCAAACTGTCCCTTAGCATATACTGATCACGTCCCCAAGCCCAGCAGCGGTGCGGCGGGGGCAGGAGGGGGTACTGAAGGCAGGAGCCCCTCTTTAACACAGCCCTAGGGTGTTGTTCTTGACTGTCAAGATTCAATTCCTGGGATCGTGAACTCATCCAGTTCCACCGGGGGTGTGACAGCATCACTCTGCAAATAGAGCGTGGGTGATCCATACCCCAGGATCCCCTGAAATACTCTACCTGCAGCTGATCCCGAGGCACATTTAATCCAGTTTCGTAAAAGACTGCGAGGTAGTAGGATGCTTTATGATATCCACAGCAGCTGGAATCCATCAGGAAGGGGACGACAGAACTCATTTGGTGAAGACCATCCACGCTGGAGAGTCTCTTTACAGCCTTTTCAAATATCATCCCGCCGATTTCCAAAAGAGATTCATTCGGGTGCCTTGGCCCTGTAAGCAACACAAGTCACAGCCCACACAATTAATTACCATGGGATCGACGAGGCTTTAGAAAGAAGAGGGAAAAGCCAATTAAATCACCTAAGTTATTAATGTGGATGGTTCTGCAGTGCCTTGAAATACACCCCCTTCCGGGGAGGTAAATCAAACCCTCTGGGGATGCCACGTTGTCATTCTGTAAATAGCTTTTTCCTTTGGCACCAAATGACTGCCTAGCATCCTGGGAAAAAGGATGTGCCTTATTTAGCTGAGACAGCGCCTCGAGAGAGTAATTTACTCGGTGTAACTCAGCACCAAATCAGGACTACCTAAACTTCCAGAGAATTTTTTCCCCTCTAAGACTTTCTGAAGAAGAAAGTGTTTTATTTCAGAAATAGTTCCTAGGTGCTGCTCTAAAAAGTTGAGCAAAAGAAACTTGCTTTGAGATGCTTCCCTACCTTTTGCCCCCAGTTTCTATAAATACAGTAACAAGAATGAATCAACTTTTATCGAAGGCTTACGAAATGCCAAACACTGTGTTAGGTGTCTTGTGCGACTTATGTCTGGGAAGCCGAACGATTTTGTGAGGGGGGCACTGTTATTAGCGTCCTCCTTTTTTCAGAGGAGCACACCGAAGCCGGAGAGGTCGACCAAACCCTCTAAAGTGACAAAAGTTGGCAAGTAGCAGAGCCAAGCTCTGAGTCCAGCTTTGCTGGTCACAAAAGCCAGAGTTCCAACTCACTCTGCTTCACCGACCACGCCCCCAGCCCCAACAACAGGCAACCAGGTGTCTCAACAGGTGCCTGGCCACCAAGGCACAGACGTCCTTACGCGACTGCTTTAAGCTATATGATACTTCCTTGTACCTAATCCTCCCTAAAGCTGATGACCATTTTAAGCCCAAGCTAGCCCATTACATGGCCCTATCATGTAGGTGTTACCTAGTCCTGCCTCTCGTTTGTCAATTCAGACAATGAATGTTTGCTTTCTGTTCTCTGCTCTGCTACAAAAGACCACATAGGATCGCACAGGTACTATTGACATTGAAAGAGAGACGGTTAATGTATTTCAGACTAAAGTTTTAGCTGCCTAAAAACTATGTCCAACATTTTTCTTTGATTTTCTTCATTCTATCCAAAATTAAAATAGTATTAACAACTTTCAGGGGGCCATAAGAGATTTATTTTATGAGTATTTCGTAAGGGAATGGAGAGAGGGGAGTTTCCAATGCACAGAAACTTGAATGGAAAGATCTGAGACTGGGTTTCTTTAAGGGCAATTCCCTCACAGGGGTCCAGGCTAAACACAGACACCAGTGGGAGCCACGGATGAAACTGTGAAACCCAAGCTGTTGGCTAGGAGCCGGTGCCAGTCCCTCCGGCACACAGGCTGGCTGTCCCTGAGAGGCGGCATGTGCTGTTTTTGGCTAAGCTGTGGGGAAGGAGCCCCCCCCCCCCCACACACACACACCCAGTGCTAAGGACTCTCCTGGAACTCTCCGCGCCAGCCCTCTCGGGTTCCCCAGACAGCAGCTGGGTCTGCCTCTACTCTCTCCATCCCAAGTGGTAGGTGCTGAGGAGAAAAGTCACCCTACTACTGAACAAATGGAACTGACTCCTCTGTCTGTATTTTTTAATCTCTAAAGGAATAGTGGCTTTTTGTATGAAAAAAATCATACAATGCAGATTTGTATAAAATGAAAACAGAAGTTCCTTCTCTCCCAATCCTTCTCCCCCTCTCAAATTAAAACCCATTTATTCCCAGAAGATTTCAAAATAGTACCTTTTTATCATTAGAAGTAGTCATTTTTATATGGATTTTGCTTCAAAAGTACAATAAACTCCATTAAAGTTTTCTTCGCTAATTTTAAAATGAGCTGTAAACAGGCAGAATATATTATTCTAATGAAGATTTTGAGAAAAAAGTTGCTGCTTCTCGGTATTTTAATAAGAATCATTATAAAATAAGAATTTTTAAATAAACAATCAAGTAATTTAGCATGTTTTCATGTCAGGAGTAGCAAAATAATTGTCATAATTTTAAAAATTATTCTCCCAATTCTTCTTTAATAGTGAAGAGAAACACTGTTGAAAGCTTGGTGCCCTGGCTAGTGTGGCTCAGTGGACCGAGTGGCAGCCTGTGAACCGAAATGTCGCCGGTTTGCTTCCTGGTCAGGGCACAAGCCTGGGTTGGGGGCCAGGTCCCCAGTGGGGGCCTGTGAGAGGCAACCAATTGCTGTATCTCTCACATGCTGATGTTTCTCTCCCTCTGTTTCTCCCTCCCTCCCCCTCTCTCTAAAGGCAAATAAAAATAAAATCTTAAAACAAAAGCGTGTTGCGCATGCTTCCAGAAGTTTCCTGTGCAAAGACAATAATCTACGTATGCATCTCACTGCGTATATACATGCACACTTTCTTCCCAAAAAGCCCCTGTAGATTCTGACCCTCAACCTTTAGAAATTAACTACGTCTCCTGAGTATCAGTCCGTGGCTCTCAGAAGCTCATTCTTTCTAAAGCTTCGATAGTATTGGATTCTATAGCAGTGCTGCTGCTCTAACCGGTCCTCTATTTTTAGACTCCTCGATTGTGTCCAGTGGTTTTGCTATACCCAACAACATGGTAGTGAACATCCCTGAACACTTCTCTCTGCTCATCTGTTGGGACAGATCTGAATAACAACGCCCCTTCCACGGGGAGTCTGCAGATCTCATTTTGGATTTTCCCTTTGCATAGCTGAGAGCATGCCATCCTACTCAACTGTTAGACAGGATACGCATCTTCACTGCAGGCAGCGCGCCGGCAGCACTCTGATGGAGTTGCAAAATAAATCCTTCTTCTGCTTATTCACATGCTTATTTTTAAATACATACTATCTCAGATGCCCCTTTGGGCGCATTCAGAGCGAGGCAACATTAGTGTTTCGTTAACGACTCCTCCCCGCCTCACTTACTCTGTCAAACCCCTAGGATGATGAGTTTTGCCTGAGTACCCACGAATACGGACCTTGTGGGCTCAGAGGAGAGAAGCGACTCCAAACCATATGAAGCTCCAAACGAAACACTTGCCCCGTGGACCCCTGGCACAGAACCCCAGAAATCATTAGTGGGAATGTCCAGGTAGCTGGGCTTGCTGGAGAACTGGGGGCAAAAGGGAAATCCTTCCCAAGGCTCTAAGCCTTAGCACAAAAATACTTTGCAGACTGAAATGTAGGCAGGTTGAAAAGGCTTCATTAGTTCTTTTACATACTAAAATGAACTCCTCACCCCAAATATTACCAATCAGTATTTTCTCTGAAAAAGAATCTAAACAATTTTCTGTACTAGTGAACATAATTAAAAAAATACATTTAAAGTAAGGCTGCTCCTTTTCTAAATTTTTAAAATTTATTGATTTGAGAGAGAGAGACAGAGGGAGAGACAGGGAGAGAGAAACCAACTGAGCCACCAACCAGGGCACAACTGCTCCGTTCCGCACATTCTTTAAAGTTCAAGTTCTAACTGTAGCACAAAATCAAAGCCAGGATGACAGTGGTGATATTGCAAAACTGGTAATTTTAAAACCAGTTTAATGGGAACTATTAATTTCACCCATCTGGTTTAGCATATGCATTTTTTTCTAGTCGGTCTGTAACTAAAAGAAAAGCACGCCTTGTTTGTGGAGATTAATGGTGTGATGAAAAACAAACAAAATAGAAAAAGGAGACACTTTCCCATTTTCTTCTTCCTGCACCAGAAGCTGAGGCGACAAGGCACAGGGCTGTGCATCAATCCTCACTCTTTTCCAGGTAGCACCGCATTGTCTGCTTTCCTCTTTGTTCTTTTTTACAGCGATACCGTGAGGCTGCCGAGTGCGTGCCCGTCGTTAAAAGAGGCGAAAAGCAGAAAATGAGAGAGTAGCCACTGGCTGAAGGTGCTGGCGTGGGCACCTGATTGAGAATTCGGAAGGAGAGAGACAGACTCATTTCTTGTGAGAGGAACGGGGACCTCACTAGGAAAGTCATTTTTAGTTTCAAGCTTCCAAAAGGTGGCATGCATCCAAAGTAGAAGTTTGAGAGTAGAAAAAAAGGTGAAAGGAGAGAATGTCACTTAACCAGAAAAAGATCTTCACCAAGTTTATTAGTTTAAAACACACACACACACACACACACACACACACACACACAGGGCGTTCCTCATTTGCATTCCGATCAGGTGAGCCCCACTGGATTTCCAGAAACCTAAGGAGGTGGCTGATTTCTACCGCAAAAGTAAGCTTTATTTGTACTTTTCGGTACTGTACCAATTTTCTGGTTTTATACATGGAATCTCTCTCCCTCCCTCCCCCCTTCCTCCGTCCCCTCCTCCCCAGCTCAATACTGTCATCAGGAATTATCTTGGCAGGAAGAGTGTGGCCCTTCCTTTCTGCTTCTGAAAATTAAAAAAAAAAAACCATAATGTATGCTTTTTTAAATAAAAAAAATGATGGTTCTGCAATGAACAACAATGCAAATAGCTCTTAAAGGACACAGCATCCCGGCATTATTAAGTAACATCATTTCCATGCTCTGCGTTTCAGAGTCTCCAAATAAACATTGCAATTGTCGGCAAAAATGAAGAGAGTTAAAAACAAATTAGAGCAAAGCCAATGCAGCCAGCAACCCTCAGGCATACTCGTCCCCTGCACTGGGCACAGGGAAGCCTGGGGCAGGCGTCAGGCCCTGGCCCTGCCCAAAAAACACAGATGGTGTCAGCGCTGGAGGGCGAGCCCATCCCCAGACCTGGCCTTCTTCCGAGAACCATTTGCTGGCAGACCTTGGACTTCCTGGGGCCACAGTCACCAACTCCTGTGGGCTCAGAGGTGCCAGAGCAGGATAAAAGTGGCGGGGGAGGGGAAGGGAGCAAGCAGTTCTGGCCTTGGGGAACATCCCCTGCCTTCAAGTCCCCCCTGCCCCAGTCCCCCCTGCCCAGGAGTCTGTGTCCTTCCTCACTCCTTCCACCACCAGCTCTCCGGCCTCAAGCCCCGCCCTCCATTGTCATTCCAGCCTTTTACCAGCCCGGTTCCCACCACCTCTTCTCTCTAGATGCCAGAGCCCTATTCAAAGGGTTTTTGAGTTCAAAGCATTCCATTTTGAAAAAAAAAAAAAGTGACAGGAGAGCAAAAGAAATAGCCAGCACACCTCTTAAATAGTGAAAAATCGTGCATACTGAAATACTACCATCCTAATATTAGAAAAAGCCAAATGCTAATAGGGCAATTTCTATGCTCTGCCAGGAGCCATTTTCCTGAAGAACCGGAGGTTCCCCAGGAAACACCGCAGAGGCCGACTGACCAGAACAGTCCCCCTGAATGTGGGGTCTAGTGTTGGATGCCACCCAGCACCTGGCCAGTGGTGAACTTGGGGATGGAGCAGCACAGGAGAATCCCCACGCCAAGCAAGGAAATTGGGATGCAGGGCCGCAGCCCCGGAAGGCAGGCAGGGGGTTCTGCCACATCTGCATGCACTGTGTATAGCTAGCTGCCCCGAGGAGTGCTGCCACCTCTAATTCAAAGGCACGCCAGCTCTGGGAGGTGAGGAACAGGTCCTGCGGCACTTCAGAGTGGGAACCACTGGAGGGGACAGCTGCATTTTATACCAGGTTAGCAGATCAGCTGTCAACATGTAAGAAGCCTCCCTCCCCCGCACTCCCTAGCACTTGGCAGAGGGTGGTGTGTGGGCCGGTCTGTGCTTTTCATTACAGTTGCCCCAGGGCCCAGCCTAGTGCTTGCAGGCACCCCACATGCGGGTGCTAACGTACCTAGGGGCTGTTTCACGTGTGGGCACGGCCCACCTCAGCGACTAGATTGCAGATGTATGAAAGCAGGAACGCTGAGGGCCGCATTTCGAGAGTTCTTTTGTAATGGGTGTGCGCAGACTAAGAAAATGTCTGGTCTCCTTTCATCGCCAGGGAGAGCTGGCAAACAGGGTTGTGGGAAACAGAGCTGTTTGTAGACGTGTTTTCAGAGCCAGGACAGCGGCTTCTGAGAGGTAACAGGCTAAGGAGTATGTAAGAAATGAGAAAAATAGAGAGAGGGGCAAATAAACCTACAGAACTCTCAGTCTGCGGGGTGCCATCACTCGGTTAGTGCAGACCTTGAATTTGTGTCTCCCAGAAGTCAAATCCGTGTTCCTTTCATGACTCACTGACCCAACAAAAGACTTTTTTTTAGTACTTACAATGGAATCGCTTATTCATTCAGAGTCCATTCAGTTACTCAACAAATATTTACTGAGGGTCTGCAAAGAAATCCTAGCTCCCCTTCCTGTTGTCCGAGCTCCACTGTGGAATCGGACGGGCACACCAACCATGAGGCAGCCAGACGGGTACCATTCAGGGGAAACCGGCACAATGGCAAGGGCAGCAGGCGAGATGGAGCCGTCTGCCTGGGGGGCACAGGAAAGATGCCGTGAGGACAGCCTCTGAGTTGGGACCTGAAGGCTGTCGCAGGGCAGGTGAGCTGAGAAGTGTGGGGGTGGAGGGCGGCGCGAGGTATGTTCTTTGAGGAGATGGTGCAGAAACATGCTGTGTAGGGTCCTATGGAAGAAGAACAGCTAACTAAGCAGCTAACATACGCCCAGCACTGTGGAGACTCTGTGCAGAACGAGAAGTGTACGTGGGATACTCCCACTGCACGCACCGCCCTCAACAAGCTTGCACTGAGCGAGCGATAGCGTCACCTACAGGATCAAGTGGCTGTGCATGAGGGCAGAGAGAGATGAGCTCTATTCGGGCAACCCCGTCCCACATGTTCACGTGGCGACTTTCCATCCCTGAAGCTCTTTCGGAGACATGATGTCACTGTATGACAGCATTATTCTTACTCACTATTAAACCAGACTTTCCCCAGTATATAAGTTCTAAACATAAGTTACACCTCATACCCACGAGGCTGGCTACTATTAAAAAAAAAAGAGAGAGAAAGAAAATAACAAGTGTTAGCAAGGATGTGGAGAAACTGTAACTCTTGTGCACTGTTGGTGGGAATTTAAAATGATGCAGGTACTATGGAAAACGGTATGGTGGTTCCTCAAAAAAATTCGAGGTAGAGCTTCTGGCCAAGATGGAGGTGTAGGTAGATACACTTTACCTCCTCGCACAATCAAAAGTAGAATAACAACCAATTTTAATGAAAGTCTGACAACCAAGGAAAGAAGAAACATTTACCCAGACTGGTGTGCCAAGACAAAGAAATATGACCCAAATGAAAGAACAGAGCAAAACTCCAGAAGAAGAACTAAGCAATGCGGAGATAGCCAATCTATAAGATGCAGAGTTCAAAACACTGGTAATCAGGATGCTCATAGAAATGATTGAACACTGTTGCAAAATGCAGGAAGAAGTGAAGGCTATGCAAAGTGAAATAAAGGAAAATGTATAGGGAACCAACAGTGAAGGGAAGGAAACTGGGACTCAAATCAAAGATTGGGAACAGAAGAAAGAAATAAACATTCGACCAGAATACAATGAAGAAACAAGAATTCAAAAAAAAAAATGAGGAGAGGCTTAGGAACCTCTGGGACAAATTTAAATGTTCGAACATCCAAATCATAGGGGTGCCAGAAGGAGAAGAGGAAGAGCAAGAAACTGAAAACTTATTTAAAAAAATAATGAAGGAAAACTTCCCCAATCTGGTAAAAGAAATAGACTTCCAGGAAGTCCAGCAAGCTCAGAGAGACCCAAAAAATTTGGACCAAAGGAAGCACACACCAAGGCACAATGCAATTATATTACCCAAGATTAAAGATAAGGAGAGAATCTTAAAAGAAGCAAGAGAAAAGAAGACAGTTATCCACAAAGGAGTTCCCATAAGACTGTCAGCTGATTTTTCAAAAGAGACCTTGCAGGCAAGAAGGGGCTGGAAAGAAGTATTCCAAGTCATGAAAGGCAAGGACCTACATCCAAGATGACTCTATCCAGCAAAGCTTTCATTTAGAATGGAAGGGAAGATAAAGTGCTTCTCAGATAAGGTCAAGTTAAAGGAGTTCATCATCATGAAGCCTTTATTACATGAAATGTTAAAGGGATTTCTCTAAGAAAAAAGAGAAAATCAAAACTATGAACAGTAAAATGACAACAAACTCACAACTATCAACAATTAAACCAAAAACAAAAACACTAAGCAAACAACTAAACAGGAACAGAATCACAGAAATGGAGATCATATGGAGGGTTATCAATGCGGAGGGGGAGGGGAAAGAATAAGGGAAAAGGTACAGGGAATAAGAAGTATAATTGGTAGAAACAATACAGACAGGGTTGGAATAGTATAGGAATAGTATAAGAATAGTATAGGAAATGGAGAAGCCAAAGAACTTACATGTACGACCCATGGACATGAACCAAGGTGGGGGTGGGGGATGTTAGAGGGAGGGGGCAGGTAGGGCAGAGGGGGATAAAGGGGAGTAAAAAATGGGACAACTGTAATAGCATAATTAATAAAATACACTTAAAAAATTCAAGGCAGAATTATAAAATCCACCAATCTCACACTCACAACAGCACTGCTCACAATAGCCGGAGGTGGAGGCACCCCAGATGTCCATCAGTAGATGAATGGATACACCAGCGTGGTTTACACACAATGAAATATTGTTCAGCCCTAAAAAGGAAGAGGATCCCGCCACGTGCTCAGCGTGGTTGAGCCTTGAGGACTTCATGCCAAGTGACAAACACCGTGTGACCCCACTCACATGAGGCTCTAGAACAGTCAAGTTCATAGGGGCAGAACGTAGAATAGTGGTTACCATTCTACTAAGGGGGACGGGAAGCAGTTGTTTAGTGGGAGCAGAGTTTCAGTGTTACAAGATAAGAAAGTTCTAGAGAGCTGTTAAGCAACAATGTCCATGTCCTCAACACTACTAAACAGAACACCTAATAATGGCCACAACGGGGAATTTCATGCTGTTAGTACTTTCCCACAGAAGCCATGCGTGTATTTTTAATTACAGTCCTTAGAGAGTGAGGGTGTATAAACACCCGGTGATTCTCTCTTGCAGGAGGAAGGACGGCCCCACCTTTGGGGACACGGGACAGTGGGGACCGCTCCTGACCTCACTTGGCCAGAGTGAGGACACTCACTCTGTCACACTCTTTCTGCTGGTTGCCGATGACGCCCACCCCCCCAAAATGTGCCCACGGCCCCTTTGAAGTGTGCCACCGGCTCAGGGTGAGAGCAGGTGATCCGCCGCGAATCACGCCGTGTGGGGAGAACACGCTCTCGAGCCCGAAAGGCGCGTGCGTGGTGGCCTGGAAGTGGCGTCCGCCAGCTCGCAGAGGAGAGGCTGCCAAGGAAAAAAGATGACGCTGTCGCAGAGAACCCAGAATCACAGGCCACCGTCTCACACTGTCTTCTTCTTTCCTTTCTTCAAAATGCCAGGAAAAGACAACTCCACACAGCAATTCCCCTTGTACGAACGAGGGGAGTTGGTGTCTTCTTTACAGTTACCGACACATAAGGAGGCCCGGCCCCACTGCTGTCCTGCCCTGGCTCGCAGACGGCACTCGGTCAAGACTGGTTCAGGGAACGAATGCATGGGAGTTGTCCCCTGAGGGACTCGAGAAATTCCTCACACCGTCCAGTTCCTTACCTGTGGGTCGGCACCTACTCGGTTCCCATAGCAAGAATTCCAAGCCTCAAACATCTCATACTCGCATCCATTCTCGTAGCTTATCTCAGATGTGAAGACTGTAATATGAGGAGGATGCATTTATTAAAAGTCCCCTAGCCCACAGAGTGGCCAGCTCAGGGCGGCAGCAGAAAACAAGGCAGACACTGTGCCTGTTAACCAGCGTCGCTCGAAGCACTCCGAAGCCAGCCAGACACCGCAGGCTGAACTTGGAAGGAAGGGGATGTGAGAAACCAGGAACGGATGCATCGTCACACCAGTCTTACTACTATTCTTTTTATAGATCAGAGGAAAGACATGTTAAAAAATATGCACTTATTTTTCAGCCTCAATTTACGAAATCGAATTTTCTGCATTTCAGCCTTGTTGGAAAATGGGCACAGTGTCTAACACCCACCTCGCCAGGGTTAGCAGGAGGACGCTGGGACAGCCCCAGGAGAGGGCAGTGTGCCAGGCAGAGAGGATTTTAATGAGGCCTCTGTGCCCTACCTCTGCAGAGGCCGCCCCAGTCCTCATGGACAGGACGGCGTAACCCAGAAAAATGGGGTGGAAGGCAGAGTGGGGGGGCCTGGGGTCGCAGTGTTCGTGGCCGGCCTATGGTGGGGCAGTGTCGCTGCACCACAGCCCAGGAAATCTTGGGGACTGGGAGCTCATGATTTGGGTTTTTAATTAAATTCCATTTCCAGACTTCCACGGAGAAGAAAAATGATTCTAAATTCTTATAGACAAAACTTCTGAGCTGGAAAAAGAACATGAAAACATTCCATTGAGAGTATTTACTTAGAAAAGAAGCGTGAAAATGATTCACTTGTGTTCCCCATCAGCAAAACCACATTTAAATATGATCAGAAATCGCATAAACCCCATTTCGCCTGCATTACCCAGCATGGCCCTCCCTCCCCTGATCGCCTGTCTTGCAGGGCGGCCCCACCACCCCAGACGACCCAGCGAGACCCGGGAATTGTCTCTGCCCCGCCACAATATCTCTGCGCTTACATGGCAGCACTTCTCAGCCACGGGTGGTCTGGCGATGCTGGAGGACATTTTTGGTTGTCACAACTTGAGCAGGGAGTCGTGGGAGGGAGGGAGGGAGGGCTACTGATAGGTAGTGGGCGGAGGCCAGAAGCTCGGCCAAAGGTCCCACAATGTGCAGGACAGACCCCACACAACAAGAATGGTCCAGAACGAAATGTCGATAGAGCCAAGGGTAAGGAACACTGCTTACAAAGAGCTTACTATGTGTTGTTAGACTGTTCTGAGAGGTACCACTGTCACCTCATGATGCAGATGAGGAAACTGAGGCCCAGAGAAATAAAGCCACTTGCCCAAGATCACACAGCTAGTAAGTCTGAAGTTAAAATCAAGAGCCAGGCCAGCTGGGCCCAGAGGTTATGCTGTCACACGACCCGCACAGCCTCCCCTGCCTGACTCTGAAGGAGTCCTTCAGGGTCACCTCACTACAGCCTTTATTAACTCTATCAGTCTGTCCCTTTCGGGCCTGTGTCCTCTCCCCCTGGGCCATCGCAAAGGACTCCCTGCTTCCCCCAACCTCCCACTGCTGTCAGAGTGACCTCAAAGACCCAGAGCCGGTCCCACGTCTACCCCCTGCTTGAAACCCTTCCACAGGGCCTTGTCACCTACAGAGAGAAGCACAAACTCCTCAGGATGGTGTCTGCACTCTAGGGGGGCCCTCCCTCTCCAGGCCTTCTCCTGCCCCCCCCCCCACATCATTGGAACTGCTGTGCTGTCCCCACCTCTCTGCGGCTGCTCTGTCTGCAATGCCCACCCCCACCTTACTTATCTGGTAAACACCTACTGACCCTTCAAGAATCAGTCCCAGCAACACCTCCTCCAGGAAGCCGTCTCTGAACATCCAAGCTCTTCAGGTAAAACTGACCATTCCCTCCTTTTACCTTGTCTTTCCACAGCCTTTATTCAGTGGCGTGACCTTTTTTCTTTGCTTTCGGGTCTGTCCCTCAAGGGCAGGGACCTTGTGTTGTCTTACCTACCTCTGGGGTCTAGCCAAGTAACTAAGCTGCCGCTCAGCAAGTATCAAATGAACGGAAGGTGAAACATCCTGTAGGGACTGAATTCTTTCCAGAGAGGGGAGGGGGGTCACTATCTGCAGTGAAATCTATCCCATTGAACACTGCCATTGTTAGCAAGTTCTGACATGCAGAGGTCAGTTTCTGCAATGCTGTACAACAGGAACACCATGGGTTGCCTCTGACCACTAAGATAGTTACCTTCACCCCGTCTTTGCATTCCCTTCCCCAGGCCAAACATCTCCAGCTTCTCTCCTCTTCCTAACAGATGTGGTTTCGAGCGACCTCGTGGCCTTACAGGGTGTACTAGTTACTGAGCAAAGCCATATGGCGATGGGAGAAGCTGGCTACGTGTGGGAAGATTCTCAAGATGCTAACATAAAGTGTACTTTAAATCAAGGGTCTCAAGTTCAAGTGCCTATGGGCCAGGCAAGTAAGAACCGTGGGAGAGGTCGGCAGGTGGTACTGGAATGCAGAGAGGAGAGGCTGTGGACGGCCCGCGCAGGCCCGTGCTGACCTCCAGGATGGCTGCCACGTGGGCCAGGTGGCCGGGTCTTTGGAATTTTTTTGAGAAAAGCTAAAAATTTGCATTATTACACAAGGTTTTTTAATCTGGTAACTATTTTTTTTAATTGGCAACAATGTGTGTGCCACACCAACCGCATTTGGGGGCCAGCTCTGGTTGTAGGCTGTCCAACTGAGGCCTTGGCTTTAAACAAAGAATTGCTGGAGCCTTGGCCAGTGTTGCTCAGTTGGTTGGAGCATCATCCAGTCACCAAAAGGTTGTAAGTCTGATCCCCAGTCCGGGCACGAACAATCCGCGGTCTGGGTGTCTGCCATCCCCAGTACCAATCGATGCTTCTCTTTCACATCAATATTTCCCTCTCCCCCTTCCTCTCTCTCTAAACGCGATGAAAAAATGTCCTTGGGTGAGGACTAAAAAAAATTCACTAAAAAAAAAAAAAAGAATTGCTCAAGCAATTCCTAAATATAAGTTTTTGTATTTAGTGTTGGAAATGTACATAGATATATTGAGGGCTGTGGACAAGGCAGAATTTAAATTTAAAGTTAAGCTAGAAGACTAGGGTTAAAAATAACTTGGAGGCATAAATCACCACAGAGGGCGAGCGAAACAGTGGGAAAACAGGGAGCCTTCCCAACCGGAGTCCAAATGCAACAAAGACACAATTACCCATCAACAGACCTGTCTCCAGCAAGGCCTGGAACAAGCTGGCGTGCTGGGCTCTCCGCTCCTGTTCCCAGGGGAAGGCTCTGCACGTCGAGGGTCTCCCATACCTGCGCCTCAGGTCCAGGTAGGAGTTCTGCAGGTCACCTGCAGGACAGGGAAGCGTAAGTCTCACCTCTCTCCACCCCTTCGCCCTAAGCAGAACTAGAAATAAGGGATCAGACGTGACGTTACTGGTTATGGGTTGGGGTGCATTAGGGATTTGAAATTGGTATGATGCTTTTGCCTTGAGGTCACACATTCAAAGCCAAGTCCAAGGGAAATGTGCCAAAGTTGCTGATGGCTGTTGAATAATTCTGCAGAATGAGCAGCTGGCCTCGGACTGGCCCCCAGGAGGCCTGTATCTAGGCCATTTTGTTGGCAGTGTGAGCCGAGGAGCAAAGCCCAAAGACCCCCAGGGAGGCAAGGCAGTAGACGTTGGAAAAATCTCCCCAAGGCCCCCAAGCAGATCAGCATGCAAGGCTGGCCTTCCAACTCAGGCTATCTCTCCTAAAATTTCATCAGTTATCGAAATCAGTTTCTTTCCTGTTCAGGATATTACTATTCCTATATATCTTCCCCTTCTCTGACAGCATCGTATTTTCTGGATGACTCAGCGGTGAGAGCAGCAGCTGGGGACCAGTACAGCCTATTCTTAAATTGAATTGCAGAAGCGCTGCCTTTCCACGTTTACCTATCACCACCTCTAATCGCTCCCTGGGACTGTCTTTACGCAAACCCTATCGGACTGGGGTATGTTCAAGATGCATCCGTTCAGTCCTCCGTGGCCTGAAACGGGAAGTTCAGCTCTGGAGATGGTGAGATATGTGGGCAGGACTGAAATACGCAATTTGCTTTTGCTGATGGCAAAGGCCCCATAGGAACTTCTCTTGCAGACGAAACATATGTGACTAACTCTACTGCCACCCTATCAGGCAAGAAGATCCACAGCACAGGGAAATTGATAGGCGCCAGATCCAGGCTGGAACAGTGGTAGACAAGACCAAGTTTTGCAACAGATAAACACCCCATATGAGTGAGAAGATGTCCATGCACACATGAGCAGGCATGAAAGCAGGCTATTTGAAATTCCTTCCTTCTGTTGCAAATTACCAACGTCTTCTTCCTGAATGAGTCGATTTCAAGGATTTAAAAAATAAAACCGAGCCCCAAACAACAAAGTCATTGTTCAACATTTCTGAAAGCTAATATTCAGATATTAATGGTCCAAGACAAAAGTGCACCGATGGGGAAACATTTCTAATGATTAATTTATTTTCCAATTCATTTTTATTTTCTTAGGTTGGCCTAAGATCCCATTATGAATGGGAATAATGAAATGCGGGGCTCGCAACACTCTCATTTGTATTCTTAAACTAAATCGCGTCTGCTTAAAGCTACGAGGCAGGTTGGGCTGCTGTCGGCCGCGGGTCTTGTCGGAATCCAGGTGGAAGGCACACTTTCGCTTGCATCCACCTGTGGAGGTCACACTTCTCCCCACTGGTCAAGTCACAGATGTTCCCTTTCAACCCCGTTAGAAAGAAGCCACACGTGTTGACACAAACAAACGCACAGAGCTCGAGACTGCTCTCCTGAAGCTCAATACTCACATGCTTCTTGGCTCCCGGCCCCTTCCTGTACTGTGGACGTGTACACAGACACTATTTCTTGAACCTCTGCACACCTTTCATAATATAGCTTGATTTGTTCAGCAAGTTGCTTCTCAAGGAGGGGATTAAAAATCTACAAGAAGGCAAGAAGGCAAGAATGAGCAGGTACAGTCATCCAACGCCCTTTGGCACCAGGAAGGCTGTGTCAGGCTGACGTCCTTCTCCTGCTGATCCCCCAGCTGGCTAGTTTGCTCTCGGATCATCCGATCCGCGTTTGCAAAGGGAGGGTGTAATCCAAGGACATGCTGGCTCTGGCCACTTCCTTCTTGCTCTTTTTGGGCCATTTCTCCTCTGCAGAGCTTCTTAAATGTCAGGATTTCTCAGAGACAAGGCCTCCCCCTCCTCTTGCTCCCTGCTATGTGCTGTCCCCAGCTGTCATATCCAGCTCCCCTTCAGTTCTGGAAGGACACTCAGTCTACTGGTGCTGAGCCCGCGGACCGGCAGCCCTTCTCCCATTTTCTTCTGCGTGGCAGGCTCCTACTCACCCTCCAAGGGCCAGATTCCAGGTCATCACTTCAGGGCGGCTTCCCCAACGCCGAGGCCCAGCCTGCCCTGTTTGCTTATGTTCCCACCTCAGCGCTCCCGAACACTGTGCTCCCATCTGAACTGATGCAGGTACCACACTTATAGTAGTCTTTCATGACTACTCTAAGAGAGATTAGGAAGCTCTTTAAGAACAGAGGTCTTACCTCAACTCAGGGGTTTTCAAAATGCAGACTGTGTCCCATTTACGGGGTCATGAAATCATTTCAGTGGGTTGTAACAAGCAGTGATTTTTTTGTAAAGTGGAACACAAAATATCAGAGTACACTGAACAAAACAAGGGTATGTCGGTGCTTAATAAGTAGCAGGTCTCTCCATAGGGGTTCTAAGGTGCACCCATGGGTGGCAGGGATTCCCATTTTTCCTCAATGGCTTTGTCTAGTGACTTTTGCTGTTCCCAGAACAACCCCCACAGGGTCACAGGAATCAAAGACTGTTCTTTGTTCAGGGATTCAGGGATCTCCTTACCCAGTACGGGGGTAAGGGGTCCCCTTAACCATGCAGAAAAAATAATTGCTGTGAAGGCCCCTTTGTGGGGCAGTGCTGCTCCCCGGGCAGCAGCTTGCTGGCCTGGGGACCTGGCCAGCTGCACCTCTAGGTGGGCTTCGGATGTGAGACCATCCAACAGCACACACAGTTCCAAGTACGAAGCCCTCCAGGCCAACCGCCAGAGTGTGAGCGGGCCCGCGTTTCTGAAGGGAGCCGTGAAAAGACCCACGAGTCTCCTCTGCTGGAGTGGCCCCTCTTCTGCTACCTTAAATCACAGCATATAGACGAAGCTTTACCAAACAACTGAGACTCTGTCCTTTCATTAGTGTAATCACTGGATAGGCAACAGCCTGATAAAAACCTACTCTATAATTAAGCCAGTGGTTATTAAAACAGAGGAAGTAAATGGTTTCCATTTTATGAGTACTAAATGAACCAAACGTTAACAGAAATCTATTATTGTGTTAGCTAGGGGGAAAGACTCAATATTAATAATGTTGGAGGACAGAGCTGATGAGAGATCCAGCTTAAATAAATCTTTTGTTTACACAGGGTTCCGGGCCCCTGAGCCACACACCCATGAGCACCCCCAAACTTCACCTCAGTCCCCTGGGCTCACCTGTGCAGGGTGCAGCGTGCGGAGGCGATAGTATTTCAGGGGTCCAAAAAACCCTGCGACGCCGGCCACATACCTGCTCCCTCCAACAGTGAACCACCCTTCAGTGTCATTATAATGAAAATCCTCCCGGAAGCTGCAGGAAAACACAAAGCCTTCGTGTTTGAACCAGATTTTTTAAAAGAGACTTTTTCGCTGACTCTCATTGACTTACCCCAAATTTCTACCAGCCCTTCACTCTGAGTTCCAGCTGATGAGATGGCTGTGGGGTCAGGCGGAGTTGGGCTAGGGTCCCAACTCTGCTGTTTACCAGCTGTGTGACCTTGGACCAGTCGCTTAACCTCTCTGAGACTGTTTTCTCATTAGTGAATTAGTTCCTCACTTCAAGGACTGTTAAAAAATCAAGTGAAATATAAGACATAAAATGTCTAGTCAAGTGTCTGGTTGTCAAAAAGGACCGGCTGTTCAGATTTGTGAAATTGTTTGGAATTATTAAATTATTTGAAATTGCTGGTTGTAAGTGGAGCTATTATGCTCTAAAAGGAAAAAGAAATTGTTGAATGGATAAATGGTATCTGTGGAGGAAAACCAAAAACATATCCTACTAGATAACTTATGTAAAAACTTATGTAAATTCAGACTCAGGTGAAAGAGGCCACAGC
>CM052538.1:13001920-13029189 GCA_028533065.1 Trachops cirrhosus
GGGGGAGGGGCTGAGACAGGCACCAAGTGAGAAGCCAGGCAGACAGCGAAGAGCCGGGGACTGCAGAGGGCAGACGGAAGTGGAAAGAAAGAGTGCAAACTGTCAGCAGGTGGCCAGGAGCCTGGTGAGCCATGGGGGCAAGGGGCCAGCGTGACGCCTGTGAGGACAGAGCAGGCTACCAGTGGTTGGTCATCCCTGGAGAGGTGATGGGCTGACTGCTAGCAAGGAACCTGCCCCGTGGCAGGGACACCTGGCTGGAGAGGAAGACAAGAGAGTGACGAGAAGGGCACTTGTGGATAGCGTGGACTGACAGCAGCCAGAGCGATCCCTTAGCAACACTCTCTAGACAAGCAACTCACATGGAACAGAGGCTTCCTCTCCTGATAGTTCTCTTTGCAGAGTTGAAAGGATAGGAGAAAAGATGATGGTCTCCCCCCGACCCCCCTTTGCAGGTGGGACCTCAAAGTTATTATCAGAGCCGTGAATTGGTTCTGTTTTTCAAGGTCTTTCAAGGAAAGACTTGAACCACCCTCCTGAGACAACACCTGGCACTCAGTGGATGTGAAGCCGCTTCTGCAGTGAAAGGTCCCTTAATAGCACTCCGCTTAACCAGCCCACCAGCCCCCCGATGGCCCATCCCTCAACAGGTGGGGTGCCTGCGTACTGGAGCCTCAGTCTTCTCACTTTATCGGAGGAGATAATCCCAGTACCTAGCTACAGGCTGTTGTGAGGGTTAAATGAACTAGTATCTAAACAAAGCATTTAGAACAGTTTCTGGCACACAGTAGGCTCCATAACTTCACGGTTATTATGACTAACCTAGTCCAATGTTGAACTTTTGCTACCATCTCGTGAGTTACGTGCTTCGTACAAGTAAGACGTATCTGTTCCCAAACTTGTTAATGCCAACCGTACGGACATTTAATTGTACCATTTAGTGAAATACTACGTTACCCAATAAAATGTGGCTGGGGCAGAAGTCGTTCATTCCATAAAAATTGAGTTGAATACTTTGGGTAGACTCAGTAAAATAACAGTTACTAAAAAAAGTATTGTGGAATGAGGACAACCGTTTGGAAAAAGAAACTGAAGACATCTAGATGGATTTGGGGCTCTGGTAGTTTCACAAGTGGCCTCCTTTTCTTTCCATTGGGAGAAACGGAGATTGCATGCTGTTTATGCAAGATCTTAGACCAGAGAGAATGCCAATCAAGAGATTCACACTCACGGGAAAGGCTCTACATAGAAAGAATGGCAAATGAATGTACGTTTCTCCTTTTTAATTAAAATAAAATATTTAAAGTATCATTTTTAAATGATCTTTGCTTTAACTGAGGTCTTAACTGACCAATAAATTACTTGGTCTCCATTGTACTGGATTGTAGTTTTAGTTTTTTTTATCACTATTGTGATATAACCAAATAGATTTCTCCAGTGTGGTCTCCAACATTACTGTGCTCTAAAATCCTCGGTGGCTGCACAAAGATTGCTTGTACTGTGCACTGCCCGATGGTCATCCATTTCACTGACATAAAAGCTGAGCTAGACTCTTGAAAGGGGCCCAGGATGGTCCCTTTCAAAAGCGTCTGACATCCTGGCACACTGACTCTTATCTGGACATCAGAGCCTGCCCTGGTTTATTACTGCGGAGTGCGGGCAGCCTGGAAGAATGGGCCATGGGCGCCGCTGTCCAGCAGACCTCACTCAGAATCAGGAAAGAGTTGTCCTCTTCACTTAGACTAATTCTCATCTTGAGTGTCATTTCCCCAGGACCTGCTCTCAATGCTGGCCCCCTTATTCCTTTCCTTCCCAGCACTCATCGCAACTTGTAATTTTACATTTATTTATGAATGTCTTCGCTGAAGATCAATCACCCCCACTAGGCTTTTTAGTAGGGGCTGACAGTATTTAATCCAAGAGTCCAGCCCTGTGCCTGGCATGTGGTGCATGCGCTGGATGTATGAATACATACTGGATGGACAGATGGATGGATGGACAGACTCACGGATGGATGGATGAAAAGACGGACGGATGGATGAATTCAGCACTATACAGGCCTGTAGTCACTGCCTGCCACCAAGTGTTACTGGCAGCCTCTCATTCGAGAGCAGCACTGCACTTTCGAGCCCTTAGTGATGGATCGTCCTCTACCAACACTGTGGGAGAGTGCTACCACTGCGTGTGCATTTTGAGAACTAGAAAGGAGGTTAAAAGACTTTCCTTGGATCCCCTATAAACATCTGGAATATTTAGTTCACCAGCTTGGCCCACTCTGAAAGTGGGATTCCAAGCATCCAATCACGGGGGATCCCGTGGACCCGGTGTTACCTCTTCAGCTGCTCTGTTGATGGGGGAGGCTCCAGGGATCGGGGCCGGGCCGCTGAGGTGGCGGTGAGGGCACCCTCGGGTCTGGGCACTGCCAGGGTCCCCAGGTGGGGAGTCGCCTCAGCGCTCTAACTGCGATGTCGAACTGCTATGTCCCTGGCAATCGGTCTGCGTGTCTGTAACCTTCTGTGACCATACTGATTTTGTCTTCTCTTAACACGGTGACATTTTGTTCATCATGGATTCTTTACATTAATTTTGATTATAAAAAATGATTGTAGGAAATGTTATTTACCATGATTACTATCATGACTTGAATTGTGTGCCCCTTGAAAATTTGTATGTTGATGTCTGGGCTCCCAGGACCTCATCACGTGACCTGATTTGGAAATGGGGCCATTGCAGAAGTGTAGTTAGTCAAGAAGAGGCCATACTGGGTGTCCTGAATCCCGTATGACTGGTGTCCTTATAATCAGAGGACCTTTGGACAAAGACAGACACGCACACGGGGAGAGTGCCACGTGAAGACTGGAGAACACCATGTGGAATTATGCAGCCGCAAGTCAAAGAACCACCAGGAACTGGGCAAGGCGCCGGGATCGGACCCTCCTCTGGGGCCTTCAGAGGGAACACGGTGCTGCTCATACCTTGATCTTGGACTTCCAGTCTCCAGAACCGTGAGACCGTAAGTTTCTGTGGTTGAGGACACTCGGTTTATGGTCTTTGTTCCAGAAGCCCCAGCAAACTAATACACTACCAGGTTTTTGTAAGGTTTGCCTCTCTCACCTCACCCTGATCCCAGCCCTGGCGCATACTGTGATCTAGGATGGAGACATCTACGATTCACCACGTCAGCCTCTAGATTTCTAGGATTTAGGAGAAAAGGAAGCTCTTACATAAAAAGATGAAAAAGGGCCTATGAAATTCAATCGGTTTGTCATAAATGTCCTGGGGTTGGAGACGGGTGTCAAGGGAGACAGGGGAAGGTATTATTTTAGACTTCATATCCTGAAACACAAACCCCTAATTTCTGCTGCCTCCTTAGCGAAATAGGGCAGTCAAGGGGTTTCCAAAGAGCCACAGTCATCCATGGGCCCAGAGCAAACTCCTCAGAGGAGAGCCCAGGGCCACCTGCCACACAGCAACACTCGGGACCGCCCACTTCTTCCGGACGGGTGCGAATCCACTGGGTACGCTTGGCCTCCGCGTCCACGCTACAATATAGCTATCAAGTCATCACTGACCTTTTCTTTGCAGGCTAAGGAAGACCACTTCTTTAGCCTTTCTATATAACTCTAATCCTTTAATCCGGCCATAAAAATAAGAATTGTTCTACGTGCCCAGGGCCTAAAAGGAATCAGCTTGGCTTCAATGTAAACAGAAATGGCAGGCAGTGGGGAGGGGAGGGAAGTAGAGTGTATGCCCTTTGATTCCGTCTCCTCCCGTTTGCTTTCCTTTCTGTAATGACTGGTTTGCAAGGACACGTGGGTCGTGAGGGGACGATGAGTGAATGGAGCCTGTTTGGAAAGGCAGCTCTGTGCCTGGGGGGGTCAAACGACCACAGGAAGGAGGAATGACCCCCAGCCCCGCCCAGCCCAAGCGCCAACATTTCCTGGCACAGAAAATTATACATATGAAACTGCTCATTATTTTCTGTTCTTCAGACTGTCCTTAAGCATTTCATTATATATTCACTTATTATCAAGCTATGATGAGGTAGCTTGAGTTCCTAAGGAAGCTTGCCCTCTGGTTCTGTCACTGTAAAACCCACTACTACACAGGGATAAAGAAGCAAACCCAAAAAAATCATACAAGGCAAGGGACCCAATCCTCAGTTTCTGTACCTCTTGTAGAGAACAGTTCTATAAAGATGAAAAGTTACACCAATATCAATAGTTGCGTACATTTCAAATTTAGATTATGAACATAAATATGAAGACTGTCTGCTTTTATGTTTTATACTAAGCCAACGTTACCAGCCATTCTCAATAAGCAACATTAATATTTTGATTTATTTTTTGAGAATCCTTTGTAGAAGATAATTTTCAAAGAAAATGAATTATACAAAGTGCCATGAAAGAAAGAATTTACAATGAGATCTGGAGAGAGGAGTATTTTCTCTTGCTCAGAAAAAAGGTTGTGGGGGAAACGGGGGAGTTCGTGGACAGTAAAAAGGAAGGGAAAAAGTACAAAGACGAGCCACAGGGCAGACTAGTACATGCTTGGAAAAGCTGGGTAAGGAGCTGTGGGGATAACGTTAGGGTTGAGGGTTCAGGCGTGGAGATTCCTTAACCCTCACGCAGCAACATTTTGAATCAGAAGAAAGACCGCACTTACCTAATGGTCTGATTGTGGTAGCTTTCCAAATCCTGTCCGATGCTGGTGGTCACTACTATCTACGGTGGGAGAGAGAGACAAGGATCGCTTATGCCTCCGCGCCCCACATCACAAAAACTGTCCGGGGTATAAGCTGCAGTCTTTTGCTTGGTCACTTTTGGCAAAAATAAACTTAACACTTTACTAGCCCTGTGTATATTTTAAGATTTAATAAATATAATTTCTTCAAAGGACCTGTGGTAAAAAGACCTACACAGCAGTTTTAGCCGGTGGGTGTCAGATATTTCCAAACTCCAAGCCAAAGGTTCATTTGGTGCATCTGTGCTTCAAAGCTTGTCGCACAGAAAGACAAGGAAACGTGTAAGATACAAGGAGTTTCTGAAATTTTACTTGAGTTCTACGCAAGCCTAAGGGGGGGAAACAAGACCAGCGCTGAACTTTCTCCACCCACTACTGTTTCCCACCCTCTTCCCATAAGCACTGAGAAGCCGCGTCGCTGTCATTTCCCTGGTGACGATGTTTCTGTCCCGGATGTTATCAGCTGTCCTTAGTTGTCCCACATTCTTCTCGGTGTTTTGGATTAGGATAGAAACCCCTGGCATTTAGGGGCTCTTGTCATTCTCCCAGTGCTAGCCCAGGGCCAGGGCTGGCCGAGCTCATGCTGGCCCAGCTGGGTTCTCAAAGACGCGTCTATACCGCTGTGTCTGTGAAAAGCGAACTAACCCGGAGAAATCAACCCAGTTCAACCACGTACGGTAGGAAGAAAATGACTCAAACCAGTTGTTTCTCTGAACCAACCATTCACTTTAAGTCAATTTGTCCATTTAGTCAAAGCAATGAATATGGTAGTCCCATCTCAGTGGTGGATTTTGTATAGAAAAACAATTAAGTATTGTTCTGGGACCTATATTTTTTAGGCAGACCAGATGGGATGGAAAAAAAATCTTTTTTCTCTCCACCCCATCTGGTCTGCGTAATTCTTCTCTCCTGCTTGATCAGATCATGTGCTCTGCCATTGAATGCCTCTCTTTAATTAAAGAACTACTTTGATTTACAATTCTTCTGCTCCAAAAGCTTCCAGGAGGCCCTGCTGCTTTGCAAGGAGAAATCTAAATTCCATGATATTCAAGATTTTCTACATTCTAGCCCTACAGACAGTTTTTCCTTTGGTTAGTGTCCTACAGTCTGCACATTTCTACTCTGGTCAAACTGGTTTATCCTCTCTGCGCGCCCCCCACCCTGTGCTGTGCTAAGATGCTCCCCACTCTCCTCTCCATCTCAAAGCTGCCCATTGGCAGGATCCTTCTCTGTGAATCCTTCCCCTCCAGCATCCCAGTATGAAGCACTCTCTTCTCTGAATCCATGTGAATCGTTTGGCAATGAAGCTCACCTTAGCACATCCCTTCACCTGCTCAATGTTAATTCCCTAAATAGTCTGTAAGCTCCTTGAGCACAGTGCCTTGCATACAGCAGGTGCAAAATAGGACCTGGGATTTCCTCTGATGATCTCACACCTGTCCAAGTGACACAGAGAAGCTGACCTTCTTAGGAGAAAAGCAGCAACCAAGCTAGAATGCCATCGTAATTTGTCACATAAATAAGAAGCTGAAACGGGGACCACAGCCATGTCACCTAACGTCGTTAAAGAAACAAACTAACATACAAACGATCCCGGCTACCACTTCACAGACTCTTCTCAGGAAAGCAACAAGGACTGACCTGATTTCCTTTCTCTTCAGAAAAAGGAAATGTGATAAACCTGACCGCCCAGGGAAGTCTGCGTATTATCTAATAAAACACAAGACAAACAAGACGTCTCTTCCAGTTTTGTAGCCGGAAAATCACAAATCAATAAGGAAAGCTGATGAAAAAATGAAGTCGCCAGAAGAAAAGTAGCATACTGACATTGCGTAGATTGAAAGATGGAATTGCCTTTCACTGTAACAACAGATTTGCCATAATCCATAAAGTCTGCATTATGACAGTTGGAAATAGTTATGCATAGTGTTTTATAGTTCAGAGTAGATAAAGACCCTCCGTCCCACCAGAATTAGCACTTAGGTTTGTTAATTATTATTTGCCGGTTTATGCCAAACAGAAGCAATTGTTTCAACTGCCAAACACAGTCAAACCATTTCTCGACTCAACTAATAAATTTCCTGACAAAATAAAAGTTGTAGCTCGATAACACTATACAAACCTGGCTGACGTTGTTTTACCATTTATCTCTGCAAAGCCTATCTCGCCAGGGGAAAAGCACTGAATTCTTCAGATAACTGTAGCTATATAGCTGGCTATTTTATTTACTCACTCACAATATGGTCAAAAGAAGCACTATAAAAGCCAATTAAACGGAATGGGATTCTTATGATTTAAACTTCCATCTATAAAAGTTTGATTGGAAAAGCGTAGAGCTGTAAAGAGTTCATCATTTACCACAAATTTGTTTTTAGAGATTTGCTCGCTCCCTGGCTTTTCGGCGGTGCGAACTTTAAGCGATGGTGCTGGCGTGGTTGATGGGGGGCGGGGCCCATAGATACCTGGCCTCCGTTAAATGAGATATCCAGGCGAAACCACTCCTTCAAAGGCAGGGTGAATTTAGTTTTCACAGCAAGGTCTTCTCCTTTGACAAGATGCATCTGAATATGCAAGAGGCCTAAAAGGACAATTAAACCTTATGAAAATGACAAAAAATACCCCGGAGTGGATGAAGGGGCTACTCCCGTGCAACAACTGTCCTAATGAGTTATCAGACGAAGCCTACATTCCTTCTTCCTTTCAACAAAACAAAGCAAAGCCAAAAAAAAAATCACATCAATGCATTCCTTTGTAAAGGAGACAGTTATTTTAAGCTTCCGGAAAAAAGTTTAACCTGAAGCCCACATTTGAAAACCATCACTCTCGCTAAATTGCCACGTTGACAGTATCTTCCTTATTCTAGACAGACATAGTTGCCTATGGACACGGCATATGAAAATGACGATATATCGTTTTAAGATTCTGTTTTACACTTACCCTCTTCGGTAAGAAATACAGACGGTGTGCTGTACATCTCATTAGAATCCACGAAGTACAGAATCCCGCAGAGATTGGCCTTGCAATAGTGGAGTAAATAAAGCCACAATGAAACAGTAAACCTAGAAGAGTGAGGGGAAAGAAATTCTGCAGATTGATATCATCCAAGAACAGGTAATTATAGTTAACAATGACCAAGTAAATTGCCTTCTTCCCAATGAAGGGATGAACGTGGCTTCGTGTTCATCGTGGGAGATGAGCTCGCACAGCTTGATCTTTGAGACAAAGGTAGTTATAGTAACTGGAACAGACAGGAGCTAAGCACCATTGTACAAAACTAGCAGGCGCTCCAGCCTGCACCTACAAGTCTGTTCCTGTGCCCTGTGAGAATCTCAGGTGCCTGCCGTTCAAATTCTTGATGAAGGCTTGTAAAGCCAGACACAGAATGAAAAGCTGGAGTTTAATAAGAGGTGATTTGATAAGAAGCTATTCTAATTTTGGTGATTACAAGAAAAAACATAATTAGGGCTTTTTGGGCAATTTTGTTTCTTCCAAAGATAAAAGCATAAGGTAGAAAAGATGTTATAATCTGCAAATGCTTCACTGTACACTAACTGGGACACATATACACTATTTTAAGGCGTATATTAGGTTGCATATCACAGTTCTGGCTGACCGATATGGAACAACTAATCTAATTGTTCCATTTCTGGACTGGGGCTATTTTAGTTGGAAAAAAGCTTTTGTGTATCTGTGATTTGTGGAGGGAGAATAAAGTAACAGTCATCAACTTAACTAGGACAGATTTAGCCAAGATATAAGATCCACCAATCACTCAGCAATACTTGCTGAGCACTTGCTTGGTGTCCCACATTGGGTGAGCGCCCAGCAGCTCAGAGATGAGGCACTGGGCGTAACTGCATCGTGCCTGTGAGAGAGCAGTCGAGGTCAAAACAAATGCACAGAGTTCTTTCTGTCGCCCCAGTAACCAATTCACAGTTTGGGGTTATGGGGCCAGTGGCCTCAGGATCGTTGGGGATTTAACCAAATACGTTCTTTAGAATATTCTGGGCTTTGTAACGTGGCCTCCAAACCAGTGGTAAGATACGCAGACAGATGGTGCCACACAGCTCCCTCCTGACCCACCCAGCTGAGCAAGCTCATGAAGATAAGTTATTACAAGGAAGCTTAGCAAGAACATACGCTCAGTAAAATGACTCAAGATCTTTCTACAGCCAGCAGCATGGGAAGAATTAAATCACTCTGCTAAATCCATCCAGTCTGAGGTGCACCAGGAACCGTTTTTAGCATCTTTAATTCAGCAGAAGGGGAGAAAATATATATCTGGGTTTTGCTGAAATCAACGAAGATCAGAAGTGGTGAGTTTCCAGCAGCTCACCCAATCTTCCAAGACAGAAAAGGCAGGACAAAGCCTGCAGTGTGGGCTTGCTGTGGCTGGCTGCACTTGCAGCCCTGCCAGGGCCTCAGGCTCCAGCACCTTGCTCCCGCCTCGTGTCTTTCCTGGGGCCGTGACGCGGAAAGTCTAAAGGCATGTTCAGGATTGCTAAGTGCAAGAATAACTCGAGAACGCTGTGAGGTGTTTGGTTCCACAAATTCTGCCTAAACCACATAGGTCTCAATGTTTTTTTCGAAGCCAGTGACAAAAGGTTTGTCCTGTTAAAGGAATCCACCAGCCTGCTCTGATCCTCAGATTAAAAAAAAAACAAAACCCAGCAGGTCCCCACCCGCCCCACCATCTGCGCATTCTTACACAGGGTAGTCTATCCGCTGGCGTCGGGTGGCCTCCAGCTCACGGTTCTGAAACCTCGGCAACGTCTTCACGATGCCTGTGTTCTCTCCACTGGAGGCATAGAGAAAGCCCAGGAGGGTGACCTCATCTGCAAACGACATGACACTGGCCTTTCAATGATCCCCGGAAAAGCATTGCTTCCCAAATCGCATTCCTCCCGGAACCCTCGGCCTAGGTCCCCTCCAACACGGAAAGGACACGGTCTGCTGATCTCACCAAACACGGAATACATGCGTCTGCCAGGCACCCCGGCTGAGCCCTTTACAGAGCTACCCCCATCAGTTTTCACAGCAAACCCGTAAGGTGGATTCTGTTGTTCGTCCCATCCTACAGAGAAGTGCAAGGCGTGGGGAGGGGAAGCAACTCGCCTAAGGTCACCCAGCTAATGAGTGGCAGAGCCCGCGGGCATGGGTCGAGCTCACCTTCTCTGTGCCCAACCATTTCCCATGCTGCCTTCCAACATTAAGAAAAGCAGTTTGAGCTTGTGTCATGAGGGTAAGTGAACCCTGGAGTAGCACGCACCACGGTCAACGCTGCTGCAAAACGGTAACTGAAAGTAAAAATGTGCACAAATTCATTTCATCCTCACTATTATCCCCGGCTTACAGATGAGGACATGGAAGGATAGCTTCCAAAATAATAACTAGTATTTACTTAACGCTTAGACTGTGCCCAGGCAGTATGCTAAGCACATTTCAGGAAAAAATCTTTCAATTTCACAACGATCTAGGAGTGGGGTCTATTATTACCCCCACTTCATAGATGAAAAAACTAAGTTTTAGAGGAGGTTGTATAATAAGAGGAGGAGTTGGAATTCAAACTCAAGCAGTTTGGTTTCAGAATCCATGCTCTTAAAATTGCAGGGTTTTCGCTTCTTCTGTATAGACTTTCCTAATATACTCAGCACCATATTTAGTATATGCAAATATTACTAACCATACTCCTTAAAACTACAGAGTGCCTTCCACTTTACTTTGCAAATATGGGAGAATTCTGTGGCTCAAGAAAAGAGGGTGTCCATAACAGATTTTAAACGGAGAACAGTTATTTCACCTGTATTTAATACCTGTTGCGTTAAACAAGGCTAATGTCAATTTCTTATTTCCTATGTCTCCCTTCCTCCAAAGAGAAAGGAATTCACTGAACTCAGCCTAGTAATAAAAATCCCTTTTCTTTTTTTTTAAATGCTCCTTGGTTGCCCAGGCTGGTGTGGCTCAGTGGATTGAGTGCTGGCCTGCAAACCAAAGGATCGTCCGGTTGATTCCCAGTCAGGGCACATGCCTGGGTTTCAGGCCAGGTCCCCAGTGCGGGGCATGTGACAGGCAACCACACATTGATGTTTCTCTCCCTGTCTTTTTCCCTCCCTTTCCCCTTCTCTAAAAATAAATACATAAAATCTTTAAAAAAATTTTTTTAAATGTTCCTTGGTTTAAATGTCCATGATTAAATGGTAGAAACAATTTCTATTTCCCTGGGCTCCTTGGAGATGGAAAGTTTAGTTTCTATGCAGGTTACCAAGGGCCAATAAGGGTACAAATGATGGGAGGCTCAGCCTGGGATGCTGAAGGCCCCAGCTCCCGTTTCTCTATGAGAAAGCAATGTTTTATTATAGAGACAGGCACCTCTGGTTCGTTATCACTTGGAAATCAGAGGAGCAAAGTTTTCATAATCTCAGACTTTTGTGTGTATAGTTAATAGAATTAAATTAAGTAAGCCAAATTTCCCCCAGTGCCCACAAATCCACCTGTTTTGTTAAGTAGAGATGCATTCGAAACCCAAAAGGGCGGAGTTATCCCTTCCAGCAGAAACACTTGAAACTTTTTTCTTTATAACCTGAGCTCAGTTTGGGCACGTGGGACCTGCTGGCCTGTACTGGGGGTGGGGAGGGAGGGAGGATTGCGAATGATGGTATGGCAAGTGTGTCTTTGCAATCTGGAAGGAAAACAAAATCACCGAGGCTGAGATCAGCCCAACCCTGGTTTGGCCTCCACGGCTTTGAGTGGAACAGGACCGATGAGATGGCCATGTTAGCGCCCCGCCTTCCCAGGAGGCCCGCTGCCAGTGAGTGCTGTTGAGTTACCTGCGTGTATTAGAAGCAGTTATCAAAACGAGCAGGATTTGATGCTCCCCGACCTGACTCCAGTAGAGGGAGGCTTCACAAAGGAGATTTCCAAAGGGAAAGCAAGGAAAAGTGAATGCTTACGAGGCTCTCCCTTCTTTGGGGATCAAAGGAAAGCAGGCTGAGCAGGAGAACTCGCGGCAAAGCACAGTGGAGGGAAAATCTAAGACCCAGATATCTAAATTCATTTTACAAGAACATATACCCTTCTGTCACCAACAAAGCCAAAGTGATGGCGGTTTTCCTGTAAAATCTGCAGCTTCAAGAGTTCTATGATTGGGAGCTCTATTGCAATTGTCCCTCAGTATTATGGTTTTTACAGTTAATTAGAAATAATTAATGAGAATGAAATTTTGTAGTAGGAAAGGACTTCAGAATTCATCTAGCCTGGGAAAACTTAGAAGCTTATTTTCTAGTAACTGACTGTGGCTGCCTGGAGTGCTATAATTTGTAGCAATGGCTCTCCTAGGCACTCGAATGGGGAATAACAACCAGTGTCAATCACCAGGAAAGAAGTCACAGGCAGGCCCTGACTGGTGTGGCTCTGCTGGTTGGGCATCATCCTGCAAAGCAAAAGGCCGCTGGTTCAATTCCCAGTCAGGGTGAACGCCTGGGTTGCGGGTTTGGTCCCGGTTGGGGCATGTGCAAAGGGCAACTGATAGATATTTCTTTCTCACATTGATGTTTCTCTCTCCCTTTCCCCCTTCCTTCTCCTCTCTCTTAAACAAAATCTAAAAAAAAAAAAAAAGTGAATTCACAGGCAAGAAACCTGAGGTCCAAAGAGCTAAACTGGCTTGCCCAATTTCCTCCAGAATGCACGCTCCAAGGGAGCAGGGACATCACCGTAGTCATTGTCCGTTCCCAAAGCCCAGAACAGTGCCCGACACTCAAGGGAGGCTCCAGAAATATTTAGTGAGTGAGTGAGTGAATAAACTAACAGATGCGTGTCGTTGTGGCCGAGTCAGGATCTGAACCTCCCTTTGGCTCAACCGGTTCCACAGTTCCATAATGTGCCCCATGCTATCTAAGCCAAATAATAGCCTCTCGTCTTTCAGCTCCTTCCCCCAAGCCCATTTCTTCGGCTTTTCCGGAATGAGGAAGTTAGATAGGAAAAAGGCACCATTACGGCATAATCATAAAATGCCAGGGAAAAAGTCAGGTTCCGCTCTCACCCCCTTGATGTTTTGTTTTATTTCCTCCACTTTTAGAGCAAGAAGAGGCTTTGGGTATCACGCGGTGCAAACTCTTTTCTTCGGAGACAAGAAAAGTGTTAGGCGTTGTTGAAGGTTCTGTAGCTAATAATAGACCCAGGTATGACTCAAACCTGGTCTCCCCCTGCAGACCAATGGGCTTTTTCTTAAACCTCATCACACGTCACAAGGCCTCCCTGAGGGCTAGGGTGGATATTCAGCGGGCATGCCCCCTGTGCCGCCACATGGGTTGTTGAAAACTGAAATACGCCCATGTTGGTTAGACGATTGGTGTGGCCTTGGACCCCCAGGGCCCCACCACCCACCACCCACCCTGGCCTCTCCTCCCGGGGAAGGGACCTCCAGCACCATCCTGTTTCAGCACTAGGGCTAGCACCTGGGGACACTGACTGAGCCCCCACCCCAACCCCTTTCTGGTGGTTAGGTACTTTATCACCACCTGGCTGGGAGGGTTCCCCAGCCCACTGTCCAGTTCAGCTGAGGGGTCAGAGCCGTGACACAGACCTGCTCGGGGAAGGTCCGGTTTCCACGTAACCAAGCCCCACTCTGATGTGTGGTAAACGCATCACGATGCAGCTGAGATCCTCAGCCCGTTTGTGGAGAAGTTGAGAGATATTCTTATTGCAAGGAATAACTGTGACTATAAATCTATAAACAGAACCTAGAGGACAATATGCCCAGATTTTCCAACCTGGAGAAGGAAAGCTAGAGCGCAGGCAACTCAGTATGTTTTCCAAACACAGAACATTAAAGAAACAGTGGTGATCGGGGGCTTTATTTTCATTAAAGCCACAGGCTGAGAACCAACACTGTACTCTCTCACAAGCAGGGTCTAGGACAGAACTTCGCCCTAAAAGGTGCCAGGCAGGCACATGAGTGACTAAGACAGTCTAGAATATTCAGTATGAGGAGTCTTAAGAATAAAATAACTCCACTCCCAGTAATTTTTCCTCTAGACATACCTACATGTGTGCACCAAGACACATGTACAAGGATGTTTGGTGAAACCTTGCTGTGACCGGTGAAGGACTAAAAATGACCTGCATGGCCAGCACCAGGATACAAGTTACGCTGTGGGCTGTTGGACAGGGGAATGCTAAGCGGCTATCAAAAGGAGCGAGGTTGTGTAGCACATACTGATACAGAAAAATCTCTGCTGCACTGTTAATGAGTGTGGAACAGAGCTTACAGTGTTCTTCCTGTGTGTATGCAGAGAAGGGCCATCGACGTAATGTTTACGGGTGCAGAGAACACTTCAGGAAGGAGACACAAGAAAGGAGTGTTACTGAGTTTGCCTCTAGGAACGGCACTGGAAGGGTATGGCAGGGGGTGGGAGGGAACAAAGCCTTTTGCACTCTCCGAAGTTTTTAAATTGGGAACATGTATTACTGTTCTGGCTAAAAGAGAGGAGAACAACATTCTCTGGCATTCTGTGCAGGCAGGGAGAAGGGACTGGCCACATTCAGAGGTCTCCCCTCCCTGGGCCACCATGGACGTTCAATCTGCTTCCAAGAGACAAAGTCCGGTGGGTGCGGAAAACAGGATGATTCACATCGGTAAAAATTCAACTAAAAAAAAAGGGTATTTCTTCTCATTTAGAACCTGGGTTAGGACTGTATTAGCATATTTTAGTTAAAGGCTGAAATAGCAAAGTCAAAGGAATCAGGAAGCCTGGACTCCAGTTAAACAAGCACGGAGAGCCTGCGCTTCCCCTCCGTAAAGAGAAGATGAGAAATAATACCCTTTCCCATGGGCATATTACAAGGATTAAATGAGACAATGTGCATGGGAAAAGTGTTTTGAAAATCGTAAAGGGCAATGCAGAGACGAGGCATTAATTAGTGTTCTTACAGAAAAATTCAGACTACGTGATTAACTGGGGGGGGAAAAAGGAACTAAGTCTTTTTTTTTCTAAAAGTGCCAAATATATGGTTCTTATAATAACGAAAAGTATCATCATTCATTGATTTGAATAGCCCTGCTGCATAAACTGGTATTTTCACAAAGACAGTAATCTGGCTTCAATATTTGACTTAATCTTCTTAGTTTGTTATAATGGAATTTTGTTCTAAGAAATCATTCTTCCAATGCAATAGATCTGCAGATGAGAATAAATTTTTAGTGAAAGGAGAAGAGAGAGGAAAAGAAGGAAACTGCCATGTTCCCCAGGTTCTGAACTAAGAGGAAAGGTTAGGAAAATGTCCATGGAGGGAAACACCAGGGCAGAATGTTGAGCTCCCCTCGGCGAGCCTCCTGCCTTTCTAGTCTGATTCCCTGAATCGCCCAACTCCACCTGAGATTCTAACTGCACAAACACACAGCCCGGGTGCTGCTCCTCTACACGCCCACCCTGTGGTGGACATTGGTGATCAACCCACACGGCTCTCTCCCTAGGCACAGGCTCAGCCTCAGAATCCTTCTCAACGCCACACTCGAGGGAGCCACGCCACACCCATCACTCTGGGTCCGCAGGCAACACGAAACCTCTTTGCCACCCCTCACATCAATGGAGCCCCCATCAGGCTGCATTTCCTCCTTTGCGTGCCGTGGCTCATGCTTTCCCTTCTGCCTGGACGCCCTGTGAGGAGCATCCTACTGTGTGTCTGTGCCCTGTGAGGAACTCCCTTCCTTCCTTCCTTCCTTCTCCTCACAGTAGAAGAAGGAAGGAAGGAAGGTGCCTCGAGGGGGCACTGGGGAACGGTGAGATCTGAGCTGGCTACTGAAGCATGGACATGACTTTACCAGGAAGACAAGGCAGGCGGCAGTGGAGCGGAGCGGGAGTCAGGGATGGCAGCTATCCCAGGTAAAAGGACCTCCTAGTGTAGCCAAAGCCTAGGGGTGCGGGATCAAACCGATGAGACTCAGACTACAAGGGCAGGCGCACAGGGTGAAGGTGAGCTCATGTGCAAAGGAGGCTCGCTGACCGGGAGGCTGCAGCTTTAGCCAGGACAGCCCAGATGGGCTCTGCCTGGGAAACTGCAGTGTGTGTGTGTGTGCGCGCGTGCACATGAGAGTGAGCCCCAGGGAAGGCACACGGTCACTGCCTACCCCCACATGCTCCCTAATGATGCTGTCACAGTGCAATGGTCACACGTAAGCATGAGATAGAAAAAGGCCCTTGCCCTTGGCTAAGGGCATTCATTCCTGTCTCCTCCCTCAACTGCCAAGCAGTCACTGCGCCCTGACACGTGCAGGTGCTGTGCTAGGCATCACAGCAGCACAAATGAGGAACCTGGCCTTATGGCGCTTGTGTTGCAAGGATGGAGACACTCAACCAGAAAAAAAAAATTAAATCCAGCTCATGACAATGTCCAGTGGCACCAAGGCTATGAAGGAGAATAAAGATGATAACGATGGGGGTGGGGTGGCCGGGGTGGGACTGCTGTCTCAGATAAGGCGGTGGGGGCAGTCATGCCCGATGAGGTGACATTGGCTCAGGGGAAGGAAAGAGGTAAGAGAGGTGAGCCAGGGAGGAGAATCTCAGGAGGAGGGAGCAGGATCACAAACATCCCAAAGTGGGAATGACTTGGGACGTTCAAGGAGATGCAAACAGGCTTGTGTGGCTAGATCAGGTGGGCCAGAGGAGCGTGGCAGGAGATGGAGCCGGGCAGGGGACAGGGACAGATTGCACAGGCCACAGGAAGGGACACGGGCTGACCTTTTGTAACTGCTAGGGGAGTAATTGCCCGTAGGAGGTGATGTTGCCTGCTTACTACTGCTGTGGGGCGGGGTGACAGGGGCGGGTGGGGGGGGCTGCAAAGCTGGGAGGCCACCTGCAGACAGGGACCACAGTGGCTTAGACCAGATGACAGCTATCCACTCAGGGAGAGGTGACAGAACATGCAGAAGATGGAGGCAACAGACTAGCTGGCCACTTGAGATGGACGTGCTGGGAAGAGCAGGCTGTCTGGCCTACAGTTACTGGTGGGTGGGCAATTTTGTTCTCTCAGTGAGTCCACCCTGCATGTGGCAGGCACCCGTGTGACAGGTGAGGGACCACAGCTAAGGCCTGGTCCCCTCCCCCAAGGAAATGCACAGCAGTAAGTGGAGTCGCAGGTGTGGTGTGCCTGGCCACCCATGGCCCATGCACCTGGAATGCAGCAGGAACAGGTGCCTGGAGTGTGGCAGAAACAGGCGCACCAGAGGGCAGGCGGCTGAGCCAGGGCACACACGAGACCTGAGAGCCTGCCACTTCTGACCTGTGGTAGGTGTATGCAGCAGCACCGGGCAAAAGTCTGCTGCACTTCTGAAAACCAGACCCCCGGCCTGGCCGGCAAAGGACCCCCAGACCTCCGCAGGCAAAGGAGGTACACTGCAGGGGTGTGTGCACAGAGGCACAGCCCTCCCCTCGGGAGCCGAGCCTCAGCCTTTGGCGCAGGGTCGCTCCAGCCGCACTCACACAACCTCTGTGCACGGGGACTTCGGCTCGCTCTCTTCATAAAGAAAAAGGAAAATGAAAGCAAATCAGGCGGCTCTTCAGTTCAGTGGCAGAGCCCTCGTAGGATACCAGGCACTTGACACGGAAAACGCTCCCCCACACCCGCCGCCAGTGCTGGCTGCAGACTGGGACCGGACATGAAAGGCGCCCCCACGGCTCCCTAAAGCCATCTTGTTGTTCCGACTTGACTCTTCTTCATCGAGAGTCCCTGCTAAGAACAAGCCGGAGGCCTGGCCTCTGTCCACCACACAGCCGATGACAAGAACGAAGGTCACGGGCACTTTTCACAGAGCTGCTGCAGATGCTCTTTTGATTTGTCTTTTAAGGAGAGGGAACAAATCACAGCTGTGCAGGCAGAGCTGGTGTTGAGGTGACACAAAGCTCCCCCCTACCTTCAGCGACTTTGACTCTTAGAGAACGTTTCCCTCTGCGTTAGGCTTGTATTGGATTGGTTCTCACCCCAAAAGTAATGGCCTGAAGGTGGGGAGGAAAACCCGGGCCCTGTGAATATGGGAAGGGACAAGAGAAGAAAGAGAAGACATTTCAAGGTAGGTTCAGGTGTCCCAAGAACTTGGCCAGTTCGTAAAGGACTTCATTTGACAACTTCCAGCTTGCAGTTCCGCCGTTCTTTAATGAGGAATGTGATTTGGCCAAACATGAAATGGAATCATTAAGCCCTGACAAAGTCGGAGGCAAAGCAAAACTGAGGCTATGTGTGCCCCGTGCTTCCTTCTCCTGAGCCAATTAGGCCCCCGTGTGGAAGGCCTTCCAGACGGACGCCAGCGCCGGCTTCTGCCTGGCGGAGGGAGGCACAGCGGTCGTCAAAACGCGTGCGCTCGGCCATTTCAGACGTGTAATTACCCACCCCCCGCCCAACGCGCACACGCAGGAAGGGAATTTGCCTTCTGCTTCTGGATATCTCTTACTTAAAGCACCACTCAAACGTGGGACGAGCCAGACACCGAACACGGCTATTAAAACAAAATGTGGGATGAAACTGCGCGGAACGCTACACACGCAGGGAAGTGCCTGCAGCAGGTGCTGGCTGAAGCCTGCAGCCGAGCTCACAGTGTCAGCCCCACACTGGCTTCCCGGTTTTGGTGCCGGACTCTAGTTATGGAAGACAAGCCGCCACGAGGGGACTCTGGGGGAAAGACACGCAGGGCTCGCTACCATTTTTGCAACTTCCTGTGAATCTATGATTATTTCAGAATAGTTTTCTTAATGCCAGATGTGTTGATTCTACCGTAAGTGGCTTCTGACTGGCTACAGTTTGTAGTTGCACAGGCTTGAAGTTCTCGTTATGTGCGGGACTGTCGCAGGGCAATTCAGGAAATACTCACTGGCAATGCTCTCCCCATGTCCTTAAGGCCCCAAGCCAGTCCCCTCGAAGATGAGGAGGTGTCAGGCCCTTCCCGTGGCAGGGTCTGCTGTCACAGGCTCATGGATGTCCCCCACCCACCATGCATGCCTGGCAGTCTGACCACAGTCACGCTAGAGCAAAGTGCCACCAGCCCCGCCCCTGGTACAGAGGTTCCCAAGCTTTATGGTACATCAGTTGTGGGAATGATAATTCCAGGGCCCTGCTCCCACAGATCCTGACTGAGTAGTTAATGGATGGGGCCTGAGAATTTGCATTTGCAACAAGAGTCCTGGCTGATTCTGTTGCAGTGTGTCCCAGGGCCACATCTTAGGAAATGCTACCAGAACTGGGTAGTTGCAGGGAGCTTGCCCAGGATGGCTCCCCATCGCAGGGCAGGGAGAAGAGCCGGCAGGTGCTCAGCAGCCACAGCGCAAGGTGCCCCTGGCACCGATGCAGAGATCTTCAGACCCTTCTTCTAGGTGCGTATAGCCAGAGAGCTCCAACCCCACTGCTTAAGGGAGACAGACGTAGGAGCCAGCAGCCTCCCGTACGGATCCCGCAGTGACTGTGACCACATGGCACTGAGGATAAAGTGCAGGGTTGGGACTCGATCATCTACCATCAGGGCTACTTTTCACTGCCTGCTGACTCTGTGCTAAGCAAATTACATGTCATTCAGTTCTGACAGCACCGCTCTGAGGGAACTGTTGTTTGGTGTTCCCATTTTACAGAGCGGAAGCTGCGGCTCCGAGTGCCACAATTACACGGGCAGAGAGAAGGTGCAAGAGCAGCAGTGGAGGGCGGGTCTGCTCGCCCGAGAAGCAATGCTGCCCTAACACTGAGGTCGGAGGGATGTCTGAGGGGCGATGGGAGGAAGGCTTTCCCACAGTGTGTTTTAGTGGCCCCCACGTGCCTTTGCAACTTAAAGCAGCTCAAATCTCTCAAGGCAGGTCCCCCTCCCGTGGCCCCGCTGTCCCTCCCTTCCTTTCACCTTCAGTCCTGTCCTCTCCAACTCTTTCCTCTCTCCTCACCTTTGCACTTTTCCCCTCTCACCCCCAAAGTCCGAAAATACAGGCTCCGTTTTCCTTGTCTCCCCCACCGCTAATGTAAGAACGCTGTCCTGCCCCTCTCTGGCGGTACTCTCTCTGGAGAAATGAGAATTAGGTCCCTGGCCAGGCAAGTGACCTACCAGTTTCAAGAGGGCACTGGGGGATCTTGTTTGCCCGCAGGTTCCAGATATAATCCATGTTCCACTCGAGGCACACTTGGTGGTCTTTGAATGGGCGCTCAAAGGGCGGGACTGTCTTCAGCAGAGTGTAATTCTTTGCGACGGCGTGTAGCAAGTTCTCGTCCCACTTAACATGCATGTCTCCGCCCCTGTACGTGTGAGTAATCCAGGCGCGGAGAATCACCACCGACACGGATATGGAGTGTCTAATGAAGTAGTCGTCTCTGTACACCATGATGCTGGGGAACTTCACCTGGACTAGGTGCGTCCTGCTGGTGTGAAGATGCTTCTCGTTCTTCCACCTTTTCTTGTACACAGGAATGCTACTTCTGAACTCAGATGAGACGACGGCTTCCAAGTTGACGACACAGGGCTGAGAGCACAAATACTCCACGGAGACTTCGGAAATGTTGCGCACGTTGCCTTCGGCGACAGTGAAGGAGATGAAGTCTTTGTAAGCCACGCTCTGCTCCGCTCTGGGCACCACCGCCGTCGTCTGGGAGGTCTGCCGGCCCCAAGACGGGACGAAATTCTGAAAAGGGAAAAACGTATAGAGGAAGTTTTAATATCATCACATCGCCCTGGCCAATGTGGCTCTGGTGGTTGGAGCGTTGTCCTGTAGGTCAAAACGTCGTGGGTTTGATTCCCGGTTGGGGCACATACCTGGGTTGTGGGTTCGGTCCCTGGTCAGGGTGTGCACAAGAGGCAGCTGATCAATGTTTCTCCCTCACACTGATGTTTCTCTCCCCTCCCCCTCCCTTCCCCTCTCTCTAAAAATCAATAAGCATGTCCTCAGGTAAGGATAAAAAAAATGTCATATTGCCCTGGCTGGTGTGGCTCAGTGGGTTGAGTGCCAGCCTGGAAACCGAGAGGTCACCGGTGTGATTCCCAGCCGTGCCTGGGTGGCAGGCCAGGTCCCCAGTTGAGGGCGTGTGAGAGGCAACTGATGGATGTATCTCTCTCACATCACTGTTTCTCTCCCTCTCTTTCTCCCTTCCTCTCTCTAAAAATAAATAAAATCTTTTAAAAAATTATCATATTAGCAGATACGTGAATCATGATTTTCCTGGGATAAGAAAAATCCACCTCCATAAAGCGGCAAATGTGGAAGATAAAGGATGTGGAAACCACTACTGAACAATTGGAGAAAAACCAAGGCACACACACAAATGAAGATTAGGCTACATTAACTCTCTCCCCAGACTCAGTAGCATCTGCTGATCAGAACGTGACTTTGAAACAATGTGGCAGCCGCTCCAGAGCTGGTTTCCAAATGGAGGAGCTAGTTCATAACACAACCAGTCACAATGAATCTGCCTTCGAGTGAGAGAGAGAACAATCCAGCTTCAGACACTTCCAAACCATTGTCCTGACTTCAAATGCCAGAGAGAAGCAGCCAAATCAGAGGGTGGGAGAAGAGTTCAAAGTGCACCCGAGAGGGAACATGACAGGGATGCCAACCGGGCCTCGCTTCTCCAGTAAGTTCTGAGCCAAAACAAGCGTGCATGACGGATGGACCAGCAGGAGGCTTCTGTTGCTCCAAATCGGGCACAGGCAGGCTGGGACCACAGACTGTGTTGTCTCATTTTTCCGTCGTGGATGGCACAACCTGTGCCAAGAAAGATTTCATTTGCCCGTTTATTTGTCTAGTTCTCTAAATGACCAAGCCGTCTCTGTGTAGACATGGGTTCCAGAAAAAAAATCTGTGAAGTTTGGTCGTGAAGTCAAGGCACTGTTTGGAGCATGATGTGTGGGTGCTAAGAGAGCTCCTAAATCTGACTTTGTGATTCAGGCATCAAAGCACAGTCGCAAAAAGGTTACTTGGGACCACTGCACACCCATTAGTATGGCTATTGTAGCAGCAAACAAACAAAATAACAAGTGTTGCAAAGGATGGAGAGAAACAAACCCTGTGCACTGCTGGTGGGGATGAAAAATGGGCAACCGCTGTGGAAAACGGTACAGCGGTTCTGCAAAAAATTAAACAAGAACTCCCATATGATCAGCAATTCCACTTCTGAGTGTACTCTCCCCAAAAGAGACGAAAGCAGGGACTCCAAGAGATGTGTTTTCAAACATACACCCACGTTCCGAGCAGCACCGTTCACGACAGCGGAAAGGGAGGACCAACCCAAAGCCCATCAGCAGAGAAATGGATAAACAGATGGGTCTGTACACACGATGGAACATCAGTCAGCCCTAAAAGGAAGTTCTGACACATGCTACGAGTGGATGAACTTTGAAGACACCCTCGTAATGGCAATAAGTTAGTCACAAAAGAATAAATACTGCACGATTCCACTTATGCGAGGTCCCGGGAGGAGTCACAGTCCCAGACCCAGAAAGCGGAGCGGTGGTTGCCAGGAGCTGGGGGCAGAGGGGAAGAGGAGCTCCTGTTACCAGGCAGAGTTTCAGTTGTGTGAGAGGAGAGAGCCTGGAGACGGGGGTGATGGTGGCACAGCACTGTGAATGCACTTTAATGTCACTGAGCTGCACACTGAGCATGGTTAAATGGTAAAATGTTACTCCATGAATATTTTTACCCAACAAATTTTTTTTTCAAAAGGTCACTGTCGTCTTCTCCAAGGGAGACATAAAGAATCCTTCCCTCACGTCTGGTTTAGGGCGGCAGGAGAGGCCAAGGTGGCGAGGGCAGGAAGACAGGTACCCAGGCATCGGGTTCACAAATGAACCTTTAACTATAAACCAGCCCTACGGGAGCACAGCCCCAGGCGAGAGTAACTCTGACTGGGGTCCCGAGGACAGGGGCCGTGGAAGGAATGGTACTTCACTTGGGCTTTGAGGGATGAAGAGAAGTTCTTTAAGTGGAGAAGCAAAGCAGATACGCTGCAAGTGGTGTGAACAGCCTACATAGGGGCAAGAAGGCCGGGAAATGCAGACACACTGGGAAGCAAGCAAGCAGCGTGGTCTGGCCGGAGAATAGAAAGGAGGTAGAATACACAAAAGGAAGGATGTAAGGATACGAGGTTGAGATAAGGCAGGTCCTGGTTCTGGAGGACACTGAATGCCCGCCCAAACAAGGCCGACTTTTACTCGATTGACAGCAAAGAATCCATGAAAGTCTCTGTAAAAGCGGACAGTGTCTGCTTTCTCAAAGCGCTGACACGGTCAATGAGAAATAAAGCTGAGGGTCAGGAAAAAGGAGCACACGACAGAGTTCATCGATAATTCGCACTCACAGGAAGAGAAATGCCCCCTGGAACTATCCCGAGAGGCCATCTTGAACCCTGTAGAGTCACAGACATCAAAAAGCCCAATAAACACGTGGTCCTGGCCAGAAGTAGGGACGCACGGCCCCTTACGCCCTGCCGAGGGAGTGGTCTCCGTGGACTTCGATCAGGCAATACCGGCAAACCTCTGGCCCAGTGATTCCTCTTCTACGGCTTTATCCTACAAATATACTAAAATTTGTGCAAAGGCAGGTACATACGGCTTTTCACTGCAGCACTGGTTATAACAGCAAAGGATGGAAAACTGAAATGCCTGTCCAGATGGGGCGGGTAGATGGATCACAGTGTGTCTGCTCGTGGAGTCCAATACTGCCGTGGACACAGGGCAGATCTTCATGCAGAGATGATGGGATGATCGTCAAAGTTTTTTTTTTTCCCACAAACTTCAGAGTTCAGAAGTGCCACTTGGGTTTTAAAAAAAGAAGAAATATATACATATTTTCCTGAGTGTACAGAGCACTGGACGGCCATGAGGAGAAGGTAAGGTGACCAGGAGACACGGTAAGAGAGAGCCCTGCCCGGACCATCCCTACTTATCGTTTGAATTCTGTAACACATAAATATGCCCCCAAATGGGGCAGGGAGGGAAGCCTCGGTCTTAAAAAATAAAAAGGGAAAATACAGTTTCTCTAGACGGCAGAGGGAGGAGACCAGTGATGAGTGGTAGGAAACCTGGGGGAAGAAGTATGTAAAGTCCAGACCATCCACCCCCTCGGGGAGAGGTTGAATTGTTTTATGTCCTCATTTATACTTCCAAATTACAAGGGGGGGATGAATTTGAAATAATCTTCTATGTAGAAGTAGAGAGTGTTAGAGCGGACGAGCCAGCCCACCCCACGGTTCAGACAAGATGGCAACCCAGAGGGTGGCTGCCTCGAACACGCCCCAGCCGCTGCTGCAGCAGAAGCCCGCTCAGAAGCCCGCTCAGAAGCCCGGCTCCTCTCCACGGCCCCCACTCCCATGCCCCCCACCCGACAGCACACCGCAGCCAGACAGAAGACTTGCCATTTCACGGCTGCCTGAGAACTGCAGGCTGAATTCCGCTTTCCCATGAAGAGAGCTACACCCAGCACTTGTCCTGCAGCGGCGGGTGGTTCACTCGGCAGATGTGCCGAGGTGTGGCCTCCTTCCCTAAACGGGAGTCCAGCTGGTTGCGCCCACAGCAGAGTTCCGCAGAAGCCAGAGAAGCTGGTGCTGGTGGAGGCTGGGCCAGAGCAGCGGTGGAGGGGCGGCGGGCACACCTTACTCTGAACGCCTTGACACCTCCCTTACTGGGTTTCACAGGAAGGAAACATTTGCTCAGTGAGTGAGACGATAGGGAGCAGAGTCCGGGGCGCGCTGGGGTAGATCACATATCACATTGTGTTCTTTTTCCAAGAATGACTCAAAACCTCTTCCTCATTCTTTCCATGTACAGGATACCTTAAAAACTCACCGGGGCCCAGTTCTCCACTTTGATTTTTTTTTTAATCACGTTTTTATTGCTGATGCTAGGAATGCCCGTGAAAACCGGGATGCTTGGGGGAAAGGCTATTTGATTTCACTAGATTTCACTGCGAAGCGTAGTTCATAATAGTCGTGTTCAATATTTTACATCTTATTGCTAAAAATGCACCAGCTCGCTTTTCCACGTTAGTAAGTGCCGTGCGCTGAGCGTGGTTTCCGTACTGCCTGATGGCCCACAACTTTCCAGAACTCAGCTCATCATTGCAGAGGTTGGCGGTGACAGGCGGGAGCAAAGAAGGTACAGGACACCCGACTGCGTGCCCTCTCCAGGGCCTTCACTTGAAACTGTTTGAAAGGAACCTCCATGTACTTATATGAAGATTATTTTATTTTCACCCGCTTCAAAGTAAAAGTAAACCCAAGGTTTACGCGCTCTAGACATAGGCAATCCAGTACAGTGGCCAGGAGCCACGTTAAGCACTCGGAATATGGCTGGTCTGAACTGAGGTGTGTCCTAAGTGTAAAATACACACTGGACTTCACGAACTATATAAAAAAGGATGCAGAGTATCTCATTAATAATTTTTATACTGACTCCATGCTGAAATGATATCAGGATACAGAGAGCTAAGTAAAATATATTACGAACATTAATTCCACCTTTTTCAGTATACTTTTTTTTTATGTTGCTACTAGAAAATTTGAAATTACATATGTGGCTTGCATTTGCGGCTCACATCATATTTCTACGGGATGGCACTATTCCGGACTTGAGCTCAGCAGTTTTCCTGTAAAAAGGGACCGCATGGTAAATGTTTTAGGTTTTCGGGCCACTTGGTGTCCATCGCAACTACGCACCTCTGCTGTGGTATCAAGAGGAGCCACTGACAGTGCGTGAGGGACTGAGCTTGGTTGTCGTCCAGCACAACTTTGTTTACTTACAAAAACAGGCAGCTGGCCGGCTGGACTGGCCCGTGGGCCACAGTCGGCCCACCACTGTTCCAGCTTTTGAAACTTCTGTTCCAGAGAGAGTTTTGAAGAACACAAAGCGACAGAAGGCACGCTTTTTTAAAGGAATGATCATATAAGAGAAATGAGATGAATGACCCAATTAGGTATAATTTCAAACATGCACAGTAGATGGGGCTTAATTTGCTATTTTGCTAAGGTTCCCTAGTGGTGGTGGTGACATCTTGCTATTGTTTCTTTCCAGAAAGATCTAAGCAGGATGAGAAACTAGATCTCCATGAGATCTAATTGCCTGGACCGAGAAAGATTATTTGAGAAGTGGGAAAAACGTGAGTGACAGTTGGGGTGGGAGAGAAAAGCAACCTCAGGGGCTGGGCAGCGTTTTCTGAGCGTGACGGGGTGTGCTAGCCCCAAGGAGGCTGGTCGAAACCCCTCAAGAAGGCGCCTCAACCTGCGGCCCTTTGGGGGCCCCTACGCAGTGTAGGAAGCTGACATCTCGTGCTTGGCGCCAAGCCAGCGGGCAGCTGCTTCACCGTGAGTTGTGGCTACCTCTGTTACGTACAAAACCCACATCGATTATCAACACATCACACTCTAAATATTGATTAAGCCAGAGCTGATTTCCTGGATCAAGTCATGTGTGTGGTTGTGAGCTGTTTCCTGCCAGGAAAACAAGGCAATTAACTTGAGTTCCAGCTACAGGCATGACACCGGTCCAAACTTCATAGGTATTTTCACATGCCGGGCTGCATTAACATAAGCTAAAAATTACCCAAACATTCCTTTGTTTAGAAATTATGAGGTCAGAACCCATGGCGTGGTCACTGCTACATCTCTGGCTTGGCACACAGGTTTTTGGTGTTTCTTGCTGAAATGAAGTACTGGGCATGGACATTTCTACCAGGTTCCCTGGTGGTCCTGCATATAAACCAAAGGATTTGATCCAACTGGGAATCCCCCCCGTGCTCTTTCCTGACATTCCCAAGTTCTTTTGTGGAGGTGGGGCTCGCCAATTCTCTATTTTCCACCCAGCCTCACCAACCTCCTTCGGAAACACCCTTTCCCGAGGGCATCTCACTGGGCTCCTGGCGGTCAGGGCTGAGGTGGGGGACCTTGAGTGAGGTCAGGGAAGGTGGCACTCTGGCACCCACCATGCCCACATGGGGTGGGCTTCTCCCAGCTGTCCAGTCCCTCCAGACCTTCAGACAACCATCCTGCATTCTAGAACTTTTTCATTTCTCCACACCAAAAATACACAGTACATCTTTAAACTGTCTTCTCCCTCCACCTGCCTTGGACTGCTGTTCATCTGGCAAGTTCATCTGTGTTAATGGGGTAACGACAAAATGCTGCAGTGATGCCATGTCTAGGCATTTCTACGCCAGCCCGGTGGAGACAATGCCTTAAACGCGAAGGCCAAATGCACTGCAGCTGTAAGCAAGGCGTTTGAGGGGGAGGGGGACACTTCTGTGCCCCTCAAACCACGCCACTTAGGCAGACACATGGATGTTCCGCCTCGGAAGCCAAGCTCCTGGTCCGCTCTGCACACAGTGGAGCTGAGCTCCGAGAGACGCCTGCGCCCTCGAACATCTGCTTCGCCCAGAAGCAAGCCCTAATCAAAGTCAAGTTTGACAGCGTCACACAGTTGCAAAACACAGATTCCTTTGTCTTTGTGTAACTGTGTACTTATTGAGATTTTTTATGACAGAAAGAAATGGGTCAGTTAATGCGTGTTCATGATAAAAGACCCCAAACTG
>CM052538.1:13029689-13065867 GCA_028533065.1 Trachops cirrhosus
CTTGGCTCTTTTCTTTACACGATCCTCCTGTGATCTAAGGAAGGGACAGAGATCGGACAATCTTAAATCATTCACATCTTACTGTGGGATGTTCATTCACACTTTCCCTTGTACGTGGGTATGTCTGATACACAAACCACAACTGGCTGACTGTTCTTCTCACTCCTGCCCATTCTGCCCCACCCGTCACCTCCAAAACCTCGGCTCATGAGGTCCTTCCCTCCAAGGTGGCTGGATCAAACTTCCCATAGGTCAAAAGGGTAATTGGATTGGCTTAAAAGGCCTACTCTTCCAATTTCTGCTGACTAGAAATAAGCAAAAATGTTGTTTGTGTCAACAAAGCATGCCCTTAAGCAGAATGGGCGATGATGTCAATACGGGCTTTCAAAAATCAAGATACGCCTTGGGAAACACTTCTGAGTCACCAAGCACACCTTCCTAGACCTGAGAGCTGGCTAGGAACACACCGTCACAATAACGATCAATACTCCTACTGAGCGGGATCCTCTCCCCTCTTTCATGTGGTTTAATATGCTATTTCTTTCTAACTCAAATCATACGAGGATAACCACGGTTTGGACTGGTTTGGTTTCTGTGAGTAGCTCCTGTGTGCTGGGCATTGGGATGGGCGTGGTCATCCCCACTCAGGTTTAACCTTGTCCTGTCACACAGAACTTCATCGAATATCCCTCTTCAAACCTAATCCTCACAACAGCCCTGGGACGGACAGAGAATTCCAGCTGAGGAAATGAAATGGATTCAGAGAGGGTAAGTAACTTGCCCAAGGTCAACCAGCAAAACCAAAAATTCAAATCCACATCTACTAACTCCAAAGTCAGCCATGGTGTTCCTCTTGTCTCCCAGAAACACCCCAAATGACACCCCAAACTCACCCACTGGCTGCTACACTTTCACCACTTTCTGGCTACAGACGAGGGAGTCTCCTCACTGCCGTCTTGAAAGGGGGTGGGGGCGACTGAAATTCCATGGGGTCACTATGCCTGTGTCTGGGGAGGGAAGATGGTTTCCACAAACACACACACCGCACCGAGCCACCTCCCCAGCTCTTTTTGGGGTGATGGGAGACAGGAGCTGCCAAGTCAGAGTCTTCACGGCCATTCCTCACACGCTGCACAGCCCTCCTGCCCCTCAGTCCCTTTCTCAGGGGAACGGGATGCGCCAAGGAACAGGGTAACTGAATCCACTGTAGGCTCGCTATGGTCTACTTGAGTCTATCCATCTTCTCCATGAAATACCTCGGTTCTCTATGTCTCCCGATCAGCCAATTCACGGCTCCTACACTTTTACCAATGAGACTAGAAGGGCTAGAAGGCAAGAGGCAAACGTCATCGCTTGGGAGATTTCAGGGACTCTGGTCCGGGTGAACGTGGAAGCTGGTGGCGGACGTGAAGTCAGAGGATGATCTCCGCATTCCGGAATGTTCACAACGACTCTCGCACAAGCTGGACAACTGAGGCTCCTTCACTCTGTTTTGCTCTTCCAGGTCCCGTGTGACACGCATGGCTACGTCTAGAGAGATGACCGAGGGCCAGCACAGAGAATTCCACACAAGACTGTTGCTGCACCACCTGCCAACGATCCTCACATACGTCTGCACTGCTGCTGTCCTCTTACGTCCTTGTCCCTGGTTGTCTAACAAGGGCTAACGCCCACAGCTGACCATCCGCAACACTAGACGTTGGGAGATTTGTTTTCTCATTTAAGGAAAAAATTGTATCTTTGAGACCAGAGCCAGAGGGACAAAAATTGCCTTCTACGAGTGCCATTGTCACAGACGGGGCTGGGGAAGCCTCAGGATGTTCTGGCCGAGTCTGGAGGAAGGTAAGAGTTAATGATGCAAGAGAAGGGCAAGGGGGTCGGTCTGTTGGGCACAGCAAGTCCTGTGTGAACCACACTGCTCAGCACCAGTGAGCTCAGGGGAATCGATCTCATTGCCTTTTGCTTGTGAGGCCCTCACCCTCTCTGGGGAGGCTCTCTGCATCTTGACCTTTGGTGACCTCAGAATTTTCTGGCAGCTGCTAGAACCAAGGATCATCTTTTCAGAAATCTGCTTGGCACCACTCCGTGACTTATCTTTCAGGCCTCGTCACAATTATTCATGCTTTGGCAGTATCCTAGCTACAGTCACAGTTCCATTCTTAGGCTGTGACTGAAGGTTACTCTGTCCCAGCCAATGGAGAAGGAGCCCATCGCCCTGGACCCTGGCTCCAGGATGCACGCTTCCCACCAGAGCAGGAGCTTATAGGCATCTGTTCAGAAAGCTGCTCTCAGAAAGCTTTGTGAACAAGGAGATCAGTGGGGACCACACAAATTGGGAATTGGTCCCCAAATCACAGAAAAGTCGGCTTTGGAAGGGACTCCCAGGCACACTCAGCTCTACACTTGGACACACGTTCAAACAAACTCAAGTGCTAAACTTTGCCAACCAGCTGCTTCTGGACTGTATAAAGACCCACTCTTATCTCTCCATCACGGATGGCAAATAATGTCTGGTTTAATCTTTCTCTTTAACATCCTGCTTCTATTCTGTGGCCTGTGCTTCCTGCTTTGTATATTTTAGGTTACTTTAGACATGACCTCACATCCTGGCCAATTGCACAGTAGCTGCTAATTGCAAATGCTTTGCTAATGGCCCATGCATCTATGCATGAGCTGAATGGGTTACAAGAAGCAAAATCCAGAAGGCAAGTGGCTAGCATGGCTGAGAACTGGGGCCCTGGAATATGTAGATTTGGGTTTCAATGATGGGCTACCTGTGTGGCCCAGGACAAATTACTTATCCTCTCTGAGCCTCAGGGAATCATAATAGCTCCTGCTTCAGATGGTCATGGCTAAAATTAATATTAGATAATGCATATAAACTTAGCGCTATTATTGTTACTATTGTGATTTAGCCTTCGAAATTATGGGATAGCTTTCTTCCTTTAGGGTCTACATATTCCTGAGATCCTAGCTATTCTGCTCAATCTCTACCCTCCACTTGCCTGCCCACCCCCGCCCCCTCCACAGACAGATCACACTTCCTCTCGGAAGGATTCCTTGATGAGCAGAATGCATGCAATTATCATTTTCTTCTTGGCTGTTTCACGTTTTTCAGACAGATGTTTATAATTCCCCCAATTCACAGGCTAAATCTCTCCAAGGTCAATGAAGCCTTCCTTACCTGTTGTCAGTCTCTCAGGTAGCACATACCTCTAGAGCAAAATCCCTAGCAAGTGGCTAGACCTTGGTGGTGGTGGAGGGGGAGTGGGGGTAGGCCCACCTTCCAAGTCACACTTTTGCTTCCTTGTGTTTTGCAAAAGCTTCGAATTCAATTGGAAATCGGCTTTCCTGGCTGCGAAAGCCTTTCTTTTTACAGTAGCATACCTGAAGTCCCTCTGAAGGGACCACGCAGAGTCAGGAGGCCCTGACATTTCCCTCTCCGCGTTGGTTCCAAAACCCATTTCGTCCCTCTGCCAAGACATCCATCCATGCTCTAGTTATTCCCTGCACGGCAGTATTTTCTATGCTCTCCCTTTCTGGAGCCCAACCTCACACTTCCCTACCTCAGTCCAGTGTGCCCGACGGCGTCATTTCCCCTCTCATGTTCTCTCAGACCCCCTTGGTCCACACAGAATGCTAATACCTGGTCCACCATCTGTCTCTGTTCCCCCACCCCCCAACCAGGAGGCCTCTAGGCTTTGCTCTGGTTACTCTGTTTTCTTGGAATTGTCAAGAAGTGGTCTCTTTTTGCCAGGTGTAAAGATTTCCACGTGGAACTTTCCAGACCACCTGTACATTAATGTTTTACCTAATACCCTACTCCATCATTTCTGCCTCTGTGGGTAACCAGGGCCTTGTGGATGGGGGACCTCTGTTTAAACTGGAACCCTGTCATCCCTTCAGACAGTTTAATGTACGAGCCTGTGTGTTGTAACCCCGTGGCGTAAATATCAAATAATAACAACTCTTGGGTGAAAAAAATCATTCATGTTAACCGACAACTTCTCATGAAAAATATGAAGTAAATCTAACCACAGAATTTGGTCCTGGATAATTTGGAAATACAAAGAAAAGCACAGATTGCTCAACAGGTAGATGCAAAAGCAGAAATACAACTTGCCTTTTCACACTCTCTCCCTTGCTTCAAAGAAATGAAACACCCGAGAAGTCGAGAATGTTCAAAGAAACTTGCCGGGTGGCAAATTTCCCTGGAATCAAATTCTAAGTCCTGCAGTGTCTCCTAAGCAGTTTTGAGCTCCTGAGAAGACTCCGAATAATGACAATGCCACATAAATGAAAATAATTCTGGACAATGACACTGCTCCATTTTTTTTCACATTCTGTGAATTTCCTATTACATCAGTTTCATGATTCAGCACTTTCCATTTCATTTATGTGCAGTAATATGTGGCGAGATAACCCAAGGGCTCTGCAGGATCCTGGAACATAAGGTAGGCTGGACAGAAAGGGCGTCACCTTCTGTAAATTTACTGTTGTTTAGAACTCAAGGCATAAGGAAGAAAAGCCATCAAAGGAATGGAGAGAGATTTCTCCCACCTTGTTCTGAGGATCTAAGTGACTCTGGTATTTTAAATGAGTTGGTCTTGACAAATAGGTTACTGCCATTTAGTTGATGACTACAAACAGAAGCCAAGAAGTGTGAAAACTGTAACTGACATGCATTAACCCAAACGTATTCTCAGAAATGACAACGTTCAAGACGCAGCTAAAGTCACCACTCTGGCGGTAAGCATGTTAAGAACTAGATTTCTTTCTGGCACCGGCAACTTGGCTAGAGTGGCCATGGAGGAGTTGAAGAGCTCTGGAAACGGGAGATTCAGCGCCAAGTGCATTGGCAGAAAAGGGCTGGGGTCAGGACGACAGGGTGGAAACTCAAAGGGGGGTCGAGGCGGGTGCCATTCGCGGAGAGAAAGAGAAGTTAGGCACGAGGAGGAAAGGGTCTCCGAGAAGATTGTAAGGGAAGCCCAAGACGGGTAGGGAAGGGGCTAGAGAGCCGAGCGCGGTGGGGTGGGTTGGGAACTCGACTTAGCAAAGATCCCAGGTGGAGTGGGGGACAGGCCGGGTCTCGAGGGGAATAGGACTCAGGTCTGGAGCGAGTCTGGGAGGGAGATGAAGAGACTCGAGAGAGAGCAAAGCGCCGCAAGTCCGGTCCACGCACTGCTCTCTGCGCCTCGGGTACCCATCCCAGGTGCCGGGAGCGCCCGGGGCGCCGCAGCCAGGAAAAGAGAAAACTAGCAACACCGCACCCTCTCCGCTTAGGGGAGGTCCCTGGCCCCTCCACCCGCGTCCCCGGGGCCCCGCGGGAAGGGAGGACCCGGGCAGGGTCCGGTGCTCACCAGGTAGCAGAGCAGGAACAGCGCGCAGGCAGGGCGGCTGCCGAGGTCCTGGGGGACGCCGCCGCTCGGGGGGGTCATGGCTACGGCCCGGGGACCGACCGCGGGCGGCAGGGGTTGTTGCTGCTGCTGCCGCGGCCGCCCGAGCCACGCGCCGCGCCGCTTCATGGCGAGGCCGCCCGGATCCGGGCCGGAACAGGTCACCTGGTGCAGGGACCGGCCCCCGCCCGAGGCGCCACCTTCCCGCCCGCCCCCGGCCGGGCCGGCCGCCGCGCGCGGGGCCACCTGCCGCCGCCGCTGCTGCCGGACCCGCCGCCGCCACGGCCGCTCGAGCCGTCGCCGCCCCCGCAGCCCCAGCCGAGCGCCGGCTCCTCCCCGCCTCCCAGTCCCCGTCCTCTCCCTCCCCTCTGCTCCCTGCCCAGCCCGCCTCCCGGCCGCTCCCTCCGGCCACCAGGATCCCACCCCTCCCGACAGCCGGTGCTCGAGCAGGTGGGGACGGACCGGGTCCCGCCCTCCGGCGGCCACCGCACCCCCCCACCCCGCCCGCCCGGGTAGCCCTGCCCCGGGCCCGCCTCCCCTTTCCCTTTCTTTCCTCTCCTCCCCCGCCCCCTTACCCGCTCTTCCTTTTCGCGAGCCTCTCCCCTCCCTACGTTTCCCTTTTTTCCCTCTCTGCTCTTCCTCTCTCACCTCTCTTCCGATTCCCATCCTTTTTTTCACTTTCTCCTTTTCTCCCTCCCAATCTCCTTCTATTCCTCCCGCCGGCATTTTCCCAGTCCCACCCACTCCTTTTGCGGGGCGCGCAGCCCAGTTCCCGCCGGTGCAATGGGTTTTGTTCGGTTGTGTGGGGGTTTTTTTGGTGTTTTTTTTTTTTTTGGCAAGGGCGCCATTCCCGCTGGGCGCCGGGCGAGTGTGCCCCCTGGAGTTGCGCCGTGCACCGACCCAGCTTCTAGTCCTTCAGGATGGATTTTGACCCCTGCCAACCTCCACCTGTCCACCTGCAGGGGTGGGGCAGCCTTCCTGCTGGTACATTATTAGCCCGGGTTGCGCCGCACCGTGCCCGTTGGGTCGCGGCAGGTTCTGGATGTTTCCCGAGGGTTTTGTGCGGTGCTGCCGCCGCCCCAGCCGCCGCGCTCTTTGTTTTAATTGTCCAGAGTATCGGCGCCCAAAGCGGATTGGTATTTAATTTGTATCCATGTGCCCCGGCTCCACTTTGGACGGAAAAGAAAATGAATTAATTAGGCCAATGCAATTGTCCTCAAGCCCCAAATGAGAGGGGTGAGGCTCTTCAAGTGCACAAACAGCTTTAAAATAAAATCCAGGCACATCTTGGCTTTGGGGACGGAGGTTGGGACTGGCTGCTCGCTGACCAGGGGGTTGTCGACAGGCCGTGCAGCCAAAGCCGGACCCCCAGCTCTAGACCCTCCTCGGCGCTCAGGGAAGGGCACCGCTCTGCCTAGCGCCTCAGACGACTGCTTGGGCCGTGGCTGCTGCCCGGAAACGGTTAAGCCGCCTTCGAAAGTTAGCCAAAGCTTCCCTTTGGCACTGGTGGATTTGTGCGGGTTGGAACTAATAATAGACTGGGAGCCTCAGACGACACAGCCCTTTCCCTGTGGAGGTGCTACCACAGTAGGTCAAGTCACAAAAGGCGTTGGCAGAGGCTGGTGGTGAATATGAGGTGCTCAGGGCTGGGTTGGACCAGCTTCGGAATGCCTTGGGCCTGGGTATGCCCTCGGCCCTCTCACTACAGGCTTGGCCGCACTCAGAGTCATCCCTTAGTGTTTTTAGGTCACCCGAGGGCCGTGGCCCTGGGTCAGGCTCTTCTTGACCCAGAGTCACTCACTGGAAGATGACACCTTCTATCAGTGGTTCTCAGACTCCAGCCTGCACCCGAATCTCCCAGGGAGCTTGTGAACACCTGTGGCTGGAGGACCTCGCTAGAATGGTTCTGAGTGGGTGGGTCCTGGGTGGGGCTTGAGAAGCTGCCTTCCTGACTAGCTGCCAGGTTAATGCCAGTGCCGCTGGTCCAGATGCCCCATTACCAGAAGCACTGGCTTATGGGAAAGGGTCGCTTCTGCTCCTGTCACACCCAGCAGTCACCCGTGGAAGCGTTTGAGGGTTTCCTTGTTTGACAGATGTCACCACTGCCCTGTCCCATTTCCGCAGGCCCCAAGAACTCAAATGCTCCTGTGTGGCGTGGAAAACTGTTTGTTCTATCAAGTGTGCAAGGTGATAAAGGGTGCGGTGACTTCAGCCGAGAGCATGCCTGTATTTCTCCTGTGGAGCCAAAATAGAAACGCTACTTTTTAGTGTATGGGGCGGGAATACTGTTGACCAGTTCGGGACAACAGGACGTCGCAATATCTGTGGGGTTTCCACTGGTGTTCCTGGGTGGTTCTGCACAGTTTCTCTCCTTCGCTGCACCTGGACTTGGCTGGTGTTCAGGGAACTGAAGGGTTCCCTCAGGTTGTTTGTAATCAGGATTCACGGACTTGTGGTCTTCCGAGCCTTGTGAGCTTTCAGGGTTTGGCTTTGCCCAACCGTAGTCAGTGAGGAGGGCCTCCCATAGGGGACTGGGCTATTTTTAACCTAGCATATCCAGTCTCGCACTTGCTCATCTTCCATTGCACCCCTACTGTGCTCGGGCACTACCCCAGGCCCCAGGAACCCGGAGGTGGCAGGACCATCCCTTTCCGCGGGGTGGAAGAGCGGCAGGAATGCAGAAAACTGACTTAAAATACGCTTTGGTTCTTTAAAGCCACCTGCAGGTTGCTCTGTAGCCCAGGGCAGGGGGTGACAGTAATGACTGATTAATTCTGTATTAGAGAGGGCCAGAGAAAGAGAAGGTGGGGATTTCTTTTCACGGTGCAGTGTGACATTTGATCCAGGGACAGAATGCTATCACCCTTGTCTCTCTAGCCACTTGTGTCAGTAATTTGAAGGGTGTGGTCTGATTTCAGAAGAAGGCCCTTTATTTAAAAAATATTGTGCCTTCCCATTGTAATGTGGAGGGGCTTAAAATTCCACCATCGTAATGCATCCATTTGATTTGAGTTTTAATACTGCACTAAAATATGAAGGCCCCTGAGGAGACTGTATTAATCTGGCATCTCTCATTACTGCCTAAGTGAGTCAGTTTATCACATCCCCTCGAACTCCGGACCTCAACTCGGAAGAAGGCAAAGGCAACTGGGTCCTAGGGAGGATGGTGACCTCCCTTAGGGAAGCTCAGTGGAGCAGCCTCCAGGGCCTGGACGGGGAGGGGCTGGTGAGATGAAGCAGAACCTGCACTGGATCTGCTTGCCTTGGCGGGCACTGCATGACGTCTTAGACCTACAGTTCTCTGATGCTAAAATGGTTTAAAATCAGTAAATCTCAGGGACCAATGCAGCTGGCCAACTATTAACTTCAAACAAGCAAAATCAACCTCCGGATACACTTATAGTATCTTCGGTCAATATTATTTCTTCAAAAATCAGGGCATTCCTACCATCCAAAAATTAGGAAGGACCTAAGAGCAGAATAAAAGACAGTCCTTGAAACTGCGTGCAATTTGCTTGTGAAAAACTCCTGACTGGTCTTTGTCTCATTTTGCTCTGCACCAGTGGGAATCTACCTTTGGACAGTCACTGTCCATGCTGATACTTGGAAACGGCATTTGTAGGGGCCAAGGATGCATAGGGCACAAGATGTGACCCTATGGAGACAACTGACCTCTAGGGGTTGCAGGAGGGGAAGGGAGGGCACTACTTGTAAGAAGCACTCATTCTTCCCACTTCCCTCCTACCTGAACGACTGGCACCCTGGCAAAGCCACCAGCTCTAGGGAGCCTTCCCTAGTGACCTCAGGTTCAAAGTTCACTGGTCATTTCTCTCTGCCCCTCTGAGCATTGCCTGCAACTGCATGTGGCAACTGGCTGGTCCTGCTTTATATCTCGTTCACTGTGTTGGCCTCTTCTCCTCCTACAAGTAGACTGTAAGCTCCTTGAAAGCAGAGGTTGTTTCTTAAATTTTTTCTTTATTTTTTATTTTAGAGAGAGGGAAAGGGAGGGGGAAAAGAGAAAGAGAGACATCAATGCAAGAGAGACACGTGGATTAGTTGCCTTCCATACACGCCCCAACCCGGGACCACACCCACAACCCAGGCACGTGCCCCGACTGGGCATCGATCGAACTGGTGACCTTCCAGTTTGCGGGATGACGCCCAACCCGCTGGGTCACACCAGCAGGGGCCAGAGGTTGTTTCTTAGTCAGCTCCGTGTACCCCCTTCATGCAGTGTATAGAAGTTCTTATTCACTAAATAAAATAGAATCCACCATCTTCCTTTTTCATTTTTTGTTCCATCCTTCCTGTCTCCCGTCTTACCTTCCTTCCTTCTTTTCCCTTTTTATTCATGGTTATGTCCTCCATGCTCTTCCACGGTCAGGGTTCTCAGGAATCCTGGCGCCTTCTCCCCCCGCCCGCCCCCTCCTCCCTTTCTGCAATTTCAGATATTCAGAACAAAGATGAATGAACTGTGACATTTGCCTTTTACATCAAGCTGGAAAAGAATAAAACAGAAATAGAAGAGAAGACTGCTGTCAGACCACACACTTTCCATCTCTGTGGGAAAACCGCGGCCCTTCCTTCCCTGCCAAGGGTGACCTTCAGGACTGCTAAATCCCGCAGCCAAGAGCGGTGTGCAGTGCTTCCATTTTTCTCATGACACCTCGGCTTTACTTTCCCTAAATCCATTTCCTGTCTGTTTGCAGCCTCCATATTAACCAGTTACTTCCTATTTCTGTCTTCCTTAGAGCATTCTATTGGGTACCATCCTCATGTCCTGGTCCCCAGACTCCTCCGTCTTTTGAGCCTCAATTGCCTGAGTCCACACACTCTCTGTGTATGGGCCACAGAGCCCTTGCTCTGAGAAGCTGTAGCGAAGAGGGGATGGGTGCTCTTGTGGAACCTAAAAATTTTTCCGGGTGTTTCTAAAGGAATGCTGAAGGTCCAAGAGTCACTCTGTCTGTAGCCCTGGGGTGCTCCGAGCTGTATTTCTAGGCCTGTCAGATGAAATGATGTTGCTCTTGGTTATTTTTGGCTCTTTGCCTTCCTGAATAGGTGCATATCCAGCTCGCTTCTTCCCCAGCCCGAGCTGGGAAAAGGCAGGTGGCTTCCCTTCGCCAAGCTCTGTCTCGTGTCAGCAGCACGTGCCCCTCGAGCAGTGGCTATTGGATGCTCTCAGGCTGCACACAGGCTCTGTGCCGTGCCCGCGTGGGCTGCGGGGCAGTTCCCTCTCTGGCTGCTAATAAAGAGATTTGTGAGCTGAACGCCCCTGGGCAGGTGCAGCCAGGTGCCCACGGCCTCCCCACTCAAACACAGGTCTGCATCCTGCCCTGCGGGATGGCTGTAGAAATTTCTCCTGCCATCCCTAGGGGCACCTGGGATGGGAGGGGGACATGTCAGGTTCAGTGAGCACCAAATTCTGTATACTGAGGGTTTGAGGAAGGAAGTTACACCGGGAGGCAGAAGGTCAAGGCATGTGTCCGTAGGTGGAAGGAAATCTTTGGGTGAGTGTGCTGAGAAGAACCCTTGTGTGAAAAGGAGTGGAGTGAGAGAAGCTGTGTGTGAATGTGCAGACCCACTTGGGACAGAGAGTGAGAGGAGAGCGCGGCAGGGCGCCGAGGGAGGGAATGTCACTGTAAATAATTGAGGAGAGAGAGTGACTGCATGTGACAGCTTGGGGAACGCCAGTTGTGTCTACAAGCCCTGACGGTGTTTCGTAGCTGCATCCTGCCCCTGAAGTCAGGATGCTCAGGTAAACACTAACACCGAGTTAGAGCTTCCAGTCTATCGGTCATATGCTATATCGAGTAGAATGAAATGTCAAGATCATCTGTGCCTCTATAGATGCTTAGCAAGGTCCACATAAAATCAAGAAAAGCATGCAAAAGGTAAAGCTAGAGCAGGGTTCTCTGGGTAGCTACTCATCTCACCTACAGCTTTTCCTGAGAGGTTTCTTTCTAAAGCTCTCATCGAGTACTACTGTAATTCATTTCATCCTTATGACAGCAGCAGCAGCAGCCCCATTTTACAGATGAGGAGACGGAGTCACTGGAGAGGCTCAGATCCACGTCCTGGAGGTGGTGGAGCCCCTTCGGATTAGACCTTTTGTTCAAGGGCTCGAGCTCACACCACTGCCCGGGGCTGCTGCTGCAAAAGGGGGTGCCGGCGAGGCGAGCGGGCGTTGTGCAGCGTGTTGGGGAGTCACGCCTGGATTTTAGATGTCAGTCTCGTCAGCGCTTCACCAGGTGCTTGAGGACATAGGTCGTCATATCAGACATACCTGCTGAGGGCCCAGTCCTCCACTTCCTAGCTGTGTTACCTCGGGCAGCTCACTAATCCTTTTCAAACATCAGCTTCCAGGTCTATAAAAATGGGAATGAAGCCACCAATCTGCCCATTTCCACGGTGTTGTGAAGGCCAGGTAAGGCAGCCTGGTAAAGTATCAAACCCTAGACAAAAGTAAAGCATCATTTGTATATTATTCACACTTGCCTGCTTCCATAAAAGGCTCATAAAGAAAATAACATCCCTGGTAAGACCATAAAGAACAGAAGGATGTTTACATGGTAGCATAAACCCCACCCATGAGCCACATCTCCCATTATAACCCTCAGGAAGGTATTTCCCCTGGGCGAAGCCAGCTGCCACGTGAACTGTGAGAAAGCTCAAGCTAGCCACGTGGAGAGAGAGAGAGCGACCTGGCCAGCCTCCAGCCATGCCGGCCATCCCAGCCCGGCTGCCAGACACGGGAGTGAGCACACCCTCTTGAACGTCTAGCATAGTTGGACCTTTAGATGGTTCCAGCCCCAGCTACCATCCAACTGTAGCTGCACGTGACTTCCCAAGCAAGGACTGCTCAGCTGGGTCCTATCAGCTCACGGAACCATGAAAGGCAAACATACATTGTTGTTTTGAGCCACTAAGTTTGGGGGTAGTATGTTCACAGCAAGAGCTAACTGAAACTGTGCCCCAGACTAATATTAACTTTTTAACTGAATGGTACAGTTAGCTTTGAGCTTCCTGGCATTCAAAGTGAAAAGGGGAGCAGGATGGATAATACACACTTATTTATCTTGAAGTACAATGCTTTACCTGCATGGATAGTTTATCTGACTTGCCTCCTTTGCAATCTAATCAGAGTAAAAACTGATTGATCTTCCTTCCATGAAAATCTCTCCTATCTTTACCAAAATTACAGTTTTGCAAACCAAGGAATTGCAGTCATCACTAACAAGAAAATGCCCCTCGCATCTGCCCGACTCTTTCAGGCTGTAGCTCAGGCCCATTTTCTCCTGTCTCGTTCTCAGGGGATCTTCTGCCTCCTTCCTAGTGCTCATCCCAAATTAAGTCACAAAAGGGTTTGGTGACTCCGGAGCCCTAAGTGGCCCAAACTAGTGCTTAAAATAGAAATGCTGAATATAGTTGAAACTTAAGCAGATTGGGTGATTTATTCAAACCTTCAGGAAAAAACTCACTATTCAGCCTGGAATTGAAATTTAGACTTGTGGTTCCTAATCAACTAGAATGCAATACTTCCCTGGTGGTAGCCCCCAGAAAGAGAAAGGAGAGAAAGATAGAATACCGGGTTGGCCAGAAAGTCCATGTGGTTTTTTCCATAAAATCAGATGCATTTTTTTTTTGTTTTTGCCAATAACTTTATTGATTGGAATATTTTGAGCATGTTGGCTACCACCTGTGTGGTATGATGCTGATCATCTTCAGTTAATGTCTCGATTGGATCGTTACCAACGTCAGCTGGTCTACCCGACCGTGGAGCATTGTCCATTGAGAAATCTCCAGCACGAAATTTCACAAACCACTTCTGACACGTTCGATCAGTCATAGCACTATCTCCATACGCTGCACAGATCATTTTTTATTGCATTTCAGTTGTGTTTTTACCTTTCTGGAAATGATAAAGCATAATATGGCAAAAATGTTGCTTATTTTCTCCCATCTTCAACATTAAAATGGCGACACAAAAATTCACCAATTTGATAAATTTTTAAATTTTTTAAAATACTTCATTTTTAGACAGAGGAGAAGGGAGTGAGAATGAGAGAGAAACATCAATGTGTGGTTGCCTCTCGAATGCCCCCAACTGGGGGCTTGGCCCACAGCCCAGGCATGTGCCCTGACTGGGAATTGAACTAGTGACCCTTTTGTTTGAAGGCCGCCATTCAATCCACTGAGCCACACTGGGCAGGGCTTGTTAAATATTTTTAAATGCACATTGATTTGACAGCTGTCACAATAGAATCTAACAAAATTGTCTCAAATGAAGTTAAAGATAACCAAGCACTACTAGAGCCATCGTATGGAAACAACAAACGAAATTTTTGGCCAACCCAATACATACATGACTGTCCTTGTGTCCTTTAGAACCTTAGCCCTGGAGTTTTGGAGGTTGGGGACCGTATCTGTCTTCTGAATAGTGTGATGCTTGCCACCTTACTAGGGCTCACTAAAGCTTTTCTTCATCAAGTGATTGTCCAAGCCTATGATAATGAGAGACTTAAAGATGAGTGTGGACCGGTGATTTCCATTCTCTCCAGTGTGGCCTTGTGAATGGGCATCACGTGCCTGCTGGTCCCATTTTGGGATGTCTGGGTTTGCACACGGGTATTTGAGGTCACCTCACTAGGGGCCTGAACAAGGTCTGGGCAGCTATGTAAAGGTAGTAAACCATGTCTTTTTGTGCCCTTGACCTCATTTTCTATAATCTTCCCCTTCATTGGTCTTCACACCCTAAACTGGACTTCACAGTCCTTACGCTGAAACTCTTTGTGGGTAGTCTAATGGTTGGGAGAAAGGGCCACACTGAGGTCCTTGTCCTACATTTGCATAAACACTTATCAGTCATCGAGAGCTGTCACACCCATGTTCCTGTTCATTTCGAGTTATGGGTTGGATTGCATTCTCACTCCTGGTATTTAGGAATATGAGCTTATTTGAAAATAGGGTCTTTGCAGATGTATCCAAGTCAGGATGAGATCGTAGGATGAGCCCTAATCTGATATGATGGAGGTCCTTATAAGAGGATGGGAATTTGGACGTGGACATGCACAGAGGGGCAGCATGTGAACACAGGGAAGACAGCCATATGAAGACGGAGGCAGAGATTGGAGTTTTGCTGCCACAAGCCAAGAAACACCTGGGCTACCAGGAACTGGAAGAGGCAAGAAGAGATCCTTGTCTAGAGGCTGCAGAGGGAGCACGGCTCCACCAATGCCTTGATTTTGGACTTGTACCTTCCAGAACTGTATCTGGCAATAAATTTCTCTTGTTTCAAGCCACCCAGCTTGGAGTACTTTGTTCCAGCAGCCCTAGAAAACTATAGAGGTATCCTTTTTCTTATACTTTTGAATCCAACGTTACAGGGTACCTACCTGTGTGCCAGGCTCTGTGCTGAATTCTGGGAACTGGACCCAAGGCTTCAGGTTGACACAAAGCAGACCGAAGACCCTGGGCCTTTTGGTGAATTTCCATGTCAATTCCGACGTGTCTCCGGCTCTCGCAGGCATCCTCACCCATCGCTGCCTGGCTCACGCCCATTCCCACAGCTGTCTTAGAAGGAGACAGTGCTGGGACTGCAAGCGACTTGGAAGGTCTCTCGAGCTGTCCCCCTGCTTTTCCGGGTGTGCCAGCCGAGGTTCGGAGGGGCGATGCTACCAGCAGAAAGGCAGCACTGGACTCCAACTCGCCTGCCTGCTCACTCCCTGCCTCTAATGAATTCATGTTATGAATAAATTCAGCAAACAACAAATGTTTGTGGAATGAACACTAAATTATTAATGACTAGTAAAGAGAATGTGTTAGACCTCCCAGAGGTATTTGAACGTGGAACAATACTTTAATCCAGAGAAGTGAATTTCAGATAGTGGAAAGTGGGATGGAGCTAAGGGTGGGCAAAGCAGGGCAGGGAGATTTGAGGGGCGAGGGCAGAGTTTTTTTTACTGACCCTTGTCTCATAGCCCTAAAGCAACCTCTGTGTCTTCTGGAAGTGAGCTGAGGAAGCGCTTGCTCTCCTCTGTACTTGGAGACGCCGCGCAGGGCTGTGACCAGTGGTCTCCTGGATTCAGAAGGAGGCGCTGGCCTCATTATATGCATCCACCATGAGTGCTGTTTTAAACTCCGATACTGCTGAACAGTTCAGAAATAGATCCATTATAGGTCTGCTTTAGCCCCAGGGCTTTAACACAGGTCACTAGAAAATCCAAGATTGCACAGTAATTCAAACTCTTAAGAGAGAAAAAAAATTATCTTCAGCACTCCTCCTGCCCCCTCCCTACCCCAATCCCCAGCATAATGGAGAGCGTCTCCTCATTTCTGTAGTGCTTTACAATAAGTACTTCTTACAATGAACTTGAAATCCACATTGTTCTTCAGCTATTAATTGATAAGAGCAGCTCATTTTACCTATCATGCTCTGAAGTGAGATTACAGTGTAAATAAACTGGGTCAGGTTTAGCAGGATGGATGTGAACTGTTCCCTAATTCCTCTTAATCTCTGGTAAAGGCATAACTAGGATTTGGACGTCAACATTCAATAAACAATTACGTCGCTCCTTCAAACTCGATCTCAATTAGTCTGCTCTTCCCTGAAAGTCAGGCCAGCGAACCTCCAAACCACGCCGTTCGACTGCAGCCTCCTTTCTTTTTGTTCTAGCCCATGAGACACGCGGAGGTTGTAGAAGGGATCTGATTTCATTTACATTAATTTTTAGAGCATCCGGATCTCTTGTTTTACTTGAAGCAGATCAGGGAAAAGGGGTCAGTTAACAAGGGTTTTCTTGACTACTGATCACCACGCCGTGCTCAGCATTTCATGAGCCCAGCGTCTCATTTTCACAGCACATGAGAATCATTATCTAATTATTAATCTCACCCTAGAGTTCTGAGGAGCTTATGACACCCGTTGAAGTTAATAAGGCTTTTACCTACAGATCTGGCGCTAAATCATTGTGATTGACTGAGTGCTTGCAATATGGTAGGCACTGATAGAATTGACAGGAGGGAGAAAGAATTAAACAGAAGGAAATCATGAAGAGGAAGGAGAAGGCAGCAGAAAGGAGGAGAGGGCAAGGAAGCAAAACTGGATCGTAACTTCAAAACACCTCATTAACAAAATGGGGCAGTTAAGGAAGAACTCACCAAGTAATCTGTTTCAGCTTTAATTAATTATTCATTTATAGATATTTACGTGGCACACTTTCTCTAGGGAACTCCGTGTACTTTGCGAACATATTAAATAATTAACTCTCTCAAGTCTGAGTGAAGTGGAGAGGCAGCAAAATTATTCCATAAGAGGCCAAGCATGTTGGTGAGCAACGGCTGGATGTCTCCCTGTGGCGAGGTGGTCCCATGTGATGCTCACCAGACACAGGCTTCTGAGGGCCAGCAGGTACTCTACCAACCTGTCCTGGCACCCTCCAGAGTAAGCAGTTTTAGTTTATGGATAATGATAGGTAGGTAGGTAGGTAGCTGGACAGATAGGCAAACCCATAAAGAGCTATGAATTACCATAGAAACCTCCTACATTTTGAGGGAGAGTGTGATTAGAAGACAGTTGAATTGGGGTACACTTTTAAAAAATACTGCCTTCAAGACAAAAATCAAACTTGGGAAGTATTTCAAAACAAGAACATCAATTATGGCATTGCATAAAATGAAACTGCAAAGGTCAAATGCCAAATGGGGAGCAATAACATTTACTAAGGTGCGTTTAGACATGTTTTGAGTTCCTAAAATTGTACTCTTACCGTACTGTTGACAGGACATGGGGAAAGCACAAAACAAAACGAAAAAAAAAAAACCCTGTAACACAAATGGCTTCAACATCTCTCCGGAAAGGATAAATGTGTCCGAATCAGTGGAGGACAAAAACAAACAGAACACTTAAGAGAGTTTTAAAAAGAAGAAGTGAGAGTGGCAGCTGTTTAGATGCAGCGAGCAGCAGTGGCTGCAGAGCGAGAAGGGCGGCCACCTTGTCATGGACAGATTCCTGCCTTCTGGGCTAAGACCTGTCCGTGAATTACAGGAACAGACTTCTGTTCAGTGCGTCTTAAAGGCAGTGCATGGGAACCCACATGTGTAGGAGGCCAAGATGGCCCTTGGAGAGATCACGGTAATTGAAACCACAACACGTGTGTGTTCATGTCCATATCACCCAGCGACGCATCGCCAGCAGCTAATGTTGAGATTTGGCCAGCTGACCTACGGAGGGTCTCAGTGTGGGAGAGAAGGTGATTAACAAGAAGACAGGTTTTCTTACCATTTTAACGTGAAAAATGACCTTACTCAAACCACTAGCAGGGAATTAAATTTAAAAGGGAAGGGAGATGCGTTGGAAGGGAAGAAACGTTTTTAAAAAGCAAACAAAACCACTCTAATTGATTTCCAACTCCACCTGGAACCCTGGCGGCTTTCAGTTTCTCTTTTATTTATTTTATTTACTTATTTATTTATTTTTAAAGCGAAACAACTTGGTGTGTGGGATAGAATTGATTCTGCACTAATTCCCCACCAAGGCCTTAGAGAAAGTGGCTTGACCCTTCCGAGCTGCTTTATCCGTCGAAAGTAATGACAGCCACTCTCGGGATTGTCCTGAGGATGACATGAAGTGGTGGCCGGGGAAGTGCTTTGCAAACTACATAAATGTGGGGTTATCAGTGTCATTCTGCCCAGGAATGACAGCCTTACTGTTCAGCCCACACACTTCCGGGTGTGGGGCCGAAACAGGCACAGGTCTCTTCCTCCCGCCCTGCTCCGTAAGACAAACTCCTACCGCTGCCACTGGAAGTCTCTGCAACCACGCTCCATTTTCAGAGCTGTGGGTCTCAGGCTCTTGCTGCCTTCCCCCCTGGACTACCTCAGTTTAGCCGACTAATGTCAACATTAGCTGAGGATCAGTCTCTCCAGCCTTAATGCAAACGTACCAATAATTTCCTGTCGAAATCCTCCTGCTTCCAGCAGCACAGACCGCAAAACAAAACAAAACAAGTCCAAGTCCTCTCTCCATATTCCTTCAGGGGCTGTGAATACATTCTTTCCCCCCAGTAGATATGCAGGCTGCCTGCAGTGACTGCTTTCTCGGGCTTTCTGATATTCACATCAGCTAAGTTTTCAGACTCCGTCCACATTTTTGAGTAGATATGGCTTATGCCTTCTAAATCTAAAAGATCAAACATTTTCCAAATCACATAAGCTTTGGAATAATATTTTTAGGTAATATTTTATTAAAATTCACATTTTGACTCTATCAGAGAATACTTGCTTTTTCTAGTTTATATATATACATAAATATAATTTGAATCTATATATTATATAGAGAGAGCAAATAACTACATGTATTAGAAATGAGCTTAAACTTATTTTGCATATATAATTAGTTTATGTAATTTATATATTTTGTATATACATGAGTTTAAATTTGTCTTTACCCAACCTCAGCTCACCAGATTTCAATTTAGGTTGGTTAGCGGGTCCTTCCATGACATTTCTAAATCCTGCATCTTCAATTCTGTAAAAGAAGCATCTGCCTACCTAACCAACTTGACAATAAGTAATAGGCAAAATACTGGGAAAGCCCCGGGTGCACCAAGGTGAAGAGTAACACTCCTCAAATGACAACACCGGGCTCCGCAGTGTGATTTCAGTCGACCTCACAACACTGAGACAAGGATTCAGCCACTGCTTTTATTTTTGTTTTCAGAAAAAGGACAGTGGCGATGCAAGGAGACTTTGCCAGTTTTCAAGGTCACTCACGTACAGCATGGTAAAGAGGCTGAAAGTCTAACACTGTCAGGTCTGCTTGGTTTCCGCAGCCCCAGCTGGAGATGTCCGTCCCAGCCAGGAGGTGAGGGGGACGTGGGAGTCCTGTCAAAGCACTGCACTCTCGGGAAATTTTACAGAGCTTCTCCAATTCCTCCAAGCTATGGCCACGCATCCCAACGATTGTGTTATAGCTTTTCATACCGTCCCATTGCCCACCAAAGCTGAGATGCGGAGAAATAGTCAAAGTCTCCAGAGCATAGAAAATGCCAACAACCAATTCCTTTTTTGTTCCTCTGCAAAGGAAGAAATGGTAAAGCTGCTTTTGCATTTCAAACTTAAAATTACAAAGTTGACTTACAGAAGCGTAAGCTCAACTCTGCTCGGTGAAGAGAGAGGGATCTGCCCCAGAGAGGGAAGTCTCCTGGAAGGCTCCACCGAAGTCATTTCCATACACATGCTCTGTGTCTAAATAGTTTGAGAAGGAAAACCGATGTTAATTTGAAAAACCTCTAGCCACAGTCTACAGAAAATTAAAAATATTTATGCAAAACAGTCTTCAGATTATTGACAATCCTTGTTTTTATTTTACAAAACAACCGTACCAGGTTCGTTAATTATGGGTCAATGACAGTGGTTCCAAAGTGGGGAGTTGTCCCCAGGGGACATTTGGCAATGTCTGGAGAAATCTGGGGTTGTCACAACTGGGAGTCGGGTGACATTGACATCTAATGGGTGGAGGGGAGTGATGGTAATAAACATCATACAATGCACAGGACAGCCCCCCAGATCAAAGGATGACTCAGCCCAAAATGTCAGTCGACAGTGCCAAGGTTGGGAAACCCTCCTCTATACAGTTTCAGTCAACATTCAGGAAAGAGTTGCCTTTTCTCTTCCTCCACCCGCCCTTGCCAATATTTCTGCCCCTCCAAGGTTTACTGGGGTCTTAGCATGCTATGCATGACAGCAGCTCAAACTGAAAATACTCCTTTCAGATCTTCTGAATCTCTGAATGTTGAATACCTGGACTATGAAAAGCACTATTGCAATGTATTTTAGTATTAGCGTTATAAATAGAGTCCAGATCATTTATATTTTGAATTTGTCTACATTTAATCCCAGTTATAAATTGAAACCCTAGCTCACAAAGGCTACACATCACCTTTTGAGGGAGAGATTATGACGGCTGGTTGGGTGCCTCGTGTTCTATTAAAGTTGAAACCTGGCTTCCCTGTCAGATTGTTACAGCTAAACACATTCAGATCCTGGAGCAGCAAGCACCGCCTTCCTGCCCAAAAGGCTCGTTGTGTGCAGAGGAGACAGCAGATCTGGACTGCCAGAGCGTGTCCCTCTGCCATCCCTGAGCATCCTCCCTATTATCCACTCAGGCCTGGGAGAACAGCCTGCCAGGCAGCTAACAGCTGTCGGGGGACACCCGTGATTGAGTCAAGCTGCCGACCAGGGGCTGTGCTTCTACAGTAACCAGAAGTTCTAAAACCCTCTTCCTTGGATGTCTCTTGAGTCCCACAACCCACACTGTGAAGTTGGATCCCTTCCTGTCCTGCACCTGTTCTTCCCTGTGTGTCAGCTTTGCTCTTAAGACAAGGACGAAGCTCCTTTAAGCCCCACCAGGATCTGCCCACAGCCTTTGCTCTCTCCACTCCTGCCACGCTGACCTTCATTTGAATACTCACGCAAGTCATACTGTCTCCCACCACAGGGCCTTCGCATGAGCTGTTCCCATTTCCTGGAGCTCTCCTCTTCACCCCTCCCCTCACTTAACCTAGTTAATGCACCTGTTCACTTAACAGATATAAGCCCAGTGTCACTTCCTCAAGGACATTCCCAGGCCTCTCTGAGTCAAATCCTTCTAATACACACTTCCACCGAAACATTTTCTTCCTTCAGAGCACTCACAGCGATTGTGTGGTTATTTGAATAATGTCTGGCTAGGACACATCCTTGTATTCTGAACACCAGGCGCAACACTTGGCATGTGTAGTAGGTGCTGGGTAAGTACCATATTTTTCGGACTACAAGATGCGCCCCCCCTCCCCCAATTTAGGAGGAATAATGGTTGTTAATGCTGCTGTTGAGTTCTGTTTACATTTACATTGGTGAAATATTATGTTATTTATGTTATTAAATATTTTACCACACTTTTTGCTTCAAATTTTTTTCCCTGTTTTCCTCTAAAACCCAGATGCATCTTATTATCTGAAAAATACATTATTTGTTGCCTGATCATTTAATTAAAGAAATGAATGATTGGGTAAATGAATACATGAATGAAACTACTCTAAAAATGAAAACCAGACGTAAAACCATAGGCACGAAACTCTGTGTGTGCTTAAGTTCAGGTAACCATCTGGATTGTCAATATTCAGTATTTAGATCTTTGAAGGAAGCAGAAGAGAAACTTGCCTATAAAACATGCAACTGAGAAAAAAATGGTACACCTCTCTTAGAGCATCATTAAGTGAGAGAACAACTCTCCCGCCCTGCTCTAAGATGAAGCCAACATCCAGATTCTTGGTGCAAACTCGGCTCCCCCCAGATTCTCTGTTCTTCTTTCCCCTGATCCCACCACTTCCTAACGTGAAATATCTACAGCTGCTCCATTTCTTTGCTTTTGTTGCTATTATTATTATTATTTTGTAAAGTTAACCTTCTTCAATTCCTTGTACATGGTGCAATACCCAAGAGGGCAACACTACCATTTGAGATATTTAAATATGACTTTGAGAAATGAGCCTGTCTTAGATGTAAAAGCCTACAGTCACCGTGATGAACATGACTGCAATATTTAAAACTCCCTAAATAAGGAGACGCAGCGCTTTCTGCATATTCATTGCTGAAACGAATGTAATATATGATTCCTGTTTTTGTAAGCATTCCAATAAGGTAGTAAAAAGGAATGTAGATTCACTTATTTTTCATCAATGAAAACAACTTTCCTTGACCAAAGGAAGAATTGTTTCCTCCGGTCTAAACGGCAATGTGTCCACGGGAGGCAGTTCTGTGTGTTCGTCTCTGAGCGAAGCTTTATTTTCATATCATTATCGTGTCATTTTATGCACAGTCCCCAAGTGCCTTGTCAGTGACAGCCACTCGTTAAATCACTTAAACTATCATATAAATATAAAGATGGATTTTAAGTCACACCGAGCTAGTCAGTTGGTTAGCAAATAATTATTGCTCCCCATGGGGTCCCAAGAATTCTTGTAGGTAATAGAGTTATATATTAAAGAAGTATATGGTCCATTACCTGAAAAAGACTTAGAGAATAATCTTAGTGACAAAGAGATGAACCTGTAATCAAAATACAGTTATATAGATAAATACTGTCTTGGCAAAATGGATCGAAGGTCAGCAATGGATTCCCTTCACATTCAGCCAGTAGGATGTGGGTGCTAAGCAGGGCAGAGGAGGGAAGCTGTTCTGTGAATACGAAACAATTCGGTGAAAGGTTAGGTGGTCATGGTTCTGAGTGGAGAACCACCGAGAGGCCAGCTCAGTTGATCGACAGCCGAGCTCCTCAAACTTGGGACAGGTAAAATCACAGGATAAACTCAGTGCATCTCTCAGAAGCATCATTTTCCTCTTTTGGCAAAAAAAATAAAAAAGTGTAACAGCTTTCAACACAGAAACAAGCATGGCTAGATCATGGAGACGAATTTACAGTAAAAACCATATGACAGCATGAGGCCTCCAGAACTCTCTCAGACTGAAAATGGGTGTAGATATTGGTTCAACCACTCAGGAGAATGGTTTGAGAGTATCGACTGCGTTGAAACATGCAAAACTCGTGATCCAGCACTTCACTTCTAGAAACATATGGTCCCAAATTCATGCTCAAGTATGCCTACAGATACTTCCAACAATGTTCAGCAACAGTATCAGTCATAACAAGCAACGACGGGATACAACCCGAACGCCCGTCAACAATAAAGTGTATGAATAAATGGTCGCACACTCATGAAACAGATGCAAGTCAATGCAGACGAGTGGACCGGAACCACACACACATCGCAGATGAGTCCCACCAACATACTGAGTGAGAGAAGCCATGCACGAAGGAACGAATAGTTCTTGATTTCATTCGCATAAAATCCGAAAAGAGGCAAAACCGGACAATAGCATCGGCAATCAGCACAGCGGTTGGTTTCCTTAGGGAGAAGATAGTGAGACACGAGGGCAAGGGAGCTTCTGGGGCATTTGTTCGCCTGGTGGTCATGTGCCTTCTGAATCATTACGTTATATAGACGTGTTTTGTGTCATTTTTGGAATGCATGTTATCCATGAATTATATGGTTAGAACTGTTTCTTAAAACATGTGATCCTTTGAAAATAAAAATACCAAAGTTCAAAAAATATATTGCTTGTGGGTGGAACTACCTCCCACTCCTGTCTGCCCCAAATTTGCTAAAGTATGTGTTCATTGTTTGTGATTAAATTCAGGAGGCAGTAGCATGGGTGGGTGGAGAAGGGGGTTATCGTACAGGGATCAGTAACCTCCAGGCCACAGACCAGGACCAGTCCGGGCCTGATAGGACCTGGGCCACACAGCAGGAGGTGAGCTTGAATGTAATGCACTTGAATCATCCCGAAACCATCCCCACCCCCTGCCCCTGAGTCCATGGAAAAATTGCCTTCCATGAAAGCAGTCCGTGGTGCCAAAAAGGTTGGGAACCACCATCATATAAGACCTGGGAGCTAGAAGGTAAGTGGCACTTAGCCAGGTTCTGTTTCCTAGCCCTCAGGGGAATCCATCAGGGACCCCATTGCCTGGGGATTGTGCCAAATGTAAGCACTAGACCCAGGTTATCTGAAGTGACTGGAAACAGATTAATCAGCTGTAGAAGCAGAATTTGGGTTTAAGTACAGAGGCCAGAGGGCAGAGCCAGGTAAATGGCACCAAAGGACATATCACTAACTGATGAGGCAGTAAAGAGGAAGCAACTTGCGAGGGGCTGCTGTGGAGTCCGAGAGCAGGTCGGAACGCAGAAAGACGGGTCAAGAGATGAGAAACGGGGACTAGGACGGACTTTCCCACTTTGCCATGTTCCATCACTAAGATCCCAAGGACCTGGAGAATTCTGAATTTGAATCTGGGGTTCTAGGTGGTAAGGAGATATATTTGTCAAGTAGGAGGATAGAAAGGATAGAATACTTTTTTCCTAGCTCTTTGTTAGCTTGATTTATTAACTTCAAAGTATTTGGACATCAGAGCTGACCTCCATTTCTACCCCGCCCTAGGGCCCATGAATGTCAGGGGTGGATCTGCGGGACCCTCACATTCCTCAGCTGGGAGGAACTGCATCTCTGGCCAAGATCGTATTTCAGTCACTGCTGTGGCTTATCAGGAATTCTTTGGAACACTGACATACTAACCCCAGTTATTAGCTGTTCCCCATCCCCCAGCTATGGGCAAACTCCACATTGATAAACATGGCTTCTGATCTATCTGTGCCAATAAGAACGCCGAGTAGGACAAAGGAATATACAGAGTTTTGCAGAAACAGATAGAGATTGCCCCAAGATCGATGTCAGCCCATGAATCTGCACATTTTGGGGAGCATTGTGTCACTACAATACACCCCCCTAATCAGCTCTGCTCTACACATAAGGGCATGGTGAAAGGTTCTCGAACTCTTGTAATCAATATATGTGGAGTTTGTGGTGGGCTGCTGACCTAACACTTAGGGGCTCCTGAAGAGAAGAAATGGAGTGTCAAGTCTGGTCAAACACTGGGCCTTGCCCGGTTCTTGGTGCTCACTGTCTTACTGACTCTTCTGGACATGAATCTCCACTGTTTCCCACTACTGGTTGGAAAAGTGCAATTAAATTAGGCTACTTAATAAAGGCAGAGGTGAGCAGTACAAAAGGTAATGAGGTCAAGCATCAAGGTTATCTCTGGAGTTTCTAGTTTTAATGGGAAGGATGGCGATGACTTTGGAGAACCAACGTGCAAGGGTCAGCAAACTTTTTCTGTAGAGCACCAAGTCATAAATATTTTAGACCTTGAGGGTCATACAGTTCCTGTTGCAACTACTTAACTCTGCTTTGGAATCAACCAAACTGGGGAATCAGCTATATCCAATAGTGAGTGTGTTACCATAGGTAGTTAGCTAGTTATTAATGAAGAGAGGAAGCAAAGGGAATCAGATGTTATTAAGCATAATCTACTAGGGAGCAGGAGCCTGCTTGCTTTGCCAGGAAGTTACAGCTTCACACGCTCCTCAGGGAACCACAAGTCTGCTCTCCACAGGTCACCTGGGGAAGGGATAAAACAATGGAGGGGAAGGTGAGCACAGGTGCGACAGGAGCCAACATGGTGGCCTTAGAGGCCTGTCAGTCCAACCTGGGAAAGGGATCATCTGGTTGGAAGGTGGACCCATCAGAAACTTCCTGTGAAAGCTTGGGAAGTTGAATGGTTATTTTGAAAAAGCTCCTGGTCCTTCCCAAGCCCAAGCTTACAACCCAGCTTAATAAAGAAGCTCTCCCTCTCCCCACTCAAGAACACGCACTAATCCCATTTGTCTGCACTTCATCTCTGTAGCTACCATGCAGGTCTAGCAGCCACTCGGACTCCAAATGCAGGTCCCAGGGGGGAGCCTGGGTAGAGCAGTGAAGCAGGCCACAGCACTAAGCTACCTGGATGGGGGCTGAGACTGCTCAGCAGCCACCTGCAGGCTCCAAAGGGCTGAGCTCTAACAATGAAACAGAAACTCTGGACTTTGGCCTTTGTTTTGGCCTTGCTGAAGACATGTTTGGAATTTTCCCATGGGGGGACAAATGGAGATGGGACAGCTTTCCATTTCCATCCTAATAAATCTTGCCACACCACAAGCTCCTGTGCATGGGTCTTGAAATACTTTTCTCTCGATCCCATGAAAGAGCCCCGCTTCCACCAGAAACAAGTGGAATGAGGTGGTTGGGTTCCAATAAAACTTTATTTACAAAAGTAGGTGGTGGGCTGGCTATGAGCCAGTTTTCAGGTTTCTGTTCTAGGGTACAGACACTCCTTGAGACTAAGCAAAGAACTTTAGGAAACACATTAATTTTCTGAGTCAGTGAGAAAAATGATGTCAACACCATGTATCATCCTCGAGGTGAGTCTCATTGAGAGGCTCTGCTCCGCAGGTAGAGGCCATCAGAAGAATCCATCTATGACACCGATCAGCTCGTGCCTTTCTCAGCTCGAAAAACCTCGCGGCTCACATCCACGCTGGGTCTGGCCCAGCCACCCTGCCTTCTTTCCCAGTTTCATCCTTTGTCACTTTCACATACACTGTGCTGTCCAGCCATGCAGAGCTCTCACTGTTCCCTGATCGGCTGTGCAGAGTCATGTCTCCAAACCTGTGCCCATGCTGTTCCTCTGCCAAGAAGAGTCCCCTTGCCACTTGCTAACTCTTATTCATTGTCTAAGACACTGTTCAAATGTCTCTGTCTTGATGTTTCCCCTGAACCCTAATCTGAGTTTATTTCCCCTCTTTTCTGTTTCTACCACACTCTATACAGACCTATACTTCATCAATACCACTTCAGAGCTATCCCTTCTAATTGATCTCTAATGATTTAACCTTACCTTGTATAGCATTTTTCAAATCTGTTGACTCCTCCCTATTGGGTTGTGAACTCCTTTCAGACCAGGCTACATACCTTATGAATCTTCCTTCGCCCTGAGCTTAGCACTGAATCTGCCATGGAAAGAATGCTGAGCACATGTTTGCACAACTATTTACCTCGGTGCAGAATCTCGTTGTGCTGGGGCTACTGGGGCTCTGTGGAATGATTCACAGTATAGATTGCCTGCTATTTTTATAAGATACTTTCAGTGGCTTCGTAAGAGACTCTTCCTGACAAGGCACTTGGGAATGGTTCATAAAGGACAGAATGATATTAAAATCAAATCAGGTTCAGAGGTAAACATACAAATCTCTCCTCCACCTATATCATATGCTCCCTGCAAACCAGGAAAAGTAATCATTTTAGTTTATACAGGTGTTGCGTATTTATGTAGATGCACTTTCTCTTCAAAAGACATGTCATGAAAATCTCTTGTATTAGATATGGGACCACGTCGCATCTTTTTTGTTTTCTTTCTCAGAATGGATTTCCTAGATCTTTCCTAGATCTCCAGTTCCATTTAGAACACTAACGTGAGCACTCATTCAGTGGAACCCTAGCAGTTCAGAGTATGGCTGCAAGTTTTCAAAGGGCCTAGTGGACAACCCCTCGTGGGGTTAAATCCAGGGGAGAAGGGGGCTCGTGAAATGACAGACGCCCCAAGGCCTGTTGCTACATCGTCCAAGGAAAAGAACAAATCGGTGTTTGAGACGGACACCCGTTGCTGGTTGAACTCTGCCACATCATCGACTTTTCTGTGGCATCCACTTTCCACACGCTGCTCTTTCTGGAAATTAGTGTGCAGGACACGCTGGACTGGGGTGGGGGTGGGGGTGGGGGTGGGGGGCAGATTGCAGCTGGGCTGTCCTCCCCGGGCTCCCTCACCCCGCTGCTAGTCCCAGCCTCAGGCTTGCCTGGAATGAGGGGCCTGGGGCAGCAGGATCCCCCCCTCATAACTCTACATGAGGCCCCTCATAGATCACAACTGGCCCCAAGGGGACCCAAGGCAAAGATTCCAAAAGCCGAGCACAACCAAAGCCTAGATAAAACCCTTACTTCCTTCAAGGCTTCAGACAGCCTTGTATTTTTCTCCTTATTTGCCTGCAGGAATTTTTGGGAAGACATTAGGTCTCTGTGAGTTCCCACAGCTGGCAAGGCTGACTCAGTCCTGCCCCCACTCAGGAGGCTGCCTGACGTCACCTCTCTCCCTTTGTCTGGGTCCTCTCGCCTCCCCACAGGCAGTGTGACTCCCCCATGACAACCTAGGTGGACCTCCACGTCAGCCTGATGGGCAGACCAGCTCCGAGCCTGGAAAAGAAGTGGCGGGACCTGGTTTCCTCCAGGCTCGTCTGATCTCGTCTGGGCCCTGAACGTGCATGGCAGGGCACGGATAGATAATCAAAGATCCTTGCTTTCCCACATGGGATTTATGCCCTCAGAGGCTGCATTTTCCTTTGTTATTTTGAAATTTCACGAGAAGAATATTTTCCTTGCATTCTCAATTACACTGAGCACTTTCCCTCTGCTTTCATGTGGAGATCTTCATGCTCAAGTCAACTGGAGCTAATCAGATAATTCTGTGTAAATTACTACAGAGTGGAGTTTTAGAATATGTATCCTTTATGATCCTTTGGGTTGTGGGTGTGTGTGTGTGCACATGTGTGAAGAAATATAGGATGGAATGGATGACCCATTTCAAAAGTAGCCTGGTTTCCTTTCCTCTGACCCACTGAACCCAGGAACCTGGCATCAACCCCTCTCCACCCCAGGGTTTCAAAGATGAAGAAGGTCTCTGTCCCCACCCCCATTCTGAGAAGGTAAAACTTTTTGGCTCCCTTTAGCAGAAGGAGAAATTTCTTCTCTTCGGGTATGACTTCTGGCTGTCTGAGGCATCGGCTCCCCATTGCTAGTGATGCCCAACTGTACTCCTGACTCCTGAACCCAGACCTTGTCATCTGCCCTCCTCCTCGAAGTCTCCACCTATCCATCCGCTAGGCATCTCCAGCTCCACTCGTCCAAGCCGAGTGTCCCCTCGTTCCCACCTTCAGCCCACCAGACCTGCTCTTCCTACAGCACTGTGGCTGTGCTGTGCCATAAGCCTCCACCTCCTTAACAATCTCTTCCTACCCTTTTCTCTCCTTCCATATCTTCCCATCCTTGGAGGGCCTGTCCACACTCCCCTCAAGGCCCTGCTCACCGTGACCCTTTACAGAGCCCTCATCCTTCTGCTGTAACATGTTAATATCTTTCTCTTTAAATTGTGGGTGGAAACTATGCATTACTCACCATGTCTCCAGTGCTGTCCTGATCATATTCTGTGCTCAGTAAATATTGGCTGAATAAATAAATGAACTTCCTACTTGCAGATGGAAGATTCAGCAGAAACCTTCCTTGATTACCCCAGTTCCCAGGGAGCTCTTCCTTCTGTGGGCGCCTAAAGCATTGGGCCCTCAGCGATTTCCTTTAAAAAGACACATCCTCGAACAAAGGTTAAGTGCCTTGGCTCTGGAATACAAGTTCCAGTTTCATCGCTTCCTGGCTTTGTGGCTTTATACAAGTTCCCTAACTTCTCTGAGCCTCCACATCCTCGTCGGTAAAAAGAGGGGAATGACTTATATGTTCTTTGCAGATTTGATGAGATAAAGCATATAGAGCACTCAGCTCAATGACTACGCTATTACTTTGCTCACATTTATTGAGTAATGACCATGGTTGAAGCCCTTTCATTCATGTGTTTATTCTTCACAATGGCCCTATGAGTTAAGTACTAATGTTATCCTCATTTTACAGATGAGAAAACTGAGACAGGAAGAGGTTGTATAACTTGCCAAAGGTCACACAGACAATGTAGCAAAGCCAGGATTCGAACCCCGATTGTCTGGCTCCAAAGCCATGCTGCTCACTCCAGTTCGTAGGCGTCTCACTCTGACATGGGACTCTAACCTTTTCTGCAAGCTTTTAGGCTCCTGGCGGGTCAGGAACGTGTTACCGAGTTTTTGGCACCCTTCCTAGCTACCAGCACAGCTATATGCACACAGTGAGGTCCAGTGCCTATGTGCTCACCCATTTGCTCGTCCCTCTTCCACCCAGGTCCAGAAGAGGGATCCAAAGAATATTCTAGAGACATTTCCTCCTGTCCAGGCCTGACCACCAGTGAGCACCTTTGCGTCTCACAGAAGAGGGCAGGAAGGGAAGCAGAAAATCAGAGTGAAGTGAGAAAGGAGTGCAGGTGGGGTGTCTGGGGAGATTTTGCCTGCTCAGACGGCATCAGCGGAGTTTCAGTCTGTCTCGGAGAAGTTCTGTTCCCTGCTGAGGGCACGACCCCACCATCAGTGAGCGGCTCTGACGCCGATCAACACAGGCTGGTTCCGCTGATTGTCTGTCACGTGACTGCCCCTCTTAATCAAAGTGATGTCATTCTCTGATTTTTGGAAAGTGAAGGACAGCAAAATTAATGATGGCTCAAGTGGGCTTCTAATGGCCACCGGCATCGGAGAGGCTGCAGGGCTGCCGAGCTCGCTGCATGTCAATGGTGTGTGCAGGCGCTTTCGCTAACGAGGGCGCTGGAAGTCTTAATTACCCAGAACCAAAGCCTCACCTTGCCTCCTGTCCCCCGGGAGCTCCCTGTGAAGACAGGAGGAGCTTTGCTTGCAGTTCAGCTCGGTGAAAACTTGCCGGCAAATGTTTGCAAATTACCTTGAGTGCCTCTGATGGAAACCAGAGAGAATTATTTATTTTTAGAATGCTGTCATAGCCCCGGCCCTGCCTTGCCTGACGTACACCTCAATGTTACTCAAATTCCACTCCCTTTACCTCTGAGTAATCTGAATTGTGGGCCTCTTTTCCTCATGGCTGCTGGTGATCGCTGCACCACTTAGGTCTTGCCTTCAGCCAAACTGCCGGAAATGTTCTCTCGTTCTCACCCCTTACTTAGCAGCTCTCTCTAGAAAGCCTAATGCGTTTTCCATTAGAAGAACTGCTCTGCCCTTTCCTTTCCAGAAGTGGCACCCCTAATCTGCCCCACACGGAGGACATCGTGAGCCTCCGCTACTGCTTTTCCTTCCCTCTGCAAGTAGATGCTACTGGTACCCTGCCCAGGTCTTCCTGTGCGGAGGCTGCTAACAGCCCATAGCTGCTCCCTTCTCAACACTTGTCCTGGGAGAAAAGCGCCAGGCGTTTTCACCTGGAAGTGCCTGGGAGGTTTTGACTTCCCTCTGGAGGCTGCCCACAGCTGGGGTTTCCTGATAATGAGGTACAGGGCTGGTCCCCCATGCCCCAGAGCTCCTGAGGGGATGAGGCTGAGGTTAGACCACTTCTCCATCTGCCCTATACATGCTGCCCTCACACCTTTACAGGTGGCCCCTGAGAGCAGCCTCTCAAGAGACTGCTTGCCCAAGAAGCCAGACTCAGGCTCAGCTTCTTGGTAACCTAACCTAAGACACCTGTACACCGCTCTTCCCACTGCGAGCAGAATCATCTTTAAAACTTCACCCTGAACAGAATTGTACACCTGAAACCTGTATCATTTTATTAACCAATGTCACCCCAAAACATTCCATAAAAAAGTAAAAAAAAAAAAAGAAGGAATAAAAACCCACTTCACCCTGATCATGTCACTTTCTTTCTTAGACATTTCTAGACTTTGCACTGGCCAAATTCCATAGCCTGGGTCTGAATCCCACTGACCTGGCACTGCTTACCCATCCTGCCTCACCTCTCATCACGCCTCTGCCTCACCTGAGAGGTCACTTTTTCCAGAGGTTCACCCAGACCCCCACATTGGACCTGGGGCATCTGTGTGTGTACCCCTAGCCCTCTCACGGTGCTGACCCCTACGGTAACCCCCATCATATTGGAATCGCCGGCCTGCTGGTCTTTCTCCCCCTCTAGATGGCAAGCTCCTCTGGTATTCCCAAAGCCCACCACGCATCCGGTCCAGATGAGACTGTCAATACTTATTTGGTGATTGATGAAATGGGCCAATGAATGATTGAACTAGGTATTTCATAAATTTTTAGTAATGACATCTAAATTTTAACAGCAAGTCAATGTAACATGTCAACTTTGCCTACTTGTGGGTGGTCTAAGGTTTTCCTGAATAGAAGAGTTCACTGGAAATATGTTAAAAGAATTAAGTGTTTTTAATATGTACCTATATGCAGTCTGGTCAGGGCATCTATATTACAGATGTAGGAATGAGCCCCAGTGTCTCAGGAGGTTTGCATTTCTTTTTTGTTTTAAGGGTTTTTAAACACTATTATTATTATTATTTTAGAGAGTGGGGAAGGGAGGGAGAAAGAGAGGGAGAGAAGCATCAATGTGTGGTTGCCTCTCACGTGACTCCCACTGGGGATCTGGCCTGCAACCCAGGGATGTGCCCTGACTGGGAATTGAACCAGCAACCCTTTGGTTCACAGGCTGGCGCGCAATTCACTGAGCCACACCAGCCAGGGCAGGAGGTTTGCATTTCTTTTGGCCCCTGAGCTTGGCAATCAAAGACTTTCCAGCCCCACCAGCCTTTGACTCTCTCAGCAATCCCTTGCTGCATTTTAAATCCCCTGGCCTCTCCCTTGCCTGCTCCCAACAACAGTACAACAAAGGAATAAGCAAAACAAACAAAAAGCCCTGCTCAATCCCAAGTGCCAGAGTAGCTCTGCTCGTCTGAGGAAGAGACCCTTGACCATCAATGAACCATGCTCTAAAATCTGCCTTTTCCCTGCCAACTTTTCAGAAAAGCATCGCCCTGTGAAGAAATCGTTCCTGAATGCAAACCTTGTGACGGCCAGAATCACCCAGTGTTCTGACTTGCCTAGTTCTCACTTTGGAATTGGGTGTATCAGTCAGGAGAGGGGCATTAATTCTTGGCGTGAACCCGGCCTGAAACACCGAGGCATTAACAAATTACCGGCGATGGATATGCAAATGGAGCAAGAACAAATATTAAAGCAGCCCTATCTCTGTTTGCCGCTGCCTTGTCTCGTCCAAAATTCATAGAAATATTAATCCTCCTGGAATGTTTAGCAATGGACTATGTAGTAACATTAGCATATATGGTAACATTCTTGAGGAAGCTAATAATTATCTCTTGTTAGCAAGATCAACTTACTGCAGTCTTTCACTGCAGGGCCAGAAAAATATTTTGACTTGCTATGCTAAGCGAAACACTGCGGCAGGATAAATTAGGACATTTACACTAACAATAATAAAGACACAGCTATAGTTCCCCTCTCCGTGTAATTGATAAAATTGACAGAAAACAGACACGGTCCTAATAGAATGCATTATGAATGGTTGGTTGAGACACAAAGAGATGAACTTTCTTTCATTGCTTATGTTATTATAGCTCGTATTGGTTAGGCACCCAGTGTGTATGGCATGACTCTGATCAGGGACAAGGATAATAATAAATTACTACCTGCCAGCCACGTGCACAGTAACTTCATTATGTGACAAGGCAGCACTCTTATTAAGTCTTTGGAATCTATTAAAAAAGTCTCATTTTGAAACAATGAACCAAGAGGAACAAATTTATGAGTTGTGGCTCCCCAGTATTAACCCAAAGACTCAGCCTTGGAGAGAGAGAAAAAAATTCTTAAGAAAAGAAATTTCTGCCAAGGAAAATCTAAGAACATACGTTTGCAGGCCCAACCAGATGCCTCTGGCTGTGCTGTAACAGAGATGAGGCAAATATCTAATTTCACAGGGAAAAAATTTATAGACTAGACTTGAAATCAGGCAGAGTCCAAAAACCTTCCCTGCTGGGTTCTCAATCAAACAACACAATAAATGACAATGTCCTCACACGTCCAAGATGTCCCTCTGATTTCTGGCTCTGATCGGTATCACACTGTCACTTCCGCTGATGTATCCAGACATAACTCACCCTTCACATTCACTAGTTAAATTTGCAAAGTCGGCCATAATAAATCAGCGCATGCACGTCTCTCTGCAATGTCACTTTGCACTGCCTCCTGTCAGGTGGTGGGGTCTATTCCTCTCTGTCTGGAACGTGGGGGTGGGGGGCTTTGTAACTGGCCTTGGCCAAAGGAATGCAATGGAAGTGATGTTCTGGTGACTTCTGAGTCTAGGCCTTAAAGGATCTTGCAGCTTCCATTTTTACCTTCTTACAACACAGGGTCTCCAGGTAAGGGAATCAGGGCTAGCCATCTTGAAGATGAGAACTTGAATGGAGAGAAAATCCCAGCTAGTACCAACTAGGACCAACTGCCAGGTGTGTGTGCGTGTGGTCATCTTAGACCATCTAATCCCAATGCTATGCTCTGAAAGTTTGTGTTCCCCTGAAATCCACACGATGATCCCTAATGCACCATGTGATGGTATTTGGAGGCAATGAGGTCATGAGTATGGAGCCCTCATGAATAGTATTAGTGTCCGTATAAGAAGGGATACAGGAGAGCTGATTTCTGTCTCTGCTATGGGAAGACACAGAGGGAAGGTGTCCCTCTGCAACCAGAAAGAAGAGTCTTCACTGAATTAGCTGGAACCTTAATCTTAGACTTCCCAGCCTTTAGACCTGTGAGGAATATATTTCTATTGTTTAAGCCACAAAGTCTATGGTATTTTTGTTATAGCAGCCTGCACGGAGTAAGACACAGAGTCATGCTATCACGTCCCTCCAGAAGGGATTCAGCAGGAGAGCTACCCTGGTGAGCCCAGCACAAGCTGCTGACCCTCAGGGCCAAATAAAATAGTTACAATTTTGCCTTGGCTGTTCTTGCTCAGTGGATCGACACTGGCCTATAGACCAAAGGGTCGCTGGTTCGATTCCCAGTCAGGGCACGTGCCTGGCTTGCAGGCCAGGTCTCCCACTGTTGGTATGCTAGAGACAACCACAGAATTGACGTTTCTCTCCCTCTCTTTCTCCCTCCCTTCCCCTTTATCTAAAAATAAAATAAATAAAATCATTATTAAAAATAGTTACAATTTTAAGCCACTAAAGTCTGAAGCAGTTTGTTACACAGCAATAGGTAACTAGACAATGACAATGTGATCGGCTTTAAAATTTTGTGCGTTATTTTAAACGAGTGATTCCTCTTTTACTCCTCGTGCAGAACGGCAGCTCCCAGAACCACGTTAATTTGTGAAGCTAAGACATTTCCTCTCATTTCTTTCCCATCGTCTCTTATAGAAATTCACACTGAGACAGAACTGTTCAACCTTCCTTTGCCAAGGAAATAATGAAAATTGAAGGCTCAGAACTCCTTGCTCAATGGTTGGCTGGCCGTTCGTTTGCAGGGAGGTGGGTTGAAAGGCAGCCCCAGGCACCCTCCTGTGGCTAGATGAGGCCTTGCCAGCCCCGCCACAGCAGCACCGTTGCCAAGGCCTGGGGGCCTAGGAGAGGGCCTCTGGGGACAGGGGCGCTGGGGTAGTGCATTAGTCAGGGTGCTCCAGAGAAACAGAACCAGCAGAACCAACTCTCTCTATATAGCTAAATAGGTATGTATCTATATGCATGTAGGTCTCTTTATATGTGTATATGTATATAGATACATGTATATAGACAGATATAATATAGGATGTAGACATGGATATATGGAAATAGAATGTAGATCTAGAATATTTACACCTGTCTATGTATATGTACATCGACACACACACCTATATACACATATATAGACACATGCATCTTTGTGTACATAAAGATATCTGTATCTATCTACCTAGGGAACGGAGGACAAAGAGAGGACAATTTATTTTAAAGAATTGGCTGACATGATTGTGGAGGTTTGACTAGTCCGAAGTCTTCCATGATAGGCTGGACGATGCAGGGAAAGATTTTAGTTTGAGTCCAAAGGTGGTTTGCAGGCAAAATACCCTCTTCTTTCAGGGAGGTCAGTCACTATTTAATAATAATGGCTTTCATTTCATTGAATACTGAGCACGTCAGGTAGATTATCTCATTTACTCATTTGAACACCCATTTTACTGATGAGAGACTGAAATTCAGAGAGGTTAACAAACTTTCCCAAGGTCACACAGCCAACTAGCATTCTAATCTAGGATGTCTGATTCCCAAGCCCCAAAGCCCAAATCCTTCACCACCATACCTGAGAGAAACATACTAGGGACACCGAAGCCTGAATTAAAGCTCTGTACTCGATCAAGCCAACTAGGTATCTTAGGCCAGAAGCACCCACTCTGTTAGATGTTTTAAAGGAATAAAAAAAAAAGTTAATATTGATGCCTTGACCTTGAGGTGTTGATGGTCTAATTGGCAGGAAGACACCCATTTGGGGATAATTATGGCTGACATCTTCTTCTTCTTTGGAAGTATAGAAAGTTTAAGTTCATCCACAGGAAACACTTTAGCTACTAGGGGTGTCAACATTTTTAATGAGTTGGCAGTTTGCTCT
>CM052538.1:13066367-13130809 GCA_028533065.1 Trachops cirrhosus
GGCATCTCTGCCAGCCCTAAGCATCCCCCTACAGCCTCCTCTAAATGACAAAGGTCCCACTCTTATAAGTTAAAATTCTGACCAGGAATGAGAAAGGAAAAAAAAACTCTATTAATTAAACTCAAAAGATGCCGATGGTAACAGTCTGCAGATGCTTTCTTGCTACGGTAAGCCCTTTGGGAGACCAGACACCAGAGATAATGTAAGAGTCACAGGTACTATAATTAGGCCTGAGAGCATGTAGCTGTGACAAGTGGAATAAGGAAGATTTTTAATCTTCCCAAAATCCTAAGCTTTGAAAGAAATTAAACAATCGATGAGAAGTAAGGCTTTCCCTGCCTTCCCAAGAGAGGTTAAATTTCCAAGAATCTTCCCTGTGCAATAGTGTCTCTAAAATTGCCTGGAGAGCGTTAAGAGAAGTATTATCTCCAGCCAGTCAACAAATACTTATTGAGCATCTACTATGTGCCAAGTTTTTTGTAAGGTGCCGGAGACACAGCAGGGATTCTGCACTCATGGTGCTTACAGTCTGCAGCAGTGATTTTCAACCTACTGCGTCTCGTGGCACACATCAACCGATGATTCAAATTCTATGGCACACCAAAAATATATTTTTTGCCAGTCTGACAAAAAAATAGGTATAATTTTTTATTTATTCACACCAGAAGATTGTTGTTGTGTTGGCTATTGTTTTTTTATTTGACTACCCAAGGGAAAAGAGATCAGTGCCCCTGACTAAATAGTCAGATACTGTATGTTTAAAATTGTTTTGCGGCACGCTGGTTGAAAATCGCTGGTCTAGAGGGAGGGACAATGATTAACGTGTACACAGGTAGGTTGAGGGTGCTATAGGAAAGGAAGCAAGGGGATGGACGGAGAGTGAAGGGGAACAGGACTACCTCAGAATGTGCGGTCAGGGGCAGCACCCTGAGGCCTTGCCACGTGAACAGATACTTGAAATCACAAATAAAACCAGACCGAGAGCTGGGCCCAGTGCATTTCAGACAAAGGGCACTGCAGGTACCAAGGCCCAGAGGCTGTGTTCTAGGTGTGTTCTAGAACAAACAGGAAACTTGTGAGATAATGGGACCCATTAATGTGAGGGGAGGAAGAGAGGTGAGGTGAAAGACGTAGGCAGAGACAATAGAACCTTCTAAGGATATGGTAAGATGTTTGGATCTTACTCTAAGTGATTGGAAAGACTTTGGGGTGTTTAAGCAAGGGGTCATACAATCAAATTTCAGTTTTGGAAAGTCAACTCTGGCTGCCATGTGGAGAGTAGTTGTGGGGGGTGGGTGGCAGGGGGTAGAAAGGACAAAAACATTCTGTAGGACTAATGGTCTGTATTAGATACTATTGCCTCTGATAAGCCTAATAACATTTTTGATCGACTATACAAGTCCAGTAGTTAGTATTTTCAGAGTGGATTTCCCCATCATTTGGCAGTGTTCTGACATTTCAGACTTTCTAGGGTCTCCAGGCAGCATTTTTATCCTTCTGGGACTCACAAGTAGACCTGGAACAAGGAGAAGTGACTGTAGAGAATTAAGATTGTATGTTGACCCGGATGACCGGTTGTCATTCTCAAAGTACAGAGAGGTGACATAATGGTATCTTTGAAGTTCTGAAGACACACCTGCTCTGTAATGTCCAAACATGTGGCCACCATTCCAAGGTGACGTCATTCAGGAACGGTGAGTATGTGAGCAAGGGACTATCAGCCCAATGCATGTGGTGGCTACAGGGGAGAAAGACTAAAAAAAGCCTCTCTCCATCTTTTGGGCCAATGCCACACTCTCAATGAAAAACTGCTAGTGTCTGAATGTTCGTGTTCCTGTAAAACTCATCTGTTGAAACCCTGCCCCTCCAAGTGATGGTATGAACAGGTGGGACCTTTGGGAGGTGCTTAATTCATGAAGATGGAGCCATCATGAATACGTTAGTGCCTCATAGTAGGGTTCCAGAGGGCTCCCTCGCCCCTCCTGGGCAGTGAGGACACAGTGAGAAGGCACTGGCTGGGAACCAGAAAGAGGGCCCCTGCCCACCTATGCTGGCACCTCGATCTTGGACTTCCCAGCCTCCAGAACTGTGAAAAAGAAATGCTTGTTCATAAACTACCCCGTCTATGATATTTTGTTATAGCAGCCTGAATGAACCAAGACGGAAACTGGGGCTGTTTTTTAGACTTCTGTTTTTAAATCCTCACCTGAGGGTATGTTTATTGATTTGAGAAAAAGCAAGAGAAAGAAAGAGAGAGAGAGAAACACCAGCTGGTTGCCTTCCACATATGCCCTGACTGGGCATCAAACCAAAGCCTAGTATGTGCCCTGACTGGGAACTGAACCCACAACCTTTTGGTGTACAGTACGATACTCCACCCAACTGAGCCACCCAGCCAGGGCTGTTCTTTAGATTTTTTTGCCCATTGATACCCTTATGTCCATAAAAGAACAGAGGTGTAAGAGGTTGCTTAATGTAAAAAGTATCAAAATTTCCCTAGTTGTGAAATTCCCACTTATTTTAGGTTTTAGTGTCTCCTTCTCCATAGAGAGAGGCCTTGTGCACATAAATTGATGTTCTCAGGATAAAAGCAGAATCTTCTAAAACTAGGATCTCACTGAGCCGGGAGATGGCACTTGTTACTAATGGGAAGTAAATCTACATTCTTTTCTAGCTGGGAGGAAGCAGACCAGAAATTCAGAGTTGTAGGTCCCTGGTCCGGGTGGATGGGCTAAAATGTGAACTATAAACCTCTATCACTTATCTTGGCAGAGAGAAAATTGGAATTTTGGAGGAAAGTTTCCCACCAGGCATCCAGACCCAATAAATACTTCAGCTCCTTGTTGAGACCCCAAATGCTCTGCATTCCGTCTAGCAGGCTGCAAAGGATGCTTATCACGGAACCCCGGGCCGTGCGTCCACTGGAGCGACCTGGATGATGACTCCATGCCAGCTCTCACTTTCTGTACTGCCTTCTTTCTCCTTCCCCTTTTGTTCATCTGCCCAGCGGCACTTTGGTAATGCCAATACCAGTGAACTTGAGTGCATTTCCTTGGTGCCAAGACTGTGAGATGCAACAGAAAAGAGAATGAGAATGCAGACTCTTCCATGGGTTCCAATCCTGGCCCTCCCATGGACCACTTATGTGGCTTTGGGCAAGGCTGAATCTCCCTGTGCCTCAGCTTCCCAGTGTGTAAAATGGGGATAATGCCTATCCTGTCAGGATAGAAACGAAGTAAGACCAAGCACATAGTAGGCACAGAGTAAATGTTAGTTGTTTTTGTTATTGTGGTTAATATTACATTGAAAGAATTGGGTTAAATATGATGTAGCCTCTCATGGGGGCTTAAAGTCTAGTATGTGTGATGAGAGAAAAAACACTTAAATAATTGTAATGTAGGCAAAAGGTGACACTCTAACCAGTATGTGGAGAAAGCACCACGAGAGCTGTGGAGGGTAAAAGATGACTGCCAATTCCTCAACCCTGCATCCATGGAGAGCCAGGGTCCCGTGCCGCTCCCATGCCCTGCCCTTGACACTGGTCTGGTTCGTGGCCTGGCCTTTGACAGACAAAGTGCAGCTGAAATGACTCCAGGTGCCTTCTGAACCTAGACCATCAGAGAAGCCTGTTTCCTCCTGATCTTCTTGGCATGTTCCCTCCTGGAACGGAGCCACCACTCAGGGAGTTGTCACCTCGGGGTGCTCTTACTGACAGCCCCAGCCGAGCATCAGCCGCCAGTCACCAGAGTGAGCTGAGATGGCCCAGCCCGGCTAGGCCCCCGATGCCTCCAGCTGCGCCAGCGCCCCGCACACCTGGTGGTGCAGATGGACGCTTAGTAAACTCAGTATTTCCAGAGACAGCAAATAGTTGTTTTAAGTGCGAAGTTTTAGGTAATTAGTTATGCAGCCAAAAGTAATCCAAACAGGAGTTTAGAAGAGAAGAGGCCATTTCGAGTCATCCTGGAAGTTTTTGTAGAAGTGGGATTTGAGAATGTCCTTGGAGGGAAGGATGGTGACTAGAAGCTCTCGGGAGAAAGTCATTCCAGAGAGAAGGATGAGTTAGAGCAAAGGCCCAGAGGCCGCCAGCAGGCTGCGTGGAGCACCTGGTGAAGAGGTCAGGGCCAGGGGAGTGCCCTGCTCGCAGAAATGAGCTAAGAGAAAGGAAGCAAGGCTGAGAGGGATGTTCAGGGGCAAATGAGAGTGGCTTTAGGGACAAATTCACTTTGTTGCCAGTAAGGAAAACTCATTCTGCTCTTCTGAGTAAATGGCTTTATGGGAAACCATGGGGCTGTGGGTAAGTAAGACAGGAATCTATGGAGAGAAGGAAAACCATAGAGTAGCTGGACTTCCTGGAAGACTTTGGAATTAAAAGGTAGTCCGGGGTCCCCCGATGTCTTCTTATCACAAACACAGTAACATTCTAAGTCCTTTGTGGCTTATGAGGCGCTCTTCCCTGGCTACCTCACTGACCTAATTTTCCTACACTGTCTACTCCACCCACTCCCCTCAGGACACATCGACCTCCTTGCTGTTCTTCGAAGAGCAAGCACCTGCGGGCTCTGTACTTGGCACTGTATCTGTGAGCTTGGTTTATTTTTAAATCTATTTCCTACTTACCTCCCTTGACTGAATGCACGCTCCATGAGGGCAAGGACTTCAGCTAATGCTTAGGACAGTTCCTGGTATATGGTGGTTGCTCCACTAAAGTGGTAGAAAAAAATGAATGAATGTGTCCCTGGCTGTCCTAGGGCTTAAGGTATCTTGTTACATCTCAGCAGCTGGGGTTTCTGGATCTTCATTTTAATTCTCCTCCATCGTTCTCTGCTTCCTGCTATTCCCAGCTGATCCTTTCCCTATCTACTCTCCGAGTTACTCTGTCACAGTTTACTCACTGACTCATCTCTGTGGCTTACTCACAGCTCCCTGCTTACTCACTGCCGTTCCCCGTGCATCTGTCCAACTTCTGCTCCCTCTGCTACCTCCCGACTCTCCCTGACTTCACAGCTGATATTCCAGAGGCAGAGAATCTCATTGGATCAGCCCTTTTCCCACTTCAGCGGAGATTTTGGACCTTTGACTTTGTTCTGGGCCATGTGTCCTTGCTGATTCCATCAGCTGTGGAACAGGCACGGGCCATGGCAACTCTAACACAGAGACCAGTTCTTTCACTCGGCAGAGGCCCACAGATGCAGCAATAGTCTTTAATGACTGGTTGGCCAAAGCCGGAGTAATGAAGGCTGAGTATTCGTGCTCTAGGAAGATGCTGAAGCTTCCGAGAAGAGCAATGATTGAGCAGCTCTATGTTTTCAGAAGATAACTTTGGTTACCCCATGAATGAGGCAGCTTACAATAAAGAAGATGGTACATGCAAGATGAGTTAGGAAGCCATGGCCCGGGAGAGTTGATGCAGCCTCAAACCACACCAGTGGCAATGAGAGTTGAAGAGGAGGGAATAGGAACAAGCGGGTCTTGAACCTGATGTCTACCAGGCACACGAGGCTAGCATTCAGCAGAAAGGCTGGTCTAGGAATGACCTAGGTCTGGAAGTCATGAAGGTATTAGTTAAAACGGTGGGGTGCACAGTGTGTCCAGAGATAAGCCAAGACAGGCATCTGGGGAAATCTCAGATGAAAAGAGCAGATCAGAGAAGAAAAACTTGACAAATGATCTAAATCAGAAACATTTAGACAGATGAATGGGCACCCAGAGAGTCAGAGTGAAGATGAAAACAGGAGGATTTCTTTCCCCTACATATTCTCAAAAGTACAGGTCCAGAGAATCCTGCATTAGAGCCCATTCTATTCCAAACCCTAACCTTCTAGTCTGACTGTTTTTCTGCAGAAAGTACTGATACTTCTTGGGAATCTACAATATTCTAAAAATACATCAGCTGTGCTGCAGTGCCACAATTAGTGGAGCTGCTGTCCCATGAAACCCTCATCACCATTTTGCTTAGATCAGAGAGCGGATTAACTTTGATGTCTGTCTGAAACCCGTGCAAGACACCACTGGGGGTCTGCTCCCTGCAAGCATTCAATCTTCACATCCAAGGAAAGAAGGAGAAAGTGCTGGGTAGGAGCCCAAACCAATTTTTTTCTCAGTGATTGAGATGAAAATATGCTCCCTAGGACTCCTGACATATTTGACTTGCATTCTGTCTCCGTACATCCCTGAGCTTTCTCTGTTTGCACAAATACCTTCCCCCACGCCCAAGGCTTCCTTTGGCTTTCACAAACAGTCACACAGCTATGAAGCCCCAAGCCCTTTGTCTATGCCATGTGGAAGTTTCTGTCTCCATAAGGGCTCCTAGTGACAGGCAACCCAAACTGACACTAACTGAAGTCCAAAGGGAGTTATGGAAGCACATGGGGTGGTCTGCAGAATACGAAGAATGGTGGAAAATCAGGGACCACAAGGGGAAATGACAGGAAGTTCCAGGGTTCTGGGCAAGTGTGAGATATGCAAAAATCCACTGTGCCCGGTGGCTCAGTTGATTGAACATCATACTGTGCACCAAAAGGTTCTGGGTTCTATCCCCGGTCAGAGAACACACCTAGGTTGCAGGTTCTATGCCCGGTTGGGGTACATACAAGAGGCAACCGATTGATATTTCTCTCTCACGTTGATGTTTATTTCTCTGTCCCTCTCCCTCTCCCTCCCTTCCTCTCACTCTAAAATCAATAAGCATGTCCTCGGGTAAAGATTTAAAAAAAGTCCACCTCGACTGTATTGCCTGTCCTTGTGTCACCATCCTCACAGTTCTGATTTTTGTGAGAAAGAACAGGTGGACCTGCTCAGAGTTGTACCCCACCCAGACAGTACGCGATCACTGACTTTGTAAGGCCGTGTAGGTTGATGGTAAATGCAGGTCTCTAGAGACAGTCTGAATTTGAACCCCGGTTCTGCCACTTACTACCTATGTCACCTTGAATTTGTCATTCTTGCTAAGCCCTAGCTTCCCCTTCTGCAGATAGAGACAACTGTTTATGGGGTTTGGGGAGTACTAAATGGATAAACCTGTGATTGTGACTGGCACAGGGGAAACGTACTACAGCCTTGACATTATTAGTGATAGGAAAACACGGGGCCCCTAAACTTACAGTCCAACCAAGAATGCCAGGATGAGAAGTCACTCTCTGAAAGGAATCAGGAGCTATTATTAGGGGAGGCTGAGTGGCCAAGAACCAATCACTTACTATCCATTGCCACATCTTATTCCTCCACCAGACTGCAGATGCCATGAGGACAACAGACTCTCCTGTTAATTCACTGCTGCCTCCACCAGCACCTGAAAAGTGCCTGGCACATTGTTCCGCTTCCTTTTTGTGTTCCCATTCAACGAGTCCAGTGCTCTGCCCTGAGTAGGCACACAAAAGTCTTTGCTGATTTAATTTATAGGTCAGTGGAATTCTCAGAAATGGGGAAAACACCGAAATCAAAAGATAGACTTATATTTGGTAGGACTTGGTGGGAAGCAAGGCTGAAATTGTTGGTGTAATGATGATGCTAATAAGCTATACAAATGGCATAGTTGGTCTAGAAAACAGGGCAGTCCTTCACTTGCAGCTCAGGGAGGTGTTAAGCAAATGAAATTACACTCATAGTGGTTTCATCTGGGACTCCTTCTGTTTTCAAAGACAGAACCCAATTCAATCTGGCTACAGTGAAGAGGGGACTTTACGAGAAATCCAGGGGTAGACCCCCTGTTAGCTGGCTTCAGGGGCTCAAAGCTAACATCAGCATCTGATTTCCCTCTCTGTCTCAGGTCCTCTTCTGCTATATTGTCCCCATTCTCATCTCTAAATGATCCCCAGCAGGTCTGAGTCCCATCCTCTCAAGTTCAAATCCAGCTTTTCAGCAGCTGGGACAGTCTATAGTTGGCTCAATGTGGATCATGTGGCAAGGCTGTTGCAGCTATATTGGATGATCAGAACTGTGCTCTATGCCAGTCAACCCCTGTGGTGAGGGAGCTTGGCGAGGCGTGGCTATGTCCTTAACTCCTGGAGCTGGGGGGAAAGTAAGAATTTGGATGGGGGGAGAAGCCCCAGCTTATCTCATGGATCGAGAATGGGAGAGGAGTGGTTTGCCAGAAGATATTCAGGGTTCTATTAACAGAAAGCGAATGGATGCTGCTGAAATGACAAATGCGCACTGCACCTGGGCACTTTCATATCACATGATATAAAGCATGCATCACTTCATTCCCTCTGCGCTGTGAAGCCTGCCCTCTGCCTAACAAGCTCCTGCAAGTGCCTGAGGAGCAGCTGCCTCACCCTACTGTCATCCGTCTTCCTCCTCTGAACTTCTGTAGCCTGCAGGACCATATCACTCACCGGCAAGATCAGGTCATTAGTTATCTTTTTATGTATATGTCCTGTCTCTTCATCCATATTGGCAGGATCCTGGAGAGCAAGGGTCACATCTTATTCATCTTTGTGTTCCCCGTGGCATTTCGCCTGGTGTTTGGGGCATGGCTGATAGTTCATAAATCTGCTGACAGCTTGAACACCTGATTTATATGCTTCTGGAACCACAGAGGTAGACAGGAGCTTGATTCAACTACAACACTACAAAGAAAGGGGAAACCGGTGCTCTGAAAGGATACCATTTCTGAAAGATCATAGATCTTTTCTGGACTGAATAATGCTGCTGGGGTCAAGATGAATATCCCCTCTGTTCCTCAGCTCCCGGCTGCTGGTATTATTCTTATTTGTAAAAGATTGAGTGAAGACCCGGTTTTCCTGGTTGAAGGTTGAGACTTCTCTCTTCCAACATGACTCAGATCTATTCTCCAATTCCAATGAGTAGTAGACAAGGCTGTACCAGATTCACAGAAGATCAACTGAAAATCCTCATCAAAGCATTCAGCCAAAAACCTTACGTGAGTTACAATACGAAGCAAAAGCATGCTTTAGAAGTGGACATTGGAGATTCTAGAATCTAGGGTTGGTTTCAGAATAGAAGAGCTAGGCACCGAGTCCAGAAAAGATCAGAACCTGAGGAGGACTTACAAGGAAGGCAAGACAAAGATCATCCTATGGAGAAGAGTCAAAGTAGAGAAGGTAGATGGCATGGAACCAGTTACACTTCCTCCCAGTTACACGCCCTCATCTCGGCATTTACAAACAACCCTTATCCAGCACTTAATTCCAGAGAGCAACTCACTAAGGACATTAGGGTTCCACACCCTGGCTGGTGTGGCTCAGTGGATTGAGGGTTGACCTGCAGACCACAAGGCCACCAGGTCGATTCCCAGTCAGGGCATGTGCCTGAGTTGGGGGCCAGGTCCTCAGTTGGGGGCATGTGAGAGGCAACTGATCAATGTATATCTTGCACATCAATATTTCTCTCCCTCTCTTTCTCCTCCCCTTCCCCTTTATCTAAGAATAAATAAATGAAATCTTAAAAAAAAAAGAAAAGAAAAAGAAATTGGAGTTCCAGAGTCAAGAGACCAAATTCAGTTTTAAAATCGAAGATCTAGTTTCCATGTCTGGAGAAATAAAGAATCTGATGAGCCTTGAGAGCGGTAACAAACCAGGACTGAGATCTCTGACACGAGACAGTTCAAGGTACAGAAACTGCACACAGTGGCACCCATCTCACTAACAACTATCTTATTTTTCTGAAGCCAGAACAGGACAGACCAAGAGACAAATCAGTGTACTTGACATTATCAGCCTGGGCTCCAAATCTCTCTCACTCTTCCTGGGCACGTGCCCTTTTAAACAGACTTTCAGCTTCTCTGGAGGTCGAACCTTCTGGCAGACGGACATGAAACACCGCACCAACCTACCGATGTAGCAAATGCCAAGGAATATAACGATAAACTTATTCATATCTTTTAAAAAATAAAAAATAAAAAGATTAAGTGAAGACCCAAAGATTGTTAGTCTCGGCTGCCCAGTGTACCGCTGGGCAGGTCATATGTGGACACAGGCCACCCAGAAGGATGGAGATGGCAGTCATAGGGAGAGGAAGCAGATGTCTGTTCTCAGTGGTCTCCCACACCAGGCAATAAGGCAGGGCCCCAAAGTCCCCTCTGTGGGACAGGCGACTGGCTCTCTGCCCTGTACTGATCCCTATATACTCCTCACCCTCATTCATAATGGGAACAGGGATAGAGCAAGGATGGAAGACAGAGTCAGAAAAAGTCTTCTTGTAGCGAGGATGTTAAAACAACATTCCTCCCAGGGTAGTCTCGGTCCTGCGGCTCTGGTTTCAGAATCCCCCTTGCAGAACCCCTGGGCCAGGCGATTTGCCTGTTTGTCTCTAATCCTCTGAAGTCGCCCTTGGGAAGGCCAGGTAACTTGTCCAAAGCCAGGCAGCCAAGCTGTGGTTCCTTCACCTGTAAAATGGGCCGAACTAGTATGAGGAATAATTAAGTCATGGAGGGAGCCACAGAGCATCTGGATCATGAAAGACAGTTGCTAAAATCCAATTAATGGGGGAAGAACAGGAAAGCGCGGTTGGTATAGGAGGCAGTGGCAAAAGAGGGCAGAAGACTTGTGGGTGGGGTGGCTCAGGTGGGAGCCAAGCAGAAGGGCATGACAAGGCAGGGCAGGGGACAGTACAGGGTCCACAGAATGGAGCTCAGCAATAGCTCCACTCTCAAACCACCTCTAGTGATCCGCAGGTAGGTGCCTCACACCGCGCGGGAGCACAGGGGAGGCATTGCGCACATCTGAGGCCCCGCCCCACCCCGCCCCAGCTCCGCCCAGTCCCCCTCAGGCCCGCCTCTGGCCCTACCCCATCCCTAACCTTTCCCCGCCCCTCCTAGCCACGCCCCCAAGGCCCGGAAGCGAAAGCTGCTCGGCCTCGGCCCGACCCAGCAGCGGGAGCGTGATTCCGGTGATTCGGTGGTGCGGGGTTCTCAGCCGGTCGGGGCAGTCCCTGCGGGCGCCATGTCCCGGAACCTGCGGACCGCACTCATTTTCGGCGGCTTCATCTCCCTGGTCGGCGCCGCCTTCTACCCCATCTACTTCCGGCCCCTAATGCGGCTGGAGGAATACCGTGAGTGACCTCTGATCCGGTGTGATGACCTAGTCCCAGCAACTCCCTGCCCCCAGTCATCTCCACGTGGGGACTAGGAAAGATCTTGGTTCCAGAGTCAGGCTGGCCCGGGTTTAATTCTACTGTGGCAGCTTTGCGACTGTAGGCGAGTGACTCAATCTATCTGAAACAGCATCCTCATCAATAAGTAACTATTTCTGTAATATCTAAAATCAAACCCTCTAGCCGCCACATGGGACTCAAAGGTGGTAATTAAAGCAGTCTGCACATAGTAGGTGGACACTAAATGCTAGTTCATACTTATTGTTAACGTTAACCGCTTATCATATGACAGGTTAGGCATACATTGGAACGTTTTCATTTCTGCAACCTCCTTTAGAGGTTGGTATTATCACCAGTTATACAGGTTGGGAAACTGAGGTTCAGAGAGGTTAAATAACATGCCCAAGGTCACACACCCAGTAAGTGGCAAGGCAAATATTCCCACCAGTCCTCTGTCTCCAGAGCTTCCACACACTGTAGCTGGAAATGGTGATGTTGAGGGGAGGCAGACTGAACCCTAATCAAACTGAGTTTCAAGGTGATTTTCCTGGCAACTTCATTTCCACTCCCAGAGATATCTTTGGGCGGAAATATTTCTAACCTAAACTGTTAACCTGGGCTTTTTAGTTATTCCTCTTTTCTCAAATCTTTTTTCAGATTCTGCTGTCTTCATTTTAAGCTGGTTGCTCGCATGACAATGGTGGATATCCTGGGAGTAATTTTCCTCCTTAATCATTCAAGTCCTATCATGCTAAAAGCCAAACTCTCCTTCCTTGAGACCTATACCTCAGCAAGGATTAGCACTTTGATACATCTGAAACCATCTGTCAGAGAGAAAATATTAGGCATTAGAGGCTCATTTTGTTCTCCAGGAAACCTGAATCATCTTGAAGTTGAATGAGAGCCAGCCCTGCCCCTTGAGAATATTAGTGGAGGCTGAAAGCTTGGCGATTTGAAGGGGAAAGCTCCGTGTAAATGCTCTGCCCATTACAAATGCTACAACATTTGGTTTCCGGAGGTAGAGCCTTTTAAATACACACTTAAATTTCCTTGTAGCTTCTTTTCATCAGCCAAGATTAAAATGGCCTCTGTGCGTTCTGCCTTCCAGCCTATGCACTGTGCATGGGGGTAAACAGGGCTGCGTGAAGCCCTCCATAATCTATTTCCATCATCCTTATTGGATCCCTGCCACAGGCTATTTTATTGCGGCCTCGAGCATTGAACATGGGACAAGGGGGTCTGCTTTGGATCCCACTAGAAAAGTTTCAGTTTTGAAGACTAGAGCAGTGGCTTTTAACTGGGGGCGATTTTTGTCCCTCAGGGGACATTTGGTTCTATCTAGAGACATTTTGCTTATCACAGCTGGGGGCAGGGTGGGGTGGTTTGCCATGGGGTGAGTGTGCTACTGGCATCTAGTGGATAGAGGCCAGGGATGCCACTAAACTTTCTGCAGTGCACAGGACAGCTTCTCATGCCAAAGAGTCACCCAGCCTAAAATGTGAATGGTGGCCTAGATCAGATGATCGAGCTGTGGTTTGTGCCATGGATCCCAATCACAGCCTATAGAGCTTCCCTGGAATCTGCGTTTGTCTGAGTCACCTGAGACGGAAGAGTCAGGCCCTTTAGGTGAACACTTACTGAGTGTTCACTAAATGCATTTTAACTGGAGGGCAGTCTGCACCTGCCCACTTTTATGGTTCAGTTTTCATTAATTTGGCCAATTCTTACATGAGAGTCATAACTGATTTTTTTTAAACATAAATAGGACTAAACAAATATGTCCTGGAAGTTTATTGTACATGCTATGTCTGGCACCCTGCAAGCACTTCATACATATTGACTCGTGTAGCTCCCACACCAACCCTGTGTGGCAGCTGCTCCGTGAGCATGCTCCCCATGTTTTATGTGGATACAGTGAGGTGTGGAACAGTTAAGTAACTCGTGCCAGGGCCCACAGCTGCTGAGTCACAGACCTGGGGCTTGAGTCAGTGTCCTTAATCAGTACGCCATGGCACCATACTGCCTCTCTAAAGGAGTGAGAAAAGGGCGTAAGGCAGATGGGGGTCTAGCACGTGAGGACCTTCAGGTAAACACTTAACCTCTCTGAGCTCAGCCTCCTTCCTCATCTGTAGCAAGTGAGCTCATAGACCAAATTTACAGGTTTTGGGATGTTTTTAATGAGGTAAACAGATGAGATAGTACCTAGTGTAGTCTTATGTTAGCCATCCCATAAAAACATTAAAAAAATAAGGACCCACAAGAGCAGAGATGTGAGACAAGGACATTTCAGTGGGCAGACACCCCCCACCCCCCGGGCTGGCTGGCCTGGCGGTAACCTGGGGTCCAGGCAGGTGAGGCGTTCGTGACTGAGAAACCGCTGAGAGGACAGAGCTTCAATGAATTTCAGCTAGCACTTACTTAGCTTTTTAAAAAGTTTTTTCTTTTAGCCTGGATTTTAGTAATTACTACGCACCTGTCACTGTGGTGGGTGCTCGGTGTACCTGACCGAACAAGACAGAGCCTTTCTCTCTGTCTCACTTCACCTTTGCCCAGCCTACCTCCCCCACCCAGTGCTTGGACTCTGAGCTGGTCCCCCTGCTTCCACCTGGCCCCAACTCCCAGCCTGCTCTACCAGCTGCCATGGTGGTCTTCCTGGTTGCTTTTCATTGCTCATTTCTACCTTATTTGCATCTGTAGTCAAAGAATGGGGACTGTGAATTTGATTCTTTGATATTGGTGAAGGTTTGCTTTGTGGCTTAGTACAGATCAATTTTTACAAATGTTTTCTATGTGCTTAGAATGATGCATCATCTCAGGTTGTTGAATAGGGGTTCTATATATGTTGATTATAGATCAGGCTTCTTAATTCTGTTATTTATTTCAATGGATATCTTGAAGCCACGTTATTAGGTGCACGTAACCAAGAATATTCTGGAGAATTGTTCAATTATCATTATATAGAGGTCTTCATTATCCCTAATATTCCTCTCTCTATTTTATCCGATATTATAGTTGCCAGCTTTCTTTTGGTTAATATTTTCCCGGTATATCTGTACTCTGATAGTCTGCCTGAACTGGATTTGTAATCCAGTCTGATCATTTCTTTTCACTGTTAGATTGAGTTCATTTTCATTTGTTATATTTACTATTATATTTACTTCTATTTTCTCCATCTTATTTTGTGTTTTCTATTCTTCTATCTCTATATTTCCTCTTTTCTCCTTTATGCCATCAAGGCTTTATTTTTCTCCCCCCTCTACCATGTAGTTTGAAAGTTTACATTCTGTTTTTATTATTTTATTATTATTGTTTACAGTCAGTCATGTCTTTTCCCTGTCTATGAAATATACAAAGACCTTAGAACCCCAAGCCCCATCCCAGTCCCGTGTGATACTTAGTCCTACACTGCGTTTGTTCCTGACTAAACCACAGTGTTGCACACAGTCCCTGGTTGCTTCTCTTTGCCCACGGTCTCTAGGCTCCCGTCCTTGCATCTCACTCCTTTCTAGTTTCAGTTTTCTTCCTCCTGAAATGCATTGGTTACTGTTTCTTCGGTGAGAATTTGTAACTGGGAAGATTCATTCTCATTCGTTAGAAGATGTGTAGAAATCCGGTCTTCGGCTGTGGTGGGTGTCCTGCCACTTGTTCTTTGAGTTTGATCATGTCGCTTGACTGAAATACTTCACGAATGCTCTGCTGTCCTCTGAGTCCAGCCGGTGGAGGACCACTGAAGTACTCTCATCGGGAGAAGCAGGTCGTGAGATTCAGTCTTTGTGGGCATTGCTCTGTAATGTGAAGAAGGGCCTGGAAGGTCAAGGCTGGCGGCAAGAAGACCAGGTACAGGAAGGCCGTGCTTCCTGTGGCCACAGGAGAGGAGGAAGAAGTGACTAGAGCCTGAACCAGAGTGGTCGTTATGGGACTGGGAAGAAGTATTGAATTTGGGAGCTGTATTTAGTAAGTCAACTCCACATGGATTTGTGACTGATTAGCCACAGAGTAAGGGAGGGGGAGGAAGGGGAGAGGCACTCAGCTTTCTGGCTCCAGCAGCTGAGGAGATGGTGGTGCTGGTCATTTAGTAAGAAACACAAGAAGAAATCAGTTTTGCAGGGGAGAGGACGAGCTAGTTGCAACTGGGATGTGTTGAGTCTCAGGTATCAGGATGTGCTCTTGGAGATTTCCCATGGGCAATGGGAGGTGCCAGTCTGGAGCTGAGATCCAGGATCTGAGCTGAGCTAGAGATGCAGCATCATCAGCATTGGAGGAAAGGAGATAAGGGCTCCCAGGCAGCATCCAGAGACTGCAAAAGATGAGCTGGCCGAGGACCAGGATGCTGGTGGTGAACATGGTTTGAAGAGCTGGAGCCAGTGGTGGCAAGGGAGGGGCCAAGGCCATGTAGGACTCTAGCATAAAGTCAGCGTGGGCCGTTCAGCTGGGCTAGTGGGACTGATGCTGGCCAGCCCGGGTGGGGTGAGTGTGGAGACAGGTAGCTTCCAGGGCCTCTGCTGGAATAAGCTACAGTGCAGCAGAAAAGAGGAGGGAGGTGCTTCAATAGAGTCCAGCCAAGGAGATCTTCCATGCTGTACAATTGGGCAAGCTGCTATCACAAGACTGCTCGTGGGGTTTCATGTTGACATTCACTGTGATCTTCAGCCCTTTCACTTACTCAGCCAGACTGTGTACTCAGCGTTATGTGAAGTACAAGGTCAGTTCTGCACATGATACCTTGGTACGACAATGAGCATGGGGAGATGGCAGTTTGCCTTGGTAGTCAGTGATCCCAAACAAGAAGTATGGCGACCATTGTGCTTCTGGAGGGGATCCCAGACGTTGCCTTTAGCTCTCCTCCTGTTGGTATAGCATGGCTTGTCTGAAGAGCCCATGTTCAGGGACAAGTACAGACACTGTAACCTGAAGCCTAATCTGTGTTTGTATCCTAGAGCTAGGTAATGATCTTGAACATGGCCTTTTAACAATAACCTATATATGGCATTTTAGGTCAACCCGTGACATCAGACCGAATGAGGTCATTTTCTGTAATCCTGTTCATTTTTAAACTTGTTAGATCTGCAGAAGCATAAAAATCATAGTTTCACCAAGGACCCTGTGCTCCCTAAGTCCTGTCACATAGGTGACTTGTCCCAGATCATTTAGCACATTGCTGGGTGGACACTAGACCCTAACTCCCCAGCCTGTCTGCTGTTTACGGATGCCCAGTCTCACCTGACAGCGAGGAGTGTTTAATAGCAGAGGGCGGGTTACGTGCAAGAGCTGTGGGGACCTGCGTTCTCCTACCACTCGGTTGTGTGTTTTGCTGCAGCTTGCTGCTCCCAACTAAAAGCATATTGTACAGAGTCTGAATACAGTTAAATCACTTGATGCAGAAATCATTCTTACCAAAGGGACATTTCCCCCATTCCATGCCAGGTGCTTAGAATATGCTTTTTATTCCTCTCACCATGGAGTCAAATGAGATGCGCAGACAGACGAGTCTTACTCTCTAAGCAGCGTTACAGAGCTCTCTGGATTCAGCTAGACTCCGGTGTGGAGACAGAAGCGTTTACAGGATTGGGAGGAGCCGGTGCCTCTGTGGCCATTTGGTCCCCTCCACCGCTGGTTCACACTCATCTCGCCCCCGGGGCCCATCTGATTCTGGATTCCCCGTGCACACCTGGAGGATGTTTGCGTCCAGGCAACTGCGGCAGGCGGGAGCTCTGGGAAAGGAGTTTTTAAATTTTATATTTGCTATTTGAAAACAGCTCCTTTGAAGTAATCATCACGGAATAATCACAGTGTTGTTGGACTTCCTTATACTTGTTTTGCAGTTGTGTATTTTCATTATTTGAAGAACAAACCAACAGGAAAGACCTAAGAATTGTGCAGTAAATTTCTGTATGTGCTTCACCCAGATTTACCAGTTAACATTTTGCTACATTTGCTTTCTCCCCATATGTAAAACATATGCTGTTTTACATACAAATAGCACACATATAGATACATATGTAATTATAGCTACGTGTAATAGAATTATTACTGTTGTTCTGCTGCACCCTTTGAGAGTAAGTTAAAGACATTGTGAATTCTCATTCCAAAGCACTTCGGCATATATTTCCAAAAGAACAAGGACATTCTACCTAATCACAATACGATGATCCAATCTAGGAAATTTAATACTGATACAAATGCTATTATCTAATATGTAGTCTACCTTCAGTTATTGCCACTTGTCCAATTAGGTTGTGAGTAGTTGCTTTTATTTTAACTGTCTTTTGGCAGGAGGAGATGGGGCAGGGGGTCTTGAGGTCATATTCTACACCTGGTCAGTATGGCCGTTAAGTATAAGGATATGTTCTCATTTTCAAAGACTAAAAACATTATTAGGTGATTTCTTTTACTGCCATACAGAAACCTGCCAGTCGGCATGTATTACCAGTTTAATAATATACCTTGGCTCTTGGACTAAAGATAAGGATCCTCAATTAAAACTACAAATCACACCACTGCCTTAGCACCAGGGGGCAGAGTCGGGCTTGCTGAGACTTGGGAACGGGGCCTTTTCTAACCGGCATTGCAAAGCCCCAGGCCCGGTGTTGCATATTAGCGTTTTAATCATTTCACTCCTCGTAGAAACTCACTGTCTACTGAAAAGTCAGTAATTAGCTTACCCAGATTTGTTCACCTAGTTAAACCCCTGACTTTGACATTGCCCTTTTCCTGAGGTTCAGAGACTTATGCTATTTCTCTAATGATAACAAAATAGAAACCTAAGTGCCAACCTCATCAAGATGTACTTGCTAAATCCTGGAGGACCAGTTTGTTTTAGCATATTCGGCATTCACAAACGGTGTCTTTGTGTCGTATCATGAATTCATATAAGACTGCTTTGGCCTTAGAGTATTTGTAAGACATTAACAGATTAAAGAACCAGAGGATACAGATAGGAGGCTAATACCAGTTATCAGTTGGTCAGAATTGGTTCAGCAAATCAGTTTAAATTGCCTGTCCAAGCCAAAAAAAAAAAAAAAAAGTGTTGTTGCATAAGGACAAGGATTATAAAGAGATTATGGTCTATTTAAAATAAATCCTCAGCCTCTCTCCAACCTCATTAGCAATTAGCAAGAAAGTGTGAAGACAGAGATTCCTTTCTCCTCACTTGGTTCTCCGCTGCATTCTAAGAGGTTCAAACACAATTAGGCATTCTGTCCTTGCCGTCAGAAGTCAACTTCCTTCGATGCTTGGCAGTCTGCCAGCTCCTTTGGCTTTGCAGTGCCTCTCAGAGGATGTGTTTGATACACCAGGATGTCTGATTTCCTTAAATCTGTGGGTCTAGAGCGCTCTCTGACAATTATTTTTTTAAAAATCACGTCACTTCCCTCTTCCATAATACTGGAGAATGGACCTTTTAGGTGTGGGAAATTGTGTCTTTTTGACCTTTGTATACAGTCCGTGACAGTATAGCCTTTTGCTAATGGGCGTTTTTAAGAGCATCATGATTGAGACACAGCCATACTTAGAGAGTTCCCCGTTGACAGTAGGGTAGGGCTCTGCCCTCCAGGACTTCATCTTAGGAACGAGATCACCGGTCGAGTTATTGTAGAAAAGTCTAGTGACACCTTAGAAGCTCTGTTGTCACCCACTTCAGGTGGGGGTTGCGTTGGCATATCTTGGTCCAGGGGGTCGTCGCCGTGCACTCGCTGCTTTTCGGAGAGGCCCCGTGAAACCGCAGCCGGCCGTTGTCTGTAATGGGCTTCATTATGCGCTGTCTTCCCTCTGCCGCTCTCAGAATTGGATATCAAGATTCACATAATCCCTATTGCCCAGTGTTTTATTTGCCGAAGCAAAACTTAGCATTGACAAAACTATCAGGTAGGTCACTTAGGATTGACTTTCTGTCACATCACCGGAGAAGCAAATTCAATGAATATTCGATTTGGCAAAACTCTATTTCTTGTACTTTTATGCTTGTGTAACTTTATGAGAATCCAGAGGCCAGAATCAAGAAAAGGGCCTAATATTAAATACGAGCTAAATGTGGATTTAAAGAAACACTGTCAGCCTGATTAAAACAAAGGTCTGATTACAACACTTAATTACTATAATTTAGTAGTAAACATCCTTTGGCTTCAAGTCTTTCCTCTGAAAAGCCACCATTTGTTTTTCACGGTGCTTAACATAATAAGTCTTTGTTTTCACAGACCTTGGGTTTACGCTAAACCACTTAGAAAGATGTGTCAGAGAGCTTGAAGCCCACAGACAGAAGACGCCCAACTTCTCTTGGCCCTGGCCTGCTGGACATCTCCGAAGAGATTGGTTAAGCTGCTATAGCTGAAATGCACTTTCTAATTGGCACAGCACCTGCAATCAATTAGGGAAGCTTCAATTACCCAAACCAAAGCCACCCACCCAAAGATTAATTTTCTGCTCTATTTCCTATAAAAAACATAGCATATTTAGCTCTGGGCCTAGTCCTTCAGTGGAGTACATTTTAGACGTATAAACTATATCATTTTCTGTTAATTGTACTTGGTCCTTCAATTCAGCAGCCTTCCCCTCCTAATATCACGCCCACCAGTTCTTTCAAAATTGTTCATTTTCTATTGTTTTGTTGCCTTTCCAAAAATGCTGAGCGCACAGAGAAAAGATGCTAGTTGGGAGCTTTTCTTTTGAACTGCGGCTTTCTTTCTTTTACTGAAAGTATCCAGGCTTTTTGCTATAAGACCCACCTTCTATAACCTAAAAGCTTTGAGTAATGGTGGCCTGAATTTAATCGCACTCATATATTGGTTTTTAATTGCCCTGTCACTGTTGCATGTAAATACAGAGACTTCCACCACCACTGTGCCCCCCTTCTTGCTAAAAAAGTAATTTTTCTGTTGTGTTTTTCAGAGAAGGAACAAGCTATTAATCGGGCTGGTATTGTTCAGGAAGATGTGCAACCACCAGGTAAACTTCAAAATCAAAACAAAGACTCATTTGTACTGTTGTGGGGGTGGGGGGGGTGTTTGCTTTGCAATAGGAGGGGTCTTTTTAGTTCAGAGGCTAGACCGTGATTGTGCTGCTCACTTTACGGCAGTTGCCACTTCACAGGTGCCACCCCAAGATTTCATTTTAATATTTCCCTCCAGAATATTTTTTGCACATTACAGGTCCCTCTTTTGCATTTGCTAAGTGGGTGTGAAAATGTAACTCAGTATGAAGCGTGAATAGCTGTTTTGCAGACTTATTTACCAAGCACCTATTTAAATACTACCCCCACAGGAAAATACTGTTTACTTGGGAGCTATTTTAATTGATGCAGGATTCTGCTTTATACAAAAGCTCAGAAGTTCCCTTTATGTTTGGATGGTTCGTTACTTTCAGATGATCCAAGTTGGCTGAGAACGAGAGGTTCCAGCTTATTAACCCAAACTCTTGTAATCTGTGGCAACATTCTTTTTAATTTAGTTTGTAACTAGGCCAGATACGTGTCTTCCTGTTGTGGGGCCATTTCTGAGTCCTGTAAAAGTCTCGTGGCCGCCACGGCTTCCCAGCTGTCCACCCCAGGGTTCCGGAAGCGTGCCCACACTCTGGCGGACCGAGTGTCAGTACCCCACTCCATCCTGATGTCATTTCGTTTGTTGGGGGTTGAGGGAAGTGTAGGAAGTTTAAAAACGAATCCTGTTTTTATTCACGTTCCTTCCTATAGGGTTAAAAGTGTGGTCCAATCCATTTGGCAGGAAATGAGAAGCCTGTCACCAACTCTATTATGAAATTAGACATCTTCATGCTCTCCATTCGCAGCAAGCGTGATAAATCACCTCGCTACAGAACGACGGCTGGAGAAGAAAACTCTGTAATGCCATAAATAAGAGTACTGTGCGCACGGATTACTGTTTCCCTTCTTAGGCATCAAAAGAACCCCGGAACAAATCACACCACTAGGAAGGTTTTGTGATTTGGTTTACTTTTCTAAAAATGAAGCTGTCTCGCCCAGCTGTGTTTGGAGATCTACTCACTATTCAGTCCCTACCACTCACCCAACTGTGCTGTGATGGGGTACAAGCAACCAGGAGCCTTGGAAATCCCAATTTCAGTGCAAAACCACTATGCCTCGAAGCCTCATAGGGTCTTTGAAGATGTTAAAGTGGATAGAACTCTTCGGGGACAAGGGTCATTGTACTCGTTAAGGACAAACCGTTCAGCTGCACTAACTCGTCGAAGGTTGCTGCATGTTGGAAAATAATAAATATGAAGCAATTCATACCAAATGGGAGTACATGCAGAGGATGAATAGGTGTTAGATTAACAGAACTGGAATTGTGTACATTAAAGTGATTTTTACTTCACAGTGGTGTTTTTTGGTAAATCCTTTCTTAGAAACTTATTAAATTGTACCAAAAACTATTTGACTAGATATTTGACTGCGTGGTGTTCGTCAGTTTCTATACAAGTAAAAAATTGTAAGGCAAATAGCGAATTTGTTGACACAAATATTTATGTGTTAGGAGGTTGTCTACCCGGTGCCTCATGAGGTGCTGCAAAGATGAGCGTGAGAATGCTTGCTCCTTTCCCGAGGGCTGTCTGGCCCCATGCTGGATTATGTGCCTTTGAAGAGACACGTCTTCAGTTTTAGATCTCCCAGAGTGCCTTGCACATTACTGTAGTCGCTTTAGAGGGGCTGCCCGGTGACGTAATTTTATTATTGTAAACTGGGAGTTTGCTTAACAGACAACTCCCAATTCTGTAATTATTGTCAAAAAGAAATGGAATTATTCCAAAATCCAAGTCATAATTTTTACTAGGATTTCCCTAACATTTAATTGACTTACAGTTAACAACCCAATAAAAGAGGTTGACTCACTCGGGGTACATTTGACCACTATTTTCCTTGGAGGGGCCACCAGGAAGTTGTGTAACTTAAAGTCAAATGTTCTGTGGGTGCTCAACTGAGATTTCTTTATGACTGAGGCAAGCGCGTGTACCATCTGCTTTGGAAGGTATCCAGGCTGAAATGACTGTCTGAGTGTCATAGAGAACTCGGGGGCCTCGATTGCCTGTTTGTCAGATAAAACAGACTTAGTTTCGTCTCCTGAGTGGGATCTTTGTCCTGGCCTTGACCCTGCCCTTGGTTCACCTCTTTGCGGAGATGAAAGGGGCTCTCTTGTTCTGCTCAGCTGCCTTGATGTTTATAAAAGGATCACTTTCTGTTGTCAGAGGGGTAATGTCAGACTCTGCTGCCCACACTTGACAAAGGCTGGTTGTTAGAGACGTTACTCAGGTCAGGAGGATGGACCTTGCAGTTCATCCACCCCAGGTGTGGCCCCCGGATGCTAAGGAAAGCACTGGAAAGAGAGATCTTAGTCAAACACATTTAGGAAACAGTTAAAGTTAATTAAGTCTATCTGCTTCTAATTTGATGATTTCTGAGAGAGGAGTAACATTTCCCAGATGTATTTGATCACAAATATTTTTCACGGATTTTCTTCTGGGATTAGTGACCAACGACATCCTTGTGCGGAAATGCACCTCTAGACTGGCGCTTCTCCAGCTTTTTGGTCTCAGGAGCCTTGAACACTTGAAAGTTCTTGAGAACTCCAAAGTGTTCCTCTTTATATGGGTTATATCAAGACAGACCACATTAGAAAGTAAAACAAATTTTAAAGTACTTACTAATTCATTTAAGAACATCAATGACAAACTCACTGGTTTACACATGTTTTTGTGTAAAACATTTCTTTTCCAAGCCAAAATAACTTGCTGATTTCTGCGATGTCCGGCTTAACCGAGTCTCAGCTCAGCTTGTGCATTCGATTTCTTGCTACATCACATGTCATGTGGCCTCTGGGAAACTCCACTGTACACACTTACGAGAAGATGAGAGTGAAGAAGGCTGACAGTTTTAGTTGCATTGTGAAAACAGTTTTGACCATGCAGAGCCTCTGGAAAGGTCTCAGAGACCCCTAGAGGTCCCTGGCTCACACTTTAAGTCTAGTTATTCCCCCTCTTTGGATTTAGTCAGAACTTTTGAGAGCTGTGTATCTGGTTGCAGTACCTCCCTGTGAGTCGCTTATAGCCAACTATGCTTTGGCATGTCGGTATTGAGGGAGATAATAAGGGAAGGGGAGAAACTGACATTTCTTCTTGTTACTGAAGTGAAGTTGGTTTTTTTTAAAGATTTTATTCATTGATTTTCAGAGACGGGAAGGGAGAGGAAAGAGAGGGAGAGAAACATCGATGTGTGAAACATCCACCAGTTACCTCTCAGGTCCCTGTACTGGGGACCTGGCCTGTAAACCCAGGCATGTGCCCTGGCCAGGAATCGAACCAGTGGCCTTTCGATTTGCAGGCCGGTGCTCAATCCACCGAGCCACACCAGCCAGGGCAGTCCTTTATTTTTGATGTCAAACAATACCCTCTTCTGGAAGACCTGGGTTGACATTTTTAAAATCTCAGAACCATGCGCAGCCACACAGCTGAACGGCTGGCACACTTATCCGGTGAACACTGATTCGTGTCACTGGCTCCTTTGAACTGACCCGTAGGAAGCTCAACCACATTTGTGGTCGGCTTTTTAAAAGGTACCTAAGACCTCATCAAATGTATTTGGGCCATTGCATTCATGTCATCCTTCCCCCCAGCCCCACCTTATGTTCTTTTCTGCTTTCTCACTTTAGTTTTCTATCTTACATTGTATGTGAGACCCTTCATTTTAAAGTGAGGCAGGGCATAAACAGTATTCAATTGAAAAACCATTTCTAATTTAGTAAGGGAAGTAAATTCACAACAAAGATTAAAATAAAATGGAATATGAAAAGTGTCTTTAAGAAGGTTTAGGGGACTTCCAGCTAAGACATGCGTAGGTAGACACACTGTGCCTCCTCACACAACCAAAAGGACAACAACAATTTAAAAACAAAAAACAACCAGAACTGTCAGAAAATTGAACTGTATGGAGTTCCAACAACCAAGGAGTTAAAGAAGAAATATTCATCCAGACCAGTAGGTGGGGTGGAGACAGGCAGCCGGGCAGGACCTGTGGCAAAGCGTCAGTTGGTGGACCCGGCGAGGCGGTAGCTGGCAGGGTGGTCCTACATTTCTGTGCAGATAAACCGGGAGGAACAACTGGGGAGCGAGACAGACCTCGCAACCCAGGGTCCCAGCGCAGGGAAATAAAGCCTCAAAACTGATTGAAAACCCCTGTGGGGATTGAGGCGGGAGAAATTCCCAGCCTCACAGGAGAGTTTGTTGGAGAGACCCACAGGATTCTAGAATGTACACAAGCCCACCCACCCACGAATCAGCACCAGAAAGGGCCCAATTTGCTTGTGGGAAGTGGGGGAAGTGACTGAAATCTGACAGAGGGCGGAACAAGTGCCATTGTTCCCTCTTAGACTCTGCCTCCACATACAGGATCACAACACAGCTAAGCGGGTTGCCCCGCCCTGGTGAACACCTAAGGCTCCATCCTTTATACATAACAGGTGCACTGAGAAAAAAAAAAAAAAAAGCCCAAATGAAAGGTCAGATCAAAGCTCCAGAAAAAATACAACTAAGTGATGAAGAGATAGCCAATCTATCAGATGCACAGTTCAAAACACTGGTAATAAGGATTCTCACAGAATTGGTTGAATATGGTTGCAAATTAGAGGAAAAAATGAAGGCTACGTTAAGTGATATAAAAATGTACGGGGAACCAACAGTGATGGGAAGGAAATTGGGGCTCAAATCAATGGTGTGGACCAGAAGGAAGAAAAAAAAATTCAACCAGAACAGAATGGAGAAACAAGAATTTTTTAAAAATGAGGAAAGGCTTAGGAACCTCCAGGACATCTTTAAACGTTCCAACAGAAGGAGAAGAGGAAGAGCAAGAAATTGAAAACTTATTTGAAAACATAATGAAGGAAAACTTCCCCAATCTGGTGAAGGAAATAGACTTCCAGGAAGTCCAGCAAGCTCAGAGAGCCCCAAAGAAGTTGGACCCAAGGAAGCACACACCAAGGCACATCATCATTACATTACCTAAGATTAAAGATAAGGAGAGATTTTAAAACCAGCAAGAGAAAAGGAGACAGTTACCTACAAAGGAGTTCCCATAAGGCTATCAGCTGATTTCTCAAAAGAAACCTTTTAGGCAAGAAGGGGATGGAAAGAAGTATTGGAAGTCATGAAAGGCAAAGACCTACATCCAAGATTACTCTATCCAGCAAAGCTTTCATTTAGAATGGAAGGGCAGATAAAGTGCTTCCCAGATAAGGTCAAGTTCAAGGAGTTCATCATCACCAAGTCCTTATTATATGAAATGTTAAAGAGACTTATCTAAGAAAAAGAAGATCAAAACTATGAACAGTAAAATGACAACAAACTCAGTTATTAACAACTGAACCTAAAGCAAAAACAAAAACAAACTAAGCAAACAACTAGAACAGGAACAGAATCACAGAAATAGAGATCGCATGGAGGGGTATCAGCGAGGGAGTGGGTGGGGAGAGAGGGGGAAAAGGTACGGGGAATAAGAAGCATAAATGGTAGGTAGAAGATAGACAGGGGGAGGGTAAGAATGGTATAGGAAATGTAGAAGCCAAAGAACTTACTGTATGACCTATGGACATGAACTAAAGGTGGGGAATGAGGGTGGGAGGGGGTGCACCGGGCAGAGGGGAATAACGGGGTGGAGGGGGAATGGGACAACTGTAATAGCATAATCAATAAAATAATTTTTCTTAAAAAGAAGGTTTAGATGTCTACTGACACCGGACACCTGCAAACCCTGTGTCCCAGCAGTCCTCTCCTAGTTACTCCTGCGGCAGAAATGCCCCTGGAAGCTCACTAGAACGCACGCTAGAATGTTCACGGCAGCCACACAAACTGCTCCAAGGCCCATCGACGGGACAACGAACAGATGCACTGTGGCAGTCACACGAACGGAATACGATACAGCAACGAGAATGACAGTACAATGACTCTCCCGAGCAGTGCTGAATGAATGAAGCCAGTTACCAGGGTAATAGTTTTTAGAGTTCATTTAGATAAGGAAAAACAGCTGTAGACTAACCATGCCGTTACAAGTCAGGATAGTGGCTACTCCTACTTAGGAAGGGGGAGTAGTGATGGCGGATTGATTGGTCCTTAGAAACAACCAGGCATCGCCGCAGGTAGTTTGAAAGGCACTGACCTGGAAGACGCATCTGACTGGGTGATCCCGGGTCCCGCCAGCCCGGGACTCAGCAGTCGGTCTCAGCAGCTGGGTGTGCTCAGCAAGCCGCCAGCGCTCCCTGCCTGCCTGTGGCTGCCTGCCTGTGGCTGCCCGCCGCTGGTGCATTCGCAGCCCTGGGCGGACTCCTTAGACAGGTGATTTTACTCTCCCAGCCTTCACCCGCACCTGCTGAGCGCCCGAGGCCTGCAGTTTATTCTCTCTGTTGGCAACAAAACACACAGCTCATTGGCAACCCCTGTGTGTGGGAAGGTAGCGGGAACAGCCAGGGGCCTGCTGACTGTTCCACTGAACGTGAACAGCCTGAGGAGGGCCAGGAACTGCTGCCCCTTCCCTGGAGCAGGGTTCTCAGCTGAAAGTGTCAGCGAAGCTGCCCCCTCCAGCATCCCAGCTCGCTGGAAGCAGCAGGGTGCCCATCACTCCTCTACTTTCATTCTGCTAAGTGCTGTTTCCCAAACAGACCATCTGAACACACTGGGAGAAGCAAGAATTTTGCTCCTCACAGGAGTTGGGGAACAGTCCACAGCAGTCTCCTCTTCCTGGGGTTCCCTTTCCGTGACCATACCTGATGAAAATAAAAATGCAAAAAAAGGGGGTGCTTTGTTCAGGCCCTTTTGGCTGCCAGTGACAGAACACCAGACCCCAAACAGTGCAAACAGGGGAGTCAGTCATGTAATTGACAACTCCAAAATCACAATCACTTTGTATTGTCGTGATCCGTTTTTTAAAATGTAAGTCATAAGTGATGATCATTTGTAAATACAAAAAGTGGTATGCTCGGAGCCCTCAGAGGAGAGCCCTGAGGACAGCCTGGGTAGTTTCGCATCTCCCGGCAAATAGGAGCTGCCCTCCCTGCCCACATCACGCTCCCTCTCTCGTGGGAACATTCACGCCTACCTTCCACCCCAGCTTTGCTCATCCCTCTCCCAGTCTGTCTCCCAGCTTTGGGTGGTGCAGACTTGCCTGTGGGCCAGGAGTGGTCACGTGGTCCCGATTTGGCCAATCCAAACATTGTGCAAACTCCTGGCCAGAGGGATTGGATCTGGGGTGGACACGTGACCCAAACCAAGCCAACCACGTCTAGCTGGAGTCCACCTTGCCTGCCCGCGTGTGTGGTCAGACAGGCGGAGGGTTTCTGTTCCACCAGATGTGGAGCTGTCGCTACCATCTTGCCACCGTGAGGGCAGAGCTAGTCTGAGACTAACACCATCACTGAAGGAAACAATAGGGCTTAGTAGTCAGGTCCTGAAAATGCTGCTTATACCTCCTAGACTCACTTGTGTCTAAAGCAAAAATATCTCTGGATTTACAAATAATGTTAATAAATGCCCTTTCTGCACCAGTTGAGGTTGGGATTTTGTCACATCCAACCCAAAGGGTCTCGGTAAGGCGTCTCAACTTTATATTGTATTCATTTTTCTAAAATGTATTCCATGTCACTTGCACCTTACATGAAAGAGGTTAAACATAATTCAGCCTTTTGTTATGACTTGGGCGTATTGTTATTGCGCGGTTGTGTCTACAGGGCTGTCGGGGTGGGTCAGACGTCTGCCTGCAGCGCTCGTGAGGTTTCTGACTTTCTGTTGCTCTTCTCTCTCTCCATCCCGCCTCACAGTTGTAAGGAGCTGGCTTTGGCTTCATCTCAGACTTGCTGCTTCTAGTGTCCAGTAAGACTGGAAAGCAGTTAGCCTAAAAATCCGGAATCTGGCATCAAGTGAAAGAAAGTAAACCCCTTCGTGTGGATTTAGAGGCTCTGGTATGGGTAGATTGCAAGGGTTTTCTGACCTTTTGACATTTTGGGGGGCATGCATTTGCTTTCTGATTCTGCATTGTTCTGGATAGATGGGGTTCCCTGATGTTTCTGCTGGCTGAGACTTCTACTTGAAGGAGGTTTTCACACTCAAGGATTGTGCAGCGTGAGCAAAGGCACAAGGGTTGAAAATGTCTTACTACTTAGCAAAGTTATTCAGTTTCCTTCAAAGAAGAAACTGTAACCCACAACAGTCTTCTGAACTCGGGCTGACCTTTAACTTGTTTTTCTGCTTTTCTAAAATAGCCCCTTTATTTTTTTAACCTCTAATAGCGCACGCTGACGGGCAAGGGGAGGAGAAAAAACAAGCACGCTTGTATCAGAGGGAGCGGTTTACTTAAGGCAGATGTGGAATCAATTTGGGCAAATGGGAGTTGCCAGCTCCCGAACTTCCCTGCTAAGTGAGCGCGCCCTGGAATACAGCGGGGCCACTTAGGGCTCGTAAATGAGATGCTGGGCTATTGGGTAAACACGCGTAGGGCACGCAGCTTGCTGCCCTTGCTGAGGTGAGTGAAAACCCAAAGGGAACACGCTCCTCGGAGAAAGCTCAGAGGGAGACAGTTGTGTTTAGGAAAAACGTTACCGATGGCAGGTTTTGAAATTACTAGGAAAATGGCAGCTCTGGTGATTGATCTTACAGAATAAGCAAAATCTGCTTTCTAAAATGGCTATTTTTTATTTTTATTTCTGCTCCCACTCGATGTAGGCTCACATTACACACATAAAATAGCCAAGCGCAGAACCATTATTTGGTTTTTTAATCAAGAGAGCAGGGCTTGGTTTTCTGCTGGTCCCTGCCTTGGAAAGTTCCATCTGAGGCTCTGGGGAGCAAGCCAGGCGTCGGGCGGGGACTCCCAGGAGGGTCGCTGCTGTTTCTTCGCCAACGAAACATGCGATGTCTCCGTCCGTTGTGGCTCCCCATTGACTCTGCACCGGCTCTCGCCAAACACAGTGGTTTTCAGTGACGGTGACAGCACTGCAGTGAGTGGGTGTCAGAGAACTTGGCACAGCCCGTCCCCAGGGCCCTGGCCTCCCGGACATGTTTCCAGTGAAGGGAGGGGAGACAAATGAGGGCAGCTGCTTCTCCGGCCTCTAGAACGCCTGGCCTGATCACACAAACGTCGTCGGTGTCACGGACTGGATTGTGTCCCCTGAAAACTCTTGGGTTGAAGGCCTAACACCCAGAGCCTTAGAATGTGACTATTCGGAGAAAGGATGTTTAGAGAGATGATTAAGACAAAATGAGGACCTTAGGGTGGGCTCGAATCCAGGATGACTAGGGTCGTTCTAAGAAGAGGTTAAGACATAGACACTCATGGAGGGAAGACCATGTGGAGATGCAGGAAGAAGACAGCCATCTATAAGCCAAGGAGAGAGGCCTCGGAAGAAACTAACCCTGCCAATAACCTTGATCTTGTGCTTCTGGCCCCCAGAACTGTGAGAAAATAAATGTCTGTTGTGTAAGCCCCCCATCTGTGGCACTTAGTTATGGCCGCCCTACCCAACTAATACAGTAGTTGCACAGTAAACACCTGGATGTTGTTGTATCATTTCTTGTGAATATTACTCTGAAACAAAATCTCTTCGTCCTGTGGGACCATGGCCTTAACTTGAGGCTGAATTTCCCCCATGGTTTACCTTGTCTGCCTTCCTGTATTGCCCATATTGCTCACCCATGTGACGAGCCCAATGAATCCCCTCCTGGCCCTCAAAATACCTTTGGTGCCTGCCTGCCCCTCTCCATCCCTCTGCCCACCGCCAGTCCTGTGGAATACCCTCTGTTCTTCTCCTCACCCACCCAAACACTGCAGTGGTTTCCAGACCTATCTTAACTCTGTTCCTGCCTCGGAGGCTGCCCTGACCTTGCCAGTGTGAGGGGATCACTTCCCCCCTTGGCCCGGTCCACACCACCCACTTGGCATCAAGGGGCCTGGCCACCTCGAGTTGTGATGTCATTACCAGCAGGTGGCAGTCTCTCCCACCTTCAGCTCAGGCGGAGACCCTTGGCGGCATCCTCACCTCTCTCTGTCTCTCACAGCTGACAGTCAGTATGGCAGGAAACGAATGGACTCTGCCACGCAAATACCTCCAGACTCTGGACCCTTCCTGTCCCCTCCACGGTTATCGCCATGTCTAAGCCACTGTCTGCTCCTGCCTGGACTGTGACGACCACCTCTTAACCAGACTTGGCTTCTGTCCTTGTCACCTGTGGTAGCCAGAATTCCAAGATGGCCCTGTATGCTCCCCACTTCTGAGTGTGGGCAGGACTGGTAAATATGAGGGATGTCACCCTGCGATTAGTTTACTGACCTGTTGACTTTTGGGGATAGCTTGGTTGGTCCTACCTAATCAGATGAGCCCTTTGAAGGGATGGGGTCCTTCCCAAAAGAAGAGAGGTGAGTGTAAAGAGAGATTCTCCTTCTGGCCTTGAAGAAGCAGTCACGTTGTTAACTGTCTCTGGAGGGGACCACATGGTAAGGACTTCAGAGGGGCCCCTAGGATCTCAGAGCCATCCCCATACAAAAGCTGGCGAGAAACGGGGGTCTCAGTCCTGCAACCACAAGGATCTGAATTCTGCCTACAATGAGCGAGCCTGGGAGAGGGCCCTGAGCTGCATATGAGATTGAGGCCCCAGCCGACACCTTGATTTCAGCCTGGTGAGACCCCTGAGGTGAGGACCCCGCCAATCCAAACCCAGCATACTGACTCAGGAAACTGAGACAATAAGTTTGGGTTGTTTCTAGCGACTAAGTTTGTGGTCATTAGTTACACAGCATGGATAAGGGACAGACCTCACTTCAGTCTAGTCTCCACACATAGGTCAGGGTGATCCTGTGAGAGCAGAAGGCAGGTCATGTCCCTTTCATCTCAGAAACCTCCAGTGTCTCCCGTTGTCCTTGCAATAAAAGCCAAAGGCCTGGGACATCCTCCACGATCTGACCTCTCCCGCCTCTGACCTTACACCCTGTCACTTGCTGTCCTGCTCTCTCTGCCTCAGGCCCAACGGCCTCCTCGCTACTCTAGGACGCATGGGGCCTGCTCACGTTTCCACCCCAGGGGGTCTGTTCTCTCCCCTCCAGTTCTCTCCACCTCCACCTCTCTCCCAGCAGATTTCTCCACCGCTCCATCCATGCTCTCCTTCAGGTCTGTGTCCAGAGAGCCGCCCCTAATCTCCGCACTGCAAGCTGCAACCCCTCTACCCCGAGCCTGGCACTCCTAACCCCCTGTACCCTGCTCTAGTGCTGTTTACATGCTTATTGTGAATGTTATTCTGTACCACAATGTGTAATTCATTTATTTTTCATCCATTTTATGTTTCCTTCTCCTGTTGGAATTATACTCCACAAAAGCAGGGGTGCGTGTCCCTTTTGTTCACTGTTGTATCTAGGCACCTAGAGGAGCAATAGCACTAGCCATCAATCCTTGTTGAGTGGGTGGATGCATAGTCGTGGCTGTTCACAGTGAGATGCTTTCTGTTTAGTCTCTCTGGAAAAGCAGTTGATGGCCCAGTGACATCCCCTCAACCAACCTTAGAGGTCACCCACAGATACTTCCCAACAAGCTGACGCCCCTGGGCCTCTGACCATGCTCACAGGGCAACTAAGAACTGCCAGGCAGTTAACCCCGAGGAGCAACCCCCAACCAGTGAGGGGTGGGAGTTGGTGAAGAAGCAGCCCCGCTTTCTTGCCCCTCCGCCGGACGGAACGCCAGCTGTGCCCAGCAGCAGCCCACTCGCTGACACCCCTCAGCTGGCTTTCTTGTTCTTTCTGTTCCACCTCCCCCTTCTCACATCGCCTTCTGCACAGATGACAGGGTCCATGTTTCGGGGTCTCCTTTTAGCCCAAAGGAACCTAGACTAAGTGAGTCTTCCGGTTTAGGATATTATGGTTGGAAGCCATGTTCTTAAAAACAAGCTTTGGGACTGACCAGCAAAGGAACCCTTACATTTACCCCAGAGGAGGTTGCAGGATTTATACCCTTAAGTATATTAAACGCAGAGGACTACAGAGAGCTTTTAGCTCACTGGATCCTAAGGATTCTTGCGATGGGTTAGGGATGGAGTCCCACCAAGGTAAGAATGGAGATCTAAGAACTGCTCTCAAAATTCTGACAGCTGGAGAGAAATCATCCATTTGCCAATAACAAAACCATGTGGGCTGAATGTTAACATTCACTCTTGGGGGTGAAAGGCATCCCTTCTTACTATGGCATATTATTCTGATCAAAAGCTGTTACAGTTATGAATCTATGATTAATTTTTTTTAAGATTTTTTTTATTATTTATTTATCTGTAGAGGGGAAGGGAAGGAGAGTGAGAGAAACATCAATGTATGGTTGCCTCTCGTGGGTCCCCCGCTGGGAACTGGCCTGCAACCCAGGCATGTGCCCTGACCGGGAATCAAACTGTGATCCTTTGGTTCACAGGCCCACACTCAATCCACTGAGCCACACCAGCTAGGGCTATGATTAATTTTTATGAAGAGGGGAGACACCTTATAAATTCATCAAGGGCATTGTTGTTTGAAGGAATCTTTCTAAGTACAGGCTTTGGGTGTAAGCACAGTTGGAAAGCATTCAACTAACTCAATCTGCCACTCTGCAAAGAAGGCATCTGAGGCCAGGGAAGGCCAAGGGACTTGGCCAAGGTCGCTTAGCTGGGGGTTGAAAGCAAGGGCCAGAACTTGGGCCTCTAGCCTTCCAGTTCCACACTCTTGTCACTTTGCACAGGAAGGGACTTTGGAAAATCTGGAATTGTTGTTTCATCTGGAGAATATTTTGATAGAGCCAAAATTTTCCTCAAAAAGCACAGTGACTGAATTTTACCCATTAGGAAATAAATTAGCAGCAATGACAAACTGCTGAATATTTACAACATCAAATGAGCTTCTCTGTGGGAGACAGCTGCCTGGCACGCGAACACTAGTACTAAAAGCACATTCACTCATTCTACAACCATGCAGTGTAATTACACGCCTGGCATGGTGCCTGGCACACAGTAGGTTCTTCATGCCTAACTCTTTGACTTTGAATAAGTGACATGGTCCCCTGCAGACCTTTCTCCTAATGTATAAAATGTGGGGAGGGGGAGTTCATGAGTTTCAAGTGGGAGAAGACCTGGTTTCAAGTCTTAACTTTGCCATGGGACCCTGGGTAGGCACTCCATCCCTCTGACCCTCACTTTCCACATCTGTAACCAGAGAATTGCTTATAAACCGAGATGCCTTTTGGTTCAAGAATTCTGAGTCTGATGGTCTGGATGTTCCCATGCATCCCCTTCCAGCTCTCACAATTTCATTGGATTTGGAATTGATTTGTTTCTGAGATTGTTTTTTTTTTTTAAACCTAAGTAAAAAGAAAATGACACCATTTCCACCTTCCCTTTGGTCGGCCAGGCTAATCCCAAGCCAGCAGCTCCGAGATGAACAAAGCAGTGTCAAGGAGATAAATAGAAGTGCAGCGACCACAGCAGGGGGCGTTCCAAAACCTGTTTCCTTCCAGCCAAAGGTGATCCTCGGGCCATTACTCTCTGCCGCGCAAGAGCCGTAGGAAAGGAAAGCCAGCGGCCTTGTGCTGACAGACCCAGGAAAGGTTATGAGCAAGAGGGTTGTTAAAATATGGATTTCCCGAAAGTCTTGTTCTCAGATTTCTTTTGAAGAGAGCAGACTGCATCAGCGGTGTCTTTTTCCTGACCGATGTCTTCCTAGAACTCGTAGCAGGATGTCAGGTCACCACCCCACCCTGATTTCACCCACCCAGGTGGGTGCTCCCAGGGCAGAAACCAGGGACAAGGTTTTTGGGGAAAATGCCACATACAATAAACCCTGTATTAGGATTTAATTCGTGATCTGGTGTGTAATATTTCAGTGTGTGTGTGTAAGAGGGTACGGTGGTAAAGCAATAAAACTGATTACTGTTGTAATCAGAAATTTTAGAAGTCTTATGCCCAAATGACCAGGCACCATGGACAGCCATGTGCCTGTTGTTCTTTAGTTGTTGTTGTTGTTGTTGTTGTTGTTGATGTAGTTGTAGTAGTAGTAGTAGTTGTTGTTGTTTAGGACAGTCATGTGCTTATACCAGCAATGCCTCACCTGGGAAATGCTTTTTAGAATTCCTCTCTCAGGCTTGTTTTCTGAGTCAAAGGACAGACGTTTGAATAAGGCTGGTTCTCCAGCTCTTTAGAAACAGGCAGAAGAATTCTGCCTGATAATTGGGGAAAGAATGAGTAAATTGGAAAATCATCATTTCGCAACTCCTAGGAAAACAGTTGATTCAGACAACGATCGTTAATGGATGGACTCATTAGGTGAAAGATTGGTGGGGAGCCTGACCACGGAGGGATCGGGCTGTCACTACCTGTACCAATGATCAATCCTAGTGTCACTGAAAGTAGGACATTGTGTGTCTCCCGACATGAAGCCATATGCAGCTCACAGCACTTCCTGGAGGTGGCCCTGCTACAAATGCCAGCTGTGCCCTAGAGCTAGTTTCCATTTAGAGGAATCAGGGAGGGATAGGGGACAAGTAAAATGACATCACAACGAAGCAAAGACACAAATTCAGAATGTGGGTCATTTTCCAGGGCAACTGAGCTGCTTTCTACAAGCTAATGGTATGAAATAAGGATGGCAATGGGATTATTCAAGATTAAAAGAGAATGAATGTAACAGGTGCAAAGCAGGGTTCCCCGAAAATATTCCCCAAAGCCCATGGTTGGGGATGGGGAAAGGGGATGATATGGTGTTAAGATTCTTTTCATAACGATGGCAAGTTGAAGGTCTATGTGACTTTCAGACGGTATAGAGACTCATGACATAGACAGGGGTGGGGGGTGGGGGGTATGGACACTTGTATTGCACCTGCCCGAGAGGTAGGGAGGTGGAGGTTCCCATGTCATGGGGAACGCTTGCCCTGACCAAAGTTCACAGCTGAAAGAAGGTAAAAGATATGGGGGAACTGGCAAAAGTAGCTCATTGTAGGAGGGGCCGGATATGAGGTCATATAGGAACCTCCAGTTCAGCATTTAAAATAAGGGCAGGTGGAGAGAGAGCCAAGACAGAGACCCCCATGCTGTCTGTAGTGAGAGAGGAGCTACTGTTGCTTGTCTGAGAATTCCGCCATGAGGGCTGATGTGTAAGGAGTTAGCTGACGGAGCTGTGTGGGAACCTGCCTAACCAAGCACAGCTTCGTGGGAGATGCCTGGAAAGCTGAACTGTGACAAGGGAATGCTGACTTCTGCTTTTCTGAAGGACATATGGAGAGTCCACTCTCTTGGGATGTGTGCCTTCCTGGACTCCACCATGATCCAGTATAATACATCACATGCTTTCCTGGACACTACACGGAGGCTGAGGACAATGAACCCCAAATCCTGAAGGAGAGAGCCGCTGTGAGAGGATGGCAATTCTAAAATCTATGAGTGCCTTCCAGAGGGGATGGAGAACTGTTTGCACAGCCAGCTTAAGAACAGATAAAGATATGGGGAACTTCAGGGCATGCTTTTGGCTTATAACCTGGTGGGGAGCAAGGGAAGGGCTGGGTCTCATGGAAGAACAGGGCTCCGAGAAGGAGTGCTCCCAGCCCCCACAAGGTTGGAACCCTGTAAACAAAAACCTGTTTCCTTCAACACTAATTGTTGGGTCATGCATCAAGGTGCCACGTGTAGGAACCCTGGTTTGCTCGGTTACATGAAGAGACACAGCAACCAAATGTCATGAATGGACGTTTTTGAAAAAGAACTATCTATAGAAGGGACACTTGTGAGATTATTGGGGAAATTAGCTGTGGACTAGGCATAAGACAATATGAGAACTCTGGTTAATTTTGTTAGGTGCAATCATAGCTTTGTGGTTATGTGGAAAGAGTGTTGACATGTTTTTGAGCTACCTATAGAAGAATGAAGGGGTGAAATGAGCTGGTGCCTGGGGTTTGCTTTGGTATACATCAGCCAAGAACAAAAACAAAGATAACTTTTAAATGACTAAAAATAAAGTAAATGTCACCGAATCTTGATAATCATTCCATCTGTGTGATGAGTATATGGGCTCTGGGGCACTAGTGTCCCTATTTTTGTTTGAAATATTAAAAACAAACACTGGGAGGAGAGGTGGTGGTGACTTAAAAGCTGGTCATTCTGAAGATGGGCGTCAGACCGCAGGTTCCCTATGTCTACTTTCATGTCAGTTAGTAAATACATGTCTCTATCGGGGAAAGAGGGGAATGAAAGGAGGAGGGGAAAGGAGCAGAAGGGGGCACACCTACATGCGGGGCTGTCATGATCTTCAGGATATATTTTTAGTTACAAAGCAAGAAACAGAATAATGGGCTTAGGATGTTACCATTTGGGTAAGAACAAAAAAGGATGGGGTGGGGTGGGGAAGAAATCGCCTTTCCTCTGGAAGGACACAGAAGAAATCAGCGGTTGCTTTAGAGCGGCGATTTTTGACTGGTGTGCTAGAACAATTATTAAAACATGCAATACCTGACTGTTTAGTCAGGGGCACTGACCTCTTTTCCCCTAGATTGTCAAATAAAAAATTGACAACAGCCAACACAATGATAGCCCTCTGGTATGGATTAATCAAAATTATACCTATTTTTTTTGTCAGATAGGCCAAAAAAATTTTTTTTGGTGTGTCACAGAATGTTAGTAATTAGTTTATGTGTGCTGTGAGATAAAAAAGGTTGAAAATCTCTGCTTTGGAGGAGAGAAGTTGGTAGCTGAGGCAAATTCCTTGATACACCACATACCGTTTTATATTTTTTTTTAATTTTGGACAGTATGCATGTATTATCTATTTTAAAATTGTAATTTTAAAGAAAAAGACAAAAAGAGAGCCACGCATTTGTGGTAGGCAGTTAGACAGATATGAGCCGAGCAAAGACAATGGGCCAGGTACAGAAGGTCACCAGAGCCGAAGGCCTTGGGTGCCTAGCAACAGGCAAAACTGGGTAACCTTACCCGCAGTGTGACAGTTCCCCCCCTAGCATATGCAGTTTAAACCCCCTAACCTTTCATATCACTAGTCATGTGATTCAGATGCTCCCCTGACCTTTCCTCCCCTGGAACGTCGCTAGTCACATGGTAGACCCCCTTGGAGGAGGCGCAGGAGGCCGAAGAGTGGACTCATGCAACTCCCGTGCAGCCCCTCGCATGACCACTCCCTTCACCATCAACCCCGAGGGATAATACCGAGGTCTCAGTGGTGTTTCAGCTCCAGGCCCAGAAAACAGCAAAACCAGACAAGCGATGCCAAGGCAGCCTCAGGACCAGCTGCACTGACTAAAGACCCCCTGCCTGACACCAGCCAATCAGCGGAGACCACAACCCTGAAGAGACACACTTGGAAAGCTGGTGAATATTCTACCGAGATCCTCCCCTGAAATCCTCACCCTTAAAAGCCCTTAGAATTGAGGACCCAGCATCTCTCCCTTTGGGGACTGCTCCCTTGCCTTTCCTGCCTCTCCCCTGCCCCCGTGCATTGCCTTTACCATCTCTCTCCTAAGATCCAAGGGCCCTTCTTTTGCCTCTGTAACTTGTTTCCTGACGCTACTTCTTCTACCACTCAATCCTTATACCTCGGTGACTTTCTAAATAAACTTCCTCTTATAGTTTGAGTCTTGGCTCTGAATCCCTTCCTAGCCAGAAACCAAGTGCCGAGGTTGTTGAACCAAGGTCCAATCTGACCCCAGCACTCTCACACCTGGTGCCGTTCTCCCTGCCAACACATTTATTTCTCTATTTTAAGCAGGGCATTCCTAGTCTAAAGCAGGTTTTAAGCCTTGAAGGATTTTAGGTTTGGGGGATTTCTGCCTCATTTATACCTATTTTCTTCAGGAACCACCTCCCATAGACCTACGAGGGTGAGGCTCATTATTCCAATATGTATGACAGTCTGTCGTTTAACCTGTGGGTTGGAATGTGGCATAGTACGTAGATGTTAAGAGCAAGGACTCTTAAATTAGACTGCCTGGGTTCAAATCCAAGTGCTACCATGCAGAGCTGTGTGATCTTCAGCAATGTACTTACCTTTTCTGTATTGGAAATAACGCCATCTGTAGCAAAGGGTTACCATGTTGATTATATTTGTCAACATATGAATTATTGACAGGAATTTAAAATGGTGCCTGGCACTGGGTGGTTCTGCTCTTGGGCTGGGGTTGGCTGGGGGATAGTCCTGCTCAGATGATCTTTTGTAATTATAAAGATGGTTCATTTAAATGGAAGTTGACAAGAGGTTAATGAAGACAAAGATGCTATTTTCTGGGGCTTGGGTGGAGTTAAGAGGATCCATAAAGGGTGACGAAGCCCTCGGGGGCCAGCAGCAGCAGGACGACAGAGGGGCAAGAGGAGGAAGTGGCCTCAGTGGGATGTGATGAGTTCCGGGGGATGAGGCCACCGTACAGGTGCTGCAGCTGTGGGGAGAGGAAGCAGGCTGTCAAACCAAAGCTCTGCAGGGGCTGGGGGGCGGCACTTTCTCCCTCCCTCCCCTCCAACTTCCTGACTTCCTGCTGGAAACTTCCCATTCCTGCTGGTGATTTCCCCAGGCTCACTTTGCATTGACTGAAGTCACAGGGCAGAGGAACCAGCCGATGCTAGGTCCTAGAAGGATAGAGTATGAATCTGGAGGGGTAAGTGCAGAATTAACAGTACCCCTTCCCACACCTTCACCCCCTACCTTCCCCACAAAGGCTGGCCTTACTGGGGAATCCAGCACAACATCATGAAAGCAGTGTATGCTCCCTGAACCACACCAGTTCCCACAGTTCCACATGCTTCCTGTGGGCAGCTTGGGACCACATGACTACTTCTGGCCAATGGACTGAGAGCAGAAATGACAACTGTCATTTACTGGCCCAAGCAGTTGGGAGTCAGCATGTCTTCTCCCTCCCTTTTTCTTCTCACACAGTGACATGGGACTTTGGAGGCTACAGTTCAAGACAGCACAGTTTCAAGATGGAGGAGGAATGTCCAGCCAACATCAGATTCCAACTAAGTGAGAAGAAATCCTTTATTGGGATAAGCCTCTGAGATGTGGGGATGTACGTGTTACAGCAAGAGTCTATCATGTCCTGACTAATGCAGGCCCTAAGCAGTGGGGAAAAAGTCCCAGTGGAGATCTGGATGTTGGAAATAGTTTAAAACAAATTGCCCTACCCACCTCTACCCCTGGGGGCAATTGGAAGTTGACTCTTTCCTAAGAATCTGAACTGTGTCATCTGAGTGGGTGGGTCTTGTGGGAGGAGAGGTTGGGGACAGGGAGTTGGGGGACAAGATGCAAGGTGTTGTGGGGGATGGGAGGCAAGGTCTGAGGCAGTGTTGAGGGTGGATATTTCCACAGTATCCTGGCAAAGGCTCTAATCAGAAATGATACCTTTCAGCAGTGGGGCATTTTTTTCTTTTAAGGAGCCAAGGGGCTCAGGCAGGTATTACACCCTTTGAAGATCTGTTTGTGTTGTGAACATCAAAGGGTAAGGAGGGTCCTTTCTGAGGTTTAAATGTAAGGTTTTACCTCTCAATGTCTTGCTGGCGTTTTAAATTAAATTGATGTGTAGAACATCACAGGATTCACGAAAGAAGCAGCAACTCAGATGTGGAGCTGGGCTCTGAGGGAGCGGGCCCTGGGGCAAGTCCCAGTGGAGAGTGCCCGCCTGGGCCCAGGGGCGGGCAGGAGGGCAGGTTGGGCCCCCATCAGGTTGAAGCCCTGCATCCAGGGGCCCAGAGGTGGGGCTCCCTCCCTGCCCTGGAAATCCAACGCAGAGAGAAACTGGGACCCAGAGATGGGACCCAGTCACAGAGGACCTGCCGCTCAGTCAGTCTGGGCCTAGAGCTTGGGGCTACGACCTCAGGTGGGGACCTCACAGGACATGTGCATGCGCAGTGGGGGACTTCAAGGTGGAGAAAGTGAGGCGAGGCGGAGAGAAGGCACCCAGGCCGGGGAAGGTTTCCACTGAGTGTGAGAGCTGGAGGGTGGGTGGCCAGGGGTCCTAGGCCCTCACTGGGACATCCTGAGCACCACACGGCCCTCCCTCCACGCCGTGCTCTGTCTCCCTACATCTTTCCATTGACGCTCCCCACTGCTCACCGCCCACCCTTTTCTCACTCCTCAGTTCGAGTCCTGGAAGAGGGAATGGGTGGCCCAACTCACCTCTTTGCACAGGGCACTGGTCAACCCGTGGTTTGTGCTGAGGGAGCTGGGGCAAGAAGGTGCCAGAAGATTTAACAGCCAACCTGGAGGAGAAGATTGCGGAAGTTTAGCCCTTCCCCGTTCTCTTACATAGACAATTGATGTTTTCGTGATTTTATTTTAAATGTAACTTCCACTTCTTCCTAGTTAGAAATTCTGAAGTCTCCACGGGTTTGCACAAGTGAAGACTGGCCTCCGAGGAACTAGCCCCTCAGCCTGGCTGTGGGCGGGACCTGCCCTGGGCAAAGGCTGCGTATCTGAGGCCAATACTGTATTTGACAGGGTTAGTGCCTCAAGCTTTCTGTGAAAAAAATTTTTTTGATGGTTACCAAAAAAACTTGGAAAATGCAGCAAACACAAAGGAACACCATAAAAGCACAATGGAAGACAATCACTTTGCATTTCAGGGCCTTTCCTCCTGTGCATGCGTGTGTATCTACATTCGGAGGGAAATCTTTCTTCCCCATAACAAGAGAATTGCCCTACATATGCTGCTTTTTATAACCTGCTTTTCCCACCGTATCACTGAACATGGTTACGTGCCATTAACTAGGTTTCTACAGCCCCTTTTAGTGTCGGCCCCGCTTCGGGCCTGGGCTTCCTGCCCTGCTTAGCTACCTTCTCGGTCCGTCCCTCCGCGGAACGTGCAGCTGTGAGAGGCACTGGTTTACAGGTACATCTAATGAGCTCGTCTTGCCTCCTGCTACACGATTTCTGGCAATCCTATAGGACAGCTGCCCTGTGGGGCCTGGGCTGTCTACCCTGGCGGGAGCTTCCCCAGGGCCCTGAACTCTCCCAGAAAATCAACAGTCAGCTCTCTACAGCTTCCTCATTCCCCACATGCTATCTGCAGAGCCAACTCCTGACACCTGAACTCAAATCTTCACAGAACCAGAGGTGGACGCTCCCTTCGAAGACCGCTCCAGCCCCTCCAAGTTAGAAATGAAGAACCAGGCCCGGGGAGGGGAAGTTACAGCCCACCCTGGGCCAGGGGAGTGGGTGGCAATGTGAGGACTCCAGTTTGTGACCCTCTGGCCAAGCCCCATCTCTTCTTGCTGCCACCTGCAAGGTGAGGTCTCCGTGGCATTACTGAGCCCCAGGCAGAATTTGCCAACTTAAAGCCCCAGCCTAGGGATTGACCCTCAGGGCGTGGCTGCCCCCAGGCTCCTTCTGGATGAAGTTGGGGCTTCGAGTCCCTGGGTGCGGTGTGGTAGGACAGCTGCCTTGCTGGCTGTCTGCAGGGGTCCTGTCCCAGGGCTGAGTAAACCTTTCGGCAACAGGCTTGCAGGTCTCTGGGGCCTAGCTGGCTCGGAGAGACAGCAGCCTTGCAGACCGTCACGAAGTCACAAAGACCCTCCCCCCTCCCCCCAGCCTCCAGGCCCTCTGAGTCTTGGAGCAGATTGCTGCGTTGGCAGGAGGCCCCAAGAGTGGGGTACACCCCTGACCATCCAGTGGCACTGTCGTTCAGAGATGCCCTCATAGTTGGACCCCCAGGCGTCTCTGGTTACCAGGGGGGCCTAGAGGAAGCTTTGTCCCTTTGTGATTACAGGACTCAGCCCGCAGGGTGCCTTGGGGATAGTTCTTCCAGTCGATTGCCAGCTCATTCAGTGTGAAATGGGAGAAGATTATCCCAGCTCCCCATCTGCTGTTTTTGGGAGTCTTGGGCTCCACGCCTGAATGCAGGCGCCCCAGGGTTTGTATTTAAGCAGCTTGAATGGAATTCCAAGGCCTTATTTCCCCTCTTCACTGAGCCCCGGCCTTGGGGATCCCCACTACATTCCCCACTGACCCTCTTCTCAGTCTGGCAGGACCAGGCTTCTGCGCACAGCTCTGCTCCAGAGCCTCAGGCCACTTTCCCCGGTTGTCTAGCTGGCGTCTTTGAACCACTGGTGGGTGTGAGCCTTCTCCCGGCCCAGATCCCTTAGCTCCTTCTCTGTATCTTAAAGCACACGCTGCCTCGTTTCATCTTCAATCCATTTGCTTCAATCCACTTGCTTCTGGTGCAGATTTTCTTACGTGACATGCAGGACCAAAATATTCTTGGTGGGCACCATGTTAATGAGGGACTCAAATGTTGGAGAAATTTTAGTTTCAGGTAATAGCGAATAAGCTTAGTAATCAATGCATGTAAAAAGCTGTTGTTTCAGGAACTGAAGGTATGACCCACCCTGACTCCAGGACACCATACACAGTTCCACCTGTGTGCCCCAGGAGGCCTGTAAGCCATCCGGATGGTATCTGAGCCATTGTGCTCCAGGGTGAGATGACCACTGCCTGGGGCTCAGATAAAGACCACCCTCCAGGACACAGATGCAAGAATGCTGCAGCTTTTATCTGATGAGCTTTTTTCCTGAATTCCAAACCCCTTCCCTACACTTTTCTTTTCCTTATAGAAAGCGTCAGTTAAAAATGGAATTTAAGACAATCTGTTAGGATACATAACCCATCATCTTCTCAGATCGCCGGCCATCTGAGTAAAGTGCCCGTCCAGATTCAAGCCCCATCTCTGCCTATTGGGTCTGGTAGGTGACAGGCAGCACGGACACCGGCATTTCCGGTTTCAGAGTTTGCTGAGAACTGACCCAGTTTCCCGATCTTCTCAGAGGCAAGGGAAGCAAGACAACAACTGGCCCTGGGGAAATGACAGGTGGGCCCCCTCTCCACGTGAAGGCACGATCACAGACTGCGCCTGACTTCCTTGATGATCGGGGCAAAGGCTGATGCCCATGAATCCTCCACTCAGGCATCTCCTTGGTCGGGAAGCCTTGGCTAACTCTCACACCTCCAGGCTAGGAGGCCAGAATCTTTACTCAACCTTCATGGGTTTATAAAGACACTGAGATGTCTATTCTTTGGAGACAGAATCCGTGTTCACCACTGCAAACTGACAGCACATCGCCTTTGGGACACCACTGCAAACTGACAACACATTGCCATTGGGAAAAAGGGCGAGGCCTGTGAAGGAGGGGGTGTGGCACAGTTCTGAGCTTGGCTGCCAAGCAGGGAACGTAGGAGGGGAAGGCAGAACCCAAGGGATTGGGAGAGGAGGGGCGAATGAGGAGAGCAGAGTGGGTGTGCCCCGGACAACCAAGCTCCAAAAGCCCCAGTCCTGCTGCCTGTGGGGGCAGCCGGGGCCAGAGGGAGAGCCAGGCTCTGCTGAGGGCAGGCCTGCCTAGCTCAGCTTATGCATGAAGGCCAGAGGCCAGTGGTGCCTCTTTCCCTGGCAGGATGAGCTGCCTCATTTGCGGGGTTCAGTACAACATGAAATTGCAGGGGCCCATTGTTCAAATATTGTTGAAAACTTCAAGACAGAAGCTGTAGAGCATCAAACCAAGGGCCCGGGGGTGGGGGGTGGAGGGTGTACAGGTTGCAGGCCTGGGGAGCACCCTGATCCCAGCTTGGGCACTGGTGTTTCCAAGGGCCACTGTGCTGACTGAGATGCAGTTTATTGAGATTAAAAACACATTGGGGGAGGGACATGATGGGATTAAACCAAGACGTGGAAGTTACCTTAAGGAGAGCTAATTATTGAGCACCCAGCTGTATCAGGCTCTTTTCCAAGTCCCTTGTTTATTCAATCTTGTGACAGCAATAGGGCCATCATTATCATGGTCATCATCAGCATCTGGAGGAAGCTGAGGCACTGATAGTTTAAGCTGTGGGACCCTTTGTGAGTCAATGGCCAGGTTTACTCGTTTGCTCAAGTGCGTAAAGTCCTAAGCGGAAACGGGGATGTGAATGCAGGCCCAGGCCCGAGGCCTAACCATTCAAAAGACTACCTGTCTGCAAATGTGGAGCACACATCTCTGCAAGGGGTGCCCCTTACAAGGAGCCTCTCACTGTAGCAAAGGATGTTCTAATAGAGGTATTCAGAGAGACACGGGCTGGAGACATTTGAGAATAAGCAAGAGAGCCCTTCCTAGAGGGAAGCAGGACATTGCTGGGGACTTGGGTTAAACTAAAAACAATCCTGATAACAAGAGTCACCACTCTCTCAGCCGTTGCGGGGAGTCAGGCACTCTGCAAGCATCTTTACAGCCCTGGTGGCCATTATACAGAGAAGGAGAGGAGCCCCAGGTCACGGAACTTGGAGCTGGCGCGACCCCGAGTCAGAGGTGGGACTTGAACCCAGACCCATCTGCCTCCGAAGCCCTTGCCTCCAGCCGCCATAGAGTCTGAGCTGACGTGTATGGTTCCTCCCACTCCTGAGACATTATGATTCTAAATCTCCAGGGGAAAGGATACTGTGCCCGCCCAGGCAATTGCATTTCGGCCGGCGTTGATGTTTTTGCTGAGAGCTTGGTGACTGCTGGGGACCTCTGGGATCTGTTCCCACTTTGGATCAGTCCCCTGGAATGTTGGCCCCAACCCTGGCCAGATCGTTCTGATTCTTTCTGCCTTGTAGTTTACAATCAGGTTTTCACCTAAGTGCCAATGAAGGCCCACGCTTTAGATTTCATCTGTATCTGTTATTAATTAATTAATTGTTTTACTCTCGCCTGAGGACATGCTTATTGATTAGAGAGGGGAAGGGAGGGAGAGAGAAAGTGAGAGAAACATGTATGTGAGAAAGAAACATCGATCGGTTGCCTTTCCTATACTCCCTGACAGGGGACAGAGCCCACAACCTAGTTATGTGCCGTGACCGTGAATCGAACCCATGACCCTTCGGTTTACAGTAGGACACTCCAACCAACTGAGCCACCCTAGACACAGATTGCTTCCTGGGTGCTGCACCTTGTCCAGAAAAACTTGTCCAGAATCTTACTTTTTCTAAGCAAGGAAGTCTGGGGCAGCCCCTGTATTTAGGCTGAACCCCAAGATTCCCCTTGGAAACCATGTAGCTAAAGATGCAGGCTGAAAGGGCTCTGGTTTGGGACTAAACTAGAGCCTTCCCCAGTCTTGTCTCTCCACTTCCAAATCAGCCCCAAGGGCCCGATTGTCTGGCCCCAGAGCTGCAGCATCCACGTATCCTCAAGGATCTGGTCCCAAAACACACGAGCCAGCACACAGCTCTCTGCTTCCGGCAGGCACTCAGGTCTCCCAGAGATTTATCATCATCACTGTGTTAGTTTCCTGTGGTTGCTGTAACAAAGTACAGCCACCTGTGTGGCTTAAAACAACCAAAATTTATTGTCTTTGTGGTTCTAGAGGCTAGAAGCCCAGGATCAAGCCATCCACGGGGTCATGCTCTCTCTGAAGGCTCTGTCACAGAATCTGTCCTATGTCCTTCTGTTGGCTTCTGGTTGCCAGGAATCCTCGGAGTCCCTTGCCTCATAGACACCTTGCTTCAGTCTCTGTCTCGTGGTCACGTGGGGTTCATCCTGTTTGTCTCTGTCTCTGTGTCCCTTCTCTTCTTATATGAACAGCAGCCACATTGGATTAGGGTCCACCCTAATTGAATACGACCTCTTTTAACTTAATTACATTTGCAAAAACCCTATTTCCAAATAAGGTCACAAATACAGATGACAGAATTAGCACTTTAACATCATTCTGGGGGATAGAATTAACTCTCGACACCCCCCATGCCTCAGTCAGTGTACATACTGCTAGGGACACTTCCATGCCACTTCCTGTGTTTGAGCTTGGTCAGTCACGTGATCCTTGCATCGATCCTTTGAAGTAGGTTCTACTAATAACGCCGTTTCACAAACGACACAATAGAAGGCCAGAGAGGTGAGGCAGCTCACTGAAAGTCCCACGCCAGTCCCCACAGCAGACCTAAGATCTATGCCCTTGACACTAAGCCACACTCTTCTGAGGACTCAGGGAGCAGGGGAAAAGGAAGCCTGGGCCCTTGTGTCCAGAGCATTGGGCCTGTGGGGACCCAGGCACACCGAAACAACCTGACAGTTCTACAAAGGGGCGCACTGGCTCTGTGCTGGACAGGAGGATCAGCACCAAGACTCATGCTGACCCCTCGGAAACGCCACACACAGGCGCTGGGATCGCCCGCCCACCTGGCTGTTGCTGTCGCAGGTCTTTGCTCCAATGCCACCATGCTAGAGAGAGCTTCCCTGATCACTGTATGTAAACTAGTGCCATCCACCCTGCCATCCCCTTGATCTCTCCCCCCCCCCGAGATAACGGAATAAGTGCATAGCTGATTGTGAAGTGGCGGTTTGCATTAAGCTGATTGGAGTGGAGGAAGAACAGTTCTTCCACTAGAACGCAGGCTCCAGGAATGCAGGAAATCATTTGATTCATGGCTATATTTCTGGTGCTGGACACAAACAAGGTCCTCCATCAACATGGACAGACAGAAGCCATGCCATCCTGCTCTGGGCCGTGGGAAGCCCAGGAAGGCTGTGGCTGGACCTGACCTGGACCTTTAAGCATTTTGGAAGGTGGGAGAAAGGAAGAGGAGTCACTTAGCCCAGGAGGCAGAGAAGGTGGGCTGTAGGAGCAGGCGGGGGTGGCGTGGAGCGAGGCCTGTGTGCAGAGTCAGGGGACCTGGCTGCTTTGGACCAGGCTGGGGCTGAAGCGAGAAAGGCACATTGGTTGCATTTGATTATTAATTACTTAAATGCCGGGGAAGTGAAACAACATTTTCTCCCCAGCCCTAGGCATCAGGGATTTCACGGAGGCACAATTCCAAGTGTGGAATGATGAGAGTTATTGAGTTTATCTCATTCTCCTGCTCCCCTCCAGTATCACCAATGATCTCAGGCTCCACAAAAGCCAGGGCATGTCTTGAAATAACTTCTTTTCAGGCAATTAAATCACATCTGATTTTATAAATTTGAATGTGTCAGAGGATCCTGTTACCGCCATCCGTGGGCCTGGAGGCCGACATTTTCTCATCAAACCTAACGGGCCGGTAAGAGGAGCCGACGTCTGGGTGATAAAGCAGACACATTGGCTCCTGGCTGCTATTGGCTGACGGGCTTTGGCCTGGCTCTCCGGGGGTGCTGGGTTTCGGGGACTCAGATGCTCCCTTCCCTCCAGCAGCCAGAGATGCCAGGATTCCTTTAATGCAGGTCAACACCTTTCATTTCATTTCAGAAGCAAGCTGCCTAAAACTCAAACTGCCCCAGGAGGAGCAACATACTGGTTTAAATGAATACTAACCTGCAAATGACTAAGCGCAGACCTTTGGTCCCTGGAGGGCAGATTTTAAAAAGCAATGAGAGGAGAGGCAGTATGGAGACGGAGAATGGACTTTGCACAGGTTCTGTTCACCCGCTGACTAACCGTAGGACTGTGAGCAGGCTAATTAACCTCGCGTCTATAATAACCCAGGAAGCCTTGCTGCAGCCAGACTGAGTGGGGGCCTGCGGCAGCCTGGGTGTGCTGGTCCCCACCCCCAGCCCTGTGCCATTCCTCAGGGACCCCGTGGTCTGCAAAGTTCTCTCCCCCTTTTCCATCTGGCCTCTCTGGATGTTTTTCCGGGGCTGGATGGCCAGCTCTGTGCTCACGCAGTGAAGTCGGCTACTCACACCCCACCCACCTACAAACACACGCCATCCGACCGGGAGAACTCAGAAGGCCGAGGCCGTTCCTTGTTCTGTCCTCCTGCCTTCAGGTCATCACTAAGGAATCAGCAGTGATCTCTTCAACAACTGAGAATTACGTCTGCTACGAAAAATTGTCCAAAACATAGAAATAAAGCAAGAAAGTGACTGCACACCCTTTCCGTGTCACGGTGCAGCATCCGGGCCCACCGAACGTTATTTAATTCTCTAGGAAAATGTCCCTGTGTTCGCCTTTGCTGTTTACTGTTGCACAGAACCCAGACACTGAACATTACATGCTAATACACAGATGTTTGCCCCATAGAGAGGGAGGTGTTTTCTTCCTGGTAGAAAAGATAACCTATGATTTTGTTGCCATGCAGAATATTAACTAGTTTTACCTAACATGGTAAATATCATGGTAATTAGAATAATATCTTATTCTAATGTTCTTTTTTTTTCTTGTTTTTTCCTTTCTCTTGCCTATATATATCTCAAATGTTCTATAAATCAGTCAGCTTTTCCACCTTCCCAGTTCCCTCATTATTTAATGAGTTTTGTGTTCACTCTATATTTGATAAAAGCCATGTTTTTAACTTTTTGAAAATTATAGTTTGACATCTCTCAGGAATTTTCAATGGCTTAAATAATAGGCCCAACTGTCATGTTTTTTTTAAAGCTAAACATTGCACTAAACACTTGGTTTCATCATCTCATTTAATCCTCACCATAGTCTTACATGGAGAGAATTGTTATTTCATTGATGATGAATCTAAGGCTCAGAGAGACTCAGCAGCTTGGCAAAGCCAGGGACACACACGGTGCACCAGGAATGTCACCTACCCTCCTGTGTAATCCTCATGACAACCCTAGGACACAGGTGTCACAGCCCCATCTTGTCAATTAGAAATCTGAGGTTTGGTTACTTGTCCAAGGTATCACCGTTGATCGTGGCTGAGTCAGCATTCAAAACCTGACGCTTACCCATTATTCTCCACCTTTTCTTCAGTGACCAAGTGACTTAGCTTACGAGAAAGTCCATAATGTCTAACACGTTACGGAAAATGAGCTTGTGTTGGAAAGTTTGGTGGTGAGGAGGCGTATCCCATCAAATTGTGCCCATTTCCCCTCTCTCCATAATAACAGATCCCACAAGTTTTAGCTGGGCCCTGACCATCCCAAATAAAGATTCCATTTCCCAGACTGCTTTGCAGCTGCTTGTAGCCACGTGATTAAGTGGGAAGCAAGCAAAATTGACATGTGGCTCTTTTAGAAACCTTCCTTAGAAGAGGGTTGATGAAGACCTCTCCCTCCACACGTTCCTCCTCCTGGCTGCCACTACCGTGGGTGGGCTGCCTGGAGGTCTAGCTGTGACCGTGTGCCACGGGGATGATCCTGGCCCCGGGGGACTTGGAGGATTCACTGGAAGGAGGCTGGGTCCCTGGGAGCTTGGTCAAGCCCTGGACTTCTGACTTCCCAGCTTTTATGTGAAGAAGAAATAAACAGGTGTCCTATGTAAAGCAGTGAGCTTCCATTGCTTGCCTCTGTCAAAGAAACAAATAAAAAAGAAAGACAAAGTAACAGATAGAGCCACTTTAAAATGAAGCCGGCACTGCCATGCCCGAGCCACTGCCTTCAAGGTTAATGTCTCCAATCTTTGGAATGTTATGAATGGGCAACATGACCTTTGGACTGGGCCTAAAGTAACATAGTGTCTCAAAGAACTATCTGCAAGGCTAACAAGAAAGCAGATGGTATGACTACTGGACTGAAAATTACAAACATTGTTTAGAATTAGTGTCACAGGTTGTGTTATTCGCACCAGGAGAAACGCCTGCCTTCCACTGACGTCATCGTGCCCCTCCCCTTTTCCTTAGGTGCCCATTGTTTTTGTCTGCTCATCGGAACACTATTTAGGCATCTGCCTGAATCAGGGTGTCCCAAAGAGCTATTCTTTGATCTCAAATAAATGCTTGTTGCCTCTCACTTTGAAAAGCCTTTTATTTTCAGTTTAACACGACCAAGCACGATCCTAGTAGACAGAACATGGAGGAAGTGGAGAGGGATGCTCAGAGGCGAAGCTGGCCTTCATCACAGCAGGGCCCGGGGATGCCCTTGATGACAAGATCCAACCGGAAGGGCCCTGGAGAGCCCAGCAGCTGGAGCTGTCAGGGAGACAGATGTGGAACGGGCACCGCCAGCCACGACTCGCCCTGACTTGTGTCCCTGCGAGCTCCGGCAGGCCTGCCCTGCCCACCGATTTTATGCCATTAGCAGGAGCCATCTGCAAAGACGGACACTATGGCTCCATATGGGCAGCGACGTCTCTCTTCTTCTTAGTGGAGAGAGGTGGTGCATCACCACAACTGCGGTGAGGGAATCTTTTAAGCACGGGGTTCTCGTCTCAGTGAACCTGAGCAGGAAATTCCTTCTGTTCCGCTCCTCTGGGCTCTGCCCCTTTGGCAGTGCGAGAATAAAATATGTCAAGACCGACAAGCGTGTGCAGCCTCTGAACTTGCTAGAAAGTTAAAATTCCACTTTGCCTCCTCCTGGGTCTTAGGAGGAGGAGAAGGATTTCATTTCCCCACAGATGCAGAGCAGGCTTGGCAGGCCTGGGGGCTGGCGTTAGTTAGTGGGGGCCTTTTTTTGTTTTTGCTTTCAAAGGGTTCTTTTATTTATTATCAACATTTGGCTTGGTACAGAAAGGTCTAGAAGCATCTAAAAGCTCTTTGACACTTTTTCATTTCACAGTTTCATAAGCCCATTGAATTAAGCAAAGCCTTAAAAGGAGGCTAAGGTACGGGTGTGTGGACTTCTTCCCCCAGGTCTCACATTGCCTTCCAACGAGCAGTCCACCCGTACCCGTCATTAAGACCCGGCTTCCAACTCCCCGACTGCCTATGTGGCCTCTTCCTTGTACTAGTCCAGTCCAGCCTACACACACACACACACACACACACACACACACACACACAGCCCATCAGTCTCCAAGTCTCTCACGCTGGGACAGCAGCCTCTCAACCTTTATCTGGCTGCTAATCAAGGGCTGTTCTTCCTTCTACTGACCCTGCAGACTCGTCGCTGCCTACAATCTCTTGTTCCATTTCTTCCCAGAATCACAACTCAAATTCTCAAAGCAACAAAAGAAACAAGTCCCTTTCCCCTAAAGGCAGATGGCGTCTCTAACTCCATACACTACCCTGCCCCTCACCACCACTCCTACTCTCTGTCCTGCCTCTGTTGTTCAGAAGGTGTGGGGTCTGGGGAGATCTCACTCACGCCTGCTGTAGGCACCAGCACCCAGGTCCTGGCTGATCCCGGACAGACTAGCATGGAAGTCCTGCACCAGCCCAGACTCAGTCACGTCATCGGCCAGAGGCAGCTTCAGAGCCCAAGCCGTTCTGGCTCCTTCCTTGCCCCAGGAGACACTGTTTCTTGTACAAAGGTGAGGAGTGTGATTCTCCCCAACAGGGGCAAGGACTCCAGGAAACTCCAAACCAAGGTCTCCCACACAGGGCCCGCCAGCCACCCCCAAGCCCTACCCACACTAATCTCCCGAACCCTTGGCTCCTTGTTCTGGGCTGCCCCAACTTCCAAAATCCCTCCCACGCAGCTCCCTGGAGCTGTACAAGGGCCGTCTTACTTAGTTATTCCAGACTTCCCAGAAGCAGCCCTGGATTCGTTGGTGGGATCTTTGAGACTCCGTGAATGGAGGCACCCCAGAGCTGCTCTCTGCCAGGACTGTGTCGCCTCAGCTGCAGGTGTCCAGTCCTGGGGTCCGGCTGCTCCAGATGGCGTCCTTGGCCACAGAATTTGCTATGTGACCTTGGACACAGTGTTCACATGCCTCAGTTCCCCAGCCGTCAAATGTAAGTTATGATTGTTCTTCTCTCCAAAGGCTGTGATGAAGACTAAATGTGATACCCCCCATAAAGCTTTTAGATGCCTGGCACAGAGTAAGTGCTCAAGAAGTGTTGCTTGTTAGTATTGTTATGAAGTAATAATAACGTAAGGTAACACTTCAAGCTCTTCCCATGTGCTGGGCACTGTCTGAAGTACTCTACATATCTGTATCCTCACAACTCTGTAAGAACTACTCCTAGCACCCACCCCCCGCCCCTGCCATTTTATTGATGAGGACACTAAGGCACATTTGGGGCGCAAACCCAGGCTGCTGCTCCACTGGAGGAAGGTGGGGGTTCTGGCTCCTCATTGACTGTGGCCTCTGGTTTCCCCAGCACAGCCGGCCCCCTGCCTCAGGCTTTGACGACGCTGCTGCCTCATCCAAGTCCCATCAACAGACAAATGGATAAAAAAAGCAGTACATATACACAATGGAATATTACTCAGCCATAAAAAAGCACGAGATCTTACCATTTGTGGCAGCGTATTCTAAGTGAAATGAGTCAGCCAGATAAATGCCAGATAACTTCACTTATATGTGGAATCCAAAGGACAAAATAAACGAAATTGAAACAGATTCATAGGCACAAAGAACAGACCGATGACTGGCAGAGGGAAGGGTTGGGACACTGGGTGAAAACGGTGAAGGGACTGAGAGACATGGACTGGTAGTTACAGAATGGTCCCGGGGGTGTAAGTGCAGCACAGGGAACAGAGTCAGTAACACTGTGATAACTGTGTGTGGTGCCAGGTGGCTACCGGAAATACCAGAGGGGACGCCTGAAACTAATACAGAATAATATTGAACGTCAACTGTAACTGAAAATTAAAAACAAAGAAAACGTCGCTGCCTCATTCTTCCCCAGATCCGCGTCAGCTGGCTCCCGGGCACCCTCTCAGCCCCTGGCGGACCCCAGTTTCTCTACCGCACAGCCTCTCACTTCTCTCTTCACTCTGGTCCCCTGGTAGGAAGTCACTCATTCCCCGTTCCCTCGGGCTCTCTTTCCGCAGATCAGGCTGCAGGCTCCATCGACAGGGAGACCACCTGCCTGAGCCGTGTCTGGCGCACAGCAGGCAAACAGTGAATTTTGGAAGCGTTTCAGTCTCAGAACTAAGAAAAGGGACTCCCCTTAGACGTGGCACATCTCTGCCGACCCTGCGTGTACCTTCCCACGAGGGGCAGGGCTGGCGTGCGAGGAGCCCTTGCCGCATGCCGGGCCCTGTGCAGAGCATCTCACAGGCATCATCTCACTGAACCTCACCTGAAGCGGGTGTCTTAATCCATGCGGCTGCCATATCAAAGTGCCTCGGACTGGGGGTTTTCAACACAGGAATTTATTTTCTCACTGTTCTGGAGATTGGAAGTCCAAGATCAAGGTGCTGGCAGGATTGATTTCTTCAGAGGCCTCTCTTCTTGGCTTGTAGATGGCCTCCTTCTCCCTGGTCTTCCCTCTGGGTGTGTCCCCTAATTCCCTCTTCTTATAAGGACACTTGTCATATTGGATTAGGGCCCATCCCAAAGGCCTCTTGTGACCTAGATTACCTCCTTAAAGACTCTACCTATGAACACTGTCACATTTTCATGGGCTGGGAGTTAAGACTTAAAGAAGTGAATTTTGGAGAGGGACAATTCAGCCCATAACAGGGCAGAAGGTAGTATTATCCCATTTTTCAGTTGAATAAACCGAAGCAAAGAGAGAATGGGTAACTCACCCAGGTCCACAGCTAAGAGAGGGCAGGATTGGAGCCAGAATAGCCTGACTCCACAGCCAGAACCTGGAACCACTGCCCACACCCCCTGCAGCCCACAAAGGCGGGTCTCAAGCCATCAGCTTCTCTCTAGGCTGAAGGAGTCAGGACTCAGAAGTGCGAGCTCTCGCCTGAGGCCGCTTAGCTGACAGGCGGCAGAGCGAAAACTCCAACCCAGGTGTTCTGCCTCGGAGCCCAACCTCCTTCGACTCCCCCACCTCCGCCTCCCCAACTCAGCTCCTTCCCCAGGAAAAGGGGTTAGTAATTGGTCCCAAGAAGGCAAAGAAGAGTTGGGGAATAAAAAGCAATTTTAACTTTGGCATCAGAGTTAGGGAGATGAATGCAAACACGGTTTCCTCCAGCACCTCCAACACTTGCCTGTTAGGAACGGCACCTGTGGTGGTTCAGAGCCGCCGCGGGCAACGCTGGGAAGGAGGCAGAGGGGCTCACCTCCCCGTGAAATGTCCTCGCCCTGCCTCTGGCAGCGCCTTCCCTCGCCACAGCCACCATCACAGCACTGACACTTTCCGAAGATTACGGTGTGATGGGTACCATCCTGAGTATCTTATGCATTAATTAATTTAATCCCCTCAACAACTCCACTGGGTAAGGGGTGGCATTATTATCACTCTGTTTTATAGATAAGAAAGTCAGCCCTGGCTGGTGTGGCTCAGTAGATTGAGTGCCAGCCTGCAAACCAAAGGATGGCCAGTTTGATTCCCAGTCAGGACACATGCCCGGGTTGCAGGCCAGGTCCCCACCCAGTAGGGGGCACATGAGAGGCAACCACACATTGATGTTTTTCTCCCTCTCTTCTCCTCTCCCCTCTCTCTAAAAATAAAGTCTTAACATCTTAAAAAAAAAAAAAGAAAGAAAGTCAAGACCAGCCATTTGCCCAGGGTCCCCTAGGAAGTAACTGGGGGAGGCTGGATGTAAACCCAGGCAGCTGGCTTCCAGCCTAAGCTGTGGTCCACTCCTTCACACTGTGAGGTGGGCGGCTGACAGGAAGTTAGTGGGTTAACTTTCCCCAACCACTCCTTCCCTGGTTCATGGCTCATTCATCCACTGAGAACTTGCTGTACCTACTCCGCTTGCTCTGACCCAGGCCAGCATCAGGTTCCTCCCTTAAAGAGAAGCATGGACCCTGTATAACAGGAGTGTGTCCGAGATGTTCTGGGGCAACGGGGGACCTCCCAGTCTGGGGAAGTCAAGGAAGGCTGGATGGGGGCAGTGACAGACACACTGGGTCTCGAAGGGTAGGTAGAAGTTTGCCAGGCAGAGAAAGAGATATTTCCACAGGGGGTCTATGGCTGGGTAAGGTGGGTGGGAGCAGAGCCCGGAGGTGGTGTTGGCTGGGTGCCATGCTGAAGAGAGGGTTTCACCCTAGAAACCATGGCATTTAAGGTTCCAGTGGGACTTAAAGTAGCATGGTCTTCAAGCTCAGTAGTAGCTTCCCATCCTACTTGAACTGAAATCCCAAGGGCACCATGTGGCCTAGAAAGCTACCCAAAATGTGGCTTTCCAGCCTGAGCTCCCACCTTCTAGACTCATCTCCCACCCCGTCTTCTTCCAGCTCTACGTGCCTTCCTGCTTTTCCCTGAACAAGCCGAGCATATGACCTAGACGTTGGACTCCCATCTAGTGTAGCCTCATTGGTCAGCTGATTGCATTCTGCAGAGCTTGAGCATGGCTCTCAATGAACACCAGTTGAATGAATGAACGAGCTGGACTTTATTAGACTCCAATTCGTTGAAGGTAAGTACGTATGTGAACAGCTCTCAGCTGTGCCGTGGTGCTGAATATTTAACCAGGACACACACACTCTCCCCCTCTGGACTGCCCTGATCGCCCCGCTAACTCGGGGCTGTTCCCAGGTTGCCAGCACAACCTGCCGTGCGGGTTGGGCTGCAGTCAGAGCGAGGATGCCTAACAATTGGGCTGCCCCTCCACCTGCCGCCGCCTGGAGCAACTCTGCCGCCACAGACTCATCTCAGTAGCAGAAAAGATGCTGTGGAATGGCCTGGATTGGGAAACTGATGGGAAAGCAAAAGGCGCTCTCATAGCCCAACCTCAGCTGAAAGACGGAATTCCTCCTAGTACCTTTGGCATGTTCCTGATGTTGGAAAAGCGGGGAAGGGAAGTCTTTCCCACTTCTCCTACCTACATGTCCCTGTGCCTCTCTGGGGAGACATGGAGGGAGCCACAGGAGCTGCTGCGTGACAGTGGCCTTAGGATGACATGAAATCACTGGCTGAGTTGTTAGGGAAAAATGTTTCTGACAAATTTTAGTGGTCAAAATAGCAATAAAGTCTGTGATGGAAAAGACAAAAAAAAATTCTATTTCTTTCCCTGGAAGCCAAGTGCCAAGCAAAGTGTTTTGTTTTTGTTTTGTTTTGTTTTTTAAATATATTTGCAATTTCATTCATGCTGCACTCAGCTCTTGCCTCTTTATTTCTCCACTATTTCAGAATGACAAGAACAAAAACAACTGCGGGTTCCCAAGTCTTCCCCCCTAACCCGGTGCTTAAGTTTATTTCCCGTGTTTTTATTATCTCTTCCTGTTGAATGACAACATTAGCTGCTTACGGATAAATCAAGGCCCTTTTCCAGCAGCTGCAGCTGAAAATTCGTTTTTCAGGATTGAGCCTGATCGCAGTGCCTTGAGGAACGGAGGGTGGAGCAGCTAAACCATCCCCGGGCAGAATCCTGGTGAAGAAATCGGGGCTCACAGAACCCTGAAAAAGCTACCCGCCCCCCTGTAAGGAGAAAAGAAAATGGCTCCAAACTTTAAACGTGAACCAACAGCCGGTTTTGAAATAGGTATTTGGAGATGGTGGCAGTGGGGAACTCTGGAAAGCAAATGTCTTCGCCCTTCCGGAGAGAGATTCTTCTCCCAGGAAAAGCTCAGGTAGCCCCTGAGCAACACTCAAGAAGAAATTTGGATGCCAAGTTTTCTATGAGTCTGTGCATGCCGCGCTGGGTTTTATACGCCCGGAATGTACAATTTGCGAGGGGCCCCTTGGGGTTAGGTAACTGCAGCGTTTGCGGGCTCTACTGGCAGTGGGCTCGGGAGGTTTACTCCTTGAAGACTGCAAGACAAAGGGATTTCCCAATATTTGCAAGGTGGCAAGCTGTGAAGTTTTTGAAAAGTCAGGTGGGAGATGGAGAGAACCAAGCAGCGCTGGCTTGAAATCCCAGTTCCGAGGTGCGCGCTGAGCCGCTTCTCCGTTGGAGCACTAGATGGCGCCAGCAGCCTTCCCGGGCGGAGCTGCCTCATCCACCGCCGGGACCCGAAGAGCAGGCTTTCCCAGTGTGAGTCCACCAAGACGTGACTGTGACACAGCACCAACGTGTAAGGTGATCAGGGAGGTAGGTAGGTGTCTAGCCCTGAATGGCAGCCCGTCTCAAGGTGAAGAACCACTGCTTTGCACTGTCATGCATGGCTTTCCAATTGATTCCTGCTTGGAGGGGCAGGTTCCCTCATTGAGACTTTTTCAAAATCTTGACTTTATCTCCTCAGAGCACAGCCTGCCTTCCACCAGCTCGCTACCTGAGATCTTCCTTAAGCGATGTCACTCCTCTGTGTGGCAGAGACTGCTCTTGTCCTCTGATGCTCGTTTTCTCCTCCCCCTCCACCCCGCTCCCCCCAACTCCTGCCGTGGGCACATCCAGGAGTCACACAGCACAGGGGAGTCACCACCCAGGACCCAGGGGAGGCATTCAGAGGCTCAAACGGGGAGCTAGCCCACCTCCCCGTTTTGTGCGTCATGCCTGCAGCGTGAATGCCGTGTTATCATTCTTGGTCAGTACCAGGACTTTCTGTTTGTCTCTTTTCTCTTTCTTATCCTCATGTTTATTCCATGCTTGATTGCCTTAATTGATTCATAGAATCCTTGAATTCACATTATCTAGGAGGGAAACGTATTCTTGACCATGTATACACACAGAGACACGTGTGTATATGTACATGCTCATACATGTGTGTGTGTGTGCGCATATGCATTTGAGTAGGCATGTACTTAAAACGCACGCACGGACACACACACCCCTAGTCCAACATCAAAAAGCCCGAGGACAATAGACAGAGAGCTCAAGGGTTCACATGGGTTTCACATTGGGTTGGGGGCAGAGCCTGGTCTCCACTCCGGGCATCTTGACCCATAGCCAGTCCTTCTACCAGAGCATGCATATGTTTTTAATTCACACAAATGGTTTAAACTATCAGAAACCACTCTAGGTCTTTCAAACAGAGGGAGCTTCATATATAGGGAACTGGTTGGACAAGTGATGGGGGAACTGAGCAGACCAACGTGACGACGGAGAGGAAACCAGCACTGCCACCCCTGCGGCTGGAGGGGCAGCGGGAAGGGGCATATGCCAGAGCCCAGAGCTCGGGCTTGTGGCTGCGGCTCCAAAGTGGGGACTGCCTGGTGGGATGTGAAACGGTTGGGGGCCTTCCACAATCTGCCAAAGCCACAGAAAAGGCCCAGGGGCTGTGGGACATACCACAGACATGGAGGGGGAACCACCCTGGCTGCTCTCTCTTCCTCCCGCCTTCCCATCTTCTACCAGAGCTTCCTGCTGCCTCAACCAACCAGAAGGCAGACGTGAGAGAACCTGAGCATGGTAGTTCCCTGTGGTGCCAAGGGGAGCAGGGCGGGGTGGGGATGGACTGCGGACAAACTGGCAGTTCCTGGGCAGAATGGTGGTGTGCTGGGATGCACGCGTGCATGTGTGTGCACTCAGTATAGTGTTGAGGGGAAGCATGTGGGTGCCTGGTTCAAGTCTCAGCCCCTCCATTTACTAGCCAGAGAACCCAAGCAAGTTACTGAACTTCTCTGTGCTCTGTTTCCTCCTCTGCCCATTGGGGATAATGATGATGCACATAGATCACACAGGATTTGTGAGGACTAAATAAATCAGTCTACGTCAAGTACTGAGATGGTGCCTGGCATGCAGAAAGCATTCAGTCTTGTTTTGTTAAAGATTTGTTCATGTTATATGTATATACATCTAGTTTGTGTCTTCTGACTCCTGCACGCATTCCCATGGTGCGTGCCCACCGCATTTCATCCGAAGGAGCTCGAGGCAACGCTGAACCAGGTACACTTTCAGCCGGGATGCCTGGAGGGGTAGATATGCATTGAATTCAGGAACAAAATTAGGTGGCTGCACACCACTGCCGTGTGTGATTGTACTCAAGTCCATGGTGACACCTTTAGGGTCAGTTAAGGGCAGGGTTACTTGGAAACATTTGTCGATGGGATTGAACCAAAGGCGCTTGGTGCAGTTCAGCTGAAGTTTAACCTCTCCTAAGTGAAGTAACTTGGCTCTGTTCTTCCGTTATAGTGTGAGTTCTATAAAGGTAGCATACATGTCTCATTTCACTGATCACATGGCTCATTTCACCGACCAAATCCCTCCCCTGCTCCCCACAGCCACCCCGGGAATCAGGCATTGTCATCAGCCGACAACTGAGGTTCAGAGGAATTAAAAAACAACAACGAACTCTCAGTGGCTGAGCCAGGATTGACCCGAAGTCTGGACTTGATCCTTTCACCATACTGCTGCTCTTCTGGTGGCGGCAGCTAGCCTGGCTGGTGGAGCAGGAAGTCACCTCCTGCTTGTGGCAGAGAGCGTGGGTTGATTCCATGCACCTGAAACTTGGGTGGGAAGGGCCAGAATCTGTTGCAGACAGATTGGGCCGCAGGCAGAACTTGAGATGGGGTCAGAGCCAAGAGTGTGTGAGGAGTGACTCCAGGTCTGGAACCGTCCAGGGGAATGCTGGGAATCCTCACCTAAGGGCAGGTATGGTGGGTGGGGGAGGCGGGCTCAGAGGACCGAGTTCTTGGTGGGACGGCAGGTCGTTGGGCAGTTTTATACGATCCCACTGAGTGATCACTACAGCGTCCCCTTGGGTCTGTGCAAATGATTGCACTTTGTAATTGAATCCAGCTGGGAGATTTGAATTCTTGGCTCTGCCAGTTTAGAGCCTGGTTCTTTGGGACAATCACTCTTCGTTTCCAAGGGTGGATGTGGACCATTTATCTATGCCTTGTCGTCTCAGCAGGCCTAGAGTCAATGCAACAAGAGCAGATTCATTTTCCTGAAACCCCGTTTTTCTCATACTGCTCCTGGATTTAAACCCCATGAGGACCCCCCATTCCCTTCGGGGAGAAGCCCAAATGGCACACCTGGGAAGGCGTCCATGTCCTCCGCAGTCAGCCCGGCCTGGCATTCCAACCTGACCTTCCCCACCTCCCACATGGACCCTAAGTAGCTTGTTCACTCATTTAATACTTATTGAGTGCCTCCTGCATGCTGGGCACTGCGAAGCGATGATGATTAAGACTCGGGTTTGGATGCTTGTGTCCCTCCCCAACCCCATTCATATGCTGAAGTAAAGGGGACAGTAGTTGGAGTGGGGCCCTTGGGAGGTGCTTAGGTCATGGGGGTGGAGCCTCATGAATTGAGATTATTGCTGTTGTGAAAGAGACCGCCCAGAGCTCCCTCAGCTCTTCCACCACTTGAGGACACCACGCGAGGTCACCACAGCAAGGACACCACAAGAAGACGGCCCCTTCTGCGACCCAGAAGAGGGCCTTCAGCAGACCCTGACCTGACTGGCACCCTGCTCTTGGACTCCCAGCCTCCCGAACTATGTGGAATCAATTTCTGTCCTCTACTTGCCTGCTCGTCTGTTTCTCTGTCTCTGTCTTTCTCCACCTCCACTCTTGCCTTGACTCCTTTCCGATCCTTGGCTTTGTCCTGCAGGTTCTCCCTAGATGCCTCCCCTCTCTGTGGACTGCTGTTTGCAGGTGCCTTCAAGGGGACCAGCCCCACCCCTGCCTGAGTCTCCTAGATTGTCCAGCTCCAGGTCACCCCTGCCATGGCCTCTCTGGGATTCTTCGTTCAAATGCAGAAGAGAATCTGTCTGTCCCGCAGGTACGCATGTGCTCAGGAGCCCAGGCCTCCTCTAGGCCTCAAGGTGGCGCAGTAGGGAGGACAGGAGGAGGGCGGGGCAGCGGAGGACACAGTCTCCGTGGCAACTCTTAAGACAAACCTTCCCCGCTTGCACACCTCAGCGTGGAGGTTGCACACCCCAGACAAGGAGGGTCCCGTTCCAGACCACTGCAATAAAGCAGATATAGCACTAAAGTGGGTCACAGGAATTTGGGGTTTCCCAATGGATATAAAAGTTATGTTTACACTACACTGTAGTCTATTAAGTGTGCAGTAGCATTGCGTCTAAAAAACGATGTACTACCTTAATTAAAAAATACTTTCTTGCTAAAAATGCTGACCATCACCTGAGCCATAGCGAGCTGTAATCCTTTTGCTGGTGGAGGAGCTCGCCTCGATGTCGGTGCTGCTGACCGACCGGCGTGGGCGGTGCCGAGATCTGGGCTGGCTGCGGCCCTTTCTGACAATAAGACAAGAGCGACGTTGGCCGCAGCTGTTGGTTCCTCCTTTCACAAACGACTTCTCTGTAGCATGCGGTTTGTTAGCATTTTACCCACTAAACGTCTTTCAGAATTGGACTCGACCCTTTCAAACACTGCCGCTGCTTTATTACCTAAGTTTATGTGAGATTCTAAGTCCTTTGTTGTCCTTTTGTCAGTCTTCCCAGCATCTTCACCAGGAGTAGATTCCATCGCAAGAAACCATTGTCTCCGCTCGCCCATAAGATGCAACTCCTCATCCGTTAAAGTTTTATCGCGAGATCGCAGCGGTTCAGCCGCATCTTCAGGCTCCACTTCTAATTCCACCACCACTGCAGTTACCTCCCGGCTAAAGCCTTGAACCCTCAAATCACCCATGAGGGTCGGACTCAACTTCTTCCAAACACCTGTTCATGTTGATATTTTGACCTCTTCCCGCGAATCTCAAATGTTCTTTCTAAAAAAAAAATGTTTTATCTATTTATTTTCAGAGAGAGGGGGAGAGAAGGAGAAAAACATTGATTCATTGCCTCTCGCACGACCCCAGCAGGGGACCTGGCCCGCAACCCAGGCATGTGCCCTGACTGGGAAGCAAACTGGTGACCTTTCGGTTCACAGCCCAGCACTCAGCCCATGGAGCCACACCCGCCAGGGCACCAGTGTTCTTAATGGCATCTAGAATGTAACATCAAAGATCAGCAATCACGGATCACCGTAACAAGTATGATAATAATGAAAAAGTTGGAAATGTGAGAATTGCCAAATGGTGACACGGGGGTACGACATGAGCAGATGCTGCTGGAGAAACAGACTTGCTCCATGTAGAGTTGCCACAAAGGTTCAGTTTATAAAAGACACAATATTTACAAAGCAGAATGAAGGGAAGTGCAATAAGATGGGCTAGGTCTGTATTTCACTGAAGATGGAACGGAGGAGGCCTAGGGCAGGCTGCTGGCTCCAGTTCACCCTCAGGAGACACTTGTCCTGTGGCCCCTGTCCCCAGTCTGATGAGAATCAGAAGGCCTTGGAGGCCAGGAGCTGTGTGCTAGACTTCTCTGCACTCTGCCTTTCTCCCTGCCCCCCAACCGTGGCCCTCAGCCAGGCCTCGCTCAGAGCTGATGCTTAGCGCACGCTTGTGGATCTGGGGATGCGGGCCAGGGTCTCAGATCAGCTCAGTTCGTTCCCTTTCATGATCACAGCCCATATCTGAACTCTGCCCGTCATCTCCAAGAGGCGTGAAATGAAAGGCAGGGTGCCACCGGAGGCTATGGTTCTGTACAATGTGAATCTAGTTAACTGCTTTTTAAACATTTGTGGTAAAATATACATAATGAAATTGACCATTTGAACCATTTTTAAGTGTATGGTTTGGTGGCAGTAAGCACATTTACACTGCTGTGCAGACATCACCACCACCGGTCGCCAGAAGGTTTTCATCTTCCCCAACTGAAACTCTGTCCTCTTTAAACAACAATTCCCCTTTTCCCCTTCCTCCCAGCCTCTGGCAACCATCTCTCTACTTTTTGCTCCTATGAATTTGACGACTCCTATAGGATGGATCATATACAATATTTGTCCTTTTGTGACTGGCTTATGTCCCTTAGCACAATGTCTTCAAGGTTTATCCTTGTAGCCTGAGTAAAAACGTCCCTTTTCAGGGCTGAGTAATATTCCATAGCATGCATATTCCATGTTTGGTTTATCCTTTCATCTCTTAATGGACACTCAGGTTACTCCCCCCAACAGCTCTTTTTAAGAAAAAATATTAATTTAGCACTCACCATGTTCCAGGACTTGCACACAATCCCTAGCATGCATTATTTAATTAATCTCCTCAATACTTTTAAGAGTTGAGTATACTTATCCTCTTTCAGGATAAAAAAACTGAGGCTTGGAAAAACAGGAATTTACCCCAGTCACTTAGCAAGTAAGTTTTAGGGTCAGCTTCTCTTAGGGGTGTGTGATGTTGGAGTCCGAGGGTTTCCCGCCCGTGTTAACTAGCACACCAGGAATGCAATCAGCAGAATCCTGAACAAGGAATCTGTAGAACAAATGACCCAGTGTTTTCAACAAATAAAATGGAAGAGGGAAAAAAAAAAGAAAGGAAGGGAATCTAGAGATGATTCTAGATTCATCCCGCCCGTGTTAACTAGCACACCAGGAAGGGAAAAAAGAGACTTAATAGACCAATCAACCAAATGAAATGATTGGACTTGTTTGGATCTCTATCTGAAAAAACCAACTTCAAAAAGTGAACAACTAGGTAAATTTGAACAATGTCTGGATACTCTCCGATTATAGTAAAGTATTATTAATTATTATTATTACTTTGCTATACTAATGGTATGGTGGTTGTGTTCTAAAGAGAGAGAGAGAGTCTTAGAGGTACAAACTGAAATAGAGATAAAATTTATGATGTTGGTGTACAGAGTTTGCTTCAGAATAAAATTGACTTTCTATTGATAATTGTTGGAACCTAGAGATTAAACAAGACTTAAGAGACATATCAATCAAATGAAATATACTGATCCTCATTTGGATCTTGATTCGAATAAATCAAGAATGAGAAACAATCCAAGAGGAAATAGGGAAATTTGAACTCCAAAGTGTTTGAATGATATCAAGGCAGTATGGTTAATAATTTTAGACATGATGATGATATGGTGGTTATGTTTAGGAGAAAAGGAGTCCCTGTTTTTTAGGGATGCATACTGAAACATTTATGGAAGAAAGGATATGATATCTGGAATTTGTTTCAGAATATTCCAAGCACAGGGTGTGGGGACAGTCAGTGGGGAATACAGATCAAAAAAGATTGGCCATGTGGTGATAATTATTGGAGCTGGGTGATGTGTACTTGGGGGTTTATTTTACTATTGTGTTTACTTTCGAATATGCTCAAATGTTTCTACGATAATAAGCTTGAAAGCAAGTTAAGTAACGTGTAATCTGAACTGGTCTGCCTGACCCTGAACTGCAAGCTCTTTCCTTGGCATCACAGTGCAGTTACGCGCTGGAGTGGAGCTGGACTTGGATTTCGCATATCCCCCCAAAACCACATGGAGGAAGCTCATCTGCAGCAGGAAAGAGCCCGACATCCCGTAACTGAGAAATAGACACAGAGAGAATGATATTGAGTCTCTGCATCCAGTCACGCCTGAAATCAGCTCCATTCCAGGAACCTTAGTTTCTGGAGTCAATAAATATTCCTTTTGCTGAAATTGGCTTGACTTGAGTTTTTCTTGCTTGCAACCCAGAGTTCTGGCTAGGACTTGCTTTATTACCCAGAGGCTTCCTTATTCATGGCTTGTTCTTCTGGCTTTTCTCACGTTGACTTTCACAAATGCTAATAAGTCAAGAATGTGTGTGAAGATCGAACTACAAGGAGACTGGCTGCAGAATTATTTATTATGGTAAAACCTTTGGGAAAAACTTAGATGGCCCATTGTAAGGGATTGTTCACCTGCATAATGGCCTAGTGTTATTAGGTATAATGAGTTTGTAGATAAAAAGTGACATGTAGTGATATTAATGCCCTGAATATGGTACCCATGTGGGGGTTCAGCTCCACCCAGAGAGGGCACAGAGCGTCCTTGCCTTCTCCAGGCTGCCACTCTCTGTGAAGCCCCATGCTCCTTTATTTCACTGTAGTTTCTA
>CM052538.1:13131309-13171043 GCA_028533065.1 Trachops cirrhosus
CTGAGGAGCAGGGCTCTCTTCTGTGCTTCCAGCCCTTTTACCATATGAACTCTCACTCCAGAGACCACAATGGCTCCCTCCTGTCACCTGCGTCCAAACCAACCTTAGGCCAGAAACTGCCCTGCTCAGACTGACTTCCTTCCTGCACATTCTCTCTCCACACCCGCAGGGTGGTTGATTGACCCACTCGCTCCTTCGGAAAAACACCAGCTCCTTCTCCTCTCCAGATTTTTGTTCCTGATGCCCTTCTTGTCTAGAATACCCTTCTTTCTTCTTCCTTTAATTCTACAAAGCTCATTTTAAGTTCCACCTCTTCTGTGCAGCCCTCCTTGATTTCTTTTTAAAAATTTGTTTAAAAAATTTCAATTACAGGGGACAGTCAATACTTTTAATTTCCAGTGTATAGCACAGTGGTTAAATATTTATATAACTTGCAAAGTCCTTGATTCTTCCCTGAATCTTCCAATCTATGCTTGACTCCTGTTCAGAATAGCAATTGTTCCCGAATCAGGACTACACCGCTTATCATCTAATTGAGGCACATTGTGGGGTTTGAATCCATCGTGCCCCCTCACTAGAATATATGTTTCCTGCAGGTAAGGACCGTTACTTACTCATTTTTTATTTCTCTCTCCTCCCTCTCAGCATCTGGAAGGACTGGGCAGATAGTTTGGAGATAGATTCTCACACTTAGTTGATCATAAGCCTCATGCTGAGAATTTATTTTGGAAATGCAGACTCCCTAGTTTTTCTCCTGGAGATTCTGGCAGCAGGTTTGTGTTAGATGCTGGAATCTGATTTCTAAAAGTACTATGATGTAGGCTTTTGTTGAGGCAAGATAAGAAAACATAGAGTGAGCAGATTGCCAAAACGCAAGTCAAGACACATATCTGACAAGCTGAAATGCTTTTATGAGAACACTGTACAAGATATTTTAAACGTACAAAACCACAGCCCACGGGGTGCGGTAGGGTTTCCCCGGTAGGCAGTAATAGATCAGCTGGTCAATGGACCAGTGGGCCAATGGCTCACTTGATCAATGGGGTTTCTCCTACAGGCAATGGATACTCCCATTACAATTACTTGGGGTCAGGTCCAAGGCAGGGTCTTAGTCTAGGTGGCAGGAAACTTTCCTCTCCTAGTAGGGGCTCAAAGGGCAGTTGGATCTGCAACATGATGGGAAGTTTCATTCTGAGGGAGGTTATGGTCACGGGCACCACTTTGGGAATAGGGGTGCGATGGTGCCAGGTCACCTGCAGTTCTACCAGGGCGGAGGGGCTGCTGAGCTCAAGCAGGAGTTATAAAGCCCTCTCTGGTTTGTGTTTCTATTGCCCTAAGTCTCAGCAAAAACCCTGCAGGGAGAATCTGATGGTGGGAAAAATTGAGCAGAGAATTGTTCTCTCCTGGACTAGGAGTTCCAGCAACAGCCACCAGAGAAACTGGTGGGAGAAACCAGAAAGGCCTTCCCGGAGGAGGTATTGCTAGACCAGATTGTCGATTTAGCTCATGCCACTGAGCCAAATGCTCGTGGTTTGTTTTGAAGGCCACCATTGACCCCACAGTCCCTTTCAAAATCCTCAGAACTGACATGTCTCAGTGCCGCACAAAGATGATTTTGGAGTTCAGAAATCCTGACTCCCAACCCGTTCAGGTTCCCCATGCACGGGGTCCCCTTTCCCTCATCATGTGGGGCCATCACCCTAGCCTCGGCTTCCCTTGTGCCCACACTGCACTTTCCCTCCACGTGCCCTTCCTTACACACGCTCAGAAATGACAGGGTTCTTGTGGGTTCAGCCTGCCAGGAGCAAGGCTTGCCAAAGCCATCCTGGAGCCAAGCGGGTGGCCTTGTGAGTGAGCGATGAGACTGCACGCGCCCGGTTCCAGCCTGGAAGGTGAGGGCAGCCTCCCAGCTATTTTCTTTAACCTCAGAAGCGAGTCAGTGGCTAGCAGTTCACATGAGGTCCCCTGACATCTCCCGTCAGGAATGCAGCTGGCTGGGAATTCTGAAGCAAAGGAGCCACTGAACGGGGGAGAGGCCATCAGCAGGTGGGACCATCAGCAAGTACCCAGGGGCCGTGGTCTGCCTCAGTGGGCAATGGCGTTGCCCCAAGCTGTCTCTCAGCTTCTGTATAACTATATCTAATTCAAAAATAAAATATAGCCCCATTTGCATTCCAGCTGCAGGAAGGAGGACCTGCCTGGTCTTTTCCTTAGTATTCAGGTGCCTACGGATAATGAGAATTAGGTCACAATGTACAGGTGTGAGCAAAAGTAGGGTTACAGTTGTGATACAAATAAATGATACGGCAACTAATACACAATAATACAAGAATAAACTGTCTCACGTACTCACGATTGTAAACTTACTTTTGCTCAGCCCTGTATAATGAACTCCAGGAGTGGCCATGATTCCTGTTGCTGGTGTTTTTTGGCAGGAGAGGCCGTTCATTCACCCCAGCGAAGCTTTCAAAGGGAGTAAGCATGGCCCCTTCCTCCCGGGAGGGAACCATCCCCTGGGAGACGTGTGCAGGTAAACGGAAACCAGAAGTTCACTTGAACTTTGTGTTTGTGCCTTCGTGTGTTTTCTCTGTTTTGGCTTGTGACGACTTGCTGCCAGAAATCCTTCCCCTTCAGAACCTACGTCAGACAAATGTGTCTGTGAGCCGTGGAGAGTCTATTGAAAGTTTCACAGGGGATGCTAGGAAAGGGGTCAGATGCACCCATCACAGTCATCAGCTTAAACAGCCCAGCTGGACTAACCTTGGCACAGCAGTGTCTCCCGGGCCTCACAGAACAGGATGCCTGGAACTGGTGGCCATCAGAACACGTCAGGGAGTGCAGAAAACTCCTCTCTAATTCCTACAGCATTTTCCTCCTGACGTCAAAACGAATTCGGTGAGAGAATTCACTCATCGCTTACTATGCCACGAGGGACGGAGGCAATTTTTCTCATAAGATTCAGGGATAAAGTAGATTGCTTTCTGGACTTACCCTGTGACATTTAACTGAACCTGAAATTCACCCCCCCAAAAATCTTCCTTTTGGGAAGATTATTTCCAGAAAAAAAAGAGTAATAATCCACCTATAAGATGCAAAAATTTAATTTCACGTGGTATTTTGAGAAGTGTGTGTGGTTTAGGAATCTTTCAGTTGTGAGATACAACAATCCACAAAAAAGTGGCTTAAGCAAAATGGTGGTTTTAATTGTTCATATAACAGGAAAGTCCAGGGTCGGGCCGGGTTCAGTCCTGACTGGACCCAGGTGCTCAGATAAGGCTGTATAAATCCTTGCCCCTCTGTGTCGCTCAGCTCCGTTCTTCTCATCAGACAAGACATGGAGTCATCGCGACCACCAGCAGCTTCAGACTTCTTTCTCCCAGTTCACTAACCCTGGAGAAAGCGCGCTCCCATCCCAAACGTCTCGTGTCTCAGTAGCCTAAACTGGGTGTCGTGTTCATCCTGACACCAGTTTTGGTGACTCTGAGTGGCCAGGCCTTTGATATCACACGCTCCCGAGGCACGGTGCGTGAGGCAAACCCCAACCAAACTGTAGGGACTCACACTTGGGGGCAAGATTGATTCTCTGCAGAAAAATGAGATGCTCTTACCAGAAAGGACAATGACTGGAAAAGATGTTTATTACAGTGAAGGGTCTACTGAGCGGCAAAATATGTGACAGAGAGCAAAGCCAAGGCGGCTGGGGTGGTGCGGACAGACCACGGACAGGTCCACCCAGAGTGGATTTGGGGGAGCCGGCTTGACTGCCAGACCAGTTGCATCTGCTATTGGGAAAAACGATAATATCTCAAGACCCTAGAAATTTCTTTTTTCATTTCGTCTGAGTGCCCAGTAATTGCTGATGCTCACGGATGTCACTGTCCACCAGGGTTGCTGGTCCACTCCCGGCAGCTTGGTAAGCAGGCAGCTGTCCATCGAGACTAAAGGAAAGAGGGTTGAGAGCCAAGGCAGAGAGAAGCCGGGAAGTTGGCCTGTGCGTTGCACCATGAAGGAAGGCGGGAAGAGGGAGAAACCTCGGCAATTTGTTTTTAATATTTTGCTTGTTCTGGATACCATGAAAGCTTCAGATATTGGCTCCCGACTAATGAAAACAGAGAGGGAGCCAGGCTGGAAACCTGGCCGTGTCTCCGTGCACAATTAGGTTTGTTTGTTTAGGTCTCTTTTTATTTGTTTTCAGATGACTCAGATAGGAATACTGCAGGCCTTTCAAAGTGAAGTGTTCTTATGTGTATTTCGGGTCTAGGGCCTCGCCAAGTGCAGAAAGCCTTGGCTCCCTGAGGTTATTTTCCTATTCAAGCGTTTTTCAAACTTTCAAGTGGAGCTGGAAGAATGCCCCTGCGAGCCAGGTTATTTTTCTTAGCAGACCCCAGTTTGGGGTTGCAGCGGGGACAGGGATCACAAACATATACACTACAAAGCCCCCAAACAGCGCACAAGGGCACCGTTGTACGGGTCTTCGGCACCGCCCGCCCTGATGGCTTTACCATCCGTGCACTTCCGTCCCCTCTGGAAACCTCTTCAGGAGCCTCCTTCTCTGCAGACAACCTGGTCCAGAGACAGACCCTCCCTCCCCTCTCTGTATCTGTCTATTAACTGTTCAGCTTTCAAGACTCTCCTGTTTCATTGCCGTGGTTTGGAGTCTGCAGCCTCCTGTGAAATGCAGAGATATTTACAATCTGGGGACCTGCCAAGCCTTTGGCTGAGCTGCTTTTCCGGAGGGGAGCAACTCTCGTGGGGGTGGTTTGCTCTTGACCAGTTGACCCTACTGTCTGAGGCATTGGGAAGGGACTTGGGAGGGGCTGAGCCTTTCCCCTCCTAGGTGAGCAAGATGCAAACCAGGCAACAGTGAAGACCACTCCCGTCTCCCTTCTTGGAGGCTTCTTTCTAGTAGCCCTGCCTCTGCTGATGAGTCACAGGACAGAGACAGCCCGCAGTGGCTCTGGTTGCTTTCAAATACTACGGACTTATGTAGGCGGCCGGAGCAGGCTTCCTGAGCTCCCTGGAAGCTTCGTCCCAGCCTAAGAGTCTCCGGCAGTCTCCCCTGCTCAGCTGCCCAAGCTCAATGCCAGAGGCCATGCCTGAGTCACTGCAGGGAAACTTCTGGAACCAAGATATTGCTGTTCAATGCTCTTTTCCCTCTGAATCGGTCTGTGAACTGTTCTACATTTAGAACAGTTCACATTTAGAAGAGTGTTTGAAGCCTCCTGAACTTTTCGGAGATAATCTATTAAAATCCACCTCTTTCCAAAATTTGATATTCTATTAAAATGTATATATTTCTGGAATTTCTTTTTCAAAGCCTAGAGGTCCAGACTGTATCCTAGGGGTTCAACAAAATTCTGCCTCCATCTCCAGCACTTGCCACAGCTACACACACCAGTGGGCATGCAGGTGGCGAAGGGAACAGTGGTCCCGTGTCTCAGCAGACCCCTGGACGAGGGGCGGGGGCAAGTGGTGGAGTTAGGAGGTGAGCTCAGAAAGCACATGAGGGAGAGGGGAAGTGACTCTGGGCTTCTGGAGCTCAGTCCTGCTGGGGACCCTGTGAGACACTGTGTGGACTATGCCTCAGATTGTCCCCCCCGGCAGGAGGGAAGCTGTCCCTCCTCGGCTGAGGTTTGGTCCTGGAGGGTTAACTCCCTGGCACTTCCGGGCACAGTCCCACAGACAGAGAACGTGCTCAGGCAGAGAGAGGCTTGCAGCCCTAGGCCTGTGGAAATCTCTGGAGGCCTCTTCGAGGTAGGCTGGGGGGCAATGGGAGGGCACCCACTATGTCTACAGCGTCTGCTGAGTCCTGAGACAACATAAAGATGGGCACAGTCGTCGAAGACTGGACTCTTGTCACTCAGCTCTGTTTACTAAGGCAGGAAAGTGCACAAATGTTCACACCTGTCAACACCAGTTGAAATGACAAGGACTGAAAAGCAGAAGGTTTTGGTTCCATTGTTCAGACACTTACTCAGCAAATATTCACAGACTGTGTGCCTGCTTCAGGCTCTGTGCTAGGTGCCGGGCCCAGCGGGCCTCGAACCAGGCTCGGCTCTGTCTCCGGAAACTAGTCTCCTGGGGGATGAGTTAGTGACGAGGGAGTGTGACAGGAGGGCCCCTCGACTCGGCTGGTAGGGTCAGCTGTCCCTTCCAGAAGAGAGGAAGAGGGAGTGGTGCAGTGAGAAGGGACAGGCGGTGGGAATGCCTGGGGGCAGGTGTACTCCGGTAGGTGGCGTGTGGAAACCATGCAGGAAAAAGCCGGAGGTCATCGAACACCGGGTCATACGGGCCCATGGTCACGTTACAGGGTCAATGTCATTCTCCAGAGCAACAAGGAATCACTTTTTATTGTTGTTACTATTACTATTATTTAATTACATTTACTTCTTTGTTTCATATAAGTCTCACCTCTTCCTTCTGAGTTCCGTTTCCTTCTTCGTGAAGATCATCTTTCAGTAGCCTTTGCTGACATCTGCAGGGGGCGAGGTCTCTCAGGCAAGGGCGGATCCAGGTTTCAGGGGCCTGAAGTTTACGCAACTGGGGGTGCTCCTCAGGAAAACCAATACAAACTATGAAACCAAAATTAAGAATGAAAGTAAATGATGACAATGGGAAAAGAGGTCTCAGCAAGTTTTAGAAAAGCTGACAAATAAACATTAGAAAATCCAGAAAAATAACATTTTAAAAATTAACTATAATTAGTTATAATTTTTCCAACTTACCTCGTGTGGGTGGCATTGGAATGACCGTGGGCCTCTGGGGAATTTGGCTAAGAGGAAGCATTGGCCTGCACTGACTTGGGGTTTCACAGGCTACATTCAGTGGTTTGCAGTCATTTCCATGTATGTAGTTCAGTTATTGCTGGGCATAGAGAATTCTGGAATGGCATCCAGAGATCCTCCTACAAGCTGCACGCTGCCTTGCTTGGCACACAGCGTCAGAGGTTGGATGGAGATGCGAAAAATCCTGTGATTTCCCCGCACCGAAAATGCGTGGAAGGTAGAGAAACAAAGTTTAAGGTCTATAGAGCCATCTACAATTTTCTGGTCTGTAGAAAATTTTCTAATCTCAGAAGTGTAAAACTTTAAGCAGGGGACTTATTTTTATTCAATGTGCGGTCAAAATGGGAGTTTTCTTCCGTCGAGAATGTATTTGAATGAGGGCTGGGTGGAGGTGGGCAAACAAGGGGAATGGGGGCGTCTGTGAGCATGTAAAAAACAAAGTTAAAAGGAAATAAAAATTAAAAAAAGGATACATTTGAGAATGCAGTGATAAACACACTATATATTTATAGCTCATAAATGAAAGAAATTCCACAGAGGTGTCCCCAAAGTGGACAACAACACTAAACATTACCAAAGGAAGTTGTAAAGCTAGAAGAAAAAATATTTAAATGATCAGTAGTAGAAAACAAATTTGCTCCAGTTGTGTTGGAGTGAAAACTGAATCGTCTTTCTGTTTTGTCCATAGAAAATCGTATTACAGAGTCATCACAGGAAGATGCGGTTAAAGACTGCGCAGCTAAAAGCCGAGTGAGTCTGAGTGCAGTGTGTCGTCCCGGATTGGGCCCTGGGAAAAAGGAAAGATGCGCGGCGGAAAAACTGGTGGAAGTGATGAATAAACTGGTGGATATAATCGCTGGTTATTGGCGGTTCAGGCTTCCACTGACGCAGGTATTTGAATAGTTAGATTTCCAAAGCCCCAAAGGTAAAGCCAGAACTGGAAGAGCAGACACTGGCCAAATGTGGAGGCTGGAGTTTAACTCCGTTGCACCCCTGGATTCCACCCCTGCCATCAGGGCCCATTCCAGGTCTAATGGTCACTTCCAGAGCCACCATGGCATCGGCTCATGTGCTAACCACCCACGTGCTGGCAGCTCTTGTTTTCAGTGTCTTCTTCGTTTTGACATGGGAACATTCACCTTTGTTTCTGACAAACCCAGCGGGGCATTTAAATTTCTAGGTGTTCACCCAGTGAGGCTTTCCAAGTTAGTTTAGCCCTCCAAGTTGCTGGGCTGGTTGTCGGCAGGGGGTGGCATGGGGCACTTGGCAATTTAGAAGGTAACTCTGGCCAGCGTGGAGAATGAGTGTAAGGGGCCGGGTGCGACAGAGGCAGGAAGAGCTGGTGCAGTTCAACTGCAGAGGCGATAAATGGCAGCCTGAGCAAGAGGAGTCGGAGAGGAAGCGAGGTGGATGGATTGAGACTCTAGAGGTCGAAGGAACAGAACTTGAAGGTAGAGTGGCTTTGATGGCAGAGGGAGAGGGAGGGGTCTAAGATGTGCCCAGTGGGGGAGGAGGGGGCGGCAGCCAGGTGGATGGTGCCGCCACTTCCTGAAATAGATGAAGAAACAGAAGGGGAGGATGAGGAGGAGCTCTGTGAGGAAAGAGGAGGAGTTCAGGGCTGAACATGTGGAGTTTTCAATGCCTGTGTGGCATCCAGTTGGACATAACCCATTCACAGTAGGATGCACAGGTCAGGAGAGCAATCTGACCAACGTGGACGTGTGGCTTTGGGACTTGTAGTGGGTGTGAACTCTGCACCAAGTGCTTAGAAAGGAGCCTGGTGCGTAGTAAGCACGGGGCGAGGGTGGGTTGTTACACATGGTCACTGTCCGAGAGGGGACAGGCATCAATCACGCAAACGTGCAACCGTGCTGAGCTGATGAAGGGAAACACAGGTTATGAAGATACAACGGGAACTGGACACAATCCGGGGCTCTTGAACAGAGACCTGAAGGATGAACAGAAGGGATCAGGCAGCAAGGGGAAGGAAGAACATCTTGGGCTGAGGGAACAGCAGATGCAAAGCTCTGCGGGGAAGGGATTGTGGGGGCCTGTAAGAAGCTAAGTTGTTACTATGGCTGGGGACCAGGGGAGCCAGTGCCTTAGGAAAGACGTGTCCCCTCTCTGAGAGAATAGACTAGATAATTCGCAAGGTTCTCCTTTTAAGTCTCAAATTTGAGAGTTCTGTGATCCTTTTTTTTTTCCCTTCCAAGAGCATGCTGGGTGGTGCTCTATGTGTTCAGAAAATTTCTCTAGTAAGGAAGTATAGAAATGATCCCTGAAAGTATAGTCTTCGTGACCTTTTTGACTTCTCATTTTTGTAAAAAGAATTCTACAGAAAAGTTGCTAGAATGGAATAATGAATTTTCATAAGTTTCCACTAGGATTCACCAATTGTTAAATTTTTGCCATATTTTCTTTCTCTATCCCCTACCTACCTACCTAACTATCTACTAAAAACTACACTATATATACATGTATAACATCTCTAACTTAATACATTACATATGACTAGTATTATTGAACCCTTCAAGAGTGAAGCTACGAACATCATGACCTTCATCCTTAAAGACTTCAGCATGTTCCTGCTAAGAATGAGGGCACTGTCTTATATGACTGTGTGATCAAATTCAAGACTGGGTCTGTGATCGAGAGTGCTGTGGTTTTTTAAATGCAGAGGACCGTCAACAGCAAACCTGTAACGACCACCTGCTGTGTGACCAGCACCATCCTCTGCAGTGAGGATTCAGGCTGAGAGGGTACGAGACACAAATCGATAAGCAGATAGTTACATTGAAATGGGGGAGGAGAAATGGCAGACATAAGCAGGAGCACCGGGGGCTGTAGAGGAAAGAAATCTGGGCACAGACTTCTAGTTACCTACCCCATATCCATCCTTCTTTCTCACTAATGGGACCTCTGTGTTATTGGGGTTCCCAATGTGCCCAACGTGAAAAACAACATCCTCCAATTTCCTTCTTTTTTAATCCTCATCCAATAACATGCTTATTGATTGTTTAGAGAGAGGGGGAGGGAGGGAGAGACAGAAGGAGAGAAACTTTCATGGGAGAGAAACATCAATCGGTTGCTTTTCATACGTGCCCCAAGCAGGGACCAAACCTGCAGCCTAGGCATGTGCCCTGGCCAGGAATTGAACTTGTGACCTTCAGTTTATGAGAGGACACCCAACCAACTGAGCCACACTGCCCACAGATTATTTCTTTTTTGAGAGAACAAAGATATATAAGCAGAAATCATTGATTGGTACTTCTGGGAAAGCTTATCAAAGCAACCAATCCAGTTGGGAAGCACACACTTTGGCCCTTGTCCCTTCTTCCTGCTGCTGGGAATATCACTATGATAGCTAGAGCTGCAGCAGCCATCTTGCAGCCTGAGGTGACACTAAAGATGGAAGCCAATCTTAGGAATGGTGGGACAGAATGACAAAGGATCCTAGGTCATTGATGATAAAGTAGAGCCACCACATCTACTGTGAATTGCATACTTCAAACTCTTTAAGAGGAAGGAATTAACCATCTCACTTAAGCCACCATTAGTTGGGGTTTCTGTTACAAGTAGCTGACCTAGTCCTAACTGAATCACCTAATCCAGTCTTGGGGATCCAGGGACAATTCCCATTCCCTGCAGTTTATGAAGGATAAGTAGGAAATAGGGGGCTCCAGAGTGTAGATTTTAGCTTAAGAACAGTAGAGGCTACTGAACGGGTTTAGGTAGAGTCAGTATTAAGTTTTATTTTTAGGAAGCAATCAAGTAAAATCATCTCCTTGATAGTAACAGTGAAGGGCGGGAAAGACTGAATCCAGGAAACCTAGTAAAAGAGACAGTGCGACAATCCGGGCCAGGAGTACGATCCTGAAAACTGGGGCTGTGCTGACAGCAGGACCTGGGGCTGTGTGGACTTCGCCATTCCTGTGTCCACAAGAGTGTGCAGAGAATTAAATGAGGCCCCATGTGCACAATGCTTAGAGTGGTACCTGACACATAATAAGCACCCACAAAATTACTGTTGAGTCAATGGCCATGAAAGATGGATTCTAGGCAATAAGGTAGAATAAGATGGAGTCAACAGAAAGTTGAGATTGCTTGGGTGGTAGGAGGAGTGAGTAAGAGACAGAAAGTAGTTAAAAATGTCCCCTAGATTTCTGTGGAAGAACCAACTGTGTAGAAAGACAATGAATCCAGGTCAGACCTGTGGAGGTGGGGCCTCTGGCTGTTGGCACGAGAATGAGCAGTGCTTCTCCGCTGGGGCAGATGCAGAGCTGGGCCAGGGTCTGGACTGGGACGGACTGGAGCTGGAACACAGTGGGAAATGGTAGGGTGGTTCACAGCCCTAAGGTGAGGGAGTAGAATGAAAAGACAAGAAGGCCAAGAGGGGGCCCCGTGGCTGGCTCTGGTGGACAAAAGGGAACCAGCAAAGTAACCGAAGACAACTGGGTTCAGGGTCATAGGAAAAACAGGGGATGTGTCCCAGAAATTCAAGGGAGAGAATCTGCAGGAAGAATGGTCAGGAGCACTGAATGCTGCAAAACAATCTCCTGAGGTCCGAGAGGGGGCATTGGGTGGAGGAACAAAGAGGCCCTTGGAGATCTCAGGGTTGACTGAGGGTCATCAAGGTCATTGTACTCAGGCTGATGATGGGGCCGGAAGGCAGCGTGTGATCCTGTGGTCTGTGGAGAGGGACTGAGAACTGAGGATCAGGGGAGGTTTGTGTGAAAGTGAGGAGCGACTCATGCCGGAGTGGGAGCTAAGAAGAAGAAGGAAAGCGGGTAAAAGGCCAAAAGGGACGGAGGCAAATGAGCAGCGCAAACATGAGGTCCATGAGGGGGCCCAAGTGTGGTCTGCGCCACATGTGCAGACGGTGGGAAAGGGCCCACAGCGATGCAGGGAAGCCAGAGTACCCAGGGAGGATGGGCTGAACAATTACCAGGACAATCTCCAGTCTGAGCTTCCATGGACAGAGGAGGGTAGGGAGGAAGAGAGGGGTGGGAGACGGAAGGCAAACAACAATGACCCCATTGACCGGGCGCCCACCCTGAGCCAGGCAGAGGCCACGCCTCCACAAGCATCCCTGCGGCCAACCGTGTTTTGCCAGGGAGCACCTGAGCCTCTGGGCACAGGAGGACCTGGCTGGAGCTTTCGCGGCTGGTCTGAGCCCATGGTGGCACCCTTCATCACCAAGCTCCACTCCGTGAGTGAGAGGACAGTAGAGCTCAAGAGCAGACACACAGACACGGCCCCAAGAGGAAGGGTGGACCGTGGACTGAAGGATTCTGAGCACAGATGCAGAAGAGGGGATGGTTGGAGCAGCAGTCAGGCACCTAAGTAATTTTCCCTGGAGCTGGCCCCATCCCACCCCACCCCACCTGACTCCCACCCCCCTCCCATCCCCGCCAGGAGGGTCCAGGCTGGGCAGCCCCCACAGCCAGAAGCGCCTGGGAGCATCTTCCAGGAGGGGGCAGCAGCGTCCCACGGAAGCCGGTTGCATCAGCTCAGGCCTAGGGCACAGGGCAGGGAATTGCTGCCCCCGGGGGAAGGTGGGTCAGGTGGGTCAGGTGGGTCCCAGGGTGTGGGCTGGGGAAGCCCTGCCTCCTGTGTGCCCTTCCAACCACCTCCGCAGACCTTCTGCATCTGCTGCTCCGCCAGGAGGTCTGAGCATTCTTCCTGGGCCTTGCACCCTTGGGAACAATCCCCCCATCCCAAACCATGGGCCTGACTTGCTGCAGGCTGCTGGTGCTCAGGGAACGGGGTCATTACTACTCGCCTTCTCCCTCCCCTTGTCCTTCTCTCTGTCCATGAAGCTCAGACTGGAGATTTCCCCCACAATTTCTCAGCCCATCACTGTCTGGCTTCCCTTCACTGCTAGAGGAGCGTTTTCCACTCGGTGAGTGCATGGCAAAGACCCTGACTCAGCTTCATGGACATCAAGCCCATACCTCTCATTTTTCTAAGTCACTTACTCTCCCATTTCTTCCATTTTATTTTCCTTATTAGCTCCCACTACAGCATAACGCCTCTCCTCACGCTGGTGGACCCCACTCCTGGCTCCCACCTTGAGGAGGCCCCTCCCCACAGGGCCTCCCACTCTAGATGACACTGGTGGGATGGCCTGCAGCTCCGCCAGGAAGGCCCCGGGCGGAGCCCACCCTGCAGGAGCAGCCACCGAGGAGGCCTTCTGCACAGGCTCCGGGCCCTTCCCCAGGCCCGCAGCATCCAAGGGCTCGGAGAAGCCAGGTTGCACAAACAGCTCCCCACAGAACGGATGTAAAGGGGACATAGAGTATCATCATTTTGCTTACAACTAATCTGGTCTTTCTCCTCTGAGCCCCACCCACTAGTTAGTGGGATGGGGAGGATAAACTAAATGTCTAATCGAGTTAAACTCTGAGCTGATTTACATCCTTCCGATAAAGTTTTGTCTTCAGGAAAACCACTCCTGTCTCTGATAGCCCTGCTCTCCCTGCCTCTCAAGAGGCCGGGGCACTTGCGGCAAGGGGGACTTGCCCCCTCACAGCACTTGGGGCTGTGGGATGTGTGCTGTCTCTGGTCTTTAGGGACACGTCCTTGTTTTGCCTGGGCCATGCTTGACCTCCAGGCCTCCAGGATTGAAAGTGTGGCCCGTTCTTCCAGCCTAGGCAATGCTCCTGGTGACAGTCTGGTGACTCAGCCTCAGCTGGGCCACAGCCCTGGCTCTCTCTATTGGCTCTCCAGCCTGGCAACTGGGGTCCACCTTCTCTCAGAACAGCAGGCCCCTTGGTGGGCCCGTGGGTGCTCAGCATCTGCACCCCACAGGGCAGAGGGGCCCAGGGAAGCTGAAGCTCAGGCCGCCCCCAGGCTGAATGTGCGGGGCTTCTTTTCTGTGGCTGTGCCCTGGGTTCTAAAGGGAGAGTTTGTGAAGTGGCTTCTTCCCTGAGTCCCGAGGGTGACAATCCTCCCAACCCCCTTGCAGGCCTGGAAATAGGGACAGTAGGCAACTCGGCTGACCACTTGGCTCTTCTCTGTCTGTCCCCTTCCTCCTCTATTTTTTTTTTAAGACTCTCAGGTACAGAAAAAGGGTGAGCTTTTTCTTACTTTTATTTCCTCCTTTCTGACTCTGGTGAGCCCTAAATGACTGGCTGCAGTCTCTCACTCTGCATACCGGAGAACTCTGGCCTTTGGGCTTGGTCTTGATGTACTAAGGGAGGAGGAAGAAGAATTTGGAAAATCCCGTCTGCAGACAATAGTCTGGCTTTTAAGGCTGGAACTTTCTGCATAATCCTATTTTGAATGACCAAAGCTGAGCTTGACCTGGTTCTCTCTTGGAATTCCTTTCCTAACCAATGTAAACCTGCACACAGACAGGTTCCCCTTCCCCCTTTCTCCTCCTCCTTGCTGCACACAGTCGGGGGCAGAGACTTTTGGGTGAACCCAGGACAATGGGAAAGAGAAGCAAAAAGCACATTAGTGCCTTCGGATGGAATCCCCCTCCCCCTCTCCTGCAGCTTTTCTTTTTTTCTTACTGTCTGTAAACTCCCAGGTCTGGTCCCTTCTGCTCATTTCCCCAAAGGGGCTGTCAGCAGCATCTCTCTTCCAGGAAACCAGATGGAGACCCTTTGACGACCTGCTCTCACCAAGTAAGCGCATCCCCTCAGCAGCCTCACCTCCCATCCTGCACCTTCAGGTAAAGCCCAATCTTGGGCAGATTTCCAGGGGACCATTCCTCCGGTGTTCAGGGCGCCTTTCCCACTTCGGTGCCACGACACGTGCTGTGCTCCCTGCCTGAACTTCCCACCCTCCAGCCCTTTCTTAGGCTCAGCTCACTGTCATTGTCCATGGGAAGCCTTTCTCGACTCTTCTAAGACCAGTGATTTCTCCCCTGATGGCTTGAACCATGCCGAATCCCTCACATCCTGCCCTGTGCTAGGATTGACTAGGTGTGTTCGTGTTTCCCTCCCCACTGCACTGAAATCTCTCTGAAGGCAGTGACGGTGTATCACTCAGCTATGAATCTTCGAAGGGGCTGTGGGTGACAAATTGAATATGATGATTAGAGCAGGTCCAAAGCACATGAACTCACACAAATGATTTCATTTCTTTGGCTTTAGTTTCCTCATTTGTTAAATAATTGAGTTGGTTTCTATGATGTCTTAGATCACGTCCATCTCTGACTCTTCTGTGACTTGTGTGCATGTGTGTGTGCCCGTTCACGTGTGTGCGTGTGTGTGGTAGGCAGGGGTCACTAACTGGGCATGTCAGATGGAGTGTTAGAGTGACTCAGGCTTTAGATCAGGACAACCTGAGCCAAAGCTCAGACACTCACCTCTGGGTGACGTTGAGTAAAATGAGAACGAGGAGGGTCATTCATCCACTCAATAAACATTGACTGAATGCCTACTAAGTGCATGCTTTGGGTTGGTACCTAGAGGGATGTAAATACGACGGGTTCCCTCTATGTAGGAGTCCAGAGTCCATTAGAAGGAGACAAGCCTTCAAACAAGTCAGTGTAATCAAGAGTAGAAGTTCTCCGTGGGAACTTCGGGTGGCCAGGACACAGCGGGGACACAAAGGAGGGACAGATGGATCTAGCGGGGAGTGGGATGAGGAAGGCTCCCCTGGAGACGTGAGAACAGAGGAGAGCACTCCTGGAACTTCTGGGTGGAGGGAGAGAAGCAGTGTCGGGTCCCTTTCTGTCAGCATGAGCTCCTGTGACCCAGATTAGTGAGGCCTAGGGATCTTGGCTCCCACACACATTTCTCGAGAGGTGGTCACAGCTGACAGTTAGACTGCCGGCCTGGGCCCTGAACCTGTTGGTTGCACGCCAGGCTCTAGGCCTTTCCCGTGGCCGGTGGGTCACCTCCAGTACCTGAGCTGGGCTCTGAAGCCTCTGCTTCCCCTCAGCGACCTCTGCCCCCCACTAAACTTTCAGGGAAGAGCCATGTCTGATCAAAGCCAATTTGTTCCCTAAGAAGTGACCTCCCCTCAAACCACCCTCTTTACTGGGCTCAGGGGAGATGTTTTCAGCCCAGAATCTGCAGGAGTTTCCACCAAGGGACAGTCTGAAAAATAGCACTAGCCTGAGGAAGCTGTTCAAACACCATCCATTTTGACACTTGGCAGGATTAGCAAAGCACCTCTTGCCTCGGAGAGTGGGAAAGCTTCCAGAACGAGTCTGCCGGCAGAAAGAGAGGTTGAGCAAACAGGCATATTGTTTTCTCATAGCTGTCTCTCTTGTTAATGTTTGGTCGGCCAGCCGTGCATTTTTGGAGTGTTACATAGGCTTATGCTCAGCCTTCATCAGAGAACAATTAGGATGAGTGTGGGGAGAGGCCAGAGGGTCAGGGACAACAGATGGGCCTCCACTTAAGCAGGTTAGAAGTTCATTGCTCCAGAGGAAGAAGACCCATCTTGGGTGGGTGGGAGTGAGGGGCTGGGTTGAAAGAGGCAGAATGGAAAGCAGGCAGAGGGCCTCTCCTTTCTGAAATATTCCTTTGGGATGAGTCTCTCTATCTTGGGCAGTTGATCTAATTTTCCATAAAGAATCATCGGCAGCTCTGGCAAAATCAAGAAGCCAGGGGCCTGGTGCCATACTAAAATAGCAGCATCACTGTGTTTCCAGTGGAGGGATTACTCCTTGGTGAGCCAGAGAGCTTTGGAACATCATTTGGAAGCAAAACCACATTTTTTTCCAAAAAAAAAATAAATAAATTTTAAAGGGAACTTTGCATGCAATGAAGTCAGGGCTTAACTCTTGAGAGGAAGTAGTACAGGGCCTTTGCCAATGGAACCCATCTTCTGGGTGGAGGGTGAGTTTCATTTGATATAAGGTCAGCTGAGGTACTTATAATAAGAGTGGATAGAGGATACTGTCTCCCAGAGGGTTTGGTTAAAGGTGAAAGTGCCGGCAAGTTGACAGAAAAGGTCAAAACGTGGCAAGAGAATTGTATGAGTTAGCCTTTGCTGCATCACACACCACTCCACCACTCAGTGGCTGAAAACCACCACCATTTATGTAGTCTTGGCTTTGAGGGGCAGCTGCTGGGCCTGGGCTCAGCTGGCTGGTTCTTCCGCTCAGCTCACCTGGGGTCACTTGGCCACAGTCATTTGGCAGCTCGTAATGAGGTGGGTAGTCTAAGGCGACCTCACTCACTTTTCCAGCAACTGATACCGGTCGTTAGCTGGGCCCTGCATCTCCAGAGGCCAGCCTCGCTCCTTCACAAGGTGGCTGCATTCCAAAGGCAGCAAGAGAGAGGAAAAGGCTCAACTTACAATCATTTTTCCAGTCTCTGCTTGTGTTGCATTTGCTGTCCCATTAGCAAAAACAAGTTTCATGGCCAAGCTCCCAGCCTGTGTGGGAGGGGACGGCACCAGGGTGTGGATCCAGGAAGGGAGCCCTGGCTCCATCGGGAGCCATTACTGTAACTGTCTTCCCACAAGAAGGAAGTAAATCTGAGAGGGAACCGATCACCCTAACCTCAGCGGGATGCAAACATGTGAGTCGGCATATACATGAGCACAAGCCGAGGGAATACATGAGCACAAGAGAGACCAGAGAATCATCTTGTGGGGTTTTTGGGGCAAACTTGCTATTTCCTGGGGATGTTGGGGTAAGGAGACACTTGGATTAGTAAGACTCGAATAACTCAAGTGGGCGTCATTTTTAGCATCTCATAAAATTTTATAACATCCTCTCCTCAATATTTATATATATAGCCAACTAAATATAACCTGAAGTTCTCCAGGCCTCTCAGCCTATGGGAGGATGGCAGTGTAGCCATAGAATCTAAATAGGAAAATAGACACCACTTCCAGTTTCTACAACAGAGGAAATTTCCAAGGTTTCTAGCACCTCTGAGTATTGAAGAGTACCATCTGCTGCTGAGTGGTCCCAAGACTGAGTTTAGGGAGTATCTAAAAATAATCATGACCAGTGTGCTATTTCATGCCACCGTATTGTTTTCCAAGGACAGCTGTGGTTTGAAGATGAGCACACTGGAGGATAGCCCTGGAGAGGATATCTAGCCTAGGGATCTGGAGGTGATTTAGCATTGTGGTTGAGAGCACAAACTTTGGCGCTGGGTGCAGCCTTGGGAAAGGAATTTTCCATATGCACACAAAGCTGCATTGTAGCTGGGAGTATAGGTGATGCCAACACAGGACTCACGGTCAAGCCAGGCCAACCCTGTAGGATCTTAGCAGCAATATGGATCTGGAGATCAGGGAGGAGTCAGGAAGGCAGAGAGACCAGTCATTGCAACGGTTCCTGTGAAAGGTGATGGGTGAAGAACATCCAGTTCTGGGTCAAGGTTTCCTGCACAGCTGTTGGAAGTAAGTCAGCGTGCTGTTCAGAGAAAACCGTCCTCCTGGTTCTCCTGGTCTCTGTCCTTCCAGTCTGAGTGGGCTGCGCCCTGTGCTCTCCAATAACCAGAGTCTGATCCCGAAGGTTGGGACTTCAAGCTGCCTTCTTCACTGCTTCATCCTGGGTGCCTGAGCATAGTAGGTGCTCAACAAACACTTGCTGAATGCATGAACAAGCCAAATGGATTCCTTAAAAAATCTATTATTAGTTTCATTTCCACAAAATCCTTCTCGCCATTACTGTGTCCGCACAGTACAAGGTTACAAACGCCGGTTCATTTCATTTAAAAATACTTTGCTAATACCAAGAAAACAATATTACAGAAAGACTAGAAATTGAAGGAGAAAAAAAATGACCCATAATTGCTACTCTCAAAGCAGCTGTTATGCTGCCCGCTTTCCTCACATCTTTGCTCCAATGCTTATATAATTTTGGTCATTTGCATTTAATATATATCCATTCTAATTTTTTTCCTCTTTTTCTTCTCCTTTACAACAGAACATTATACCATAAGTATTCTGTGTTGCTTCCTAATCTCCATAATTATCATGCATGACTGCATTGCGTAGTCTTAAAGTCAGGGCTTCACAAATTCAATTCCTGCCTCGTCCATGTCCCTCCTCCGTGGACTGTCTTACCAGTGCACATGTGCAGGAATGTCTTCCAACTTCCAGCAAAGCTCCCCCCTTCCATACAGCTCCTCTGGACTCCATCCCACGTCTCTGCTTCCTTTCGTGGCAGAACTTCCCACAAGTGCCACTGGTCTCCCATTCGTGGTTTCCCGTTCTTCCCACTCCACTCGAGCTCTTGTTCCAATGGTTCCACAAGTTGCTCTCATCCAGTCACTGGTGACCTGAATGACACTAAATCGAATGACCATTTCCCAGACCTCACCTTACTCGACTTGTCAACAGCATTCAACGTTCTTACGTGACAAGCCTGCATTCCTCTTTCTTGAATCTCTTTCTTCTCTTGAATTCTAAGAGAATTCCTCTCATACACCTGAGTGCTCCTTCTTGGGCTCTTCAAACTCCAGATGTTGGCGTGTTTGAGAGTTGAGCCCACAGAGCTTGTCTTGTCCCTGTCCCTACTCACTTCCTTGCTGTCTCATCCTCCCTCCTGCAGTCTCTGTGCTCCCAAGAACTCTCAATTCTGCATCTGCAGCCCAGACTTTTCCTCTGAACTGCAGTCTCTCATAACCAATTGCCCACTTGCCATCGGCACTTGGATCACTAATAGACATCGCAATCATAATGTGTCCAAAAATTAAACTCCTGACCTTCCCCCCTCACCTTCCTCTCCCATCTCAGTCTTTCTTGTCACAGTGAATGAAAATTTGATCTTCCCAGTTACTCAGACCAAAGGTCCAGGCATCATCTTCAATTTTTCTTTTTCTTTCCCACTCTATATCCAATCTGTCAATGAATCCAATGGCTCTACCCAAAAATATATGTAACATCAAACGCTTCTGGTCCCCTGCACTGGTCATGGCCACCATCCTATCCCATCTGAATTACCTCCCAAGCATCCTACCTTCATCTAGCTTGGCACCTACAGTCAGGTCTCAGCGCAGCAGCCAGATTGAGTTCCCATTAATTTAAGTGACAGCATGTCGTTCCTCTGCTCTGAATGTTCCAGAATCATGCTGTCTTAGTCCACTTGGGCTGCTGTGACGAAATACAGCAAGCTGGGTGGCTTACCAGTGCCAGAAATTTCTCTCTCTCCATCCTGAAGGCTGGACATTGAAGATGAGGGTGCCGACCTGCTCCAGGGATGGACCACTTCTGGGTCACAGACTTGTCACTGTAGCTTCACATGGTGGCAGGGGCAAGGAAGCTCTCAGTGGCCTCGTTTGTAAGGGTGTTCGTATCCTTCATTAGGGCTTTGCTCTCATGACCTAATCACCTCTCAAAGGCCTCACCTCCTAACACTGTTTCCTTGAGGGTTAGGAGTTAACGTAAATTTGGAGGGGACACAGACATTTAGACTGTAGCACATACCGTGGCACATAGAATGAGAATCAAAGTCCTCACTGTGCCCGACACCCACCCCTGTCCTTGTGTCCTGCTCTCTGCCTAGCTTACCACTTACACGGGCCTCCTCCCTGCCCATCAACCTTGGGACTTGCCGATTTCTCTGTCTGGATTGCTCTGTTCACAGATATCTGACCGTCTATCTCTGTCCAGTATTTGTTCAAACTCAAGACTTGCCCTGACTTCCCTAGTGAGAAATGCAGCCCAGTCCCTTACAATCCCATTTCTCTTGCTTTGTGTTTCTCCAAATGATCCACCACATAATTTATTTATTCTTTTTTTTTTTGTATTGTGGGCCTCTCCCCACTTGACTGTAAGATCCCTGAGGACAGAGATTCTTAAACCTTTTCTTTCCATTGCTATATACCCAGTGTCTAGAGCAGTGTCTGACACATAATATTTGCTGAATGAATTAATCTGAAATCTGGCATCTGAGCGGTGAAAGTCTCGCCCATGTGACATGAGAAAGTAGAGCACGACAGTGAGGTGCCTCTGGTGTCCGCCCATCACACAGCCATCCGGCTGTCTCCCGCTGTCCAGGTGACACTGCGAGCCACTGCGGGGACAAGGCTGTGTTTGATCACCTCTGCATTCTTTTGTTCCAGTTCTACTGAGGTATAGTCAACAAATAAAACTGTGGTATATTGCAAATGTACATCATGAAGATTTGATATGCATATACCATCCCCATACTGTTACCATCTGTGCCAGGGCCTGCAACATACAAGCTGCTTATTAAATATTTGCTGAGTTTGTTAAAAAGCAAGAAAAGGGCTTCTGAACCTAGAGGCTGAAAGCACACAAGGTCAGCTGAATTCATCTCTTTTCCCAGTTCTGCCTTGGGCTAGCTGTATACTAAGTATATTCGCTTATTTACTTAATTGGTCAACAAATGCCACATTGCAAAATCACGTGATTGTTGCTATTGTAAACAGTGTTTCTCCAAAAGAAAACGCAAAGGCTGTCTCCCTGATGCCTTTCCTAGACGTGTTTTTTGTTCCAGACAAAAACTTCAGTGCCCCGTCCAATCAGCACTCATCTCAAATGCAGGACGTCTGGCCAAGCACAGGGCATTCTTTAGCTCCCCGTACCCGGCTCCAGAATTTTGGAACGCATTTCCCCGCCAAAAGCCCTCCCTCCACCCTCGAAGCGCACTGCCGGCCGCTCACCACCACAGCAGATGTGCGCTCACACACGATTCAGTGCGTGCTGGCCGTGAGTGGACAGACGGCAGGAAGCACGCACAAGTGAGCCAACGGCAAACAGTGGAAACCGGCGTGGGGAGACGGCTGTGCCCGTCCCAACCACTTGCAGGAGGCCGACCTTGCTGGCTTTCTTCATTCCCTCATATTTCCTCACAGCAGTGCTAACCGTCCAGCCAGCGTTATAATAATTGCTGCTTTATACAGGAGACACAGAGGAATGCACTGAGAAGCTCACCCCACCCGGCACCACTAGGCAGCCACCACCGCCGTCCACCTCCAGAACGGCGCATCATCCCACGTTGAAACTGAACCCATTAAACACTAATGCCCCCATCCCCCGCTCCTGCAACCCCCGCTGAGCACCGTTCTACTTCCTGTTTCTACAGTTTGACTATTTAGGTACCTGTATTAGTAGGACCGTGCAATGCTTGTTCTGCTTTGTCTGGGTTTCTTTCACTTAGCATAATGTCCTCAGGGCTCCTCCATGTAGTGATGTGTCAGGATGTCCTTCCTTTTTAAGGCTAGCTAATATGCCCTTGCACGTGCATGTGGCATTTTGTTTATCCACCCCTCTGTTAATGTTTCCACGTTTTGGCTATGGTGAACAGTGATGCCAGGTACCAGTGTCTGTCCAGGTTCCTGCTTTCTGTTATTTTACCCCTGTGTCTCTTTATATTACATGTCCCTTTGGCACCAGAGTCAGCTCAGAGGTGTCCTTCACCCCTCCTTCTGAAGAACTCCTATACATCCATCAAGACTGATTGCACAGGCCCTCTCCTGATTCGGTCAAGCAGAGGGAGCCCTGCCCTCCTCGGCAGTTCCTCACTACGCTCTCTCATTCTTCCTTCATGAAACCACCGTCGCTGGTGTCACCGTGTTCCTCACTTATTGAACTATAGACAGTTTAGCAAAAAGGGAGCTTACCTCGGCCACCTTTCTCCTGCAGATGGCAGGCCTAGCCCCTGTCAGAGTGCCATAAGTATTTGAGAACAAACATTTTAAGGGCTGCCTCTGTGTTCTGCAGGCCAAGCCTTTGTGGGGGACTCAAAGAATATTAGTCATCACTGACTTTTATTGTCGGTTTGTGCCAGGGAAAGATCCAACACAGAGATCTGACCTCAGAAACACTTCCTCACTGCCACAGGGTCCTTGTGGCCGTGGGGTCTCTGAGGAGGTGACTCACCGTGGTTAAACATCCTGACACGCTCCTCTACCTACACAGCCCTGGTGGGAAGGCTCGAGCCAGCCGAACTTTCCTTCGCACCTCCAACCTGGCTGACTCATACCTTTCTGCTCATGCCCAGGGCTGAAGACCTGGGGAGCAGAGTGAGTTTCAGAGTTGGAATGAACTCTCAACTTCAGGATCTAAAAGCATTTCCTCAGCTCTTTGAAGAACCACTCTCCTACAGGCAAAAGGAATGTAGCAGTTGTGGGAGAGCCACTGGAAACCTAAAAGGCAGGTCTTAGCTCCGCAGCCACCCCCGTCTTCCACCAGCGCCATGGGCTAGACCTTTCCCTCCCCAGTGTCCTAGTGTGCACTCTTGGCCTTTTCCTTGCCCAAGACCTTGACTGTCAGAAAGGAGAAAGCGTTTTGCCTGCCTTGGATGATGATCTCTCTGACACATCAGAGTGCATGCCATTCATGTGCTCATCCTCTCATTCATTCACTCAGCCGTTAGTCCTCACACTGGGGGAGCCCAGGTATCTACTCACACTGCGGAGGGGCGAGCAGTGGGGGCATGTGCCCTCCCTTAACTGAGGAAGCACGTGCTCTCATGGGTGCAAACACTTTTGAAGGCATTTCATTCCCTTCCTAGTAAAATTCAAGTGCCATAGTGCAGCCCACTTTGGGTCTGGGGTTAAGGACTTTTGATTGGGCTCGCTGGGTAACTTAACTCCTCCCCATGTTGTATTTAACCTTTAAAATATTGGGACCAACCCCATAGCCACACTTCAGCCAGCAAAGGGTACCTGAGCTGCTCTTCCTTGTACCCCGTCTCTGCGCCTTCCTAGCTCCTCGAGCTTTGAGATTTCTCTGTGCCCTTTCCATGCCCCCTCTTTGGTGTCAGTCACTAGCTACATCTTCAGTCGTCAGATGGGGGGCAGAAAGGACTAGTGGTCTTGGAGGAGGAGGAACAATTTAAGATGAACATCTGTTCTGATGATGAAATCTCTTTAAAAACATCCCAGGTATATCTCCAGATGCAGATGTAAATGGGCCAGCAGAGTTTGAGCCCCTAAGCATGACATAAACGGAGGGTCCTCTTAAGTTATGTTACGACAAGTTTCAATTCCCTTAGCCTTGAAAACAACCACTTCAGAATGTCTGGGGCTGGGGGTGGAGAGGGGGTGAGGAGCAAGAAGAGAAGAAAAGCCCATCCCCTCCATGGTGAAGATCAAGTGAAGGGAGACAGTTCACCTGGGAGACCATGGCAGGTGTCGTGAGGCCATGACTTAAGGCAGTGGCCCGTGGCTTTAGGTCTAGATAACTGGGTGGCAGGATTAGAAAAACTACAGTTGGTTTCAGGATGAGGAGCTTACCAGTAGGGCTTTGCTGAGTCTGGGATAGCATCATCCACTCTCACCTGTTTCCTACCTGGGCATGTAGACTTGCTTTCTTTCCCCGCAGGTCTGTTTTTTGCATTGTAGCCTTGAGTGCAGACTGATCAGATCTGATCAGGGGCTCCTCCATTCTCAAAACTATAGACCGAGGCCCTCGGTGTGACCTGCTGCACCTCACCTGTGTTGCCCCTGCCCAGTCTCCAGTCTGTTTGTTCACAGCCAGTCCATCTTTGCTGACAGACAGTGAACTTGGTGAGGGCAGGGAGTGTGTCTGTCTGGTTCTTGATTTTATCTGCAGTGCCTGCTGCATAGTTGATTCTAGAAAGAGAGGTTAGGGGAGGGAGAGAGGGAGGAGAATAAAGTGAGGGGGAGGGAGAAGGAAGAGAGGGAGGAGGAGGAGAAGAAAAAGAAGAAGAGGAAGAAGAAGGAGGAGGAGGAGAAGAAGAAGAAAGGAGGGAAGGAGGTGGGAGGAGGAGAAGGAGATTTTAGCATATAGTTTGAGCTATAAATTTGGAAGCATTAGCGTAAAGAGGGTAGGTGAAGAAACAGAAGTAAATCAGTTTACAGATAGTGAGAATGGATGGTGGCCAGGAATGAAAACTTGGGGTACAAGGACATGTCATGTGGCCACATGAGTGAGGAAGGATAAGCAAGCCTGAAGGAGGCTGCTGGAGAAGGAGCTGCTAGTGACATAGGTGGAGGACTAGCAAAGAGTGTTTAAGGCCACGGAAAGGAGTGTCAAACGCTACGAGAGACACCATATGAGGAGGACCGACAAGTGGCCATGCTTACAGGCGATATAGGGACAGGAGAACAAGTGAAATGACACGAAGAGGAGGTGGCCAGGCCACTGCAGAGCATGGGACAGTCACCAGACAATCAGGGTGGCTTCTTAAAACAATAACGAATATCAGTTTTTAAAGTGTAGAGGAAGTCTCAGATTAAAAGAGCCTAAAGAGACTCAGCCACAGTGTGTTGGGTTGGATCTTGGTTCAGAAAAAATAAAAAAAAACTAGAGTTAGCTGCACGTCTGGAAGAAGAGCCTTCCGAGGAGGGGAAGCTGTCACTGCGGAGTCCTCACAGGCGTCCCCGCCTGGGCTCATCAAGGAAGCACAGGGAGCCCATGTGGCTGCAGTTGGTGTGTGCGTTGCAAGGAGAGTAGAATATGTAGGGTCGTTGTAGAGACTTTGTACTTGACTCACCTTTCAACTTGTGAGGTGGGAAATAGCTATTTGATATAGAAGTGGAGATACTGTGTAGGCAACTGGATACACGAGTCTGAAAGTCAGGGCAGAAGCTAGGGGAAGAGAGAAAAATGTGGGAGTCGTTAGCACATGAGATGATTCCAAAGCCATAGACTGAATGAGATCACCAAAGGAATGAGTATAAACAGAAGGCCCAAGGAGTGCACTTTAGGATGCTCCGAGGCAAGAAGTCAAGAGAAAGGATGCACCGGCCAGTGCGGAGGAGGAGAACCCAGAGAAAGCCAAGTAGGGACAATGTATCCGTGAGGAAGTGCTGGTCCCCTGCCGCCGGTGGGTCGCTGTGAGGCCGGAGACCTGAGTTTATCCACACCGAGGGAAAGCTGCCCTTGACCTCAGCAGGGTGGTTTTGCCGGAGTGAGGTGGGCCAAGGCCGACTGGATGGGTTGAAGGAGAAATTAGGAGGGGCATCACTGGGAGCCGTGACTACAGACAATTGAAACAGAGGTAGAGAGATGGGGTCACAGCCAAAGGAGAAATAGGGTCAAGAGAAGATTTTGGCTTTGGGTTTTTTTTTTTCCATTTTTGTTTCAATTTTGGAGAAAAGATAGCGGGCCCATATGCTGGTGGGACTGAGTGTGAATGCGTGAGCAGCCCAGTGAGGACACAGAATCGAGTGAGGGTTCCCGGCCACGTGGGAGAGGTCTGAGCAGATGGATAAACTGAGTCCCAGGAGATGGGGTGTGCGCCAGGAGAGGAGGTAACCCAGAGGCCCCCCTGCCTCCCCTGGCGTGTCCTACCCTCCTGTTGACACCAGAGTTGGCTTTGCCTGGGGCCCAGTTATGACAAAGATACAAATTCGCAGGCCATGGCCCCATGAAGTCTGGCCTCAGGGCTGCAGCCCATTTGGAAAACGTTTTAATTTCATTTGTGTGTTTTTTCAATTTGATTATTAAGTGCTGTTTGCACATGGCCGGGCGGGGCGGGGGGGCGGGTTGTGGGGGAAGCCTGTTTTTATTCGCTGAGCCCCCTTCCTCCCTGGCCTGCGTGCCTCCCTGGTGAGTAATGGGGAGGCTGCTTTTCTGGAACACAAGGGAAAACTTCCAGCAAATTGCAAAAGCATGTTTCTTCCTTGAAAAATCCTTTCACACTTGTTTTTTACTCCGTTTGTAAAGTTCATGAAAAGCCTCCATAAAAGTGCTTTAAAAGGCCTTAACTTTCTTTGTTCTCCATGTCAAACTTTCTTTTTTTCTCTTAAGGGGGTAGGTAATTTAAAGGGGTAATAAACAAAACACAGAGTGGGAGGGGTGAGCGGTGTGATGAAGGAAATGAAACAGACTATAGAAATGCCAGGGTTTGCAGGTTGGAGGTGCAGGGAGGGGGGGAATTCCATCTGCATTTTCAGGGGTGACAACCTTGCGCTTCCCCACAGCCTGCTAGATTTGTTTCTAAAGTTCTTAACGTTTAACAAAGGGCGAGGGCATCAGGGCCCAGAGAAAGAGCAAAATCCTAAAGGCTCAGAAAGAGCCACGGATCCTTTTAGGTACATTTCGGCGGCCTGAAATGTAAGGGGAGCAGGAGATGGGAAGCGGGACGCAGCGTTGTCTGCGGTGGAGAGTCTGCTAAGAAGACTCCTGCTGAAAGCCGGAGCGGGGTGTCATCTGGGCAGAGAAATACAGGCCGCTCTTTAAAGGGGAGTAGGGCCACGTAAGGGGTGCCCTCTGCAGAGAAAGACGGCCTTCTCGTGTCTGAATGGGGGCCCCCCACTCCGAGGCAGGAGCAGAGGGGTAGTGGTTCTGGGGGCAGCTCATGGGGCGGCTGGAGGAAGCTCTGCAGGGGCTTAGCAACAGCGCTCAGGACTGAGACCTGGGCCTCAGCCAGTTATGGGCCTAATCCGGCTGGTCCCAGTATCCGAGTCCACTTAGGGCTGCCTGTCTGACATTTCTGCCATCGGCCTTCTCGGCTCCAAGGTTTGCAAAGCCATGACAGCTGCCCCCTGCCCCCGCACTGTTTCTGTCTCTGTAGCACCTGCTCCCCTCTCTCACCACTGAAAGGACTCCTAAGAAGAGATGAAGAAGAGGCAGGAGGCTGCATTTTGACAAGGGACTGAGATAGAGAAATAACGCTTGTTTCCCGGGGGACTGAAGACATGGAAGATGGGTAGAAAAGGGCACACATGAAAGGCCTTTCCCAGCCCTTGGAATCCTGGGGTAGACACTGTCCTCTGCAGCTGTCATGCCGCCGTGCCTTCCTCGTCCTGGAATCAGCTCCTGGGGCCAGCCGCCCGGCCTCCATGAGCGGTGTCTGCCTGGGGTCCTGGGACGTTCTGATGGGGCTGGCGCTCTCTTTCCCCACGCTGGCCACCTAAGTGACAGGCAAAAGGAGCCTTAAATCTCCCAGGAGCCTTGAAAGAAGCAGCAGTCCTCCTGACCCCGCTCTGCCCCTCCCTGGGGCTGGGCTGGGCAGAGGCCTACTGCTGAGGAAGCTGCCCAGCAGGCTCTCCGGCCAGCCTGACACTGCCCACCTCTTCCTCTCCCCAGCTGGCCCATTGCCGCCTCTCTGTTCCTCCTTCTCCTGGCCCTCTCTTTCTCTTCCCCTTTCTGCCCCTCTGAACTTCGGATTCCCCCTCTCCTTCCGATTCCCTTTGGCAGAAGGCCGGGAGAAATTGGGAGGTGGCCTTGGTGTCCGCAGCATGGGACTGGTTTCCTGCTGAGCTGCGGTTTCCCCAAAGGCCTCTCACTGCATCCCCGACTTGGGCTTCCCCCCAAAACACCCTCACGGGCACTCAGGGGAGGGCGGGACAGTAACCATGTCTTTCTTTGTGCCCGTCTCAGGTGTGACCCCAGCCCAGAGACCCTGCTTCCGCCAATGTCCAATTCTATATTTATTTCCATTTTGCAAATGGGGAAATGGAGACTTGGGAGAGACAGACTTACTCGGTCTCCTGAGCTTCTGCTGCCATCGTTGTACCCAGCTAAGGAACCGCTTGCTAAATACAGCGACTCCATCTTCTTCTTAGGAAAGGTCTAGTCGGCACGGTTGCCCCAGGGTTATTAACTTCAGTTCTCTGACCCACCCACCTTCCTCATCCTCTCATTGAGACGCCAGCTTCCACTGTCTCATCCCTTACCCCAATTTAGGATAAGCTTCATGCACAGTGTGGCTGTTTTCATCCCAGGCTTCACCAGAACCTGCTGAGAGTGAGCAAGCCTGTGTTTTGGCACAGCCCCCAGCTTCTCAAGCTTCCCCCGGCAGCCACTTGAACACACAGTAGGTTTGCATGTACAGCATAGTTGTTTCAGCTTTGCAAACCCAAGACCGTCAGCTCCTTCGAAGAGGATCTGCTCCTTTGATTAAGCTGGGGTGTGGGGAGCCTAATAAAGAAGTTGTATTAAATGCAAAGAACATCATCGCTTTCAAAGGTCCTAGTGGAGAAGTCTGAGCCCGATGATCCCTGTGATTATTCATCTGAACTAACTGGTCCCTTCCGGGGAGTTGAGCGAAGGCAGAGTTTGTCCAAGCAGCCAGGAAAAGCTGTCCCCTCTTGGCCTGTGGAAGGCTCTTTTTGGGGCAAGCTTGTTCATACACACGCTGATAGCTGTTTTGTATCTGGGCTGATGGGCTTGATGGAGCGGTTGCCACACAGCCAGCACACGCGGCACAGCAGGGTTAGCAGGGAGTGTTTATGGGGCTCACCGCTAATGATTCCCATTTATGGAACATGTGTGGAGCAGCTGAGTGGGGCCGGCGAAGACAGGACATCAATAAGGCCTGCGTTTTGCAGCCCGGTTGCATGCACGGGCTTTCCCGGGCAGCTGCAGGGATGGTTCTCCCACAAGCTTCTGGGGGAATCCTAGGCTCCCAGGAATTCAGGCCTTTCAGTGCGAACAGGGATGGCTTTGCTAGGGAAGCTGCTGGCCAGATTGATTGGATGAGGCCAATGGTAAAATGATTGCTGTTACAGGGGGAAAAGCCTGCATTTACTGTTCACTCGTCTCCTGTAGGACGTCGTGGAAAACACGCACGTAGATTTTTTTCTTTCATTTAAGCCTCAAACAAGCCTATAAAGTTGGTACTTTTTTTGTTTGTTTGTTTAATCTTTATTGTACAGAGGAAGGAATGGGCTCTGAGAGATGGAGTATTTTGCCGAAGGCTGCGGAGCTCAGATTAGACCCTGGTCTAACTCTAGGTGCAGCTCTGCAGGTGCAGAGACGTGCACTGTGGAGGCTGACTCCCCTGTAGATCACAGTCGGGGCAGGATGGCACAGCAGTTAAAACATGCATTTTGGTATCAGAGGGACCTAGATTTAAGCTCCCACTCTGCCACTTACACAAACCCCTAAGCCTCAATTCCCCCCCTAGAAGTGGGGGTAGTAGTAACACTACCAGTAGAGTGTGGAAAGCCTTAGCCCAGTGCCTCCCCCGCCGCAATAAGCCCTCAGTGAGTGTGTAACACACTGCACACACACCAACACCCACCGCCCTGTGGTCAGTGGAACTGTGCGTGCACCCGAGAGGCAGAGCTCACGGGCTGGAGCTCTGCTTCTGACACTTTCCAGCTCTGAGCCCTGATGTAAGTCCCACAACCGGCTCTGAGCCTTCGTTTCCTCTCAGTGGAGTGGGACGATAACAGGACTGATGATAATAGGACCGATAACAATAGGGCTGTCGAGGACCACACAGAGTGGGTGTGAGGAACCCACTTTACATCTTCCCAGACACGTGGAAATGCTGCGTGTTGCCTTTGGAAACCCTGGCTGGAGTTCCCCGCTTTGAGCACAGCCGCCCTGCACATGGCACGTAGTTATGAGCAGCAAAGGAAACAGAAACCCGACCTTCAAAGTTCTTATGCGCTCCAGGGGGAAGATGGGACCAACAAAAATAAAGCATTCATTAAAAACAAAAATGACATGTCCATATACACACATACTTGCAGATAATCACTTACAGCCGTGCGGAGACTCGCACAGGGGCTGCGGGATTTTGCTGGAGAGCTCGGGGAGACATCTGGGAAGGGTTCTGGTAGGAGGGGGATTTCGGGCAGAGGAAGGAGGTTCCCCCTGGAGTGGGAGCTCAGGTTCATTTCTTTCTCATTTCGTAGTCCCTGCATTCAGCACACAGTAGGTGCTCCATGCGTGCTTGCTGAATGAGAACAGGAAGTGGAGAGGGGGTTCCAGGCAGGGGAAGTGAGCAGACCTTGCGGTGGTGACTCAGAGGCCGGGCAGGCACTGCGCTGAATGCTGGAGGCATGACTTTATTCTCTTCAGTGTTTTCTGCCAGGGCTTGGCCCCTAACAAGACCAGAGAAAGAGAGAGTGAGAGAGAGGCAGCTTTCTGTGTAGGCAGTGCTGTTAAATTCCACTTTCTTTTTTTTTTAAAGATTTTATTTTATTTTATTTTTAGAGAGAGGGGGAGGGAGAGAGAAAGAGAGGGAGAGGAACATCAATGTATGGTTGCCTCTCATGTGCCCCCCACACTGGGGACCTGGTCTGCAACCCAGGCACGTGCCCTGACTGAGAGTCGAACTGGTGAATCTTTGGTTTGTAGGCTGGCACTCAATCCAGTGAGCCACACCAGCAGGGGCAAATTCCACTTTCATGTATACTTTACACACACACACACACACATACACACTCGTGACATTGGACCCCAGCATGAGGCTGCTGAAAAACTTCCCAGGGTGCACAGACACTTTGGATTGCCTTCCCCAAATCTGTTTCCCTTTATTCATTGCTTACAGCATCCTAACTTTATTTAAGAGTCCTTCCTCAGGGATGGTTATTATGGTGACTTTGCAGTGTGTCTGCTGGGCTAGGCTGAAGTGTGTTTCCCAGAATCCCCTCCCACACGTTTGCATTTCGGGAGCAGATGTCAAGCTCTGAAGGCTGGGGCAGTCACCATGCTCGTCTCATCGAGAAGAGGTGGCGAAGCCTGCAACTGCTTCATCATCTTTACCTGGATCCCTCTCTGGCTTCTCCAGTGCATGGGAGATCTCTGGTCTCAGTGACAAAGGGAGCCAGCTTCTCCTGCAGGACATCAAAACTGGGGGCTGTGAGAACCAACCCAGGTTCCAGGTCATCCTCTTGGGGTCCAGCTTGCTCTCTCCCACGTTATGCCCACTTTCCCTTCCCCACCTCCTTTCCTGTGGACTTTGAAGCTGCAGCATCAGATGCAAAGATGACCAGCAGAGATGGTGTAACCAGTTCTCACAACTGCAGAAGGTCAAACCCTGGAGCAAATCCAGCTGCATATTTCTGTGGAGAACCACTTTCTGATGGTTCTGTTTCTCAGGACCATTGAATCCTGACAGATGTAGATACTATATTCCCAGCTCAGGAGTGAATCCCAGTCGGACTGAGCCAATCACAGTGTTTGCAGTGTCCTTGCTAGTAGTGGGTTGAGGTGTGGACATGTGATCCTGTTCTAGCCAGTGAGGGGAACTCCAGTTGGGGGCTTCTGGTAAAGGCATCCTTGATCTCAAAAAGGGACACACAAAAAAGATAGTGCTCTTCTTCTATTAGATGTTGTATCTGGGTTGGAATTGAGGCAGCCGTTGTAACCATGTTGGGCTATTAGCTGAAAGCCAAGACAGAGAGTAAAGATAGAAAAAACCTTGGTCCTTGATAATGTACTTGAGCTGATGAATTAACCTTAGAAGCTGCCTAACCCTGGAATTCCAGTTGTGTGAGGTAGTACATTTTCTTATTGCTTAAGCCATTTGAGGCAGGGTTTCTGTTTCTTGTGGCCCAAAACATCCTAGTCCAATTCCTACCCCCAAAGAAGCCCCCAACTTTCCTCTTGCAGTGGATCCCAACTTTCCACCTACTAGGACCTTCTCCAAAAGGCAAGTTTGAAGTGAACCTGGTATTTGGACTCCTCACACTTGGTCTTCTCATCAGAGAAAAGAGAAGAATACCCCAGCAATCAACTGAGGATTTAAAAGTGAACAATAGAATTTAAGACTATTAAAATGGTTTCCAGATTATAGCTCAAGGAAAAAAGGGATGAGGCTATAATTATGGTAATTATGCTAATCAGGTCTATCAGTCAGATGCAACTCACAGAAAGCCTCGTTCCCATGGGCTATAGCATCATGCCTGCTCTCTGCCTCTCCTCTCTCAACTCTCCACTCACCCTTTTGCTCAATGATGCTGAGATGGTGCTCTCCAAGCCCCATTTCACAGACTTCCTGCCAGCCGGCTTTCTGGGAGGTTCTGCCAATAGGAGGCTATAGAGGGAGACTGGGAAGCAAGAGAAGAGAAAAAGGACATCATTCCTGGTTGTGTTTCTCCAATGTGAGCAAATGGTGGGCCCCACTTCCCAGCTCCTTTTGGCACTCCCAGTGCACCCTCACCGTGCCCCTGCAGAAGGACTGGAGCCTACCATCAGCTATGGTCCATTGGAAGGTGGGCATCCAGTTGTACATGTAACTGAGCAAACCAGGGCCCGTCCATGTGTCACCTTGATGCACGACCCATCAATCAGTGTTGAAGGAAACAGGTTTTTATTTACAGAGTTCCAACCTCGGAGGGCAAAGTTGGGAGCACTCCTGCTCAGAGCCCTGTTCTCCCATGAGACCTAGCACTTCTCTTGCTCCCCACCAGGCTATAAGCCAAAAGCATGCCCCGAAGTTCCCAATATCCCTATTTGTTCTTAAACTGGCTGCACCCACAGTTCTCCACCCCCCTGGAGTCTGCACTTATGGGTTGCAGAGTTACCATCTCTCACAGCAGCTCTCTCCTTCAGGGTCTGGGGTACGTCGTCCTCAGTCTCCATGTAGTAGTCCAGGAAAACATGCGTGTGTTGCCCTGGATCTTGGTGGATCTTCCTTTACAGGAAGGCACACGTCCCAAGAAAGTGGCTTCTCTCTACATCCTTCATAGAAGCAAAAGTCTGCAGTCTCAGCATTCCCGCCACAGTGCAGCATTCCAGGCCTCTCCCACTAATCCGTGCTTGGATTGACAGGTCCCCACGCAGCTCCGTCGGCTCTCTCCTTACACCCTTTCCTCAGCCCACATGGCTGCATTCCCCTCTACCCAAAGGGCACATGGCAGAAGCCTGACTCCTGGCCGGCATAGCTTCTATCTTACACACCAGCCCTCATGGCGGAATCCTGACGACAAACTACATAGCTGCTTGCTGCATTCTCCCTCACCGCAGAGCCAAATCCCCCTCCACCATGGCTCCTTCCCCACGGTTCCCTGCCTCATGACTGCTACCTATTCTCTCAGCCCTCATGGCAGACTAGCCCCTTCTCTTTTAGCCCATCTTGATTTTAAATGCTGACCCGGAGCTTCCTACATGTCCTCATATCGGCCCCTCCTACAATGAGCTACTTTTGCCAGTTCCCCCATATCTTTTACCTCCTTTCAGCTGCCATCTTCAGGCCGGGCAAGCGTTCCCCATGATGCAGGACCTCTGGGCATTTGCCCCCTGCCTCTCCCACAGGTATTGTGTAAGCTCCCCCGGCGAAGTCATGAGTTACTATAGGGGCTCAGAGTCATGTACTCCTTTTGTCTGGGGTGGCAGCACAGCTATTAACTATCGATTTGCCATAGTTATGCAAAATAACTTAAGCCGTACCCTTCACTTCTGTCCACCACGCCCTACCCATGGTTGATGGGGGAATTTCTCCCATATTCTGGGGACCCCTGCTTTGTACCCTGCTTCACTCATCCTCTGGGCCTTGTGCTCTGGGTTATTAGAGCAACCTCCATGGGGTTGTGAGGCCCCATCAAATTTTGCTCCCTTCCCAGTGGTCTGAGTGCATCAAGGGTCTGCACACAAGTGTTGTCCTTTCTCAGGAACCAGGCACCAGCCTCACAAGACCCCCCACCAAAGGTCCAAGGCTCTGGTAACCACCTTCTCCCCCTCTTTCTGCTTGCCTTGGGAGTTATTAATCTCTGGATTACCTCAGCATCCTCTTTTTGATTTCTTACTTGTGTTACAAATTCTTTTAAGTCCCTGTGTTTTGAAATCTCTAGTATGGTTTCTCTTTCCATGATGAGACCCCAACCGATAGGGTAAATTTATTGGATCATGTAATGTAAAGGTCCAGATTGAGAACAGTCTTCAGACACAATGTGTTCCAGAGGGTCTGGAACCCATCAGGGCCCCATTCCGTTTCCTGACGTTCTGTCAGCACTGATCTCTCCTGCATGTGCAGTGTTTTCAGGATGGCTACCCTGCACCGACTCCATTCCTCACGTCCACAAACCATACTGACTCCGAGGAAGACAGAGAATGACTTTGCCCCAAATTTCTACATTAGGGCCCCGACTTTACTTTGTTTGCACTGGCTTTGGCCATTTGCTCAACACTGAACCGATCACTTCGGCCAAGGCTCAGGCCCAGTGATTGGCTTTGTCTGGACCGCATGTTCCCCTTCTGAAGCAGGGTGGCTGCGGCACGGAGCCACGTGCCCGCAGGTGCACAGCAGGGCCTCTGGGGAAGGGACAGGCAGATGCCAGTGAGACCAGCAACTGCCCCCTGCACTTCATCTCAGCTTGTCCAGGGCAGCCCCAGTGTCATATTTCTATTGTCTTTTTTTAAAATAAAATACCTTTTGAACTAGCTAACCACATGTATGGTGATGGCTTTTTAGATATACCACCAAACGCACAATCAGTGAAAGATATAATGGATAAACTGAACTTTTTATTAAGCCTAAAAACTTCTGTTCTGTCCCTGGCTGGAGTGGCTCAGTGGATTGAGTACCGGCCTGCTAACCAAAGCGTTGCTGGTTTGATTCCCAGTCAAGACACATACCTGGGTAGCAGGCCAGGTCCCCAATAGGGTGCATGTGAGAAGCAACCACACACTGATGTACTGATGTTTCTCTCCCTCTCTTTCTCTCTCCCTTGCCCTCTCTAAAGTAAATAAATAAAATCTTTAAAAAAGACACTTCTGCTCTGACAGAGACACTGTCTAGAGAATGAGAAGACAAGTCACAGACTGGGAGAAAATAGTTAAAAAAGACACATCTGAAAAGGGCTGTCATCCAAAACATACGAAGAACCCTTAAAACTCAATAATAGGAAAACAAACAACCCAATTTTAAAAATGGGCCAAAAACCTTAGCAGATACCTCACTAAAGAAGACAAAGATGGTAAATAAACACATTAAAAGATGCTACACATCATCTGTTATCAGGGAAATTCAAATTAAAACAACTATGTGATACCACCTATTAGAATGGCCAGACTCTGGAACCACGGCAATACGAAACCCTGGCAAGGGTGTGGAGCAACAAGAACTCTCATTCTCTGTTAGTGGGAATGCAAAATGGTACAGTGCTTGGGAAGACAGTTTGGTGGCTTCTTATAAAACTAAACATATTCTCACCATACGATCCAGCAATTGTGCTCCTTGATATTTCACTAAAGGAGCTAAAAACTTATGTCTTCACAAAAGCCTGCATACAGCTGTTTATAGCAGTTGTATTCAGTATTGCCAAAACTTGGAAGTGACCAAGATGTCCATCAGTAGGTAAATAAACTGTGGTATATCCAGGCAATGAAATATTATTAGCACTAAAAAGGAATAAGCTATCAAACCATGAAAAGACATGGAGGAAACCTCAAATGCACATTACCAAGTGGAAGAAGCCGACCTGAAGAGGTCATGTACAGCATGATTCTGACTGTATGACATTCTGGAAAAGGCACAACTGTGAAGACGGTGCAAGACCAGTGGTTTCAAGGGCTAAGCAGGAGGCATGAATAGGCGGCAAGCAGAGGACTTTTAGGGCAGTAACAATACCCTGTATGATACTACAATGATGTATACATGTCATTATGAGAAAATCATTATGTATACATGTCATTACATACAAATGAGAAATAACCCTTCGGTCCACCCTGTGGCCCGATTTAGGTTTGGAAAGTGATGTTCTCCGAGCTGTAGGGAAAACGTATGTTCTGAGCCTCAGATAAGTTGTCTCTTTCCCCTTATTACTAGAAAAGTGACAAGGAAGATGTTGATCAACCACAATTTCCAGGAACATTTTATATTTTTAACTTATATTCACTTTCATTGGAACCATAACCTAAGCAAGTTCATTTCCGTGTCACCTAGCAACAAGCTTACCCCAGGCCCTTAGGAGTTTCAGAGATAGCAGACAAACCACTGCCCTCAGCTTCAACGTGGCCTTTGACCCTCCCATCTTCCTTAGGAACCAACTGTTCTGTGAAATCAGACAGCATTATTGTTTTTGTTTTGTTTTTACCTTTTCCCCCTCTTCCTGTCTCTCTCTCTCTCATTTTAAGGAGAGTAACTGGGTTACCCACCATCACACAGCAAAGCCAATCTCTCTGTCAGTGGGAACAGGAAGTTACTAGCTCCCGTCCATGCCCCAGCCCAAGGCCATCTGTTTCCCAGGTGAGCTTCCTTCTCTCCGGAGGCCCCCAGGTGCTGTGGGTATCTTTCTACAGCAGCATTGGATCATCACAAAATGTATTTTATCTCACCATTACCTCGCGTCTGAACTAAATCTACCAAGGAATAACATTAACCCTTGTATGAATGGCCCTTCCTGTGTGCCAGGAAGTTTTCTAAGCCTTTCACAGTTGTTAATTTCCTGAATCCGCACACAGCTCAGATAGATATTCCCACGATCATCACCCAAGGAAACAGGCCCACAGTGGCTCAGCCAGCAAGAGTGAGCTCGGAGCTTTGAACCCCGGCAGCAGGCTGTGCTCCAGCAACACTACATCGCCCTTGAGACTCAAAGGAAAGCAGAGCAGACTTGGCAGAGGAAGGATGGAGCACTCCTGTGCTCAGCGCTCTAAGTGACAGGCAGGGAGAGGCGGGCCTGGAGTGAGGTGGCAGGGGGCTGGGGAGGGGATGAGGGAAAGCCTTGCCCATCACATTCTTATTCTTATTGTCCCATAAGCACATATTTTCAACCCAAAAGCTATGATCTGATATTTTCATGCCCTCTTAGTTAAAGTTCTAAACTAATCCTGGCTACTCCTTGGGTATCACGAAGGCCCATGTCACAGGGAAAGACAGAAAGGAGACAGAGAAGCAGCTTCCCCATGTCCCAGGGAAGGTGACAGTGTTAAGAAAAATCAATCACCAAGAGTAGACCCTTCGGACCCTGGGTGATCAGCTGGCAGATGAAGCATCTCACCTGAGCAGGACAGGGAGAGTCCCACCGCATCAGGTCCACTGCCAAGTGCTGTCGAGGTGTCAGTAAGAGACACAGGATGCCACCCAGAGACTGACTCACTGTGGGTCACTCACCAGCCAACCCAACTCATCTGCAGTGACTGAAGTCAGAAGCCATCTCTTCCCTTTCCCTGACTTTTGGGAAGATGCAGAAACTCAGAGTGCTTCTGTATCTATTCTGTTCGACACGCCTTGACTGAGCTCCTGCAGCATGCCCGGCCCGGTGGTGTCTAAGAGACTGACCCTCTACAGGCATGAAACAGGAATGCGTGAAACAGACTGGCCTGCAGGAACCTGCGTCCTGGGGGACAACCTCCCACCATGTGTCAACTATAACACAAGTGACAAGAGCTGGAATAGAACAGTGAGCTCAACGCTTTTTGATCTTGCGTCTCTATCACTTAAAACATTTTAGCATGCAAGCCAGCTGAGAGAACCGCACGACCTCCTGACTGTCTTTTCTGTTCCCTGGATGAACCCCTGACCCAGTAAAAGGGCCTCCCTGTGGCCTCCTGCCACACTAGGCTCTGTCTTATGGAAGGAGGCTGGGTCTTGAACAGGACTTTTAGTGTCCTGGAGTCGTTGACAGCCAAGGCCATGGGCACTCCCAGTGACTCAGGGTGTCACACCAAGCCCCACGCTGTGTGGGTGCCAGGACAGCCTCGCCCTCAGGGCCGCAGTCTTGGTCTGGTGGAAACCAGGCAAGTTCCCCCATCGGTCACTCCTTTCCTTTTCTCTCCTTACAGCCTCTGGAAGGGGCAGTGCGTTCATGCCTGTTCACTCACACACGTTCATCCTCCTCCGTCCAGTGGGGCCAGAGCCTTGCTCTCAGGAGGCATGTTCCCAGCCTCTGCACGCACACACAGGCCAGCCCTGCAGCCTGGGAGATGCTCTCCCGACTTCCCGCCTGCCAGACTCCCCACTCACCCACCCTGCAGGGTCTGCGCCCCAATACCAGCTCCTCTCACAGCCTCCCTTGGCTGCCAGCTCCCTGGCCGTTCTTGAAACACAGCTTCCTTCTAGAGACTATCAGATTTTTGTGAAAGATGATCGACAATTTAAGTGACCATTTCATTCTTGGACAGGAAAGTAAGGCATTACGAAAATCGAAGTGGCGCATTTGTGGAAAAGCCCTGGCTGATTGTTACAGCTATTTTGCAGACATGAAATGATGGTTAAAGAAAAAAATCACAACCATTTTAAAAATGTTCCAACGACAAGTTTAAATACTTGTGCTCATTAACTGGCATCATTTTCTCCTTGCCTTGAATACTGGAGTGCTCAGCGCTCTCGTGCTTGATTCGGTAGCTCTCTTTAGCCTGAGTTCTGAAGAGAAAGTTTGCCCTCTCGGTCTGGATTTTGTCTTCCGGGAGAGCTTACGAGGGGGGCAGAGCAGCAGGGTGGAGAGAGCGTGGGTTTCAAGGCCAGCTCCAAGGTCAGGTCCCTGCTCCTTCACTCCCTAGGGACGTGCCTTGACTTGGGCTCGGTTCCCCCCAGGATGGTCACCCTTGAGACAATGATGTGTGAGCACGACATTCATCTGCTTGGGGACCTCAGGAAACACCAGGATGGGAGGGGACACCAGATGTCCGGGTCCTTTCAGGAGCAACTCCAGGCAGCAACCGAGGATTAATTCCAGCTGGGACCTCGTGGAGGCTACAGCATGCGCCTCAGAAGTGTCCTACCCAAGGGCTTCAGGTACCAGGTCCCATCAGACACAGGGCAGGACTGCTCCCAGAAGCACAACTCCTGGACACTCTGGCCTGCACCAGCACAGGCTGAGTGGGAACCTGTGGCCACAGCAAGCTCCCAAAAAGGGGCTTCTGGGCGTTGACAGTAAGCCAGCAGCATGGTGAGGCCCAGGGTGTGAGGGAGGGGAAGTGACAGTCCCGCTACAGACCAGAAAAAGAGATAATAAGAGGAGTAAGAACAACTTCACTGTATGGCTGGAAAACTCAGTGCGGTAACTAATATCTGTGAAACCACTGTGCAAGTTTAAAAGCATCATCCGAATGTTCCATTTGAGACTCTTGATGGTGATGATGAGGATGAAAACAGTGACTCATAAGCTTGTTTCCTCGCCCCACCTCCCTCATAGGAATCTCTGACCAGAGACCGGGTTCCCCCACTTCACTCAGTAACTTTCCAGGGTGGCTGGAAGTGACATTTGCTCAGCTTGGCGGACTTTCTCTCGGGGTGAAAAATGAAACCTGCTCAGGATTCCTCCTCCCCGCAGCCCCCGACCTCACAGCCGCCAGCACACAAGTGGGGGTGCCTTTCATTTCACATCTAACATGTTTATAGTCAACTTTTGGAATAAGTTATATATTTGCTTGGGGCGAAATTCTGAAAAATAGAGGAAGAGGCATACGGTGGTAGGTAGCTCAGTTGGCTACAGCATTGTCCCGATATACCTAGGTTGT
>CM052538.1:13171543-13190629 GCA_028533065.1 Trachops cirrhosus
TAAATCCCCGCTCCCCCGCTCCCCAGCTGTGTGGCTTTCTGGCAAGGTTGCCTGACTCTCTGCATCTGTAAAACGAGAATAACCATAGCACCTATCTTGGGGAGCTGATGGGAATATTAAATGAGAAAATTATGAAGTGCACAGAACAGTGACTGAAATGTCGTCAATGCTCAATAAACGCCAACAAGTATCGAGGTGGGAGAAGCGCCCTCTTAAAGCACCCAGAGGGACAAACTGGGGCCCAGCACAAAGCAGCTGGGCGGTGAGTAAGACCAAAGCTGTTTGAGAGCCTTTGATGCTCCAGGAGCTGCTTAACCTGCCCAGGGCTCCATTTCCCCATCCATAAGGTGGAGGGATTGTACCAACCTCAGGGGGCCCTTCAGAGCACGCAAGCACGCCTTTACTATAAAGAGGAGGGCACAGGGGCACTATTAAGTCACTCCTTGTCCAGGAAGTTGCCTCCACTGCCAGGCTGGTTTCTCTCATTCTTTTTTTAAACATTTTACTTATTTTTAGAGAGAAGAGAGCAAGGGAAACATCGATGTGAGAGAGAAACACCGATTGGTTGCCTCTCATATGCACCTCGATCAGGGACGGATCCCCAAACCCAGGCATGTGCCCTGACCGGGAATCAAACCAGTGACCTTTTGTTTTGTGGGACAGCGACCAGCCAGCTAAGCCACACTCATCGGGGCAGATCCCTCTCATTCTTGACCTTCAACAACCAGCCTTTGGGGATTAAAAACACCAGCATTTAATAAGCTGTGAATGTCTCTCTTGCCTTTATCTTTTTTCCATATTTCCTCCTGAACTCTTGATTGATTTTATGAACAAACTAAAATTGAATAAAATAAAATAAACGGAAGCAATAATAAATATGCTTTCATCCTAATAATGCTTATAGCCGGCTGGCTGGATAAACCAGGCTTGCCAGAGGGCAGGCGGAATCCATTTTATCCTTTCTCCTCTTGCCCGGCCGGCATTCTCTTTGGCTCCTTCCCTGCTCTGAGGCGAAACCTCAGGGGCCAGATCTTTCCCCATTATTCTTAGATACTGAAAAGTCATCACGTTATTTTCAACCATTAAAGAGACCAATCTAATGTAACAGATAAATAATCAAAGCTATAGGCTTTTACTGCTTGGATGGGCCTTAGGGAAATTATGCTAGGTGAAGTAAATCAGAGAGAGAAAAGGCAAATATGGCATGATCTCGCTTAAGTGTGGAATCTAAAAAAGCCAAACTCAGAGACATAGTGAGTGGAGTAGCAGTCACCAGGGGCTGTGGGTGGGAAGATGGAGAGATATTGGTCAAAGTGTATAAACTACCAATTATAAGACTAACAAGCTTGGGGATTTAATGTACAGCATGGTGATTACAGCTAATAACACTGTCTTATATACTTGATTGTTGCTAAGAGAATAGATCTTAAATGTTCTCACCACAAAAGAGAAACTCTGTGGCAGGATGGAAGTGGTAGTTAATTAATATGGTGGTAATCATTTTGCAGTTTATAAATGCATCAAAGCAAAACATTGTCCACCTTAAACTTACATAATGTTATATGTCAATTATATCTTAATAAAACCAGGGGTGGGGAGGAACTACGAGCTTTCACCTGGTTAAAACTTTGCCCATTCCCCAATACAGTCTTGAGTAGGTAAGGGGATGTGGTCAATTTCTCTTTCCTTCTTACTCCACCTCCTCCTCCATGCACTAGTTGCTGATTATGAACCTTCAAGGTCTAGTACCGGGGGACCTGAGGAGGAGGTGGAGGAAAGAACTTACTTAAGTGAAGCACTCATGAAAGGGCATTGGTGCTCTGTGGCATGGCAAATGCCCACAGCTAGCTCATGGTCTCCTGGAGCTATGGCTGTCTCTTTATTTTTAATTTTTTTTATCCTCACTGAAGGACATTTTTTTTCAATGCTTTTAGATAGACAGAGGAAAGGAGAGAGAAACATCGATGCAAGAAAGAAGCATCAGTTGGTTGCCTCCTGTATGTACCTGAACCAGGGACTGGGGATTGAGGATTGAACCAACAACCTAGGTATGTGTCCTGACTGGGAATCGAACATGCAAACTTTCAGTTCCTGAACAATGCTCCAACTAACTGAGCCACACTGGCCAGGGCTGTTGCTGTCTCTTTAGAAAACTTCCTGCTGGCACCTTCACTGTCAGCTCTTTTGTCTTAGGCAGTGCCTATCCCCTGGCTCGCTGCATAGAACTGGCCCCTCTGCTGTGACTCCCAGCGGCCAACCCTTCCATGAAGGTAAGTGGACTACTATTGTTTGCACACCCTCTTGCATTTTTCCAGTTCCCATAGTAGGAGTCCCAGCTTTCCAAGGAAGAATTCACAATGCAACATTTTCCAGTTCCCGTGGTGCTAGGGCATGGACATGTGACAAAGGTTTTGCGAACCCGAGACACCACATGAGATGCTGGAATTAGTCATGTGAGAAAGCAGATGGGTGGGCACAGGTGGGCCTGGCATCATGGGAGGACATGGGTGATGGCAGGTACAGCTAGGCCTGGAGTCAGCAGAGGGCCAGCAGCGGTTCTGTCCCTGGGGGAGATGCTGAGACTTGCTCCCAGAAGACCTGACTTAATACCTGTTCCAAAGTTTCTGTCAGTCACTTACACCCTCTCCGAAACCCCTCCCTGCTTACACCGACTGGAGGGGTGCTCCATCTGCAACCGGGAACTCCCGCGCTGTAAGACCACAGAAGCTGCTTTGAAGATAACCCCGGGCCAGCTTCCTTCAGGGGCCACGTCCCAGGCGTCCACTGCTGCCAACAGTGCAGCCCGCTCAGACACCACCCCCACCTTCAGCCGCTGTCAGAGAGAAGGCGGTCAGCCCAGCGTCTGGCCTTCAGACTCTCCCTGTGAGAGTCAGACAGCGGTCCCTGGGTCCCTGAGCTTCAGCAGACCCTTATCCACCTCTGCAGCAGCTCTCCAAAAGCCCTCCACCCCTGGCTCAAGGTGACAGGAATACGCTGTTTTCCCAACCCACAGGAAGAGGGCACAGAAATGCCCAGAACCCCCATGATACACCCCATGGAATTCCCTTTCTCCTGACCTCCTCACCTCTTTCTTCTCCTACAGCCCAGGCATATGGCTCTTGGGCAAAAGCTGGCAGATCAAGCTTGGTCATTTCTCAATATGTTTGGCCTGAGGGTCTGGCCCCTTGCTGCCAGTGAGGCCGTACTGGGCAATCGTTACACTGTTCTCAGCTTTCGAGGCTTCTGAAAAACTCCAGGATAGAGTCCTTTTTCAACATCCTGTTAAAGACAAACAGGCATGACGAATTTAATTTTTCAAAATAAAACCATACCAAAATTAGCCTTTAGCTCAAAATTCCAAATTTTCATCAAGTTCTCATTCAATAGTATTACAGTCCAACATCTCTGGTTTGTGCTATCAGCACTGAAAACGCACATCCACTCATGTCGACAGGCTCTCCCAGCCTGACTCGTGGGCCACATCGAGCTGACAGGTTGTCAAACCAGTAAATGGACAGGGCTGTTGTCAGAGGACCGGTCCACCATTGCTGCCTGCATCTTGTCCTCATTATATGGAACGCCAGGTAGGCTGTGAACAGCTGGACAAAGAACACCCTGCCTGAACGTAATCTGTGTGGAAGCCAAGTCTCACAGGGAGCACTGGCCTGAGGGCACACTATTTCTGTAATTTTTTCCAACCTGTTATTGCAGGACCCTTTATCTTCATAGGAGACTATGTTATTAGCCTCTTCTATCTTTAAAGTCCCCCTGACAGTTTCTGGGAGTCCTTTGGAGGTATCTGGTATGACTGTCCTCTCAGCTCCCTGGGGTGTACACCGTTTTTCTTTCAGTAACTCTGGATTCCTAGAAGGAACTACAGCAGAAGCTTCTCATGCTCAAGAAAGCACACCAAACAGTGCAAAGACAGGATCGGGCCACATGGGGTTCCAGAAAGCCACTGTGTTATCGACCTCCTGCTTTTACCAATGCCACTACCCACGGTGACTGCTGCCTGTGAAGTCACACACTGCCAAAGCTGCCCAAAAGTGGCGTGAAAGTGCTCCGCTTTCTTCTAGGGAGAGACCTCTGTTCCTCCTGGGTGGCACTCCGCAAATACGGGTCCCAATGCTCATATGGCTTGGGCCTCCAGGTCTCACATAGGTTCTGGATAGGCCGGCCTTAGGTAAGACTTACTAGCATCCCCATGCCCGAACCCGAAAGAATTCTGCAACACAGGCCCTGGGACGCAGTCTGCTCGATTCGGACTCTAAGACACCTGCTGTGGACCACATCTGGGCCTTGGGTTCTCTTCTCTCAAGACGAGTTTGGTCCCAGGAGGTGCCCAGAGAATGCACAGCAAAAGTGCCTTTGCATAAGCCAGACCCAGGTACACCCTGGGATGACAACAGCTTTGATTTTAACTGGGAACTCTGACTTCCCTCACATCGCAAGGTGCAACCATTTGCCAGAAAAAAAAATACTACATTTTCAGAGGAAAAGTCAAACAGTCAAGAATTAACTGCTGGATTTGCAATACCTGCTAAATGCCAGTTGAGGCAGAAACTTTGATATCTTGAAGTGGAGGGCTGCTCGCATTGCTCCCGAGAGCAAGGCGGCCTTACAAGGGGGGGGAGCCCTCCGAGCGGTTCCCCCAGCACTCCCGCCCACGCGACCGCCCACTCCCCGTCTTGCCAGCCGTCTCCCATGATCACAGAACAGTGCATGCAGTTTCCTGCAGCCCCACAGCCTCGCTCTGGTGTTTCTGACCCCAGATATCTTACTAGGCTGCCCCTGGGGACCCCACATTCCGACAATCCTCCCCAGTATTACCTCTCTATACCTACCAACATTAGACCCCTCTATAGTACATATTATGTAAAATATAATATGAACTATTATAGCACATGTTGGCCAAGTTGGGAATAGGGAATTCAACTCAATAGTACACACATATACTAATCAATCACCTGCTAGGAGACGAGTATTACATAAGAGAGATGAGTCGGACTGACTTCACATTATAAGAAGAGTAATGCTTGATATTGCTGTGAAGAAGTGAAGGAACAATCTAATGCACACAAAATACTCAGAAAAGTGTCTGGTATTATTAGCATTTATGATAATTCTTAGGGAAGATAGACATGGAAATGGCTGTGATAACTTCATAAAATAAACCATTTAGCTCAGTAGTGAAAGTACAAAGAACAACTATACACAATTCTATATCCTGATTTAAGCCAAAGCTGTGTCCACAGCTAAGACTTAATACACACTTACCCGTTTGTATTTACTCATCGTCTCATTGTGACAGACCCTGTGCTGGACCTGAAGATGGAATGATACGTAGGACCCGGGAGGACTCAGCTCCACCCTTAAAACAGCGACTGTTTATCAGTAGTTAGACAGGTCTGGAGAATTAGATACACAGTTCTACCAGATGTTGATCTGTGTGAAGAACTAAGGAACCTCTTTTGAAAGAAGCTCATTCTTCAGCACTAATCACCCATCAGGTGCGGCATAGATTATTGGTCAATCCATGATTTGGCTCCTCTCCAGTCACCTGTGGCCAGGTGGGTGGGAATCATGTGGAAACATGGCTGCCACCCCTCCCTAGGGCTGTAGGCCGGGCTGTCCTCTAGAAGAGCGGGTAGCCTGAGCCCACAGCTTGACATTGTTGAATGCGGGCAGGTGTGGAAGATCAGTCAAGGCTGTAGGGCAATGTGGCCAAGGTACAAGGAGCAAACAGAATGGTCACTCATGCGAGTCTGAATGCAAGGAAAGAGATGGAGCAATTGACTAGTCCACTTCTGTCATGCCGAGTCTCCTGATCTCTTTATGTCCACTACTTTCCACTGCTGTTTAGTGATTCATGTATTGTGCTTTAAGGTAAGGTCAAAATAAGCTCACAACCTTACTCATTTCCCCAAATTTCCTCTTAAATTCCCAACTGCTAAGAAGAAGGTACTCCTTTATCTGACTTCTACCCACAGCCCTGCCATGGTCCCCCCATCACCCACTCTTGAAAACTTGACATTCTCTTTGACACTGCCCTTTTCTTTCCCCCTTCATTAAGTCAATTGTCAATGACTTTGGGAAGCAGTCTGGAGTAGTTAGCATGACTTTTGCAGTCTTCCAGACCCCAGGACAAATTCTAGCTCTAGCACTCACTAACATGGGGTCTTTAACAGGTTACCACACCGGTGAGTCTCGGTTTCATGATATGCAAAATAAGACTAATAACACCTACCTTATAAAATCACCATTGGGTTAAATAAAGTATTGTTAAGAAATTCTCTAGCTGCACATAGTGAACTCGCAATAACTACAAGCTGTTATTTGCTACCTTGGAGAGGCATTTCACATCTATTATCTCATCTCATTTTCTGACACACCCTAGTGGGGCAATAATAACCTCCTTGTCTTCCATTGTTTCTCTCTCCAACCTATTATATGCCCAGCTGTCAGAAGACGGTTCCTAAAAACAGCTCCAACCCCTTCCCTGCCCAGACTGGAAACCTTTAATGACTCCTCCAGTGTCGGGCCAATTAAGTGAAGTTCAGACTCTCTAGCATGGAATTTAAAGTGTCACGTTTAGATCCCTTTCTTCCCTCCCCACCCTCCATGGAGGCCTCCAACCTACTCAAACTGATGAGTTACCAATGACCCCCAAACTTTCGTTGGTGCTTTTCTTTGCCTCATTGTTTCTTTTTTATCAAAATGCTATCCCTTCCCCAGTGCTCCGTTTTGTTTTCACTTCACCCACGAAGACTCTGAATCACCAGTTTTAAATCAGTGTTCTCCCTGAGTTTCCACAGAACATTTCAGAACCTCACATATGGTCCACTCTACCGTCTATACACTACAGTGGCATTATCGGTATAACCGCCTTAACTCTTTTGTGATGAAAGCAGAGATGAAATAAATTTATTCACGTACTGGAGATGGTATGAAGCCTTAAAACAGCTGAGAGTTACGTAGATAGACCCTTCTCTTCATAGCTTATACATAAGATACCATGCTTTGTATAATAAGACCCAACCACCCTGGCTACAAATGATTGAATAGGGCCTTGTGCCTAAGCCATCGACATCTGTTTTATAGGCAGCTTCTCCTAGGAAAGTTTAAATTTGAGCCACATAGAAAGAGAGTAGTTGGAAGAACCAGCATTTAAGAGAACCCAAGAAGCCACCAGAGCTGCCAGTAAGCAGACGTCATGGGGCAGAAGCCATGAGTGAGCAAGAAGCATGAGCTTGAGCAGAAAGTAGAGGGAGCCAGATGTCGGTGAGAGAAGTAGATGCAGACTCAGTTAAGTAGAAGCAACAAAGGGAAAGCTGAATCACCTGAGGGAAGAACCACTAGAGCTGCAGCTGGCACCTGGAATGGTGTGATGTCCTGAGCAACCTTCCACTGGGCGGGCTCTTCGGCTGCTATTGACCATCTGTGCTTTCTCACTAGCTAAGCACCCCTACAGTAACCCCCCTTGGGGCAACAGAGTAAATATTTGTTCTCCATGGTGCAGAAGAGCCTCCTATAGTACATCCAGACATGAAATAGCTCTCTCTCTGCCCAGTTTCTTCTCAACTACAGATTCAGTCCTCTCTGCCTTGCCCCATAGCACTTCAGTGAAATGCGTAAATGCTTACGGCCTTTCATACTGTCCAAACAGTAGGTGTCTTCAAGTTTCTGCAACCTGTTTGCCTTCATCCTGACCTTGGTGCCTTATTGCTTGATACCATCTTGTTTGAAGGTTCTGGCTCATCTCTTTGTGTCCTAATTGGCATATGTCAGCTTCTTAAACCAATAGGTTACACAAGAGCATCATCTCAACTTTGTAGATGAGGCAGTTGAGGCACAGACAGATTGAAGTGTGGCATGGGTGCTGTGGTTTAGAAGCAAGAATGTAATTTAGAATTCTTGAGATGTCCCAGCTATTATCTTCCCCCGGTCCCTATGTGATTAGACTGAGATGAATGAACATGAATTAAAAAAAAGAAGAAGAAACCATCTGCCATCTTCCAAAGTGGGTAGTAACTGAAGCAGTAATTTAACATAATGATTGACTTCCTCCTGGGAGCCCTTTCAAAACCGACTGAAAATGATAGCTTCCAAGCACTCACCTGAAGCATCAAGCACTGTGGTCACGAGCAAAGATTTCATCCAGTAATGCCATGGACACAAGGCCAGTTGGCTGTCCTGCTACTTCACCTCCGAATTTTACTTCATCAACGAATTTTCTCTTGCCAAATGCTCTTCTGTGGGTTGTCAAGAACTTGAGAGCCAAATTGCAGAGACAAGTTTGCACCCAAATAATTGAAAGCCAACTGGCAGGAAAGAATTAATTCTCAAAATAATTATGAGAGAGCAAGCACATCATCCCCATTTTGAAGAAAAGTAAACTGAGTCTCAATGCCCCCCCCCACTAAATAAGTTGTCATGACCACCCAAGAAGCAGATCAGAGCCTCAAATCCACGCTGCTGTTTATACCACCCTTTGTCTCCTACTGCAAGATTCTGCCTTTTTACACCCTGCTATTTAGAGAAAGCTGGCTATTGCCTACATTTCAGTTTTCAATCAGACATTTAGACTCTGTAAACTATGGTCTTGGCTAAAATGAGAAAAAAAAAGATGGGGGGATGTGATTCACAGTTCACATAGACTTTGTGATGTGCTGAGTGTGGTATAGTACTTTCAACCATAATCAATTGGCATCCAAATCAGACAATAGAGATGCACATTAACCTTTAAATAAATATAACATCACACATCCAGAAGTAAACAAAACTATATGCAAGAACCCAAAGTTGACTGGAATGAGCATCTATTGTCTCTTATTTGTTAGTTTTGTTATGCTTTAATCTCCTGTGCTCCTCCCCACCTCCATCTTATTCCTTTCTAGGTAATAAAACCACTCTTTCCTAAGAGAAATCCATTCCATGTTGACCTTGAGCCTCATCACCAAACTGATCAAATCACTCCCTTCTCCTAAATACAATAATAGGTTCAAGCATAAACTTTGACTCAACGAGGCCATGCAGAATTGTCTATGAAATCTGATATGTGGACATATTTATGGATTATTAGCCAGAAGGATGCAAGCTCCAGCCTTCCAGCAACCATATTTTCAGGGCACAAAGAGCCCATTTAAGGAACAGATTATTAGAGATGAGCAGAGCCAAGAGATGGAGAGAAAGAGCCAATAAATTATTCCCATTAAGTTGAATTTTGGCTACAAGCAATCAAAGTTATCCTTTGAGATACAACACAAGATCCAGCATTTTTGTAAGAGCTGGCGAGTGGCTCAAATGTTTCTGGCAGGGAAGAGAGTGACAATAAAAATGTGGGTACTGTAGGTTCATATAGGGTGGAATCTATAGTAAATTTATCCATTTCATGCAGAGATTTGTTTTTGTTTTGGAGAAAGATTGAGTGACCAAATGAGAGAAACATAAGGAGACAGAAAAATATCCTAAGGTAACCATCATTAATATTTTGGTATCAATATAAATTCACTGAATAGAGCAGGAGCTGGCCAACTTTTGCTGTAAAGATCCAGGTAGTAAATATTTTTGGTTTTGTGTGCCATATGGTCTCCATTACAACCTGCCATTAGATCCATAGACAATATACAAATGAATGGGTATAGCTGAGTTCCAGTTAAGCTGTATTTACAAAAACAGGTGGTGAGCCAGTTTTGACCTGCAAGTCATAGTTGACTGACCCTTAGGATATAGGGTCAGCTGATCTAGCAGAAGCAGAAAACTACAGTGACATACACAAACTAGAAATGCATTTCCCTTTTCAGGAACAGTTTCAGGGTCATAGAGAGTAAAGGGCTGCTACGACAACTCCCCTGAGTCAGAGGCCCAGACTCCTTCTGCCTTGTTGCTCCACCACTCCTAGGATGGTGCCCTTGCGTGCATGAGCTGAGACAATTTTGTGGGCACAGGGAAACTTTCCTCTTTTCCTCTTAGTTCTTCTGGCTGGTCAAGTAACTAAAATGATGTAAGGCAGTGTAACAGGAGAAAATCAAGTCCTAATATGTGAACATGGGGAATTTACATAAACACACAACTTCCAAAGACAGTAAAACAAAATTAGTTATATATGTCCCTCTAGACTAAGGAGGGTGAAGTAATGTCTAAGACTTCAAAGGGAAGTAGAGCAATTTATAAGGAGATGAAAACAGTTAATATTTAGTAAACAAATGTTTGTTGGGCTATTTTGAAGCAGAGAGGACTTGGATCCAATGGGCCTGGCTGGGCTCCTCCCTGACTCTCACACACTGGTTTGGATTGAGCCCCAGTTATCTATGATGATGCCTCCCTTTCTGGAGCAGGTGCTCCATCTTAAATTCCTTTTAGGCACTAAGGGGGGAGATCAAAGATTTTTCCTGTGTCTTTTGTTTCTTAAAAATAATCATTTTAAATAATCAATATCTCAAAGATGCATATTTGAGGTGGCAAATTCTGCTCCCCCTCAATGTATTACCATGTCCACTCTCCAGCCAGTGGGAAGAGAGGGTAAAGGAAGGGAAGGGGGGGGAAAGAAAAGCTCTGCCCTTCCCTTTAAGGATGTCAGCCAGGAATGGCACGCATCACTCTCACTCACATCCATTGGGCAGGATTTAGTCATGTGACCATATCTAGCTGCACAGGAGGCTGGAAAATGCAGGCTATATTCTGGGCAGTGTGTGGCTAGCTAAAAATTAAAGTGTGTTTTTACTATAGAAAAGGGGGAAATGTATTAGGAGACAACTAGCTGCCGTTGCCACAACTTTCCTCCTGTCTGTCACTTGAATACATACATGCATGTGAGGACAGTCTTCTTATCCCCCAGTCCCCATCCCACAGGCTGGGAAGAAACCTGGAGAAGTGCTAGGACAGAGGTCTTCATGGTCAGATTGATAGAACAGTTTTTGTAATCTAACTCAGAGTTTGAAGGTGGATAAATGTCCTTTAAGGATAGTAAATTAAAGCTACATCATCAGGGGTGACACGACTATCTTGTCTAAACATGAGGTTTTTCAGCAGGACTTACAGCAGTGGAAGATACATAGATTTTGGGTTAGATGCTTGGAACAAAGTCAAGTGTCATTAGGGGTGGGAAACACTCCCAATCCTTCTAGCTTTCGACTCTAAGTTCAAGTTTCTCCACTATCAGGAGAAATGGAAGCCTAGGCTATGCCTTTGACTCACAGGCAGGTTCCAGGACAAGGAAAACTATAAGACACAAAAGAGGATATGAGACTTAGTGAATTCTGAGAAAAGCACAGTATGTCCCGGAAAAATGGGGTGGAGTGAGCACGCCAGGACTTATTTAGGAGGAAAGAGTTCAGGAGAGAGAATAAAGAAAGAGAAAGGAGAGGGAGAATTAGAACAAGACAGAGCATCTGTGGGTGGGGGTGCGGGGTGGCAGGATCTGGAGCCCCATGTGGCATATCCTGAGGTCTGGGAAGTGCACACCCCCCACCCACTTTGGTGGGAAGGGGAAGGAGCCAGCCCAGAGGCACAGTTGATTTTCTACAGCCCCAACTCAGGAAAGTGTTAATATATCCTTGCAACTTCCAAGTAATAGGCTGCTTAAACTTCCCCTGGAAGACAGGTTTTCATGTGATTGCTCTAGAAAAGGCAACCAAAGTGGTATCAGGAACCAGGGAAAACAGTCCCTATTTTTTAGTCACTAGCAGGCACTCTCTTGGTGGATCACAGGATGACTGAGGATTCCAATCACGACAACAACACAACTGAAGCAACAGAATGACAGAAGTCCATGTGCCCACACTCAGTGCATGAAAGGAGGCACACCCGTCCTCCATGGTGTGCCTGTCACAGATGGTATGGGCACACTGCCTATATGCCCCAATCCCACATCTAGATTTTAAAGCTCTTAAGAGTTGCTGTTTCATGTGTCCATCTTTGCATTACTGAGGGGCAAGCACCAACTTTTCTATATGCATTGATTCCTTGAATGAAGGAGATTATTTAATCTGTAATTTCTTTTAAAAAAAACATTTATGAAGCACCTATTGAATGCCAGGCACCAGTCATTTGGAAGACAAGATGAAAATTCATAATTCCTGCCCTAAAAGCTTTTAGCCTAGGAGGGAAATAGACACTGAAGTGGACATACATTGTTGTTTGGCTTCCAGACCTGAACCCCAATGTCCTTTTAGTAAACCACTCCCTCTTTTGAGAAATCGCCCATGCTATGTGTTTGGGATGGGTAGTCCTGGCTCACAGCACAGAAGCCACAGAGCCCAGCTGCTCCTCCCCCTCTCCTTTTCCTACACCCGGTGCAGGGTAGGCCCAGCCGGTCAGATGCTCTCCTGGGACTTGGGGTCTCAACAGTGCAAGAACCTTGGTATAACTGGAGTTATAGCCATCATGATGTTGGTGGCAGATTCTCTTGTTCTTGCCCATTTTTCAATAGTCTTTGATTTGGGGAACCCCTAATGTCATTCCAGCAAGTTTGTTTCTTTTTTTAAATATATTTTATTGATTATGCTATTACAGTTGTCCTATTATTCCCCCTTCATTCCCTGCCACCCTGCACACCCTCTCCCACCCACATTCCCCCACTTTAGTTCATGTCCATGTGTCATAAGTTCTTTAGCTTCTACATTTCCCATACTATTCTTGCCCTCCCCCTGTCTATTTTCTACCTACCATCCATGCTACTTATTCTTCATACCTTTCCCCCCTCTCTCCTCCTCCCACTCCCCTGTTGCTAACCCTCCATGTGATCTCCATTTCTGTGGTTCCGTTCTTGTTCTAGTTGTTTGCTTAGTTTCTTCTTGTTTTTATTTCAGGTGTGGTTGTTAATAATTGTGAGTTTGCTGTCATTTTACTACACATGTTTTTTATCTTCTTTTCCTTAAGATTTCCAGAGTCTGGTTGTGGCCAACAAGCAAATCCCTTGATAATGCAGATATGCTATCCTTTCGAATACAAAGATGAGAAATCTACCCTAACCATCTCAAGTAAGTGGAGAATTTATTGTAGGAATGCAGTGAGCAATATGGGAAGTGCAGATGCATAAATTTATGGTCAGACATCATCACAGGAGAATCTTCATGTAGCTTGAGCTTAACAGATAGGTCTGGGTCTAATCAGTCATCAAATATACAGCAAACACTGTAGGCTCAGATAAATACACAATAATAAACTGATAAGCAACGTATTGTAGTTCATGATAACAACTATGAAAGAATGAGCTGTGGCTGGTGTAGCTCAGTGGATTGAGTGCTGGCCAGTGAACCAAAGGGTCACCGGTTCAATTCCCAGTCAGGGCACATGCCTGGGTTGTGGGCCAGGTTCCCAGTTGGGGGCACGTGAGAGACAACCACACATTGATGTTTCTCTCCCTCTCTTTCTCCTTCCCTTCCCCTTTCTCTAAAAATAAATAAATAAAATTTTTGAAAAAGAAAGAAAGAGAGAGTGAGAAAGAAAGAAAGAAAGAAAGAAAGAAAGAAAGAAAGAAAGAAAGAAAGAAAGAAAGAAAGAAAGAAAGAAAGAAAGAAAGAAAGAAAGAAAGAATTATTTACTAGAGACCCCAGGTGATTCTAGGACTCTCAGCTCAGGAGCTCCTCTTGACATGAATACTATCTCCGATGTGTCCGCTTCTTTCAGTCCCACCGTCAAGTGAATTCTGGACTCCCTTTAACACATCTTACAGTTTCTGCTTACTCAGACTTTCTGATGCCTCACAACTTGAGCTTTCACATCATAGCTTCTGCACTGTCACATGTTGGGTCTCCTGGGAAGCAGGTCCTGAGATGGAGATCAGCAGGAAGGAGGTTTATCAGGGCATGCCACCTGGGGAAGGGGAAAGAAGTTGATAGAACTGGGTGGACAGAGAAGTTGAGCTGCAGTGCAGTCTGGCCTTGCATGACCAACTTGTCCGAGTTAGCCTGGGGCTTCCCAGGGTTTAGCCATGAAAGGTCCCTGAAACTCACTCTATCCCAGGCAAACCAGGATGGTTGGTGACCCCTAGTACTGACAAAGGCCCTGGCCAACTATACAAGGTTACTTGGAAGCTATAATGGCATTTCAAATTTTTGCTGAGGTTGACCCTGCTTTGGGGTCAACCATATCCCAGGATACGAGCTTCCTGGGAATCTTAGGTAGGGTGGGGGCTGTCTTCAATAGAGACATTCCCAAAGAGAGCTGACACCTGAGGGCTGTCACAGGCACACTCCCAGCAGAAGGGGAAATAAATCCTTCATTCCTGAATGGAACTCAGGCAGCACATCACAGCATCTACTACGTCGGGTTCTCTGTAGGTCATACTTCCAGCTTGAGTTCCTGCTGCTCATTGCTGAAGACATTCCCAGTTCAGATCCCAGGCCGTGAGAATCTGACCTGACCTGACCCACACCACAGGTCTCTCACCACCTGGAGACTGGCTCCCTTGTTTGTTCAGCTACGGCTGGAAGCATAATAACAGGGCAGAAACACGCCCTTCAAGATTCATCCCTCTGACAGGGTCTGTGGGCAGGGCTGGAGTAAATCCTATTGGTGGGCATCCTACATGGCTTGACCATATACCGATAAACATTGGTAACATGCCTTACTAGAAGGAGCATATAAGAGATCAATATGTTAGCCCTTGAACAACATGGGGGTTACAAGCGCCAAACTCTGTGCAGTTGAAAATTTGCGAAGAAATTTTGACTTCTCGAAAACTTAACCAGAAGTCTTGCTGATAACATAAAGTTAACTAACACAACTTTTTTTGTTATATGTATCAGTAGTATATACTGTATTCTTACAATATGATAAGCTAGAGAAAAGAAAATGTTATTAAGAAAACACATATATAAGTGAACCTACACAGTTCACATCTACATTGTTCAAGGGTCAACTGTATAGAAGATGGAGTATTTAAGTATCTAGTGGATAAAATATACGTTTATACAGTTTGTGTACTGTGAAAAGCACAAGTCTGCCTAGTAGAGCCCAGAAAGTTTCCCCAAAGACCTGAATTAGGACAAAAAGGATGAGCTGGGAGCAGGGTTTTGCCGGGCAGGTCAGTAGAGAGAGACACTGTAGGCAGAGAGAGCCAAGTGCGCACCGGCACAGAGGAGAGAAGGGAACTGGGGCGGCCCTGGAGGAGCTGGCCTTCCAGCCACCCTGCACTCTCAACCAGGTGCCTGGGAGGCATTTTTGGCAGCTGCTCAGAGGGAAACCTGCCACCCATTGAATCATCTGGGGCACTCCCTGTTCCCACCTTTCGTGAGCTAGTGCCAGTGAGTCCTCTGGGCCAAGTCTTGCCCCACCCTGATCCTGTTTGACTGTGTGCCCTGCCAGGATCCCCGCAAGGGGTGGCATGGCCTGGGGGCCCTGCTGTTCTTCAGTCAGCAGCAGCAGCCAGGTCAGTGCAAATGCCGATCCCTCCTCACAGTGTGGGGCTCCCACTGATGTCAGCTAGGCCTTGGGGGGTAGGCAACAGGTGGGTTAGCTGCCAATTTGGCTGCTGTTTCCATTTCAGCACTAAGAATGGAAGGATTCCCAGGAGACATGTGGAAGTTCCATCTACATTTCCAGAGGCACTTGAGCTTACTGACTTTTAAACACAACCATGAAGAGGCGTCACCATCCAGCAAGTTTGCAAGATATTAGCTAACAGTTATCAAGCATTATTATGCGCCAAACAGTAGTTTGCAGGAATTAGTTCATATAGTTCTCATAAAAACCCTGTAATATAGATACTATCATTATCCTACTTCCCGCAGGAGGAAATCGAAGCGCAGAAGGGTTGACATAGCCATGCCCAAAATCACACATCGCCAAGTCGATTTGCGCCCAGGCATCCCCTCCACCTCTATCACTACAGAACCTGTGCTGTGACAACTTAACTGGCACCTTCGAGGTGATGTCTGAAAATGAACTACCATTTATTGACACTGAATTCTTTCCATTCATCTTCATGTTAGTCCAATGAGGGAGCTAGGGAGTCATTGCTATCTCATGTTATAGACAAGGAAATGGAGTCTCAGAGCAAAGAATGTGAATTAATAAACAGTGAGTGGCTGGAATGGGGACCTCAGATACGTGCTCTGCTTCCTGGTCTAGACTGTGGTGCGTTGTTTCAAAGGGGCCTCAGAACATTTGTATTCAAAAGTATGGAATGAAAAGAAGAATAAATTCTGTTTATTTTTACTTACCACTGTAAGGCATACTTACAACTGTAAACCTACTTTTGCCACACCTTATGTATTCCCCCACTGTTCTTGAATAAATCTTGAACCTTACTGTCACCTTGAAAGCAGAAAAAAAACCCACTCTAGGCAAGTCCATCCTATTTTTTAATCCAGTTGGGATAATGACACCTACAGTTACGTATTCTTCTTCATTGCTTACCATAGTACTGTGAACTTTTCCCAGGTCATTAAAGATTCCTCCAAAACTGGGGGGGGAAACCCACGAAAATATGAAATGAATATATGCACCCTAAAAGTGCCTGAGAGTGACCACACATTGGTTTTGTGCTTGTATTTAACATAGTGGATATTCCCTAAGGCATAAACATGAAATAAAATGACAGTACTGTTGACATAGAAAGAAGTCTGAGCTGGAAGTCAGGACTCCGGGGCTAGAGTCTCTGCTCCACGGTGAACGCCAGTGACCTTGACCAAGGCACTTACGTTTTGGGACCTCATGTTTCTCTTCTGAAAACCAAGAGGTTGGGTTTTAGTGAACTTACTGTCCCTTTCAACACTTAGAGACATGATAATGCATTGGATTGAATATCACCAGGTTACCTAGAAATACTCCAATCAGCGGAGTCTCAGAACGGAGCTGTGGGGGACCCAGCAGCTGTGTGGTACCGACCGGCCTGTTCACGGACAGGTGTTCCCTACCTGGCCTCGGTGTGGTCTACCTGGCATGGAGGGTTTCTATGGGCATCACATGAAGGTTTTAAAAATATTCGAGGTGGAGGAGTCATGAAAAAGAACCAAAGCAAATCTAAATTTACACCGAACAGGTAAGTGAGGCCCCACATGGCTCACCTCAACAGACAGAATGTGCAGGCTGAGCCCTTGCTGCCCGTCCTTCTCACTAGGGGGTGGGTAAGTCTTCCAGCTTCGAGTCACCGGAGGTAAACTCTCCCTGCTGGTCCATTTTTGCGCCATCCTCCCAGGTGGACTACGTAGTTGTCCGCTTCTGTCAGTAGGAACAGCTGTAGACATTCTAGAAACATGCGTGTTGAATCTGTTCCTCAGGGTGCCCTGCCTGGATTCAATCCTTGTTTTTCAAGTTTAAGGTCTCTGTTGAAACGGCGGCAGCAGTAAGTCCTGCCGCTGTTCTTGTTCTTTTTCTCACCACTTTTGTCCTCGGATTTTCCCACTCATGTATCCATTACACCCCCTGCAGTAGACAAGTGTTTCTGAAACTTAAATAATGTTTTAGTCCCTTTATCAGAAGAAAAAAATCCTTGCAGCTTCCCTACCATCATCGCTCTGCTACGATTGACTTAAATTATTTTTCTTTTTATAGCACCCGAACATGTGCAAATATAAAAATAGGTTTTAAATTCCTTAGGTTTACAACTCTCATATGTTATGTATGAAACCAGAACAGTCTTACAAGTGCAGTACAAACAACACTACAAAATATTAGTGTGCTGTTCAGACGATGCTGTCTTAAATTGCTGGCGTTACATTTCTGCACAGATGGGACTGGTACGGGCTGCCGTGGCGTGGGCTCCTTTGAGTTCGGTGTGTGCCTGTGCCACCGTGTGCCACATGAGGACTCAATCCTCCCAACCTTTCTGCCACCCCAACTACTGTCCAGTCTTCATTTGTTCGCCACACCAACTCACCTTTGCTTATATGATAAACACGTCGTGTGCATACTTTAAAATAAAAGTTGTACATTCTATAGGTATACAGCATGATGGTTTGATATCATATCCACAGTGAAATGATTACTATAGGCGAGCTAATTAACATATCTTCCTTTCACCTAGCTACCGCATTTCCAGTACTCAGTACAGCATCATTGACTGTAGTCATCATGCTGTAGGTTAGATACCTAGACTTATTCATCCTACATAAGTCTAACTTTGTGCTCCGTGACCAAGTTTCCCCATTTCCCACACCCTCCCACCCTTGGTAACCATCATTCTTTTCTCTGCTTCTGGGTTTCTGACTTTTAAAGTTTCCGCCTATAAGTGAAACTGACTTATAAAGTTTCATACGGGTTTTTTTTTTTCCTTTCTGTGTGCGGCTTATTTCACTTGGTATTATGTCTTCCAGGTTCATCCACGTTGTGGCAAATGGCAGGATCTCATTTCTAAAGCCAAGTAATTGTCTATTGAATGCATTACATCATAATATCATCATCCATTAGTGGACACTTAGGTTCTTTCTTCATCTTGGCTACTGTGAATAATGCTGCAATGAACATGGGAACACAGATTCCCCTGAGGTACTAATTTTACTTTCATTGGGTATATTCTGAGAGGATCAATTGCTGAATCACCTGGTAGTTTTTTGAGGAAATGTTATACTGTTTTCAATAGTGGCCAAACCAGTTTACAATCCCAACAGTGTACCAGGACTATCGTTTCTTCACATCCTTGCCAATACTTGGTATATTTTAGGTTTTTGATAATAACCATCCCAACAGGTGTGAAGTGAAATCTCATTGTGGTTCTCTTTTGCATTTCCCTAATTATATTGAGTACCTTTTCATATACCTATTTGTCATTTTATCTCTTTTGGAGGGAAAAATGTCTATTCAAGTGCTTTGTCCATTTTTTAATCAGGTTGGGTTTTTGTTGTTGTTTTTGCTAATGAGTTGTATGAGCTTCTTATATATTTTAGATATACATTTTAGAATCCCTTATCGGATATGGTTTGCAAATATTTCCTCCCAATTTGTAGGCTGCCTATGCACTTTGTTGATGGTTTCTGTTGCTGTGCAGAAGCTTTGAGTTTGATGTAGTCCCACTTATTTTTGCTATTGTTGTCTGGGCCTTTGGTGTCAGGTCCAAAAAAATCTTCATGAAGGGCAGTGTTAAGGGGCTTTTTCTCTGTTTTATTCTTGAAGTTTTATGGTTTTCAGTTTAGTCTTTATTCA
>CM052538.1:13197043-13208509 GCA_028533065.1 Trachops cirrhosus
GGCATTCAGTCCATGCGTGTTGGCTAAGACTGACCCTACCCCACCTCCAGGGATGGGTTCAACTAGCTTAAGTCAATAAGAATAAACCCTCTGACTGGACACAATGATTGCTTTAAGGAAAAGCATGTAACTCAATCTGAGCCAGTGAGGGGGTCATAGTCCTTGAACATGTGTAGTAGCTACCAGAAGACATGATATCGTACCTCAGCAAGTGCGGGTCTGACACGTCATAGCTATTTGCTAGCCTGAAGCAAGAGTCTGAAACTGTCAGGGGACCACCACGTGAAACCTAAGGGTGAAGCGCACACTGTGGGAGGTAGAGGGAGAGAAATAGGGCAGCTCTGGGAACCTCAGTTAGTTGCTGGGGCAAACTTTAACTGATGCCATTCCAACCATCAGATTTTTGCTTATTTGTATAAGTAAATAAATGGCTTTCACTATTTAAGTTTGAGTTGGGTTTTCTGTTATTTACCACAGAGCACTGTGCTCCATCAGTCTTCTTGCTGCTCCTCTATTTCCTTGTCCATTGCTGGAGGGACTCTCTCTCACAAATAAAAATAAAATAAAATAAAATAAAAAGAGGAGGGAAGAAAAGCAGAGAGAATTTGAAAGCCAGGTTCATAGATTGGACTTCTTGGTAGCTTCCCTGGAAAGAGGTCCAACAGGAGACACTTGGAGCTGTTGGCCAGAGTAAGTTCCAGGGTTACTTGGAAATGTCAGTGCTCCATCCTCCCCCTTCTCCCACAGATAATCAAGAGTTGGCCCGGACTCCTAATCCCCACCAAACACAGCCAAGTAAATATCACTGCTCTGGAATCCTGAGTCTTTCCAGAGGATCAAGCCATCATGTTCAGGGTAAGTTCCAGGGCTGGGGGCAGAGGCCACCTCCTGTTAGTGAGTCGTGTGGAGCACCACGAGCCATTTCACAGACCTAGAAGGGCAGCCCATAAACAGTCCTGCTTGCTCCTGTCCCTCTATGTCCCAATCTTACCCCAAAGGACAAGATGAGATGAAGCCCGAGGGCCAAGTCCACCAACTTGAGAGCACCAGTAGGAGAAACCAAGTGCACAGCACAGCCTCTGCTGGTAGCAGGATTTGAGAGAAAGAGTGAGGCTGAGTGGTTTCTTGAAGTGCCAGGCAAGAAGCTGGAGGTGACTAGCACCACCTGAGATTGTTCTGAACCCAAGACGGGGGAGGGAGGGGGGCCTGAGGGATGACAGAGTAATAATCAATAAGCCAGGATGTCCCAAGGGCTAGGCAAGCTCAGGGTTAACTCGGGCTACTGCCAGCACCTGAGGTTCCAAGAGAAGAGCACACATCACAGCAGCAGGGAGTCCCGAAGGCGGTCACTCCCCAAGGGACATGTCCACACTGGGTCAACCACCAACCCCAAGTCTCCAGCTCCAACACACACCAGTGATGTGCCTTCAAAGAATCTCTTGGAGATTCAGTTTCTCATCTGGAAAATGGGAATAATAATTCCTCCCTTATAAGATTGTTTTAATGAATAAGTGCATGCTAAATGCTTAGGAGAGTGCCCGACCCACAGCTAAACTCAACACAAGGCAGTTTTGGGTTACTGGGGAGATAGGGGGCTGGGGTTCAGTGGGGAGGCTGGCATGGGGAAGGGTCTGTGAGCAAACTGGGACCCAGTGCTTGCCCCTCTCTAATCCTTCCACACTCAGCCTCTCCTGGCTGGAGACACAGGATGGCGTGCAGTGAGGCAGGTCTCCCCGGGACTGGGCCGAGGCCTACCTGCAGCTGTGGAGGAGGCTCCCTCTGACAGCGGGGTAGGCAGGTCTTACTGGGTAGCGCTCAGCGGGCTGCAGCCACAGAGCCTAGAGACAGGGGGCAGGGACCGAGACAAAAGCGCCTGGGGAGCAGTGGGTGGCACAGAGTCAGCCTAGTGGGTGCCTGTGTGCGGCCCCCTGTTTTCTGTCCCTCTCAGTGCCGTGGGCCGATCAATGAGTCTGAGGGAAAGCTGCAGGGGTGGCCATCTTTGTCTTGACTTGAGTGGCTCAGAATTTCCTTAACCAATTCCCTTGAATTTTCACTCATATTTCTGTATTTCATTTTAAAAAGTTAGACACAACAATTTTTTAAAAATAGCGACTCTGTGGACCTGACCTGTGTGACTCATTGGGTTGGGCGTCACCCCATACAGCGAAAGGTCACTGGTTTGATTTCCCATCAGGGCACATGCCTGAGTCGCAGGTTCAGTCCCCAGGCTGGGTGTGTATGAGCGGCATCCGATTGGTGTCTCTCTCTCACATCCAGGCTGCCTACGAACGAACTCCTGCTGGAGGACGTGAGAGCAGTGGGGCAGGATGCCCAGAGCCTGACGGCCGCGCTCAGAGCCCAGCACCGCCACGCTCCCAGTTCTGGAGGTGTGTGATCTTGGATATGTTCTCCAACCTCTCTGTGCCTTCCATTCCCATCTTTCACAGAAGTGGAGAAAACGGTAACTTAAATTAGCTAACATGGATAAAAGCACTTAACCCTGCGGAGGTTGCATTCGGAAAAATTACAGCGTGGGTCGCTTGGTTTATCTCTCTCAGATCAGCCGCAACATCTGCAGCAGTGCTTGGTGAAGACCACACGAGTGTTTGCTAATGTTGCTCTGGCCCAAACCCAACCCCGGCTGCTACAGCTCTCCCCAGGCTCCTGAGCTCCCCCGTGCAGACACAAGGGCCTTAATTGCTCAGTTACAGACCAGACTGTGGCACAAAGCACACATTTACTGAAGGCTTAATGTAGCCATTAGGATTCTTTTGGTTACAAGTAACAGTAAATCTGCCCCAAATGACATCACAACAATGAGATTTTATGAGCGCACATAACTGAAGAGTACATGGCTTGGTTCAGATGCTCGCAGGATGAGGTCAGGCTCCAGTGCCACTCTCTCAGCCTGGCTCTACTTCCCGTGTTAACTCCATTCTCCAACGGGCTTTCCTGCTCACGGTGGAAAAATGGCTGCCAACGGCCCCCTCCTCCCTGGCTACCAACGTAATGAGAAGAGAGGGGGAGACTACTTCCCTAGGGGCTCAAATGAAAGCCCTCATTCAACTCTCATGGTCTCTGCTTGGCGTGACTTGGCTGTGCAACAGTCACCCACGTTTTTCGATTAGTGAGGTCTGGGTCACATGTCACCCCTGGAGCCAGAAATAATGTCCAATGAAACAGCAGATGTTCAAATACAAACTGAGGTGCTACTCTGCTCCACGAAAAAGTGTTCGCTGTATTTGAGGATGGCAGAAAAGATCATAATGCAGGGGGGGAAAGCCCCGCCTTCTTCTTCCTTAAAGTCTCTATAAGCAGTTTTTCTCCTCGTTCCACTCCAAAAATGAGCATCAGGGCAGTTACAGCACGATGGTGGGGTACCCACGCATGGGGTAAGACTCCTGGCTCTGCCACCGACTGCCTGGGTGACCCAGGGTAACTGCCTTTCTGCCTTGGGCCCCCATCTTCTTGTCCGTAAAACAAGGCCCAAAATCCCACCTACCTCATGGGGTTGCTGGGAGGATCAAATGAAAGGATCAGGCCTAGAAGCATGAGTCTGGCCCTCAGTAGATAACTCAATTTGCTCTCAGAACTGTTATGAACAAGGGAACGTTCTTACACCAACTCTGGTCTATCTCACTCCGCCCTGGGCTCTGGGCCAAAAGCCTTCAGAAGAGAGAAGGTGAGGCAGACCAGGAGCAAGCAGGGCCCTCAATGACTGACTGACCCCGTCCTGAGAGTAGGGGAAGGACCCAGAAGGCCAGGTGGCCGCACAGGCCGGAGGACAGGAACTGGGCAAGGCCGAGTTCCTAAGAAGCGCTCTCTACCACCGAGTTCATGCGAAAACCGCAGCATCTCTTTTTGCCTTCATAGTCCTCTCTCCTGAGGAAAACACCACCCAAATAAGGCCCAAAGCTGCGCCAGAGTTTGCATGCCGAGTGTTTATACAGATTAGAACATCTCTGTTGACTTGCAGCTTAAGCCTCCCAGGCTTTGCAGTTCATCAAAGTTTAATGTTCTGTTTCATGTTGTTCCTTGCCATGGTTAAGTGGCTCTGTCAGCTCTTAGAAAGGAAACTTCCCCCTTCAGGGCACATTTCCCTTGCCCTGAGCTGGGGAGCCCCCGTTGCTAAGGGCATCTGTTCTGTTTGCTTTTGGGAAGTACAGATGTGAGTAGTCACCAAGTCGCAGCTTTTGTTCTGCTCCTGGGGCAGCCGGTGCAGCAGGCTGATGCAACAGCTGCAGAACACGGGGCTCCCCCAAGGGGGAGAAGAGAAGAGACAGAAGCCTAGTGCGGCCCCGGAGGATAGGTGCCAGGCTCCGAGGCCTCCAAGGATTGGATCTATTCTTAGGAATCTCACTCCACAACACTCCAACCAGCATGGAGGCTGATAGGATGCAACTCACTGGGCAGCTGTGAGGGGAAGGTCTCAGGAAGGTGTAGCTTCTGCCTGTTGCAGGCGTACACTCTAGTCCGGGGTGGGAGGCTCCCGGCTCGGGAAGAGCTGGCCTTACCACGAAGGGAGCTAAAGTGCCAAGTGTTCATTTGTGTCAAATCCCTACCAGAGGCCAGGACCAGGATCTTTATTAGCAGGTACTCAGATCCTACCTGAGCTAAGTTAACTGTTCAGGTCAATCAATATGGCTTGAGCACCCAATGGTTTTCCTGCACAGTGAAAGCAAGAGATGAAGAATCAGTGTTCTAGGAATATTTGCGTAGTTGATAACTACTCAAACCTTACAGCAAAACTCACTTCCTGTGTCCTAATAATGCCATAAAATAAGTAGAAGAAAGTATAGATGAATATTAGTCCAAACATAATCCATCTTATCACCTGCTCTGGCTGCCACCATACCTCTCACCTGGGTCACGGCAGTGACTTCCCAACAGGTGCCCTGCTCCCACTTGGACAGCCCACCCGTCTTGGACTTTATTCCTGGCACAGCAGCCGGGTAATCTCGTGAGCACGTAAGTTACACGTGCACTCAGATCCCTCAGGGGGCTTCCCATCTCACAAAGGGCAAAAGCCAAATCCTTCCGTTGAATGACTTTCAGGGCCCCATGTGACTTGCGCCCCACGTGAGTGACGCCATCTTGGAAGTGGCCCCTACAGCCTCACCTGAGCCCCCACGTCCAACCCCACATGGAACAGAGGTGAGCTCTTCCTTGCTGAGCCCAAAGAAACTGCCGACTCGTGAATGAACAAACCATTGTAATTTTTGTGAGCTACTTAGTTTAACATGATTTGTTACACAGCAATAGCTAACCATTAAGATTTCAAATTTTAAAAAACAGTTTACTTCTAAAAAGGTTCAAAAGCCACTACTGTAGAAAAATTGTTAATGGGAGCATAAACTTTTATTAGGCATTAAATTTCAAAAGGTTACAAAACAGTATGTATAAAATTTTTAAAAACATTTTTTAGTTTAGAAGGCATCTATAAAGTTTTCATGCAGTTTGAATTTTTCATAAATTTACTTTTGTGATAGGTATAAACAAGTTGCAAAATTCAACTCAAGATTTAACAAAATTGCCAATGATTTATTTGTTCTAGTTTCTTTATAGAGGGAAAAAGTGAGAGGAGGAGAAAAAAAAATCTCTCATTTTTCTCTTACCTTTTCAACTATCCCTCGGGAAAGGGATAGCAACAGCTAACATGTAAAAGGAAATACAATAAATTAATTTTTAGGCTGACTTACCAAAAGCTCAGAAAGCCCAGTTCCTGATGACTTAGGAAATGTGGACAAGTGTTGGGTATTTTAAAATAAGTAATGTTTGGTTTGGCTGGTGGTGGTGGCGGCTGCAGTGAAGGTGGTGGTGACTTTGACCTAGCCCCAAGTAAGACACCTGCCCACTGTGTAGCCTGGGCGACTAGACTGAGGAAGCCTGGCTAGGGAGCCGTTGAAATTGGTTCCCTGACTCCTTAACTCTTCTCGGTGTTTCCTTGTCTGACGCATGTCACTGTCCATGGCAAACAGGACAGGTCTAAGTCAGTCCATCTGCACTGCACTTCAGGCAACTCAAATTTCATTCGTGTTAATGAAGCCTCCTTAACACTGGCATTTTTGAGGCAAAATGAAGTAGTTTATATTTTTCTGAGTTTCATTTCATCTTCTTGGTTTCAACGGTGTTTCACAGCCTCTCAAGACCAAAAGAAACTTAATAGGATCACCTGTCATACAGCTGTACCCAAGCAAGTCTTGAGTGTTGTCACTGCAAAACATGTTGAACTTTTAAACTCTGCTGGAGTGGGTGGAGCCTTCCCTCGGAATTTCATAGTCATTTGATGCTTAAAAACCCCATAACCTCCACCAGAAGATTAAAATAGTGTCAGACAAATAGGTAGGAACAGTCTGAGCAGGGGCTGGGTGACTTTCAGATTAAGTGTCCACAGCCCCACCCAAAGCAAACACGAAACTCCCCTGAGAAGTCCTTCATCTCAGTTACTGTCCCACAAATGCACAAGCCCTTTCTGAGGCCCAATGCCAATATCTGTTCTCTGTTTGTTATCCTAACATGTCCATGTCCTTTTCCTACTTGCCAACCTAAGCTCTTTTGAGGCAGGGACAGTTTTTGTCATTTGGTTAAACAGAATACAGAATTAGGGGCTTCTAGAGTGCTGGGTGGGGAAAAATGGGATGAGTCAGAGTAGCTTAGAAGAGGTTCCTGTAAAAATGTCTTTTAACCACTTGACAAACAAATGAATCAATGGAGAAGAAAAGGGTTATTCGATAAACAATGCCAGGATATTTGTTAGACATTTTGAGGGAGGAAAACTCGGAGGAATACACCAAGGTACATCATAATTACATTATACAAGATTAAAGATAAGGAGAGAATCTTAAAAGCAACAAGAGAAAAGGAGACAGTTACCTACAAAGGAGCACCCATAAGACTGTCAGCTGATTTCTCAAAAGAAACCTTGCAGGCAAGAAGGGGCTGGAAAGAAGTATTCCAAGTCATGAAAGGCAAGGACCTACATCCAAGATGACTATATCCAGCAAAGCTTTCCTTTAGAATGGAAGGGCAGATAGAGTGCTTCCCAGATAAGGTCAAGTTCAAGGAGCTCATCATCATCAAGCCCTTATTATATGAAATGTTAAAGGGACTTATCTAAGAAAAAGATAAAAAATATGAACAGTAAAATGACAACAAACTCACAGTTATTAACAACTACAACTAAAACAAAAACAAAAACAAACTAAGCAAACAACTAGAACAGGAACAGAATCACAGAAATGGAGATCATATGGAGGGTTATCAGTGGGAGAGTGGGAGGGAAAGAATGGAGGGAAAGGTACAGAGAATAAGTAGCATAAATGGTAGGTAGAAAATAGACAGGGGGAGATTAAGAATAGTATAGGAAATGTAGAAACCAAAGAACTTATATGTATGACCCATGGACATGAACTAAAGGTGGGGAATGAGGGTGGGAGGGGGTATGCAGGGTGGAGGGGAATAAGGGGGGGGGAATGGGACAACTGTAATAGCATAATCAATAAAATATATTTTTAAAAAACCCTCCATTTCAACCCTAAACTTATACCGTGTGAATCAAAATAAATTCTAGAAAGATTTAAGAAGCAAATGAAGGAAAAGTAAACCATTATTTTGAGCATATCATGCTAAGTGAAATAAGTGAGACAGAAAAAGAACTATAGGATTTCAGTTATATGTGGGCTATAAAACCAATAGCAATGAATAAACAAACAAGAAAAACAAAGAAAATCTCATAGAAACAGACAACAGTATGGTGGTTACCAGAGGGAAGTGGGGGGTCAGGGATAGGAAAGGGTAAAGGGGGTCAAATACGTGATGACAAATGAAGATGTGATTTTGGGTGGTGGGCACACAATGTATAGATGATATGTCATAGAAATGTACACTTGAAACCTATATAATTATTTTAACCAATGTCAATCCAATAAAGTAAATGAAAAACAAGTACATCATTAAATAGATATATAGATCAATGGAACAGAGCTGAGGGTTCAGAAACAAATCCTTATATTTATTTTCATATTTATGGTCAATTGATTTTCAACAAAGGTGCCAATGCAACGCATTGGGAAAAGGGCAGCCTTTGCAACAATGGTGTTGGGACACTTGGAAAGTCACAGACAAAAAGATCAGCTTAGACCCTTACCTTACAGTATACATAAAATTTAACTCAAATTTGATTGTAGGCTTAATGGTGAGAGCTAAAATAATAAAACATTAACAAGATAACATAGGAGAAAATCTTCAAGAGCTTGGGTGAAGCAAAGATTTTATAGATATGATGCCACAAATATGATCCATAAAAGAACAAATTGATGCATTGGACTTCATCAAACTTAAAAGCCTTTGTGCTTCACAGGACATCACTGAGTACATGAAAAAGACAAGCAACAGACCGGGAAAACGTATTTGCAGACAAAACTGTTCTCACAGAGTTTATCTTCTTTAGAAGGTATGGGTGTGCGCAATAAATAAATTAACAAATAAGAAAAATACAAATAGTGATTGGTGCTGTGCAGAAGAGAAAACCACTGAGATTTTTGTTGGCTATTGGCCACGTTAGACTGTGTAGTCAGGAAAGAGTTCTCTGCGGAGAGGTCGTTTATATCGAGCAATTTGAGCTCTGAATAACAAACAAAATGTCAGCCAAGGGAAGATCCAAAGGGAGCACCCACCAGGCAGAAGCCACAGCACGTGCATGGCCCTTAAGGTGGGAACAAGCCTGGCACGTTGGAAGGAGTAAACAACGGTTGGTAGCGTCAGGTCAAAGTGGACAAGGAGGAGAGTGATACCAGAGGAGGTGGAGCCGTAGGAGGACGCCCGGGTCCCAGGGGGCTCTGGGGGCTCTGAGGAGGTGGGCGGTCCTCACATGGGGTCAAACCCAATCACTGTGTGATCTCTCCTGAGCAAGTGTGGATTCCAAATGGGTGTAGCGCCCAGAGTTCCTCACTGCAAATAACAAAGCTGACTCTGGCTGGTTTAGCAGAAATTTACTTAAATTTTATTTTCAAAGAATATTGAGCAGCTCATGGATTTTTTTTTTTTGAAGGACCTGACAAATAAGATTCAGGGTCAAAGCTCCAAGAAAAAAGAGGTTGCACAGACCCTCCTTTTTCAAGCTGCTTAACTCGGGACCAAAAATCTCTGAAGCATGCCAAATGACAGAGCCTGAGTCACCAGTTTGCTCCCCAGCTGTGAAAGAAGCGAGTCATTTGCATTTTCTAGGTTCTAACTTTAGGGAGTCAAACTTTCAAGGCTGGAATTTTCCCAAATAGAAGAAGGAAACTTTTTTTAAGTAGTAGGAGGTCAGAAAACACCAAAACTGTCCATGAAATGGAATGAGAGGAAAACTATGGATCCAAACTCAGAGGCTGTTCCAGTATTTCAGGTGAAATACAATGGGGGACTTGATCGGCTGCTCATAATATTATGGGATGGTGGTTCTCAAAGTATGGTCGGGCCCAGCAGCATTTTCTGAGGATTTTGTTAGAAATGCAAATTTCAGGCCCCACCCTGAACTTCCTGAATCTGAATCTCCCAGCAATTTGGTTTTAAGAAGCCAGCAGGTGATTCTGAGGCTGAAGTTTGAGAACCACTGGCATAGGGCGTGGAGAGAAGAGGAACATTCAGCAGTAGTCTGCAGAACTTCTTGATGGGTTAGATGTGACATTTAAAGGAGGGAGTGGAATCTAGGAAAACCCTGAGATTTTCATTTGACTGGGAAGACCAGTCACTTTCACAAAGACAGAGAGACCATGAGCCCGCCGACTGAGGGGACGGAGAGTGGGGAGCCCACCGCGCACTGTGGACATGCAGAAGGCAGAGTCGAGCAGGCAGCTGGCTAGGAGTCCAGACTATTTGGGAGAGGTCGGTGATGGAGAACTAGGTACAAAAAATCCAGATTTAGATAGAATTAGAGCAAATATTAGTGAGGTCACTAAGGAAGGATGTAAATGAAAATGGGCTCTAAGACAGACTTTAAGAGACAAAGTCAAGTGTGAGAGGAAGATTCAGCCAAAGAGACTTGGAAGAGGAGGCCGCAGTGGCCATGAGTGAGCATGGTGGACGTTGCTTACAGAATGCGTGTCAGAGAAAGCAAGGAAAGAGTGTTTTAGGAAAACAGCATCATCTACTCCGCTAGATGCTGTGAAAGGTCACGAAAGATAAGAGAGTAACTCCTGGATTTGGCAACATGAAGTTTTGGGAAATCATATGGAAATTACTAGATTTTAAAAAATGTATTATTATTATTACTATTATTATCATTACTATTACTACTACTACTACAACTATTATTATTGTTTTGCTACCCAGAGGGTTAAGGAGCTAATGGGGAAGATTAGATCATTTGATTAGTCAGCTTGGGCTGCCATACAAACTACCATGTATTGGGTGGTTTAAAAGTGTATTTTCTCACAGTTCTCTGGGCTGGAATTTGAATGCAGGGTGCCAGCATGGGGAATTCAGATGGGAGCTCTCCTCCTGGCTTGAGGAAGTTCAGCCACCTCCTCACCGTGCCTTCTCATGGCAGAGAGAGCAAGGGAGGGCAAGCTCTCTGGTGTCTCTTCTTTTTTTTTTTTTAAGAGATGGCAATTACGTTCTATTATATTCCTGGCTTTTCAAAGTGATGAGAATCAAGGACCAACAACCAAGATTACCCTACCCAGCAAAGCTATCATTTAGAATCAGAGGACAAATCAAGTGCTTCCCAGACAAGAAAAAGCTAAAGGAGTTAGGGCATTGTGCTGAGTGAAATGAATCAGACAAAGGAAGACAAGTGCCATATGATTTCACTTATATGTAAACCTAAAAAACAAAATAAACAAAGAAGCAGAACAGAAACAGACTCATAGATACAGAGAACATTTTGATGGTTGCCAGATAGTGGGGTGGGGGGGTGGGGGGATGGGTGAAGAAGGTGAAGAGATTAAGAACTACAAAATTGGTAGTTACTGAATAGCCACAGGCATGTAAAGCACAGCATAGGGAATACAGTCAACAGTATTCTAATAACTACATATGGTGTCAGGTGGTATGAGATTTCTCTGGCATCCGTTCTTAAAAGGGCACTAATCCCATCATGAGATTACCCCCCTTCTACACCTAATTACCTCCCAAAGGCCCCATCTCCAAGTACCAACGCACTGGGGATTTGAGCTTCAACGTATGAATTTAGAGGGGCCAGGGGAGACACGATTCAATACATTCAGCTATGTGATATCAAGAAGATATTTTTCCTCCATTCAGGTGGGGGGACAGTGCGTGAATCTGCAGCCTCCTGCAACACTGCTACATTAGTGTTCTCCAACCCTCTCCCCAGCCCCCCTCCACTTCACCCCTCCCTTCCTTGGATTCTCACCACCTCACATGTAGACAGAGTCCTCACCTGTCCACAGACCTCCGATATTACCAACCTTCCCCTGGGACATCTTCCATGCACCAGACTGACTTCATGACAAGGCGATT